>JBBDGP010000356.1:1050000-1650000 GCA_037952835.1 Lithobates septentrionalis
CTTCTTCTCACTGAGCTGATATCTTCATCCTCTGGTTCTTCCTCCGGTTCTTCTCTCTCCGCTGTCTTCTTTCTCTGCTGGTTCTTCCTCCAGTTCTTCACCTGATGCTAGCTCCTGCTGTACTGTTAGTCCTGGCTGACATAATTCGGAGGCCCCACCCCCTGCAATGCCCCCGCCTGGGGCATAATGGGTCAGTGACATCACAGGGGGTGGGGCCTCCAGATGACATCACCGGATGGCCATGCCCCATGGCTATATAAGTAATGGCACATGTCAGAGCTAACACTACAGCGGAAGCTAGCGTCAGGAGAAGAACTGGAGGAAGACCAGCACAGGAAGAAGACAGCGGAGAAAGAAGAACCAGAGGAAAAACCAAAGGAAGAAGACATTGGTGCAGTGAGAAGAACTGGTGGAAGAACCAGAGAATGAAGACATCAGCGTAGCAAGAAGAACCGGAGGATGAAGACGTCACCAGAGAGAGAAAAACCGGAGGAAGAAGAAATCGGAGGGAGAGGACAAGTTGGAGCTACTTAATAAAGAACTTTGAAAAAACTTGTACGTGTACTGGTTTTATTTATATTTGACACTTTTTTTGGGTGAATGGGTAGGGGTACAATGTACCCCATACTCATTCACATAAAGTGGGGGGCTGGGATCTGGGGGCCCCCTTGTTTAAGGGGGCTTACAGATTCTGATAAGCTCCCCTGCCTGCAGACCCTGACAACCATGGCCCAGGGTTGTCCGGAAGAGGCCCCTGTCCCCATCAACATAGGGTCAAGGTGCTTTGCGGGGCACAGAGCCCCCCCCACCCCAAAGCACCCACCTCCCTAAGTTGAGAAAATGTGGCCTGGAATGGTCCAGGAGAGGGGGGTGCTTGCTCACCCCCCCCCCTTTCCTGACCTGCTGGGCTGCCTGCTCAGATGAGGGTATGAATTTTGGGGGGATCCCACGCCAATTTTTATTTTTTATTTCAGCATGGAGGTTACCCTTAAAATCCATACCAGACGGAAGGGTCTGGTATGGTCTTGGGGGGGCATTATTTTTTTTTTACATTTTGGCGTGAGGTCACCCCTCAAGATTCATACCAGACTCAAAGGGCCTGGTATTGTCGGATCAAATTTAGATCCCGTTCATTAAAGTCACATGGAAGTCAGACATGAAGTCATAGGGAAAAGTCAGACCGGAAGTCATCTGACTTCCATGTCGTACCCGTGTGAACCCAGCCTTATCCAGACATAAAGCCTGAGTTGTCATGAAAGGGAGTGCAGGGAGCGTGTAGCCCCCTTTTCCGAACCAGACCAGACAGTGTGCCTTTCAACATTGGTAGCATACCTTGCAAAGGGGTGGGGAACTGTAAAGCCTTGAGGGATAAGGGCATCAACCACAAATCCTGCCCTCCATAAGATATTTGGGTGTTTATTGGGAGAAGCGTATCAGGCATGACTGTCAGACTGTTGGTAATCAAAATAGCTAGGGATTTTGAGTGACATAATTGACCATGTACTGTACAGTCAATGATGTCACTCATAATCCCTAAGGTTGTTTACATTACATCCAGGGCCGCCTTTATTATTGATTGGACCCTGGGCAAAACTTTTCTTGGGGCCCCCCCCCCATGCAGTTACTCTTTCCATTTGCTCTGAGACATACAATAAATAGCTGCTGGACTCAAAATCAGTTTACTGAATCAGACCAGGCAGCGATTGCGATTGGTTGCCAGAGGTTACAGTGTATCATTACCGCTCACTGACTGGTTGCTAGAGGTTACAGCACACATTATGGCTCACTGATTAGTTGCTGGAAGTTACAGCACACAATTTCTGCTTGTTGATTTGCTGCTAGAGATTACTGTGGATATGACCTCAGGGGTCATGATATACATATCAATGCCGCCGGCCACCGCTATTTACATATGAATGCCGATAATTTACATGTAAACACAGGGTCTGCAGGTGAGTCATCTGTACACAACAAAAGGGCAGAGCTGGGCAGCATTAGTAGCAGCACTTCACACTGAGATATTGGGACACAGCACAAGACTAAAACCTCAAGTAACGAGGGAATTTAAACCAGGATAGTTGGCAAGTATTAGGCAGCTGCTTTGGGCCCCACAACAATGACAGGGCCCTGGGCAGCTGCCCCTTTTGCTCTGCCTTAAAAACGGCCCTGATTACATCAGCACTAAAGATCTTTTATTGTGTGGTGGTGGGACAGTGGGCCGTTGTGGTGGTGGGAAAATATGATTGATGCTGGATCTACCTCACTGGATACTGTGATTGATGCTGAATTTACCTTCTAGGACATTACTTAGGAGGGCGACCTTGCAGGGTACCTTCTCAATATTGATATGGGAGGGGGGTTCACATGGCTGCTACTCTCCCTTTCTTATGCCCCGTACACACGGTCGGATTTTCCGACGGAAAATGTGTGATAGGACCTTGTTGTCGGAAATTCCGACCGTGTGTGGGCTCCATCACACACTTTCCATCGGATTTTCCGACACACAAAGTTTGGCTATAAAATTGTCCGACAACAAAATCCGTTGTGTACACAAATCCGAAGCACAAAGTGCCACACATGCTCAGAATTAGGGATGAGCTTCGTGTTCGAGTCGAACCCATGTTCGACTCAAACATCGGCTGTTCGGTCGTTCGCCGAATTGCGAACGATATGGGCCGTTCGCGCCAAATTTGTGTGGCGCGTCACGGCCCATAATTCACTGCGGCATCGCAGTGCATTGCTTGCTGATGATTGGCCAAGCATGCACTATGACCCGCATGCTTGGCCAATCACAGCGCCGCCTGAACAGAGAGCCGTAATTGGCCAAAGCCAAGGAGGCTTTGGCCAATTATGGCTCAGGGGATTTAGTACACGCCCCACACTACATAAGGCCACCTGCACGGCGGCCCTGTGCAGTGTGTTCCGGTGTGCTTAGAGCGAGAGAGAGACAGTGTCATTTCATTTGAGTTAGCTAGATTAGGCAGGACAGTCAGTCAGTTAGCTGCACTTAAAGTGTATTGTGTATATATATGCATCCCAGGTGTTGCATATATATATATATATACACTGTATTCAGTTTAGCTAGATCCGTTCCTGTTATCTTCTAGACTATTTACATTTAGTGCAGTGCGTCCTGCTCACAGTGTTCAGCTAGATCCGTTCCTGTTATCTTCCTACTGACAGGCAGGCTTGTCTTGTTACAGTATATAAAGCTACCTGAAGAAAATTACTGGTGTTCTTTTGATCCTATTAGTACCACGGTCAGGCAGCTAGACTATTTACATTTAGTGCAGTGCGTCCTGCTCACAGTGTTCAGCTAGATCCGTTCCTGTTATCTTCCTACTGACAGGCAGGCTTGTCTTGTTACAGTATTTACAGCTACCTAAAGAAAATTACTGGTGTTCTTTTGATCCTATTAGTACCACGGTCAGGCAGCTAGACTATTTACATTTAGTGCAGTGCGTCCTGCTCACAGTGTTCAGCTAGATCCGTTCCTGTTATCTTCCTACTGACAGGCAGGCTTGTCTTGTTACAGTATATAAAGCTACCTGAAGAAAATTACTGGTGTTCTTTTGATCCTATTAGTACCACGGTCAGGCAGCTAGACTATTTACATTTAGTGCAGTGCGTCCTGATCACAGTGTTCAGCTAGATCCGTTCCTGTTATCTTCCTACTGACAGGCAGGCTTGTCTTGTTACAGTATATAAAGCCACCTGAAGAAAATTACTGGTGTTCTTTTGATCCTATTAGTACCACGGTCAGGCAGCTAGACTATTTACATTTAGTGCAGTGCGTCCTGCTCACAGTGTTCAGCTAGATCCATTCCTGTTATCTTCCTACTGACAGGCAGGCTTGTCTTGTTACAGTATATAAAGCTACCTGAAGAAAATTACTGGTGTTCTTTTGATCCTATTAGTACCACGGTCAGGCAGCTAGACTATTTACATTTAGTGCAGTGCGTCCTGCTCACAGTGTTCAGCTAGATCCGTTCCTGTTATCTTCCTACTGACAGGCAGGCTTGTCTTGTTACAGTATATAAAGCTACCTGAAGAAAATTACTGGTGTTCTTTTGATCCTATTAGTACCACGGTCAGGCAGCTAGACTATTTACATTTAGTGCAGTGTGTCCTGCTCACAGTGTTCAGCTAGATCCGTTCCTGTTATCTTCCTACTTACAGGCAGGCTTGTCTTGTTACAGTATATAAAGCTACCTGAAGAAAATTACTGGTGTTCTTTTGATCCTATTAGTACCACGGTCAGGCAGCTAGACTATTTACAGTTAGTGCAGTGCGTCCTGCTCACAGTGTTCAGCTAGATCCGTTCCTGTTATCTTCCTACTGACAGGCAGGCTTGTCTTGTTACAGTATATAAAGCTACCTGAAGAAAATTACTGGTGTTCTTTTGATCCTATTAGTACCACGGTCAGGCAGCTAGACTATTTACATTTAGTGCAGTGCGTCCTGCTCACAGTGTTCAGCTAGATCCGTTCCTGTTATCTTCCTACTGACAGGCAGGCTTGTCTTGTTACAGTATATAAAGCTACCTGAAGAAAATTACTGGTGTTCTTTTGATCCTATTAGTACCACGGTCAGGCAGCTAGACTATTTACATTTAGTGCAGTGCGTCCTGCTCACAGTGTTCAGCTAGATCCGTTCCTGTTATCTTCCTACTGACAGGCAGGCTTGTCTTGTTACAGTATATAAAGCTACCTGAAGAAAATTACTGGTGTTATTTTGATCCTATTAGTACCACGGTCATGCTCCAGGAGGATGCCCAGCGTTTGGAAGGCTCTGATGATGATACTGAGCTCGATGAAGGCAGTAACATGAGCAAGGACAGAGGGGGTGCCCAAGAAGGACAGCAATCTGGCAGTCATGCTCCCCCTGCTGCAGCATACTGCCAGGTTTGCTCCAGTGATGAGGAGGGAGGGGATGATGAGGTCACTGACTCAACGTGGGTGCCTGATAGGAGAGAGGAGGAGGAGGAGGAGGCGGCACATCACCAACGAGGCAGGATGCCCTCCAGGGGCCAGCCTAAGGGCAGCACATTGACTGCATCACACCCCAAAGCTTCACATGTGCAGGGCGCTGCAGTCTCTGCGCGTTATTCAAAAAGTTCTTTGGTGTGGGCCTTTTTTGAGACGAGTGCATCAGATCGCACCGCTGCTATTTGCAACATATGTCTGAACGCATCTCACGTGGCAAAAACATCTCCCGCTTGGGTACCACATGCTTGACCAGACATATGTTGACCTGCCATGCAGTTCGTTGGCAAGCGTATCTAAAAGACCCACACCAAAGAACAAAGAGGACCTCTCCTTGCTCCTCATCAGCTGAGATTTCCAACCCCACTAGACCTTCAGTCCTCTCTGAGACCTGCACTGAGAGGAATGAAGGTGTAGAATTAGGTGTGTCACAGCCAAGTACTTGTGGGCAATCTGCTTTTGGTACACCGACATCAGATTGTACCAGGCAAATTTCCCTGCCCCAGCTGCTGCACCGCCGAAAGAAGTTTGCTCCCAGCCATCGACATGCCCAGCGGTTGAATGCTAGCTTGGCAAAATTGCTAGCACTTCAACTGCTACCTTTTCAGTTGGTAGACTCTGCCCCCTTCCGTGAGTTTGTGGAATGTGCGGTTCCTCAGTGGCAGGTACCCAAACGCCACTTTTTCTCACGGAAGGCGATTCCGGCTCTCTACCGGCATGTGGAAGGCAATGTCCATGCCTCGCTGGACAGGGCGGTCAGCGGTAAGGTGCATATTACCGCTGACTCATGGTCCAGCAGGCATGGACAGGGACGTTACCTAAGTTTCACGGCGCATTGGGTGACTCTGCTGGCAGCTGGGAAGGATGCAGGACAAGGTGCAGTAGTGTTGGAGGTTGTTCCGCCACCACGCCTCCAAAATGCTAATAATTGTGACACACCTCTCTCCTCCACCCCCTCCTCTTCTTCTTAATCCATGGCCTCTTCCTTGGAACCAGCGGTGCTCCGTAGTCGTTCAAGGGGCTACGCAAGTACGCAGGCCAAAAGATGCCATGCGGTGCTTGAGCTGGTGTGCTTGGGGGACAGGAGCCACACTGGGGCAGAGGTTCTGTCAGCTCTGCAGGGGCAGGTTCAGAGGTGGTTGACGCCACGCCAACTTAAGGCAGGAATGGTGGTTTGCGACAATGGCACCAACCTCCTCTCTGCCCTCCGACAGGGACAAATGACCCATGTGCCCTGTTTGGCTCACGTCCTTAACTTGGTGGTGCAGTGGTTCTTGGGCAGGTACCCGGGCTTACAGGATGTCCTGAGGCAGGCCAGGAAAGTCTGTGTGCATTTCTGCCGGTCATATAATGCCAGTGCTCGGCTGACGGACCTCCAAAAGGAGTTTAACCTGCCCAAGAACCGCCTAATCTGTGACATGCCCACCAGGTGGAACTCAACGTTGGCCATGATGCAGCGGCTGCACATGCAGCAGAGGGCCATCAATGAGAACCTGTGCGACTATGGCACCAGGACAGGGTCAGGTGAGCTTGGTTTTTTTTCCCCACGCCAGTGGGCCATGATCAGGGATGCATGCACTGTCCTGTCACCATTTGAGGAGGCCACGAGGATGGTGAGCAGTGACAGTGCATGCATCAGTGACACTGTCCCCCTTGTCCACCTGTTGGAGCACACGCTGCGTGGAATAATGGACAGGGCACTTGAGGCAGAACAGAGGCAGGAAGAGGAGGACTTCCTTAGCTCTCAAGGCCCCCTTTATCCAGACAGTGTTCCTGCGTGCCCGCCGATCACACAGGAAGAGGAGGAGGAGGAGGAGGAGGAGGAGGAGGAAGATTGTGTCAGTATGGAGGTGGAGCCTGGCACTCAGCATCAGCAGCAGTCTTTAAGGGATCAGTCCCAAGAAACACATGGACTTGTACGTGGCTGGGAGGAGGTGGCTGCGGACCATGTCGTCCTTAGTGACCCAGAGGACTCCGGACCGAATGCCTCAGCAAACCTACGCTGCATGGCCTCCCTGATCCTGCAAAGCCTGCATAAGGATCCTCGTATTCGTGGTATCAAGGAGAAGGACCAATACTGGCTGGCAACCCTCCTTGATCCACGTTACAAGGGTAAGGTTGCGGACCTTATCTTGCCATCGCAGAGGGAGCAGAGGATGAAATATCTTCGGGAGGCCTTGCAGAAAGGTCTGTGCAATGCGTTCCCAGAGACTGGGAGGTTACAAATTCCTGTTTCTGGACAACGTGTTGCTGAGGCTTCGGTCAGTCAAAGAAGGAGCGGTGGAGAAGGTGGCCGTCTGACCGATGCGTTCAGACAATTTTTTGGTCCGCAGCCCCAAGGTATGATCGGTTCCAGCAACCATCGCCAGCGTCTGTTTTACATGGTACAGGAATACCTAGGGGCAAGATCAGACTTGGACACCTTTCCCACCGAAAATCCTCTGGGTTACTGGGTCTTGAGGATGGATCACTGGCCAGAGCTTGCATAGTATGCAATTGAGCTACTGGCCTGTCCTGCATCCAGCGTTCTTTCGGAACGCACATTCAGTGCTGCTGGAGGCGTGGTAACCGATCACAGGGTGCGTCTGTCCACCGACTCGGTCGATCGACTGACCTTCATAAAAATGAATCAGTCTTGGATCACCACCAGGTACCAAGCACCTGATGCTGATGTAACCGAATAATTTTTTTTGAAATCTCAGATCCCTTCAAAGACTGCCTATGCTGATGCTGAGTGACTATTCCTGAGTAATTATCCTCTTCCTCCTCAATCATCACGCTGATAGCTTGTAAGAACATTTTTGGTTCTGGGCGCCACCACCAGTGCCTTAAGGCACAATTTTTCAGCCCCTGTTTAACAGGGGCGTGTAATTACAATTTTTGATGTAATACTTTGCAGCAGGGCTCGTTCCTGCATTCCAACTAGAGTGTCTGTGAGGGGTTGCAGTGTTGTGGCACCAGCACCTGTGCCTAAGGCCCAATTTTTCTGCCCCTGTCTAACAGGGGCGTGTAATTACAATTTTTGATGCAATACTTTGCAGCAGGGCTCGTTCCTGCGTTCCAACTAGAGTGTCTGTGAGGGGTTGCAGTGTTGTGGCACCAGCACCAGTGCCTAAGGCCCAATTTTTCAGCCCTGGTTTAACAGGGGCGTGTAATTACAATTTTTGATGCAATACTTTGCAGCAGGGCTCGTTCCTGCGTTCCAACTAGAGTGTCTGTGATGGGTTGCAGTGTTGTGGCACCAGCACCAGTGCCTAAGGCCTAATTTTTCAGCTCCTGTTCAACAGGGGCATGTAATTACAATTCTTGATCTAATATTTCACAGCAGGGCCCTGTGAGGGCTTACAGTGTTGTGGCCACAGCAACACCTAAGGCCCAAATTTCTGCTGAGTATATAGGGCAGGACCCTACTTTCAAACATCTAACTTACAAACGACTCCTACTTGCAAACGGAAGGAGACAACAGGAAGTGAGATGAAATCTACCCCTAGGAAGGGAAATTCTCTCCAGTAAGAGTTAATATGGGAAAAAAAATTCTCCTTTCCACTGATGCTTTCCAATCCTTGTTCCACAAAAAAACCCAAATTTTCAAAAAAACATTTTTCATTGGGACAAAAAGTGAGGTGAAATCTTCTGAAGAGGAGGAAAGACAGCAAAACAAATGTCACAGGGGTGATAACCCTTCCCTATGTTTTCCAAAAAGCTTAAAAATGATTTTTTGGCTGGAGCTAAACACGTTAAAAATGTACCCGTTCAAAATTACAAAGAGATTCTACTTAACAACAAACCTACAGTCCCTGTCTTGTTTGCACCGCCTGTATACTGCTGTTCAGAGTATATAGGGCCTGGTGGCCCCACACCTTTCCTTATTTTAATTTGGGTGCGGGGTTCCCCTTAATATCCATACAAGACCCAAAGGGCCTGGTAATGGACTGGGGGGTACCCATGCCGTTTGTCTCACTGATTTTCATCCATATTGCCATGACCCGACATTACATTAAACCCGCAAGCAGTTTTAAATGAGATTTTTTCCTTTAAAAATGACATTTGGTGCAGGGACTGTTCTAAACACGGGAAACACGCGTCACTTTACAGGCATACTATAGACCCCCCCCAGGTACGATATTTAACCGCTAGCTGACCGCCGGCTGTCTATTGACGGCCAGGCGGCGCAGCTCTCGTTGCGGGCGGGCGTCATATGACGGCCTCGCATTCCTAGGCCACCAGGGGGCCACCGCCGGCGATCGCGCGCGCCCGCCGTGTCACTAGGCACCCGGTGCGCGTGCCCAGCGGCCGCGATGTCCGCCGGGCACCCGCGATTACCGGTAACACAGCAGGACCGTGGATCTGTGTGTGTAAACACACAGATCCACGGTCCTGTCAGAGGAGAGGAGACCGATGGTGTGTTCCCAGCACAGAGGAACACCGATCGGTCTCCTCCCCTAGTGAGTCCCCTCCCCCTACAGTTAGAATCACTCCCTAGCAACACAGTTAACCCCTCGATCACCACCTAGTGTTAACCCCTTCCCTGCCTGTCACATTTATACAGTAATCAATGCATTTTTATAGCACGGATCGCTGTATAAATGTGAATGGTCCCAAATATGTGTCAAAAGTGTCCGATGTGTCCGCCGCAATATCGCAGTCACAATAAAAATCGCAGATCGCTGCCATTACTAGTAAAAAAATAAAAAAAAATTAAAATGTTATAAATCTATCCCCTATTTTGTAGACGCTATAACTTTTGCGCAAACCAATCTATATACGCTTATTGCGATTTTTTTTACCAAAAATATGTACAAGAATACATATCGGCCTAAACTGAGAAAAAAATTTATTTTAAAGAAAAAAAAATTGGATATTTATTATCGCAAAGCGTCTGTTTTACATGGTACAGGAACATTGTGTTATTGTGTTTTTTTTAAAACTTCTCACTCTTCTTTTGTTTATAGCGCAAAAAATAAAAACCGCAGAGGTGATCAAATACCACTAAAAGAAAGCTCTATTTGTGGGGAAAAAATGATAACAATTTCATTTGGGTACAGTGTTGTATGACCGCGCAAATCATTCAAAATGCGACAGCGCTGAAAGCTGAAAAATGGCTTGGGCAGGAAGGGGGCGAAAATGCACTGTATTGAGGTGGTTAAAGGAATATTTCACTTTTTTTTTTACTTTAAGCATCATTAAAATCACTGCTCCCGAAAAAACGGCCGTTTTTAAAAGTTTTTTTTGCATTGATACATGTCCCCTCGGGTAGGACCCGGGTCCCCAAACCCTTTTTAGGACAATACCACGCAAATTAGCCTTTAAAATGAGCACTTTTGATTTCGAACGTTCGAGTCCCATAGACGTCAATGGGGTTCTAATGTTCGTGCGAACTTTCGGTCCGTTCGCGGGTTCTGGTGCGAACCGAACCGGGGGGTGTTCGGCTCATCCCTACTCAGAATAAATAAAGAGATGAAAGCTATTGGCTACTGCTCCATTTATAGTCCTGACGTACGTGTTTTATGTCAACGCGTTCAGAATGATCGGATTTTCCGACAACTTTGTGTGACCGTGTGTATGCAAGACAAGTTTGAGCCAACATCCGTCTGAAAAAATCCTAGGATTTTGTTGTCGGAATGTCCGACCAATGTCCAACCGTGTGTACGGGACTTTAGACACCCAGACTGCATGTCTGGATTTGGTTTGAGTTTTAGGAGGATGTTTGCACCTCTTTTTCTGTTTTTGCGTTTACTGCCCCTTTACAAAAAATAGCTTGGGCCCCCTTTAAAGTTCAAAAAAAATGATCAAGGGGTTAATATGGCGCACAATGGAGGTAGCCGGGTACATATAACTAAAAATGGTGGGGGGAAGGGGGTGGGTTGGGGGTTCCTGAGAGGGGGAACTTGATGGTGGTAGTTAATGTTTCACAACAAGTTCGGGTATTAGTCCATGTAAGGATAAAATGATGCTGAATAAATGGAAGGCAGCCAGTCTATAAAAGCTAGAAGAAGCTCTGGAACAAATAAAAAAGAAAGAAGGACGGCGCCCTCTAAGTGCAGCATGTATGTTAAAAATATTTATTACAATAGATAAAAACACTCACATTTGAGTTGCTAAAAACCAGCATGTAAAGTAGTTTCATCCGCGTGCTCTCGGGGGATGTGGGTGTCACGGGCCAGTTCAGGGGTTCCTGGGATGTGAGTCCTGTAACCTGGGTCCTGGTAGCTGTTCCGGTGGTGCCAAGGGTCCTCAGAGCCTCCGGGCGGCCAGGATATCGGTCATGGATCCTCTGTGGAGCGCCGTGCTGACCTGCGTCTTCACTTCCGGGAGCAGGGTGAAGCGGGCGGTGCTTCGCGTTCGGAGCATGCGTGCTCCTTCATCAGGCTATGCACAATATCTGTTGTGTAGTTATATACTGCTCCTATAATTCTCTTAACTTGCTGATCCTCTAATTTTATACCTATTTTTTCTCCCATTTCCCTATATAGGGGGGCATCTCTTGTCCTTCCAATTCTGTCAGTATTCCATACACTTTAGATATACCATGTTTCAGTGGAATTTGTATACCACAAAGTTTTTCCAGTGGATTTAAGTTCTTTCCATCTCTGATTGGTTGAGGCAATGTGTTTACCAAATGTTTTTATTGAAAATATTCCCATTCACTTATCTTCCACCCGTTTATTTCCTTTATTTCCAGTAGTGATTTCATCTTCCCTTGTGTAGTGATATCTCTAATTTGTGCATTTCCCATTTTAACACTGAAAAGTGTCCCTTTTCCTGGGACAAAAAAATTTGCTACAGTGAGTGCAATTAATGGTGAATTATATCCCCAATTTTTTTGTCAATATAGTGTGTCCCAGGTTTTAAACACATTTATAGTCAAGTCGTGTGTCTGCGGATCTAATGTTCTGAACCAAAAGCCAAAGGTAGCCAAATATTTTTGTGCAGAGTTGTTCTACTTATCATATTTTCAATCCTAATCCACTTTTTTTCACTTTTTTCATTAACCTATTCTATCATACGAGAAATAATTACTGAATTACAATATCTATTTACATCTGGTGCTGCTAACCCTCCATGTTCTTTTTTCCTAGTGATTAGTGCAAATTTTACTCTTGGTTTTTTACTTTGCCAAATATACTTTATTATCATTGTTTATTACTCTGAAAAAACTCTGTGGTATAGCTATTGGTAGCATCTGGAATTTATATATTATTTTTGGGAGGATCACCATTTTGAACATATTTATCCTACCCATGCATGATACGGGTTGCAGTGAGTCGGTCTTTAATTCCAGTTTAATCTCATTTAATAATGGGATATAATTCACTATATATAACTTCTCGGCGGTGGATATAAATTTTATTCCTAAATATGGCAGTTCTCTTCTCACCCACGTGAATGGGAATTCCCTTTGTAATGCAAGTTCTTCATTTTTTTCAACTCCTATATTTAATATCTCTGTTTTTATGGGGTTAGTTTTAAAATTTGAGAGTTCACCATATCTTTTTATTTCTCTGATTATATTGTATTTGGCAATGTCACCCTTGTGTTATCTACATACATCAAGATGTCATCCGCGTAAGCTGCAATTTTATGTTCTTCCCCCACTCTCATCCCTCCTTTATCTCGATTATTCCGTAGAGTCACAAGGAAAGGTTCCATCGACAATACATATAGAAGTGGCAAGAGTGGGCACCCCTGTCTCTTTCCATTATACATTTCAAAGGGCGGTGACAATTTCCCATTGATGTTAACCATCGCCGTAGGCCGATTATACAAATTTTTGATCCATCTCATAATTTTAGGTCCCAGTCCTAGATATTGAAGGGTATCCATTATGAATCCCCAGTCTACCCTGTCAAACGCTTTTTTGGCTTTGATTGACAGGAGTAGTGCTGGGGATCTCCTATTTTCCCCCTTTCGCAGCATAAAAACAGTTTTTATGCTATTATCTCTTCCCTCTCTTCATGGCACAAACCATGTTTGGTCTGGGTCCACCCACATTGGAATACATTTTTTCAATCTCGATGCCAAGATTTTTGCATAGATCTTCGTATCAGCGTTCAGTAATGAGCCTAGAGTTAGAGCAAATGGTTTTATCTTTTCCCTCTTTGGGGAAAATATTAATTGTAATATGGGCTAGTAATGTCGCTCGCCTTGTTTCTTCATCTTCCCCTAACTTATTCAGATAGTCACATAGCTTTGGGATCAGTTGGTTTTGAAAATTTTTGTAGTATTTAATCGTAAACCCGTCTGGTCCTGAACTTTTCCCTATAGGGGTTTCTTTCAATGCCATTTTAATTTCATCTTGCGTAATTACTTTTTCCAGCTCTGTCAGTTGTTCCACTTGGATTTTTGGCAGCTTGGTCTTCGTTAAGTAGACTTGTATATTTCTTTTTCTTCTTGTGTCTCTTGAATTCTTATTGCATAAAGTGCACTATAAAACGATTGGAAGGCCAATGCAATGTCTGTTGTCTTATTTACCATTTCTCCGCTCTCATTTTTTATCTTTTCAATATAGTTTAAGGTCTTCTTATTCCTTAATATTTTTGCAACATGTTTCCCTAGCTTACTACCCCATTTGTATCTTTCCTGTGTCACTCTGTTGAACTCCTCCCTAGTTTCCTGTTCCATCAGATCTTTTAATTGGTCTCTTTTTATAATTAGGGTCCGATGGGTTTCCACTTCCACTTGATTTTTGTATCTTTGTTCCAGATCATATATTTCTTTTGCAATTTTCTCCATGGTGTTCTCTCTCTCCTTCTTCTTTTTTCTTCCCCCAATAGAGATCCATTTCTCCCTTATGACCATCTTATGTGCTTCCCATATAGTTGCTTTTGTTACTTCTGGTGTCTTGTTTTCCAAGAAATATTGGTCGATCTCTTCTATTATGATCTTTTCTACTTCCTTATCATCTCATAGATCTTCATTTATTCTCCATGAACCTTTCCCAAGGGTTTCCCCTTGTAGTTTGATCCTCATCATAACAGGGGCATGGTCCGACACTGTTGTTATTCCTATTGTTGTTTCCTTTACTGCCTCTAGGGCTCTATGCTCAATGAAGATATAGTCCAACCTAGAGTACGTTCCGTGCACAGCCGAGTGGAATGTATAGTCTTTTATTTTTGGATGTTGGATTCTCCAAATACTGTATCTACTAATTGATGCTCCTGTATTTTTTTTAAATCATCCTCGTTTGTTTATATTCCCTATCTTGTGCAAACGACGTGCTGTCTAATTTATGATCCATGGAGAAATTAAACTCTCCGGCCAATATTAACTTGCCTTGTTTAACCACTTGTCGACTGCTGCACGCCGATGTATTTCGGCACAATGGCAGCGGTGGGCAAATGGGTGGACCTGTACGTCCCCTTTAATTGGCAGGGCTAGCAGGCACGCGCACACATGCTTACAGCGTGACCATGCCCATGGGACTCGATATCCACCGGTCTCCTAGCGATCATGTTACGAAGCTATGTAAACAAGGCATTTCCCCGTTCTGCCTTGTGACATGAGAGATCACTGCTCCCTGTCATCGGGAGCAGTGATCGCTGTCATGTGAGTTGAAGCCTACCCCCCACAGTTAGAATCACTCCCTAGGACACACTTAACCCCTTCATCGCCCCCAGTGGTTAACCCCTTCAATGCCAGTGTCTTTTACACAGTAATCAGTGCATTTTTATAGCACTGATTGCTGTATAAATGACAATGGTCCCAATGCCGCCATTACTAATAAATAAAAAAAATAATAAAAATGCCATAAAACTATTCCCTATTTTGTAGACGCTATAACTTTTGTGCAAACCAATCAATATACACTTATTGGGATTTTTTTTTTTTTTTTACCAAAAATATGTAGAAGAATACATATCAGCCTAAACTGAGAAAAAATTAGCTTTTTTAACGCCATATCGCAGAAAGCTCTCTGGTCAGGAAGGGGGTAAAATCTTCCGGGGCAGAATCGGTTAAACTCCATCAAATCATTTAATATTCCAACCAAATATTTTTTGGGGTTCTTGTTGTGGCAGTATACATTTGCAAGCATATATTTCGTACCCTATAAGGTCCCTTTCAGAAAAAGGGTCCACTTTTCTCTTTTCTACAATAAAACAAATATTTTTCCCAAAGCCGAATGTTACTCCCTTTGCTCTTCTAATTGGGGAATCTCCATAGTACCATACTGGAATGTTTTTTGAATACAACTTGACATTTGTATCCTGTGAAATATGTGTCTCTTGCAAAAATATGATTTCTGCGGCATTTCTCTCCAGTTCTCGTAATACCATATGTCTTTTCTCTGGGGAATTCAACCGCCTGACATTATATGTCAAAAATTTTGTGTTATTCATGTTTCTCTATTTCTCTCCAACTCCCCTGAACTGTCCGGCTAAGTCCTCCAAGAGGAGGGGAAGGGGAGACCCCCAAACATAGAGACACACAGGGAGCAATCCATATCTATTAGGACCCAAAGGGCCACAGTCCTTCCTGAGATTTACAAACCATTTCCCTCCTTCCCCCATCCTTCCTTCCCCCCCACTCCCTCCCCTACCCCTATCCCCTTATTGTTGGTATCTTGACCTCATGGTCTTAGAGCAGATAGCTAATCCTTTAGGGGCACCCTTGCCTCACTGCTCTTTCTGGCCCAAGGTGGAGTTCTGTTTAGCATTCGAGATTAACCGCTCCTGCTGTCGAAGAGGTGATCTCAGGGCCCACGCCTATCCAGGCCTCCGTCTCCTGTCCATTTTGTGTTTCCTCCTTTCCTCTATTCAGTCCCCCCCACCTCCCCCCACTTCTCCCTCCCCTCCCTCAGTCCAGACTTCTTTATTTTTATTAAATTGAGTATTAAGTCATTTTATTGTAGTTGCTTTGGTTGTCTGTTTCCCAGAGATCAGCTGCCATTGTTCTTCCTCCTGTAACATTCTTCCTTGACTTGTAATTATCTCTCTAGTGTTCTCCGGTATTGGGATTTCAATGTTTTTTGCAGAAATCAACCGTTTCATCTATGAACCTGAGTTTGGCAGTATGTCCATTTCTCCTGGCAATCAGACATGCAGGGAACCCCCAGTTATATTGAATTTCTTGTTCCTGTAAAATTCTCAATGAAGGTTTTAACGTCCTTCTCAGAGTTTCTTGTGAGAGGTCCTGGAAGATTTGTATCGTCTTTTCCTCATATTCCATTGGTGGCTTTCCGCTCAAATTTCTCCAGATTTGGTTTTTATCTTCCCAGTTTTCGAACCTGACTATTATGTCTCTTGGACTTTCAAATGGGAGCCCTTGTGGTCTTCTTACTCTATGTACTCTCTCAATTTTTATTGGATTTATTTCTTCTTTACCGAGAATGGCTAAAATATGGCGGAGGGGAAGTTTGGGACTTTAAATGAGACCATGACTGGGTAAAGCCATGTGCCTCCATCCCTGTCACTCTGACAATGAAAGCACAATTAGCCAGTTTACTCTTATTTCAGATACCACATATGTCTGCTCCTGAAGAGCGGCTTTAAGCCGCGAAACGCGTCAAGCTATTTGACACTGTGTTCCTCAGCTACACAATTATCATGATATGTGTTCATAATTTTTACCTTGATAGGGTCTTAAGACTATTGATGCTATCTTCTTAACCTTTATACTCTACCTTGAAATTTGGTGGACCCCTCAATATTATCATGTATATCCTTGTTTGTAAATAGGGATGAGCTTCGAGTTCGAGTCGAACACATGTTCGACTCGAACATTGGCTGTTCGCAAGTTTGCCGAACATCGAACAATTTGGGGTGTTTGTGGAAAATTTGAATGCCGCGGAACACCCTTTAAAAGTCTATGGGAGAAATCAAAAGTGCTAATTTTAAAGGCTTATATGCAAGTTATTGTCAAAAAAGGGTTTGGGGACCTGGGTCCTGCCCCAGGGGACATGGATCAATGCAAAAAAAAGTTTTAAAAACGAACGTTTTTTCAGGAGCAGTGATTTTAATAATGCTTAAAGTCAAACAATAAAAGTGTAATATCCCTTTAAATTTCGTAGAAAGAAGAAGAGAAGAAGATGAAGCAGAGAAGAAGATGAAGAAGAAGAAGATGAAGAAGAGAAGAAGATGAAGAGAAGAGCGGGAGCCTCCCCCCATGCCATGGGTGCGGAGCGGCCCAAGGAGAAGAAGATAGAAGACGCAGCGGAGGAGATGCTGGACGAGAACGCCGGAGGAAGAACCAGAAGTTTTTTAGTGAAATGGTAGGGGTACTTTTACCATTTCACACAAGGGGGGGCCGGGATCTGGGGGTCCCCTTGTTAAAAGGGGGCTTCGAGATTCCGATAAGCCCCCCGCCCGCAGACCCCCACAACCACCGGCCAGGGTTGTGGGGATGAGGCCCTTGTCCTCATCAACATGGGGACAAGGTGTTTTGGGGGGCTACCCCAAAGCACCCTCCCAATGTTGAGGGCATGTGGCCTGGTACGGTTCAGGAGGGGGGGGCGCTCTCTCGTCCCCCCCTCTTTTCCTGCGGCCTGCCAGGTTGCGTGCTCGGATAAGGGTCTGGTATGGATTTTTGGGGGGACCCCAAGCCGTTTTTTTTTTTGGCGGGGGGGTCCCCTTAATATCCATACCAGACCTGAAGGGCCTGGTATAGAATTTAGGGGGACCCCCACGTCATTTTTTTTAAAATTTTGGTTCGGGGTTCCCCTGTGGGGAATTCCTATGCCGTTTTTATCAATGAACTTCTATGTGTATTGTCGGACCGGCAATGCAATAGCCGCGAGTAGTTTTAAATGGCTTTTTTCCTTTAAAATGTAATTTTGCTGTCAGACTGTTCTAAACAGGGAAACATGCGCCCCCTTACAGGCATACTATAGACACCCCCCAGCTACGAAATTTAAAGGGATATTATACTTTTATTGTTTGACATTAGGCATTATTAAAATCACTGCTCCTTAAAAAACGGCCGTTTTTAAAACTTTTTTTTGCATTGATCCATGTCTCCTGGGGCAGGACCCAGGTCCCAAAACACTTTTTATGACAATAACTTGCATTTAAGCCTTTAAAATTAGCACTTTTGATTATTCATGTTCGTGTGTCATAGACTTTAATGGTGTTCGCGTGTTCGATCGAACTTTTTTCCTGTTCGCATGTTCTGGTGCGAACCGAACAGGGGGGTGTTCGGCTCATCCCTATTTGTAAACATGTTATTACTAGTGCATATCTAATTTGGAATCTGCACCATGTTCATGGATGCAATTCTTTTTTGTATATGTGACTTAATGTTATTAAACATGGTTTTTATGTTTTAATAAACAATCTTATTATATATATTGTATATTATATATATATATTAATTTTCGTCATCATGAGTTTCATTTAAAGTTCCTCCCCTTGGTTTCTTTGCTACCTCCTGCCGCAATTGTGCTTTCATTTACCGAGAATTGGGTTAAAAACCTTCCTTATTGTTTCTGCTAAATTTTCTGTCTGTATGGGTTTGGGAAGACCTCCGTATTTTTAAGTTTTTCCTTCTATCTCTTGATCTTCTAGTTTATATGCCTGTTCTTGTTGGTCTATTTTTAGGGTTTTTATTTCTTTTTTTAGCTCTTTTATTATATTTGTATGGCAGTCCATCTTCTTTTCCACTTCCTCCACTCTCATGAGCATTATGCGGCCTAGATCTTTATGGATTATTGCCATTTCTGTTTTTAAAGAGTTTTCTAGGGCCCCAAACATTGTTTCCATGTCTGATTTTGTTGGCAACTGTGCTGTCCTCTGTTGTTCCTCTTCTCAACAAGCTTCTAAGTCTAGTTTGAGGTCTTGTTCTATTCTGGATTGTGAGTAGGGATGAGCTTCGAGTTCGAGTCGAACTCATGTTCTACTCGAACATTGGCTGTTCGCAAGTTCGCCGAACAGCGAACAATTTGGGGTGTTCGCGGCAAATTCGAATGCCGCGGAACACCCTTTAAAAGTCTATGGGAGAAATCAAAAGTGCAAATTTTAAAGGCTTATATGCAAGTTATTGTCATAAAAAGTGTTTGGGGACCTGGGTCCTGCCCCAGGGGACATGGATCAATGCAAAAAAAAGTTTTAAAAACGGCCGTTTTTTCAGGAGCAGTGATTTTAATAATGCTTAAAGTCAAACAATAAAAGTGTAATATCCCTTTAAATTTCGTACCTGGGGGGGTGTCTATAGTATGCCTGTAAAGGGGCGCATGTTTCCTGTGTTTAGAACAGTCTGACAGCAAAATTACATTTTGAAGAAAAAAACACATTTAAAACTACCCGCGGCTATTGCATTGCCGACAATACACATAGAAGTTCATTGATAAAAACGGCATGGGAATTCCCCACAGGGAAACCCCGAACCAAAATTAAAAAAAAAAAATTATGTGGGAGTCCCCCTAAATTCCATACAAGGCCCTTCAGGTCTGGTATGGATATTAAGGGGAACCCCAGCCAAAATTTAAAAAAAAAAAGACGTGGGGTTCCCCCTAAATTCCATACCAGACCCTTCAGGTCTGGTATGGATTTTAAGGGGAACCCCGCGCCAAAAAAAAACAAAAAAACGGCGTGGGGTCCCCCCAAAAATCCATACCAGACCCTTATCCGAGCACGCAACCTGGCAGGCCGCAGGAAAAGAGGGGGGGACGAGAGTGCGGCCCCCCCCCCTCCTGAACCGTACCAGGCCACATGCCCTCAACATTGGGAGGGTGCTTTGGGGTAGCCCCCCAAAACACCTTGTCCCCATGTTGATGAAGACAAGGGCCTCATCCCCACAACCCTGGCCGGTGGTTGTGGGGGTCTGCGGGCGGGGGGCTTATCGGAATCTGGAAGCCCCCCTTTAACAAGGGGACCCCCAGATCCCGCCCCCCCCCTGTGTGAAATGGTAAGGGGGGGGTACTTACCCCTACCATTTCACTAAAAAACTGTCAAAAATGTTAAAAATGACAAGAGACAGTTTTTGACAATTCCTTTATTTAAATGCTTCTTCTTTCTTCCTTCATCTTCTTCTGGTTCTTCTGGCTCTTCTGGTTCTTCCTCCGGCGTTCTCGTCCAGCATCTCCTCCGCGGCGTCTTCTATCTTCTTCTCCTCGGGCCGCTCCGCACCCATGGCATTGGGGGGGAGGCTCCCGCTCTTCTCTTCATCTTCTTCATCATCTTCTTCATCTTCTTCTTCATCTTTTCTTCCTTCTTCATTTCTTCTTCGGGCCGCTCCGCATCCATGCATGGAGGGAGGCTCCCGCTGTGTGACGGCGTCTCTTCGTCTGACGGTTCTTAAATAACGGGGGGCGGGGCCACCCGGTGACCCCGCCCCCCTCTGACGCACGATGACTTGACGGGACTTCCCTGTGACGTCACGGGGAATGCCACAGGGAAGTCCCGTCATGTCCCGTGCGTCAGAGGGGGGCGGGGCCGTTATTTAAGAACCGTCAGACGAAGAGACGCCGTCACACAGCGGGAGCCTCCCTCCATGCATGGATGCGGAGCGGCCCGAAGAAGAAATGAAGAAGGAAGAAGAGATGAAGAAGAAGAAGAAGATGAAGAAGATGATGAAGAAGATGAAGAGAAGAGCGGGAGCCTCCCCCCCAATGCCATGGGTGCGGAGCGGCCCGAGGAGAAGAAGATAGAAGACGCCGCGGAGGAGATGCTGGACGAGAACGCCGGAGGAAGAACCAGAAGAGCCAGAAGAACCAGAAGAAGATGAAGGAAGAAAGAAGAAGCATTTAAATAAAGGAATTGTCAAAAACTGTCTCTTGTCATTTTTAACATTTTTGACAGTTTTTTAGTGAAATGGTAGGGGTAAGTACCCCCTTACCATTTCACACAGGGGGGGGGCCGGGATCTGGGGGTCCCCTTGTTAAAGGGGGCTTCCAGATTCCGATAAGCCCCCCGCCCGCAGACCCCCACAACCACCGGCCAGGGTTGTGGGGATGAGGCCCTTGTCTTCATCAACATGGGGACAAGGTGTTTTGGGGGGCTACCCCAAAGCACCCTCCCAATGTTGAGGGCATGTGGCCTGGTACGGTTCAGGAGGGGGGGGCCGCACTCTCGTTCCCCCCTCTTTTCCTGCGGCCTGCCAGGTTGCGTGCTCGGATAAGGGTCTGGTATGGATTTTTGGGGGGACCCCACGCCGTTTTTTTGTTTTTTTTTGGCGCGGGGTTCCCCTTAAAATCCATACCAGACCTGAAGGGTCTGGTATGGAATTTAGGGGGAACCCCACGTCTTTTTTTTTTTTTTTTTTTGGCTGGGGTTCCCCTTAATATCCATACCAGACCTGAAGGGCCTTGTATGGAATTTAGGGGGACTCCCACATAATTTTTTTTTTTTAATTTTGGTTCGGGGTTCCCCTGTGGGGAATTCCCATGCCGTTTTTATCAATGAACTTCTATGTGTATTGTCGGCAATGCAATAGCCGTGGGTAGTTTTAAATGTGTTTTTTCCTTCAAAATGTCATTTTGCTGTCAGACTGTTCTAAACACAGGAAACATGCGCCCCTTTACAGGCATACTATAGACACCCCCCAGGTACAAAATTTAAAAGGATATTACACTTTTATTGTTTGACTTTAAGCATTATTAAAATCACTGCTCCTGAAAAAACGGCCGTTTTTAAAACTTTTTTTTGCATTGATACATGTCCCCTGGGGCAGGACCCAGGTCCCCAAACACTTTTAATGACAATAACTTGCATATAAGCCTTTAAAATTAGCACTTTTGATTATTCATGTTCGTGTCCCATAGACTTTAACGGTGTTCGCGTGTTCGAACAAACTTTTTTCCTGTTCGCATGTTCTGGTGCGAACTGAACAGGGGGGTGTTCGGCTCATCCCTAATTGTGAGAGTGTATCAATTTCTATTGGTGTTTTATTCTGGCCCTTTTTCTCCTTTTTTACTTTGACCTCCATTTGGTTTCCCTTGGTACTTTGTTTTTCTGTGGTTTGCCTCTCATCATCCCCCTTGGGTTATATATTTGTTCATGGGGCCAGAATTAGGGCTTAGGCTAACACGGGGAGATAAAACCAATGCGCCCCCTCCTCTTCCCGACTTACCCCTCATCTCTTCCCCTTCTTCTTCCCACCTCTTTCTCCAAAGGAAGGGGAGAACCGTCCTGTCCACTCCCCCTGAGGAAGATATGTTTTGTTTTTTTTTCAAATTTTTTATTTAAAGAATGGACACAAGACACAAAAAATACATCATCTCGAAATCATACATGGACAGGATATCATACAATGAGATGAGCGTAGCCTAATATCATGACGTAAATAAGAAGTACAACCATAAAGAGAATACAATGATCTTTGACACTAGGGACTGCTTCCGACAATGACCCCAACTGAAACAAAAGGGCAACCTACCTCTAGGCAGCACTTGGACTGTCGAGAGGTTCCGTGAGTCCTGTTCCTTATTTTCCAGGTAAGTGTAATGCCCCGTACACACGGTCGGACTTTGTTCGGACATTCCGACAACAAAATCCTAGGATTTTTTCCGACGGATGTTGGCTCAAACTTGTTTTGCCTACACACGGTCGCACAAAGTTGTCGGAATTTCTGATCGCCAACCACGCGGTCACGTACACCACGTACGACGAGACTAGAAAAGGCCGGTTCAGAACCAAGCGCGGCACCCTTTAGGCTCCTTTTGCTAATCTCGTGTTAGTAAAAGTTTGGTGAGAGACGATTCGCGCTTTTTCAGACTCGTGGCTTTCAGATCGTTTTCTGCCGTTCAGTTTGTGCTTGTGGGTTTGTATCTGCTCTTCAGTGCGTGCAGTCAGTTCGTATTAGAGTTTTCTGTGTGATCTTGCCTGCTCGTTGCTGTTTTTCAGGTCGCTCTTCACAGGCCTTGCTGTTCTTCAGTGCGTTCTGTTACTACGTTCTGAGCAGCCAACCGTTTTCTAGCCATGTTTCGTATGCGTACTCCTCGTAGAGTTCGTGCTGTGTGGGGGCTTGGTGTTGGGGTCCTGACCTTGACACAAGTCCAGTCCATGAACAGGGTGGGGAGGAGTTCATGGACCAAGAATTGGTTGCTTCAGCGTGACCAGTTCTGTCATATGCCTTTGCTCAGTGAGATCCGTGAGAATAATCCTGATGATTTCAGGAACTTTCTCCGGATGACGGACCCCGTATTTCACCGTTTGTTGGCTTCGCTGACCCTCTATATCAGCAGGCAGGATACCTGCATGCGGCAAGCCATCACTCCGGAGCAGAGGTTGGTCGCTACCTTGCAGTATTTGGCCACAGGGAGAAGTCTGCAGGACTTGAAGTTCTCGACAGGCATCTCCCCCCAGGCTCTGGGGATCATTATCCCAGAGACCTGTTCTGCCATCATCCAGGTCCTGCAGAAGGAGTATATGAAGGTAAGATTTTTATCCTTTTAATATCACATTTTTGTATTTAATGTTTGCTAATATATTGTATTTCTTTCCTCATTCCCTAATTCCCATGATTGTAATATGCTGTGAATGTCCCCTTTGTCCTCATGCATGCTGGATTTTTATGTAATTATTATTTTAGGTCCTTCATACATATTTGCCCTTCAATAACCTCCCCAGCATGGTGTCTCCTGGCCCTATATTCACCTCATGTAGTCACTTAACAATGTTTTTTATCAGCTCCATAGTAGTGCTTTACCCCAAACACCCCCTAAAATGTTTGTAAATGTTATTTTTGATTTAAATTCATGCAGAGTGCCAGAGGCTTTTTTTTGTGGTGTCCCCAAATAATTTTTAGTAACCCTCCCTCCCCCAACTGCTAAGTCAGCTGATCCCAATTCTCTATCTATCCTCAATCATCTATCTGCTGACTTTGCCAAACCCATACACACTATACCCATCTCTTTACTGGTCAGATTTATGGATGAATTCCCCAAAGCATGTAGTGCAAGGGCCTGCCTGTATACTTTCCAATGGTACTGTTTAAAGTTTTGTATCCTATTATTATCTCGATAGGTAATAGCAGAATGTCCAAATGTCCTCAAATGTGTACAGTGTGTATTTATATCTTTGTATTATGACACGTACCTGTCCAGTGGGCTGCCAATAGTGTAACTAAGGAGGGGCTGTTCCAAGTAATACCCTGTATTTAGGCATTCATCTCTCAATGAAGTGAAGAGGGTTACCTGTCCAAGAGTTCTCCCCCCCTATAATGTTAGAAATGGCCCATGAGAGGGGGGGAGGGGGAATAGGATAGGTGTACCTTATACTTTGGCGTTGTTAAATTCCCCTTAATAAATGCTATCTGGAGGTTGCCCCAGAATGTTTGTGTCTAATCTGCTTGCCATGTTTCTGTGAAAAAATAGTAATGTTTATTGTTTTTTCCTCAACAGTTTCCTTCAACGCCACAGGAATGGCAGACTGTGGCCTCCCACTTTGCCCAGCGGTGGGACTTTCCTAACTGTGGAGGAGCAATTGATGGGAAACACGTCCACATCGTCCCACCACCCAACTCGGGGTCGTACTATTATAATTACAAGGGGTTTAATAGTATAGTGATGTTGGCGGTGGTGTCGGCTAATTGCGACTTCTTGTATGTGGACGTAGGGAAGAATGGCCGGATGTCCGATGGTGGAGTCATCACCCAGACGGAGTTCTACAGGCGTCTCCAGAATGGCAGCTTGGACTTGCCAGCTCCAGAGGACAATGTGGAAGGTCTCCCATTTGTGTTCGTTGCTGATGAAGCGTTTGCACTGGGGGACCACCTGATGCGGCCATTCCCGATGAGGACCCTCACCCCGGAACAGAGGGTTTTTAATTACCGGCTGGCCAGAGCCTGAAGAGTGGTGGAGAACACATTTGGAATCCTGGCCAGCCGGTTCCGACTATTTCTGACACCGATCCATATGGCGGAGTATAAACTGAACCATATAATACTTGCGTGCTGTGTTCTCCATAATTTTTTAAGAAAACATTCGGCCAACTATGCTGGCTCCGTTGGGCCTGAGGCCAGAATCCTACATCCAACAACACTGACGGCGCTTGAAAGTGGCCGTCCTGGCTTGCCCTCCCTGAGTGCCCGTGATGTCCGGTTACGATACCTGGAGTTCTTTGCGGGTAGGGGGGCTATCAATATGCCAGACAATATGTGAAGCCTTTTTCTAATAAAAAAAAAACAAAAGAAATTCTTTGTGGACATTTACTGCTTGTGTTTGTTTTAGCTGACCCTGACAGAAATGTGTTGAGTGCAGAAAATGTCGTGATTGGGTAACCTTATAACAAACACTGTTGGCTGGTATTTCCTAAATGCAAAAACACATTTCACTACAAGTGCACTTGCAACTGCACTGAAACTGCACTTGTAGTGCAAAGTGGATTTGCCCTTAGGAACTAACCCCCATTTTTGCATAAAACAGCTATTACATCACCCCAAAAGTGTTGTAGTGTTGAGACAATAATCCACACATTCTTGAGTAACCAACTTTTTTATACCTGCACAATCACGTGTGCATTTACCAAAGGTTTTTAAAACAAACCAATATGTTTGTTGTATAACAATTTTTGCAGTAGCATTATCAAAAATCAAAATGTCCATTTAAGATAAAACAGGTATGTGTAAAACCCAAAAGAAAGCCAAAAAACTTGAACTTACAAAGTTCCCATTTTGAAAAACCTGAAGTCTATATCAGACATCAGTATTTAGGAAATGTGTTTGATATAGCGTTCAGATGGGGGGAAATCACCCCTGGAAAAGTCAAATTTGGAAGATGCACACCAAGTTCCGAATGTCAACATGTGCTATCTGCCATCACGGGGGATCAAGGGACGAGTTTTGGGGGAGCAAGCCCTTCCTCACCGCTACTTTATAATTGAGGAAGGGGTTGCACCCCCAAAACGCGTCCATTGATCTCCCGTGATGGCAGATCCTCCAAATTTGGCTTTTCAAAACATTGCAAAAAGATTTAAAAAATTGGAACACAATCCCAAAAATATATTTTGTGGGCTTTTAAATTCGCCCCAAAACATCAATGATGTTATTATTTTTTTTAATAACATCATTGATTTTTTGCTGTATGTTGTGCAATTCGAGATTACACCCCATGATCTCCCCGATCAGGATCTGGGCACTTTCTGACGTAAAGCGTTCTGGATCCACAACCTCACGATCACCTAAAAAGAGAGAAACAAAACAAAAACAGGTATCAAAAATCTGCCACCATCCATATCGGTAACCTGAGCCTATGGTCGCAGACACTCACCTGTTGTGGTGCCAATTTCCACCACATCTTCTTCTTCCTCCTGCTCTTCTTCGTTTGGGGGTATTTCACCTTCTTCCATAGGTGGGGGGTCTGTGGTCTCCTCAGATGAGGGGTGTCCTCCGAGTCTTTTCTCCCCTATGTAAAACAAAAATGGTATACTTAGCAGACAGATATTTGATGGCAGAACTAGAAATAGGAAACATTGCTTGGAAGTGGGGTACAATTGTCTATTTTAGCCGAGTTCCAAGATGTCTATTTTTTAGTGCCCTTTGTCAAGCTGCAATACTTTACCGGTTTAGTACAAGCTTCACAGATGGAGACCCCCCTATAGTATACACTGGAGCACCTGTGTGGCCCCCTAATAAAAATGGTGTTCTTGTGTCCCACACTAGTGCTCCAGTGTCCAGATGTGAAAACAGCTGCTCAGTGTCCTCTCCTTACACACAATCTAGTTGACATTTCATTCTAGTAACAAACCCATCTACACAAACAACTATTTGGCATCCAAGTAGGCCCAAAAAAAATGTGGGAAAATGCATATGGCCTAAACAATGGTGTTTTAGAGGCCCAAAGAAAAATGTTTGATACAAACGAATAATGGGCCCATGAACATTAAAGTTGCCCTTTTAAACGTTACAATTACTAAAAGCATATGGAGCAGAACGAACAGAATAAAGACAGAAAGAATAGGAACACAGCACAACTACTTACTTTTTTGCAGCACTCTCCAGATCTTTCGGTACTGCTCTGGCTCTCTTAATTTCAGGTCCGACCACCGCTTTCTGAGCTGATCTTTTGATCTTCGGACCCCGAAATTCCTCTCAAGACTCCTGACCACTTTCGCCATGATCTTGGCCTTTCGGATGTTCGGGTTGGGGTAAGGCCCATACTTCCCGTCATAGTCGGACTTCTTCATGATGTCGACCATCTCCAACATCTCCCCAAAGGACATATTTGTGGCCTTAAAACGTCTCCTTCTGGATCGGGACGTGTCCGGATCCGGGCTTTCCTCCTACTCGTTCCTGCAATTATCACGCACCTGCTGTGACTCCGCCATGTGCTCTTCCCCCACTGCGCTGAACGAAAAGGGGCGGGGAATAGAATAGAAAGAATGTCAGGGGCGGGCGGAGTTACACGCATGCGCAGTGTGTATAAAGCATAACACGCGTGCGTATTACGTACGATCTGTGAGCGGAGGAAGGAGCATTGGACGCGCTGATCGTAAGAACGAAGGTAAGAGACAAACTTGTGCCTATACTGCTTCTACATTGAGGCCTATATTGTAACAAGATTAGGAGAGTTTTGTCTGACATTAGGCTTTGTCTTATGTTGTGTCTTGCAGTGAACATGGATATGGTACTCAAAGATAATGACTTCATGTCAGTATTCATAGATATGCTAAGGGAGCTGCCCTGTCTGTGGGAGATTAACCACCCCCATTTCAAGAACCAAGCAAAGAGGAAGGCAGCACTGGTGCAATTGTGTGAAATTGTGAAGCAGGTGATCCCCACGGCAGACATCAACTATTTAAATAAATTAATTGGTGGCCTGAGGAGTACATATCTGAGGGAGCGCAAGAAAGTCCTGGATTCACAGAAATCCGGAGCAGCAGATGACATCTATGTCCCCAGGATGTGGTATTATGACAGGCTGCATTTTCTGGCAGGCCAGACTGAACCCAGGCCAGCACTCTCCAGTCTTTCTTCTACGCTTCCTTCCCCCTGGCTGAGGCTTCTGACGCCCAACCTGGGCCTTCCAGGCCACATGTGGAGGAGCCCAGATTGAGCCAGGTATAGCATTCCTCTAAATATTTCTGCTTGTCCAATCAATGATGTTAACTAGATGTTATTTGGGAGTACTAATTTAGGATTGTGATTGATGATGCAAAACATTACAACCATGTCCCTTTTTCATACACAGGGAAGTCGCAGCCAGGAGGTGGCCAGGCCGAGCCGGATGGCTGATCTGCAGGTCCCTCCACCCCCCCTGGAAAGAGAAAGTGGCAGTAGGAGGAGTGCCCTAGAGGAGGCTACCAGAGGACTCTTTTGGAGGGCTACAGAGGTCCTGGGAGCACGACAGACCATAGAGGAGGACATTGCTGCCGTCATTGCATATAAAATGCAGAGGATGGAGGAGGGCCAACAAGTAATGTGTGAGGCCCTCATATCGGAGGCTCTGGAGAAAGGTATGAGGGGCCAAATTACACCTCAGACACACCTTCGCGATGGTCCTCCTCCTCCTGCAGGTCCTCCTCCTCGTCCTCCCTCTCCTCCAGGTCCTCCCAGTCCTCCTCCAGGTCCTACTCCTCCTCCTGCCACATCTCCAACAGCACAGCCACAGCCGGGAAGGAAGCGTGGAAGGAAAACCAGAAAGTGAGGACCCTGGATCCAGTCTGGTTGGCCAAAAAATGCAGCCTCTTGTGGTACCACAGCCTGGGGACACAGCTGTCATCTGCTGCTTTCCGGATCTCTGGGAATTCTGGACCAGACTGCCCTCCCTTACATATGGACTCCTCAGGCCACCAATTTTGATGTTGAAGAATTGATGTCTGCCGTGGGGGTCCCAGGCTTCACTAATTTCTCCTGTTGATCCAGTGTTGCCTTCCTCTTTGTTTGGTTCTGATCCCTTAATAAAGGATTTTTGTTTGGAATTATACTCTCCTATGTGTTTTACTTAAAAAATGACAGTTTGTGAGGGTTCAGGTACATTTCAAATATACAATGTGAAATTAACAAGGGACACCAACAACAAACAATCTCCTTGAGATTAAATAATAAAAGATATCAATGGTGTTGGGGTAACTTGACACACAAAACACACACAAAAATATTCTGGAGTAAAAATAAAAATAACATTGAACAAAGATCAGCCTTTGAAAAAATCCAAACATTACAGAAAAAAAAGGCTTAAAATCCAAAAAAAAAAAAAAAAAAATTAATATAAAACTGTCAGATGTGACAACTAATAACAATATATTGAGGGAATCCCAAAAAAAACCCCACAAATAAAAGTTTGTGAGAAGTGTGTGTGAATATGAGCAGCAAAACTACTTAATTCTTCACACATTATAAAGAAGAAGAGAGTGCGCTGTATTAAACCATTTTTAACATTGCAGCGTGACGAAAGTGCTGTATCCATTGCGAACACTAAGTTTACCAGAACGAGCTGTCCCGTCTCGGAATTTCTTCTGATCATGCGTGGCACTTTGTGCGTCGGAACAGGCCACACACGGTTGGAATTGACGCAATCGGATTTTGTTGTCAGAAAATTTTATCTCCTGCTGTCCAACTTTGTGTGTCGGAAAATCCGATGGAAAATGTCCGATGGAGCCCACACACGGTCGGTATTTCCGACAACACGCTCCGATCGGACATTTTCCATCGGAAAATCCGACCGTGTGTACGGGGCATAAGAGTAGGGCCATGTAGGTCACGGGGCAACAATAATTGCCCCATACATCCACAGTAGCCCAAACAGAAGCAGAAATCATAAAGAGAAAGGAAAGAAATGAAGCGATAATAGGTAGGAAGGAGGAACAGAAAAGGGGGGGAGGGAGTAGGGAAGAGGGGTATGGAGAGAATATGGCTCACTGAGGCAGCATGTGCGCCCTTCTGCGAGGCGAGGATCAGGGTGGTAGAGTCAAACGACATCCATATACCTATACAACTATCCGGCATTCCGCAGTGGGACAATCTTAATCAGTTGTATCTCTCCCCAAAAGAGTCTGACTTTCATCTGAGAAGATAAAGATATTCCAGATGGACCATTTCTTGGTAAAACGTTCATTTTGGTGGCGGGCCGTGAGAATTAAGTCTTCCATTTTTTTGATTTCCTCAACTTTCCTGATCCATAAACTAATAGGAGAAGATTGTGTGGATTTCCAATACAAGGGGATGCAGGCCTTCGCTGCGTCAAGTAGATGCGGTATTAATGATCGTTTGTATGCTTTCCGGGATTTGTCAGATGCATGCAGCAGAAAGAGGGCCGGGTCTGCTTGAATTGGGTATTCAGTGAACTTCTGCATTGTCTGTTGGACGGTTTTCCAAAACCCTTCCAACAGAGGGCAAGACCAGAAAATGTGGATAATCGTTCCACATTCTCTCTGGCATCTCCAGCAAAGGTCCGTGACATCGGAAAATATCTTTTGTAACTTTGCCGGGGTGTTGTACCACCTGGTAACTATTTTATAATTGGTCTCTTGTGTCTTCGAACAAATTGAAGATTTAAATGTGAAATGAAGAATGTTTTGTTTTTGTCGTGTTGTAAAAGTGCATTGGATATCCCTTTCCCACTTATCTAAGCAATGAAGACGATGGCCATCTGGTGGTGTAATCAACAATTGGTAGATGGCCGATAACGTGTGGGGCATAGCACCCTCTTCTGAGCAGTAGGTCTCTAGGGCGGTTAGATTCTGGTCAGAGCTATTGGGTAGAGGTAATGTTTTGAGAAAATGACAGAGTTGTTGTGCTCTCCAAAAATCTAAATGAAAGAGACCATCCGTTTTCATGAGGTCTGTTAGTGATGGCCATTTACCATTAACCATGAAATGGGAGGCTTGGAAATAACCTGCTGCTCTCATTGCACGGAAGATAGGGTCCGTGTGACCCGGAACAAACTCTGGATTCCTAATACCGGACGCAGAGGGGAATTTAGTGACACAAGGCCAGAACATACAAAAAGAGTCAAGCATATTTGTGTAGTAGCACCTATCAGAGGGTGATTCCTCACATCTCTCGGTAATGAATTATGGCACCAAGGAGCCCTGTTTAGGGGTATCTCACATTGGGTCTGTTCTAAACTAGTCCATAATTTTGTGGATTGGTGTCGATTCCAGTCAATAAGTCTTGTAAGGTGAGTCGCTTGGTGATATTTGCGAAGGTCTGGTACCGCCAATCCCCCATATTGTTTAGGCAACATAATCTGTCGTCTGTTAAGTCAAGGTCTTTTATGGGCCCAAATGAAGTCAAAGAATATGGCTCTGGCCTGATCAAAGTAACTAGAGGGAATCTGGATCGGGAGTGCTTGGAGAAGATAGAGGAATTTAGGTAGGATGCACATCTTAAGGATATTGCATCTCCTGAACCACGAGTGCAGTCCTGTTTGCCATTTGGCAAGAAGAGCTCTAACTTTAGTCAGCAAAGGGGGGAAATTAAGAGGGAAAAGCTGCGAAAATTTGGAGGGGATATATGTACCAAGGTATTTCAAGGCTGAGGTTGTCCATCTAAATTTGAAACTGAATTGAAGGGCTGTGAGATGCTGTATGGGAATTCCTATACTCATAGCTTCGGACTTATTGAAATTAATCTTCAGGTTTGAAAGATCACCATATGTTTTAAATTCTTTTAGGAGGTTTGGAAGAGAGATCAGTGGGTTGGTAAGTGAAAACAACATATCGTCAGCGTAGGCAGCAATCTTCTGTTGTGTTTCTCCCATAACTACTCCAGTGATGTCTGGATTGGCTCTCACGGTACGCAGGAACAGTTCCAGTGACAGGGCGAAAAGGAGCAGGGACAGGGGGCATCCCTGGCGTGTTCCGTTCTTGATCTCAAAGGGATCTGACAATATCCCATTGGCACGGACACGAGCTGAAGGGTCCCTATACAACGACTTAATACAACATAACATGTTGTTGCCTAGACCAATGTGTTCCAAAACAGCTGTCATAAATTGCCAATTCACCCTGTCAAAGGCTTTCTCTGCATCCGTACTTAAAAAAATACAGGGGATTTTATTCTTATTGACCACATGTAGGAGGCTCAGAACCTTAATTGTGTTGTCCCTAGCTTTCCTGGTTGGGACAAAGCCAACTTGGTCTAAGTGGATCAAGGAGGGAAGGTAGAGTTGGATCCTAGTAGAAAGTATTTTCGTGAAAATTTTTAGGTCGGTGTTGAGAAGAGAAATTGGTCTAAAGCTCCCACACAGGGTTAGATCTTTCCCTTCCTTGGGGATCACTGTGATGTGTGCCGACAGAGAGTCTCGGGGGAAATTTATATCAGAGCCTAGTGAATTAAAAAATTTGTGCATGCATTTCTCAAGGGAAGGGAGTAGTGTTTTAAAGTATTGTGCGGTAAGACCGTCCGGTCCTGGAGCTTTCCCTAATTTAGTAGCCCCTACTGCTAATTGTATCTCTGCTGTGGAAATCGGTTCGTCAAGTAGTTTTCCCATTTCCATTGAGAGTTTGGGCATGCCTGAATTAGTAAGATAGTCTTCAATCCAAGAGTGCTGGGGAGCTGGATTTTCCAGATTGTAGAGGGACGCACAAAACTCCTTAAATTCTCCAACTATGTTGCAGGGGAGTGTGGTCTTCTGGCCGTTGGAGGTCCTAATATGCGATATGTAATTAGCCAGTATTTGATCTCTTAGTGACCTGGCCAGAAGTTTACCACACTTGTTTCCTGATTCGTATGAGATCCGACGGCAAATCTGAATCGCGGCTTTGGCTCGAAATTGCATTAATTTGGTAATTTTGGTACGGAGTACCAAAATTTCCGCCTCTAGAGATTGGGTCTGGGCATGTTTGTGTGGGGCTTCAGCAAGGCTCATTTGATTTAAGAGTGATGCCATCTGCTCCGCACGCTGTTTCTTAATGCGTGAACCGTGCTTAATAAGCACTCCACAGATCACAGCCTTGTGGGCTTCCCAAACGATGCCGGGGTTACTATCAGGAGTATCATTGGTTTGGAAATAGAAGTCCAGCTCCCTGACTACGTCTTGAAGTATCTCTTTGTCCTGTAGGAGGCTCTCATTTAACCTCCAGGTTCTTGTCTTGGAGGTGAAAATGTAAGTCAGGGCATAGGTCAATAAAACAGGGGCATGGTCAGACCATATGATAGATCCAATGGAGGACTCTCTAACTGCATGTAGTTGTGAATGAGGGATCAGGAAGTAGTCAATTCTTGAGTATTGTTTATGTGGTGTTGAGTAAAAGGTTTAGTCCCTTCCAGTAGGGTGGATAAGTCTCCAGGCATCAATTAACTGTGCTTTATGAAGTGAGCGCGCAATGCGTTTCCTAACACTAGGGGTGATCGAGGAATGTCCCGCTGATGTGTCCTCTGAGGGGATCAGTGGTACATTAAAATCTCCCCCCAGTATTGTCTGGCCTTTGGCGAATTCTAACAGGGTGTCAGTCATTTTGGAGATAAAGTGATCTTGTCTGCTGTTCGGGACATATACATTAACTAGAGTCACCTCAACTCCTCCAATTGTTCCTCTGAGGAACAAAAATCGTCCCTCTTGGTCAGCCCTCATATCCTCAAAGGTCCAAGGGACAGAGCGTGAAATAAGAATGGATACGCCCCTAGATTTGGCATTCCCATTTGTGGAGTGGTACACCATCGGGAAAAAATTATTTTGCATTAAGGGAAACTTGTCTCCCTTAAAATGTGTCTCCTGAATGAATGCCAGATCAGTCTTCAGTCGGTGTAGGTCTTGAAATAACATACGCCTTTTTTCTGGTGTATTTAGGCCTCTCGCGTTAAACGAGAGAACGTTTGCTGCCTCCATGACCCTCAACTCTCGTAGGGGGGGGGGGAGGGAATAAAGAAGGGAAAGGGGGGAAGTGGGAGACAGATAAGTAGGGGTAGACTGAAGGAAGGAAAGTGTTAGCAGAAGGAGGGAAAGGAAAAAAGAAAGGCAGAAAGTAATAGATGTTAAGACACCCTAAGAGGGTATTGTATTCAAACTCTATTAAGGTAGCTTTTTAAAAGCTGGGACGCTCACCAGAATAACTCTGGTTATCGAGCGCAGGCCTAAATGGGGTTGTGGAGAGGAATGACCAGCGAGGTGCTCGCTGACCCCCCCTCTCGCCCGCAATGTGGTACATCATAAAAAGAAATATATATGATGACGGTGATCAAGTAGAGGCAAGCAGGTCTAGATCCATAGAGGAAGATTAAGACACAGTAAACTAAGGCAGCGTAATACATGTATGGAATTTGCCCATCTTAATAAAGTACTATCATCCTAAACTCCGACACATCTCAAGTAAAGAACAGACAAAACGAAAAAGAAAGTTAATAACATCAAACAAAACATGAACATGAACCACCCCTTACATGAACTAAATATGAGCTGGTATTTTCTAGCTGTGTACTATTTAGCTGATTGTAGTGCTGAGAGGAGAGTCACCTCAATATAACTATGAGAAAGACAGAGGAGAGGGATGTAAACTGTCGGCTCCAAATCTATTCTCATGCTATACAAATTGCGTTCAACTCTGTGGAAATTTACCCCCCCTCCCCCCCTTTTGTTGACGTGTGAGTAAAATCAATCCTCTCAGTATATATATCTCACATGGAGCACTAGGCCCACAAACCAGGGATAGCCCCCCCCCCCCCATTCTGGATGAATGTCATGGCTGGGGGGAAGAAACAACCCACAGGAGTTTCATATTGCCTGTTCCTACTTCAAATCCCCTGTCATAAGTAATAATAAATACACTCTCTTACGAACAGATCATTTTCTCCTTCCTTCCCTTCTAATGTGGCAGAACAGAATGCAGATAACATGCATGGTGGCGGGGTAGGGAGGGCCTCCCAGGCAAAGTAAAGCAGGTCACTTACAAAGGAGATACATAACCTTAAGTCCTCTCAAGGATCTGGGATTCTATCTGGTGAACCTAGAAGTGACCTCCCTGATCCTCATTCCAATAAATCCTCTTCACTGCCAGACAGTAAAATGCTCTGCTACGATGGGATGTCTGCTGGGCACATTGTAAGTGAGTGTAATTCACAAATCACTTTGTCCGAGCACAGGTACAGTGTGTATAGCTCTCACCTTAAAAACAGTGATATCAGAGTTTCCATCACACCTGCCCATGCTTACATCTTGGCTCTAGATTCAAACCAGCGTGGCTCCAATTCCCCGCCACTGCGATCACTGCTCATGTTTAAAGTACCGTGGTGGCCTCTTGTTAACAGACCGGGCGCACTCACAGCGGTAAGAACAGGGTTGTAGGGTAAGGTATGCACGTCTCCGGGTGTAGTCGCAACCCTCTCTGATGTGCTATTAAGGGGATATGTGTTTCCAGCCAGTCCATGGTAGGAGGTGATAGAACTCAACAGTCAGGAGTAACAAAGCCAGATGTGTGCGGAGATCATAATAGGGCAACTCACGGATGTAATGCTCATGATTCCCGGGCCCCCTCAACAGAAGGAGACCGGGCTCTTCTTCTGTACTGCAGTCGGCGAGGGAGTTGGAAATTTTGTTGAGCAGAAGGTCCCAGGCGGCCTGAGGTGCGCGGCAATTCCCGGGCCCCCTCAACAGAAGGAGACCGGGCTCTTCTTCTGTACTGCAGTCGGCGAGGGAGTTGGAAATTTTGTTGAGCAGAAGGTCCCAGGCGGCCTGAGGTGCGCGGCAGGATGGTCAGCCAGTTCGGAACTTGTATTGGCTCCACTCCCAGGAAGGCAAAGAGAGCTGGTAAGTCCGCTGGTGTACGTAGCGTAAAGGAAGCATTTGTTTTGCGAAAGCTGACCGCTAAGGGGTATCCCCAACGATAGGTGCAGCCTTGTCTTCTGGCCAAATCCAAAAGGGGTCTCAGCATGGCCCTTCTCTGCAGCGTGGCTCTAGAAAGATCCGGGAGAAGTTTAATTGTGGCACCATCAGATTCTACGGCCCCGTGTTCCCATGCTTTGCAAAGGATAAGTTCTTTTTGATTGTAATGATGTATCCTGCAAAGCACATCCCTTGGTCTGTCAGGGTCAGGCGATTTAGGTCCCAGGGTTCTGTGTACTCGATCCAATTCCAACGACGGTGGAGAGCTGCCCAGAACCTCCTGGAAGATAGCCATCACAGTAGCCGCCGGATCCTCCGCGCCGGTTGCCTCCGGGAGGCCCCGCAGCCGAAGGTTATTGCGTCGGCTACAGTCTTTTAGATCTTCTAAATGAAGCTGTAGGTCGACAGCTGTGGTATCTTGGGATTCATGGGAGCGTTCCAGTGCCACAATCCGGTGTGTTAAGGAAGAAATCGTAGCCTCCCCAGAGTCAACCCGGCCCGTAAGTGCGTGCAGATCTGCTCTTACTTCCTGGATATCTCTACTGTGTGCTTCCTCAATGCGAAGGATGAGGCCTTCTATGTCTGACTTGGTCGAGAGGGATTGCAGGATAGTGCGGATATCATCTGGCATACCGCTCGACCTAGGAGAAGTGTCATCCATGTTTTTGGGATAGATAATAGATGTCTCTGGAGCCAAATTTGTAGTGTCAGACGAGATGGGAGAGCTCAGTGAGTCTAATGTAGTATTCTCCGTTAGGCTGCGTGCACGTGGAGTGGCTATAATGGCACCCGACGACACTCTCTGTTTGCCTCGGAAGTACCGCTGAATGCCACTGCTCGGGGTAGAGGGACGGTTACCTCCAGCTGACGATATTGTCCTGTAGCGTCTGGTAGCTATCATGCCTCTTTGTCAATCATGGAACACCGTCAGTTCAGCGGGATAGAGTGGGGTGGTCAGGAGCTCTCTTCAAACGCGTCCTCACTCGGCCATTGCTAAGCCACGCCCCCCGAGGAAAATATGTTATTTCCTGGTATCGACACATGTTGGGGAGTGGACAGGATGGTTTGTGAGACAGTGAGGAGCTCTCAGAGTGGGAGAGGACACACCAGTACAGCGTCTTTATATTTGTTTGGCTTGTGACAGTGTCAGGGAATCTAATTGACCAGACTGTGTGGACTGCACAGAGGAGACCAGAAACACATGTAAGTGAAATAATGGTGTTTATTAAACAAGTGATAAGTAAAAGGAATATAAACAGTGCAAAACCAACACAACAAACCCACTACAAACAACAATATATACAAGTAAATGGAGATACCGTAATCGTAAACAAAGCCAGGCCAAGGTCATACACAGGGAAGTCAGCAGATGGGTAAGGACGGGAAACCAGCAGGAAGGGGAGAGGATGGATGGTAAAGCTGCAGGGTAGGGATCCAAGGGAATCAGGGGGGACAAGAACAGGATGGGCCTGGGATAGGGATCGGATCGGATCAGAGCAGAGCGGGACAGAACAGGTTCACAATCAGGATACAGGCAGCAAGGTCAAGGCACAGGGAGAAAGATACCAAGGCGAGCATGTGAGGGCTTGCCGGGTATTAATAGGGCTGACTATAATTGGCTTCAAGTCACACCTGAGCGCAGGGAGTGTTGTCTGCTCCATACTGCCAGGATCCATCCGCTGGTGGACATCAGTACTGCGGCCAAAAGATGAAATGACACCAGCAGGGAAATATTCTCCTGACAGTTCAACACTGCCAGGAGACACCTGCTGGTGGACCCCAGTACTGCATGCCAAACGATATATCTTACCAGCGGATGGACCCTTTGCTGACAGACAGAATGGTGCGCTCATAGCACCTATTAATTGTGAGTACCCTAATATAGGGAATCTATGATATTAGAGTGTAAAAAAAACACCTTGATCCTAGCGCTCAAATGGATACTTAATAATTTTCAGCACTTAGAGCTGCCGTTATATAATAAAATTGGAACAAAATTTAATTCTAAAAATAGAATAGTATTAACAGCGCTTGCATAGAATTTTCATTCATGCTGATAATTAGTCATTAAAGTGCTATAGATTTCCCTTACTGTTGTACCAATGCAGTCCACCTGTCCCCCCTGGTGCTAATTGAATTTCTGTAAGTTTTTAACCAAATCCAGCACGCAGTGTCAGACTGGAGGAGATGACGGGCACTTTTTATCCAGATTTCTGGTAAGCCTTTATACCAAGGGATAGGTCACGAGGTGATACGGTGGAGGTTCATCACCTTCAAGGACTACTATTGAATTCAGTTTCAAAGTTCACTCACCACTGTTTGCCACACACACTGGCTCGGGACTTTACCCCTGGGACATACATCCTCTTTGCTGCACATGAGCTGGACATTGCATATGATACATCTGTACTCCATTCCACCTGAAAGCTTTATTTTATTCTATATTGCATTTTTATATTTCATTTGTACAGGTTTTGGTGGAATACTCTGTGCAAGTCTTTTGCACTATATAATCAGTTGCATTGTATAATAGCACTGAGCCCACTTCAGGATTTAAATTTCCCAGTGCTGTAGGCTGCGGTCCCCAGGGGGACAGGTGGACTGCATTGGTACAACAGCAAGGGAAATCTATAGCACTTGAATGACTAATTATCAGCTTGAATGAAAATTCAATGCAAGCGCTGTTAATACTATTCTATTTTTAGAAAGTATGATTTAAATTTTGTTCTAATATAGGGAATATTGTCATTTTAATAAAACTTTTAAAAACGGTAATACGCTATCCACCTTCCTCTGTTTTTTTCATGTGAATATTGCTGCAAACAACCATCCAAGGATCTGAATGCTGACCATAATCTCAGAGGTGGTTTAAAAGTGTGCTTTGACCGAGCTTAGGTGCAAGGTCACACACTCTAAGGTGAGCGCATACACCAAAGGGGGAGCACAAGAGTGGACACGAGCACTTTACTGTTTTATCATCCATTTTATCATCTGCAATGAGTACCAGAAGAATGAAGTAGTTATGAATGGACTTTATGTTGCGATTCTGTGTATACAGATTAATGCATGAATTCGTTTGGCACAAGAGCACTTTAAACACTGTTCACTTTATTTCTATAGTGATTATTGTATATAGATGCACTTTTTTATAGATTTATGTCAATTACAGGTTGTCACCTCAATTATTGCATTTATCGTAAATATCACAAAGGGTTGAAAATTTCTCCATTGCATATGAATGCAACATATGTATATAGAGGTGTGTATGTTACACAGGTTGTCATTGGGAGTATCGCATAGGATTGCAATTTTTAGGTGTTTATGATCGCAAGTTTTAATCACATTATTATGTTCACTCAATATTTTACATAGGAATGGAATATCTCACCACCACTATTTAACTGCAGTCAGTAATAATAGGATTTAGTATGGTTATCATTTGGATAGTGCAGCATTATATTGGTATAAAAGGTTTCTTCTTTCCATTTGCTTATTTAACCACTTTAAGACCAGCCTCGTTTTGGATTTTAGGTGTTTACATGTTTAAAACAGGTTTTTCTGCTAGAAAATTACTTAGAACCCCCAAACATTATATATGGTTTTTCTTCTAACACCCTAGAGAATACAATGGCGGTCATTGCAATACTTTTTTTTGCACCGTATTTGCGCAGCGGTCTTAAAAGCGCACTTTTTTTGGAAAAAATTCACTTTTTTGAATAAAAAAATAAGACAACAGTAAAGTTAGCCCAATTTTTTTTATATTGTGAAATATAATGTTACGCCAAGTAAATTGATACCCAACATGTCATGCTTGAAAATTGCGCCCGCTTGTGGAATGGCGTCAAACTTTTACCCTCAAAAATCTCCATAGGCGACGTTTAAAAAATTCTACAGGTTGCATATTTTGCGCTACAGAGGAGGTCTAGGGCTAGAATTATTGCTCTCGCTCTACCGATCGCTGTGATACCTCACATGTGTGGTTTGACCACCGTTTTCATATGCGGGCGCTACTCGCGTATGCGTTCGCTTCTGCGCGCGAGCTCGTCGGGACAGGGGGGTTTTAAAAAATTTTTTTTTTATTTTTATTATTTATTTTACAATATTTTATTTATTTTTACACTGTTTAAAAAAAAATAAAAAATTGTGTCACTTTTATTCCTATTACAAGGAATGTAAACATCCCTTGTAATAGAAAAAAGCATAGCAGGACCTCTTAAATATGAGATCTGGGGTCAAAAAGACCTCAGATCTCATATTTACACTAAAATGCAATAAAAAAAAAAAAAAAAAAAGTCATTTAGAAAAATGGCATTTGAAAAAATATGCCTCACCGACTGACAAGGAGGAGGGAGGACCAGGCTCCAGGCTCTTCAACCTCCACATGTTATCCCATGTCTTCACCCTCCGCGTCGAGGACCGAGGGATGCCACCGCAACAGTGGGATAGATGTCAGGGCACCTACAGATGAAGAGGCGGCGATCTCCTTCATCTACAGCCTCATTAGCCCCACTGGGATTCACGCACCAGGTATAACCGCATGAGTCAGGGGAACAAACAGACTAATACCGGGGCCACAATAGGGGAATCCAGGAGTACGGGGGTACGGGGGGGGGGGGGGCAATTATTGCTCCATTTGGAGAGAATTGGAGGCTGGGAACTCCAACAGCGTGCGCCTAGTTGGCACCATTACTAGACTCCTCCCTCAGATGGGTCTGCATCCCTCGAGTTTTTACATTTCTGTAACCATCAGTCCTCAATTTAAAGTGCACCAAACACCACTTTTCATTCAATAAATCACACATTTTCAAGTTTCTTTTCAATTTGGGTGATAATCCCCCCCCATTATGTCTGGGAGGCCAACAAGGAGAGGCAGACATTCCTATGCCACTATGAGGGGCCAGCAGCGTCTGTGTCCACAGGCGAAGGTGGCCATGGTCCATCCTCAGGCAGGGCACATTTGTCTCTGTTTAGTGATGATGCCTATGCTATCCAGCCACAGCATGCAGAGGAGGTGGTGGACTGGCTTACCAAACCATCCTCATCCTCATCAATGGTTCCAATTTATATTAACATTAGCTGGGATATTTTGTCCTGGTAAGGGCAGCCTGCCCTAAAAAAAAGAAGAAAGGAAAGCAGAAAAAGAGATTTCCATATAGCATTAAAGTGGCTGTAAAGGATGTATTTTTTTTTTAACCACTTAAGGACCGGAAGAATTTACCGCTTAATGACCAGGCCATTTTTTGTGATACGGCACTGCGTCGCTTTAACTGACAATTGCATAGTTGTGCGACGCTGTACCCAAACAAAATTGAAGTCCCTTTTTTCCCACAAATAGAGCTTTCTTTTGATAAAATTTGATCACCTCTGCATTTTTTATTTTTTGCGCTATAAACAAAGAGCAACAATTTTGAAAAACTATTTTTTTTTTACTTTTTGCTATAATACATATCCCAAAAAATATTAACCACTTCAGCCCCGGAAGGATTTACCCCCTTCCTGACCAGAGCACTTTTTACAATTTGGCACTGCGTCGCTTTAACTGCTAATTGCGCGGTCATGCAATGCTGTACCCAAACGAAATTTGCGTCCTTTTCTTCCCACAAATAGAGCTTTCTTTTGATGGTATTTGATCACCTCTGCCATTTTTATTTTTTGCGCTATACACGGAAAAAGACTGAAAATTTTGAAAAAAAATGATATTTTCTACTTTTTGTTCTAAAAAAAATCCAATAAACTCAATTTTAGTCATACATTTAGGCCAAAATGTATTCGGCCACATGTCTTTGGTAAAAAAAAATGTCAATAAGTGTATATTTATTGGTTTGCGCAAAAGTTATAGCGCCTACAAACTAGGGTACATTTTCTGGAATTTACACAGCCTTTAATTTATGATTGCCTATGTCGTTTCTTGAGGTGCTAAAATGGCAGGGCAGTACAAAACCCCCACAAATGACCCCATTTTGGAAAGTAGACACCCCAAGGAAATTGCTGAGAGGCATGTTGAGCCCATTGAATATTCATTTTTTTTGTCCCAAGTGATTGAATAATGACTAAAAAAAAAAAAAAAAATTACAAAAAGTTGTCACTAAATGATATATTGCTCACACAGGCCATGGGCATATGTGGAATTGCACCCCAAAATACATTTAGCTGCTTCTCCTGAGTATGGGGATACCACATGTGTGGGACTTTTTGGGAGCCTAGCCGCGTACGGGGCCGCGAAAACCAATCACTGCCTTCTGGATTTCTAAGGGCGTACATTTTTGATTTTACTCCTCACTACCTATCACAGTTTTGAAGGCCATAAAATGCCCAGATGGCATAAAACCCCCCCAAATGACCCCATTTTGGAAAGTAGACACCCCAAGCTATTTGCTGAGAGGCATGGTGAGTATTTTTCAGCTCTCATTTGTTTTTGAAAATAAAGAAAGACGAGAAAAAAAAATTTTTTTTCTTTTTTCCATTTTCAAAACTTTGTGACAAAAAGTGAGGTCTGCAAAATACTCACTATACCTCTCAGCAAATAGCTTGGGGTGTTTACTTTCCAAAATGGGGTCATTTGGGGGGGGGGGGTTTGCCACCTGGGCATTCCATGGCCTCCGAAACTGTGATAGGCAGTGAAGAGTGAAATCAAAAATTTACGGCCTTAGAAAGCCTGAAGGCGGTGCTTGGTTTTCGGGGTCCCGTACGCGGCTAGGCTCCCAAAAAGTCCCACACATGTGGTATCCCCGTACTCAGGAGAAGCAACAGAATGTATTTTGGGGTGTAATTTCACATATTCCCATGGCATGTTTGAGCAATATATCATTTAGTGACAACTTTGCGCAAAAAAAAATAAAAAAAATAAAAAATTGTCTCTTTCCCGCAACTTGTGTCACAATATAAAATATTCCATGGACTTGAAATGCCTCTCAGCAAATAGCTTGGGGTGTCTACTTTCCAAAATGGGGTCATTTGGAGGGGTTTTGAACTGTCCTGGCATTTTATGCACAACATTTAGAAGCTTATGTCACACATCACCCACTCTTCTAACCACTTGAAGACAAAGCCCTTTCTGACACTTTTTGATTACATAAAAAAATAATTTTTTTTTGCAAGAAAATTACTTTGAACCCCCAAACATTATATATTTTTTTAAAGCAAATGCCCTACAGATTAAAATGGTGGGTGTTTCATTTTTTTTTTTCACACAGTATTTGCGCAGCGATTTTTCAAACGCATTTTTTGGGGAAAAAACACACTTTTTTAAATTTTAATGCACTAAAACACACTATATTGCCCAAATGTTTGATGAAATAAAAAAGATGATCTTAGTCCGAGTACATGGATACCAAACATGACATGCTTTAAAATTGCGCACAAACGTGCAGTGGCGACAAACTAAATACATTTTTAAAAGCCTTTAAAAGCCTTTACAGGTTACCACTTTAGATTTACAGAGGAGGTCTACTGCTAAAATTACTGCCCTCGATCTGACGTTCGCGGTGATACCTCACATGCATGGTGCAATTGCTGTTTACATTTGACGCCAGACCGACGCTTGCGTTCCCCCTGCGAGAGCAGGGGGGACAGGGGTGCTTTTTTTTTTTTTTTTTTTTTTCTTTATTATTATTCTTATTTTTTTTTTATCTTATTTTTAAACTGTTCCTTTCATTTTTTTTTTTTAATCATTTTTATTGTTATCTCAGGGAATGTAAATATCCCCTATCATAGCAATAGGTAGTGACAGGTACTCTTTTTTGAAAAAATTGGGGTCTATTAGACCCTAGATTTCTCCTCTGCCCTCAAAGCATCAGACCACACCAAGATCGGTGTGATAAAATGCTTTCCCAATTTCCCAATGGCGCTGTTTACATCCGGCGAAATCTAAGTCATAAAATGCTCGTAGCTTCCGGTTTCTTAGGCCATAGAGATGTTTGGAGCCACTCTTGTCTCTGATCAGCTCTATGGTCAGCTGGCTGAATCACCGGCTGCATTTTCAGGTTCCCTGTTGAGACAGGAGAGCCAGAGAAAAACACGGAAGACGTTGGGGGAGGGGGGGAATTCCCTCCCACGGCTTGTAAAAGCAGTCTAGAGGCTAATTAGCCGCTAGGATTGCTTTTACATGAAAGCCGACCACTGGCTGAAAAGAATGATACCAAGATGATACCTAAACCTGCAGGTATCACTCTGGTTTAAGTCGTGAATGGCGTACCTGAAGACAAAAAAATGGTTAACAATAAAGCACAGTAAACGGTAAAGTATAAAAAATTGCATACCTGAAAAGCAAACATGATAAAACATAACAATAAAACATTGCAGAATAGAATACAGTAAAAAAGAGCAGAACAATAGAGAGAATAGAGAGAGAGAGAACAATAAAACGACAACTATTTTTTTTTATTTTATATTTTTGTATGTGTTTTTTTTTTTTTACACTTTTTTTTGTAACTGCAACTTTTATAACTGTAACCGGTTCCAGGTTCGGGTCTCTCAAAATGCGATGGCATCTTGGGAGACCCTGTGAAAGTGCGCCTAGTCTGTGGAATGCTGTACCCTACGCTAATACTCAACTAGTGAATGGTAGCGTTCAAAACATTCACCAATGCAAAGACCAGGATTGTCAGGACAGGAGGGACAATAATAGCGGGTGTCACTCCTATATCCGCGCTTGCTGCAGACACAACATCTTTTTTGGGGGGGTTCGTTGGGTAGGGGTACTCGGGAGGACATAAAGAAAATGCCTCTCATGCAGCCGACTGCATTTGGTTGGGGATGTAAATGGGGGAAGTACGGGCGCTGCAGAAGCGGTGGGTTCCCAATTAGGATTGGCGAATGCAGCAGGAAGGGCACTATGGGCACGACGGGCCTGTGTTTGTCTTTTTGGTGGCAGCGGGACACTACTTGTGCTTGCCACCTCACCAGCTTGAACTGCACTTATGGGACTCGCCACATCACCAAGTGTTACTGCAGTGCTGGTTTGACTACGACCGGGGTGTACTAGGCCGCTGGTGCTTGCCAGTTCACCAAAACGCTACCAAAAAACCTGTTAGCGATCACAGGGATCAGGCCTGACTCTGCGAACGCTGCAGTTATGCGTTTAGTGTTTTGTAAGTGACAGTGATCGATCAATACTGCACTTGGGTGGGCTGAGCTGGGCCGGGCGGAGGGGCAAAACGCAGGTGCTAGCGGGTATCTGGGCTGATCCCGCTAACACTGCGTTTGTGGGAACCCTAAACTGCTGGGGACGCTAGTATAGATCTGATCGGATCAGATATTGATCCGTTCAGATACTATACCACTAAGGGAGGTGTACGGTGCGTGCGTGGGTGTTAGCGCTACTGGCGCTAACCTGACACTGCCTGGGGCTGGTGCTTGCCAGTTCACCAAAACGCTACCAAGAAAACTGTTAGCGATCGCAGGGATCAGGCCTGACTCTGAACGCTTCAGTTATGCGTTTAGTGTTTTGTAAGTGACAGTGATCGATCGATACTGCACTTGGGTGGGCTGGGCGGAGGGGAAAAACGCAGGTGCTAGCAGGTATCTGGGCTGATCCCGCTAACACTGCGTTTTTGGGAACCCTAAACTGCTGGGGAAGCTAGTATAGATCTGATTGGATCAGATATTGATCCGTACAGATACTATACCACTAAGGGAGGCGTATGATGCGTGCGTGGGTGTTAGCGGTACTGGCGCTAATCTGACGCTGCCTGGGGCGACGCATATCACCGCCGGGCGATCAGGGGGCTAAACCTTTATTCGGTAATAAACGGCGGGTGCCCTGACACTATAAAAAATAAACGAACTAACCAGCGTCACCCGTAATGGTTATACGGTGATCAGTGGTGAAAGGGTTAACTAGGGGGCAATCAAGGGGTTAAAACATTTATTAGATAGTATATGGGGGTCCCTGTCGCTATAAAACGCTGACGGCGAACCTAAATATTTACGTCCCTAACTAGCGTCACCAGCGACACTAATGCAGCGATCAGAAAAATGATCGCTTAGTGACACTGGTGACGGGGGGTGATCAAGGGGTTAAAACTTTATTAGGGGGGGTTAGTGGGGTACCCTAGACCTAAAGGGGGGTAATACTAACTGTCCCAACACTGTAACTGTCACAAACTGACACTATGCAGTAATCAGGAAAAAAAAAAAAAAAAACCTGCTTGGTGTCAGTTTGTGACAGGGGGGGGTGATTGGGGGGGGATCGGGGGGCGATCGGGGGGGGATCGGGGTGTTTTGTGTGCCTGGGATGTTCTACTGTGTGTGTGTGTGTTGTGCACTTACATTCCAGTCTTCTCTCCTCGGCCCGGAACGGAAAATACCGAGCCGAGGAGAGATGACATCATTTCCTCTGCCTCTGTGTACAATACAGAGGCAGGGAAATGATCCCATTGGCTGGGAGCGATCGCGAGGGGGGGGCCACGAATGGATGGCCTCCCCCTCACCACCGATCGCCGGGGAAGATTTGCCGACCGCCGCAGGCATCGGGGGGGGTCCGATCGGACCCCCCACCCGCGGGCAGGCAGGGACGTACAGGTAAGCCCTTTTGCCTGCCCGTGCCGCTCTGTCGATGTACATCTGTGTGCGGCGGTCGGCAACTGGTTAAAAAAACCTATTCATCAGTTTAGGGTGATATATTTTCTTCTACATATTTTTAGTAAAAAAAATTTAAAAAATCGCAATAGGCATATATTGATTGGTTTGGACAAAAGTTTTCACGTCACCAAACTACGGGATAGTTTTAGGGACTTTACTAGTAATGGCGGCGATCTGCAATTTTTAGCTGGACTGCGACATTGCGACAGACAAATCTGAACCCAAATTACACTTTTTTGGGACCAGTGACATTGTTACATTGATCAGTGCTATAAAAATGCACTGATCAATGTAAAAATGACACTGTCAGGGAAGGGGTTAACACTATTGGGCGATCAAGGGGTTAACTGTGTTCCCTAGCTGTGTTCTAACTGTAGGGGGGATGGGCTGCCTGGGACATGACAGAGATCACTGTTCCTGATCACTGGGAACAGTAGATCTGTCATGTCCCCTGTCAGAATGGGGATCCGCCTTGTTTACAAAGGCAGATCCCCATTCCGCCTCTGTACTAGGCGATCGTGGGTCGCCGGTGCGATTGGCGCAGGAGAGCCAACCTGCCGCAGTACAACATTTCTATACTTACCTGCTCTGTGCAATGGAATTGCACAGGGTGGCCTGGAACCTCCTCTTCTCAGGTTCCCCACTGGCACTGCTGGATCTGCCTCTACGTCCAGTCCGTGCTAGTTCCTGAGCCATTCAGCCCCTCCCCCGCTTTCTCGTCACTAACTTTGATTGACAGAACGTTTACAGCACAGCCAATGGGAGCTTTCAGAAAGCAAGTGAGACCTAAAAATGAGAGGAGAGAAGAGATGCAGATGTGCACAGTGCTGGATCGAATGAGGGCTCAGGTTAGTTTTAGGCGGGTTAACCACTTAACTACCGCGCCATAGCCAAATGATGGCTACAGCGCGGTTGATAACTCTGGGAGAGCATACATGGATGTCCTCCCAGAATTATGCTCCCAGCGGCCGTTTACCACGTGATTACTCCGTCAATGACGGAGCGATCACTTGTAAACAAACCGGCGTCATGTCCGGTTCCTCTCTCCCTTCTCTGTACCGATCAGTACAGTGTGAGTGGAGAGAGGAGAGATCGGGGGCATCAGTGCTGTGGGCTGGATCTGTAGTGCCCACAGCGCTGATTTGTGCCCATTGCAGCCTCATCCATCCACCCATGCTCAGCCATCCATCCCTAATCAGCAATACTCATCCATGCTCAACCATCCATCCCTAATCAGCAATACTCATCCATGCTCATCCATCCATCCCTAATCAGCAATACCCAGCAATAGGGATGAACTTCGTGTTCGAGTCGAACCCATGTTCGACTCGAACATCGTCTGTTCGATCGTTTGCCGAATTGCGAACGATATGGGCCGTTCGCGCCAAATTCGTGTGGCGCGTCACGGCCCATAATTCACTGCGGCATCGCAGTGTATTGCTGGCTGATGATTGGCCAAGCATGCACTATGACCCGCATGCTTGGCCAATCACAGCGCCGTCGGAACAGAGAGCCGTAATTGGCCAAAGCCAAGGAGGCTTTGGCCAATTATGGCTCAGGGGATTTAGTGCACGCCCCACACTATATAAGGCCGCCTGCACGGCGGCCCTGTGTAGTGTGTGTTCCGGCGTTCATTGAGAGAGAGAGAGAGAGAGACAGACAGTGACATTTGATTTGAGTTAGATAGATTAGGCAGAACAGTCAGTCAGTTAGCTGCACTTACAGTGTATTGTGTATATATATGCATCCCAGGTGTTGCATATATATATATATATATATATATATATATATATATATATACACTGTATTCAGTTTAGCTAGATCCGTTCCTGTTATCTTCCTACTGACAGGCAGGCTTGTCTTGTTACAGTATTTACAGCTACCTGAAGAAAATTACTGGTGTTCTTTTGATCCTATTAGTACCACAGTCAGGCAGCTAGACTATTTACAGTTAGTGCAGTGCGTCCTGCTCACAGTGTTCAGCAAGATCCGTTCCTGTTATCTTCTTACTGACGGGCAGGCTTGTCTTGTTACAGTATATACAGCTACCTGAAGAAAATTGCTGGTGTTCTTTTGATCCTATTAGTACCACAGTCAGGCAGCTAGACTATTTACAGTTAGTGCAGTGCGTCCTGCTCACAGTGTTCAGCTAGATCCGTTCCTGTTATCTTCTTACTGACAGGCAGGCTTGTCTTGTTACAGTATATACAGCTACCTGAAGAAAATTACTGGTGTTCTTTTGATCCTATTAGTACCACAGTCAGGCAGCTAGACTATTACAGTTAGTGCAGTGCGTCCTGCTCACAGTGTTCAGCTAAAACTACAAGTTAGTGGGGTGCGTCCTGCTCACAGTGTTCAGCTAAACCTACAAGTTAGTGGGGTGCATCCTGCTCACAGTGTTCAGCTAAACCTACAAGTTAGTGGGGTGCGTCCTGCTCACAGTGTTCAGCTAGATCCGTTCCTGTTATCTTCTTACTGACAGGCAGGCTTGTCTTGTTACAGTATTTACAGCTACCTGAAGAAAATTACTGGTGTTCTTTTGATCCTATTAGTACCACAGTCAGGCAGCTAGACTATTTACAGTTAGTGCAGTGCGTCCTGCTCACAGTGTTCAGCAAAACCTACAAGTTAGTGGGGTGCGTCCTGCTCACAGTGTTCAGCTAAACCTACAAGTTAGTGGGGTGCGTCCTGCTCACAGTGTTCAGCTAAACCTACAAGTTAGTGTGGTGCGTCCACCTCACAGTGTTCAGCTAAACCTACAAGTTAGTGGGGTGCGTCCTGCTCACAGTGTTCAGCTAAACCTACAAGTTAGTGGGGTGCGTCCTGCTCACAGTGTTCAGCTAGATCCGTTCCTGTTATCTTCTAACTGACAGGCAGGCTTGTCTTGTTACAGTATTTACACCTACCTGAAGAAAATTACTGGTGTTCTTTTGATCCTATTAGTACCACAGTCAGGGAGCTAGATTATTTACAGTTAGTGCAGTGCGTCCTGCTCACAGTGTTCAGCTAAACCTACAAGTTAGTGTGGTGTGTCCACCTCACAGTGTTCAGCTAAACCTACATGTTAGTGGGGTGCGTCCTGCTCACAGTGTTCAGCTAAACCTACAAGTTAGTGGGGTGTGTCCACCTCACAGTGTTCAGCTAAACCTACAAGTTAGTGGGGTGCGTCCTGCTCACAGTGTTCAGCTAAACCTACAAGTTAGTGGGGTGCGTCCTGCTCACAGTGTTCAGCTAAACCTACAAGTTAGTGGGGTGCGTCCTGCTCACAGTGTTCAGCTAGATCCGTTCCTGTTATCTTCTTACTGACAGGCAGGCTTGTCTTGTTACAGTATTTACAGCTACCTGAAGAAAATTACTGGTGTTCTTTTGATCCTATTAGTACCACAGTCAGGCAGCTAGACTATTTACAGTTAGTGCAGTGCGTCCTGCTCACAGTGTTCAGCAAAACCTACAAGCTAGTGGGGTGCATCCTGCTCACAGTGTTCAGCTAAACCTACAAGTTAGTGGGGTGCGTCCTGCTCACAGTGTTCAGCTAAACCTACAAGTTAGTGTGGTGCGTCCACCTCACAGTGTTCAGCTAAACCTACAAGTTAGTGGGGTGCGTCCTGCTCACAGTGTTCAGCTAAACCTACAAGTTAGTGGGGTGCATCCTGCTCACAGTGTTCAGCTAGATCCGTTCCTGTTATCTTCTTACTGACAGGCAGGCTTGTCTTGTTACAGTATTTACACCTACCTGAAGAAAATTACTGGTGTTCTTTTGATCCTATTAGTACCACAGTCAGGCAGCTAGACTATTTACAGTTAGTGCAGTGCATCCTGCTCACAGTGTTCAGCTAAACCTACAAGTTAGTGTGGTGTGTCCACCTCACAGTGTTCAGCTAAACCTACAAGTTAGTGGGGTGCGTCCTGCTCACAGTGTTCAGCTAAACCTACAAGTTAGTGGGGTGTGTCCACCTCACAGTGTTCAGCTAAACCTACAAGTTAGTGGGGTGCGTCCTGCTCACAGTGTTCAGCTAAACCTACAAGTTAGTGGGGTGCATCCTGCTCACAGTGTTCAGCTAGATCCGTTCCTGTTATCTTCTTACTGACAGGCAGGCTTGTCTTGTTACAGTATTTACACCTACCTGAAGAAAATTACTGGTGTTCTTTTGATCCTATTAGTACCACAGTCAGGCAGCTAGACTATTTACAGTTAGTGCAGTGCATCCTGCTCACAGTGTTCAGCTAAACCTACAAGTTAGTGTGGTGCGTCCACCTCACAGTGTTCAGCTAAACCTACAAGTTAGTGGGGTGCGTCCTGCTCACAGTGTTCAGCTAAACCTACAAGTTAGTGGGGTGTGTCCACCTCACAGTGTTCAGCTAAACCTACAAGTTAGTGGGGTGCGTCCTTCTCACAGTGTTCAGCTAGATCCGTTCCTGTTATCTTCTTACTGACAGGCAGGCTTGTCTTGTTACAGTATATACAGCTACCTGAAGAAAATTACTGGTGTTCTTTTGATCCTATTAGTACCACAGTCAGGCAGCTAGACTATTTACAGTTAGTGCAGTGCGTTCTGCTCACAGTGTTCAGCAAAACCTACAAGTTAGTGGGGTGCGTCCTGCTCACAGTGTTCAGCTAAACCTACAAGTTAGTGGGGTGCGTCCACCTCACAGTGTTCAGCTAAAGCTACCTGTAGAAGCTTGGTGGTGTTCTCATACTACAGGCAGGCAGTTGATTTTGCTAGCTGCAGTATCAGTACATATATATATATATATATATATATATATATATATATCCCAGCTTAGTGCATCTACAGGCCATTAGTATGTCTGGAAGGCCAAGAAGGAGAGGCAGACAGTCACAAGCCAATAAGAGAGGGCAAGCAGGCTCTGTGTCTAGTGCTGGTCGTGGAGACGGTGCATCCTCATCAGCACGTGGCCGTGGGACACGCTTGGTCTTTTTTTCAGCAGCTGGCCGTGTTGAGCCGCAACATGTGGAAGACTTGGTCGAGTGGATGACCAAGCCGTCCTCATCCTCCTCATCCTCTCTCACCCATGCCCAGGGTACTTTGTCTGGCAAAGCAGCGGCCTCTTCCCTCGGCTCAATGTCATCAGTGACTCCTTCCCTAGCTCCACCATGTCCTCCTGAGGAGTCCCTCGAACTGTTTGACCACAGTGCTGGGTACATGCTCCAGGAGGATGCCCAGCGTTTGGAAGGCTCTGATGATGATACTGAGCTCGATGAAGGCAGTAACATGAGTACGGACAGAGGGGGTGCCCAAGAAGGACAGCAATCTGGCAGTCATGCTCCCCCTGCTGCAGCATACTGCCAGGTTTGCTCCAGTGATGAGGAGGGAGGGGATGATGAGGTCACTGACTCAATGTGGGTGCCTGATAGGAGAGAGTAGGAGGAGGAGAAGGAGGAGGAGGAGGCGGCACATCACCAACGAGGCAGGATGCCCTCCAGGGGCCAGCCTAAGGGCAGCACATTGACTGCATCACACCCCAAAGCTCCACATGTGCAGGGCGCTGCAGGGAGCTGCAGTCTCTGCGCATTATTCAAAAAGTTCTTTGGTGTGGGCCTTTTTTGAGACGAGTGCATCAGATCGCACCGCTGCTATTTGCAACATATGTCTCAAGCATATCTCGCGTGGCCAAAACATCTCCCGCTTGGGTACCACATGCTTGACCAGACATATGTTGACCTGCCATGCAGTTTGTTGGCAAGCGTATCTAAAAGATCCACACCAAAGAACAAAGAGGACCTCTCCTTGCTCCTCATCAGCTGAGATTTCCAACCCCACTATACCTTCAGTCCTCTCTGAGATCTGCACTGAGAGGAATGAAGGTGTAGAATTAGGTGTGTCACAGCCAAGTACTTGTGGGCAATCTGCTTTTGTACACCGATGTCAGATTGTACCAGGCAAATTTCCCTGCCCCAGCTGCTGCACCGCCGAAAGAAGTTTGCTCCCAGCCATCCACATGCCCAGCGGTTGAATGCTAGCTTGGCAAAATTGCTAGCACTTCAACTGCTGCCTTTTCAGTTGGTAGACTCTGCCCCCTTCCGTGAGTTTGTGGAATGTGCGGTTCCTCAGTGGCAGGTACCTAAACGCCACTTTTTCTCACGGAAGGCGATTCCGGCTCTCTACCGGCATGTGGAAGGCAATGTCCATGCCACGCTGGACAGGGCGGTCAGCGGTAAGGTGCATATTACCGCTGACTCATGGTCCAGCAGGCATGGACAGGGACGTTACCTAAGTTTCACGGCACATTGGGTGACTCTGCTGGCAGCTGGGAAGGATGCAGGACAAGGTGCAGTAGTGTTGGAGGTTGTTCCGCCACCACGCCTCCAAAATGCTAATGATTGTGACACACCTCTCTCCTCCACCCCCTCCTCTTCTTCTTCCTCCATGGCCTCTTCCTGTGCTTTGTCCTCTGAACCAGCGGTGCTCTGTAGCCGTTCAAGGGGCTACGCAAGTACGCAGGCCAAAAGATGCCATGCGGTGCTTGAGCTGGTGTGCTTGGGGGACAGGAGCCACACTGGGGCAGAGGTTCTGTCAGCTCTGCAGGGGCAGGTTCAGAGGTGGTTGACGCCACGCCAACTTAAGGCAGGAATGGTGGTTTGTGACAATGGCACCAACCTCCTCTCTGCCCTCCGACAGGGACAAATGACCCATGTGCCCTGTTTGGCTCACGTCCTTAACTTGGTGGTGCAGCGGTTCTTGGGCAGGTACCCGGGCTTACAGGATGTCCTGAGGCAGGCCAGGCAAGTCTGTGTGCATTTCCGCCGGTCATATAATGCCAGTGCTCGGCTGGCAGACCAGCAAAAGGAGTTTAACCTGCCCAAGAACCGCCTAATCTGTGACATGCCCACCAGGTGGAACTCAACGTTGGCCATGCTGCAGCGGCTGCACACGCAGCAGAGGGCCATCAATGAGTACCTGTGCGACTATGGCACCAGGACAGGGTCAGGGGAGCTTGTTTTTTTTTCCCCACGCCAGTGGGCCATGATCAGGGATGCATGCACTGTCCTGTCACCATTTGAGGAGGCCACGAGGATGGTGAGCAGTGACAGTGCATGCATTATTGACACTGTCCCCCTTGTCCACCTGTTGGAGCACACGCTGCATGGAATAATGGACAGGGCACTTGAGGCAGAACAGAGGCAGGAAGAGGAGGACTTCCTTAGCTCTCAAGGCCCCCTTTATCCAGACAGTGTTCCTGCGTGCCCGCCAATCACACAGGAAGAGGAGGAGGATTGTGTCAGTATGGAGGTGGAGCCTGGCACTCAGCATCAGCAGCAGTCTTTAAGGGATCAGTCCCAAGAAACACATGGACTTGTACATGGCTGGGAGGAGGTAGCTATGGATCATGTCGTCCTTAGTGACCCAGAGGACTCCGGACCGAATGCCTCAGCAAACCTACGCTGCATGACCTCCCTGATCCTGCAAAGCCTGCGTAAGGATCCTCGTATTCGTGGTATCAAGGAGAAGGACCAATACTGGCTGGCAACCCTCCTTGATCCACGTTACAAGGGTAAGGTTGCGGACCTTTTCTTGCCATCGCAGAGGGAGCAAAGGATGAAACATCTTTGGGAGGCCTTGCAGAAAGGTCTATGCAACGCGTTCCCAAAGACTGGGAGGTTACAAACTCCTGTTTCTGGACAACGTGTTGCTGAGGCTTCGGTCAGTCAAAGAAGGAGCGGTGGAAAAGGTAACCGTCTAACCGATGCGTTCAGACAATTTTTTGGTCCGCAGCCCCAAGGTATGATCGGTTCCAGCAACCATCGCCAGCGTCTGTTTTACATGGTACAGGAATACCTAGGGGCAAAATCTTACTTGGACACCTTTCCCACCGAAAATCCTCTGGGTTACTGGGTCTTGAGGATGGATCACTGGCCAGAGCTTGCACAGTATGCAATTGAGCTACTGGCATGTCCTGCATCCAGCGTTCTTTCAGAACGCACATTCAGTGCTGCTGGAGGCTTTGTAACCAATCACAGGGTGCGTCTGTCCACCGACTCGGTCGATCGACTGACCTTCATAAAAATGAATCAGTCTTGGATCACCACCAGCTACCAAGCACCTGATGCTGATGTAACCGAATAATTTTTTTTAAAATCTCAGATCCTTTCAAAGACTGCCTATGCTGATGCTGAGTGACTATCCTGAGTAATTATCCTCTTCCTCCTCAATGATCACGCTGATAGCTTGTAAGAACATTTTTGGTTCTGGGCGCCACCACCAGTGCCTAAGGCCCAATTTTTCAGCCCCTGTTTAACAGGGGCGTGTAATTACAATTTTTGATGCAATACTTTGCAGCAGGGCTCGTTCCTGCGTTCCAACTAGAGTATCTGTGATGGGTTGCAGTGTTGTGGCACCAGCACCAGTGCCTAAGGCCTAATTTTTCAGCCCCTGTTTAACAGGGGCATGTAATTACAATTTTTGATGCAATACTTTGCAGCAGGGCTCGTTCCTGCGTTCCAACTAGAGTATCTGTAAGGGGTTGCAGTGTTGTGGCACCAACACCAGTGCCTAAGGCCTAATTTTTCAGCCCCTTTTCAACAGGGGCATGTAATTACAATTCTTGATGTAATATTTCACAGCAGGGCCCATTTCTGCGCCCACCAAGAGCGAGTGAGGACTTACAGTGTTGTGGCACCAGCACCACCACCAAAGGCCCAATTTTTCTGCCCCTGTTCAACAGGGGCATGTAATTACAATTCTTGATCTAATATTTCACAGCAGGGCCCTGTGAGGGCTTACAGTGTTGTGACCACACACACAACACCTAAGGCCCAAATTTCTGCTGAGTATATAGGGCAGGCCCCTACTTTCAAACATCTAACTTACAAACGACTCCTACTTGCAAACGGAAGGAGACAACAGGAAGTGAGATGAAACCTACCCCTAGGAAGTGAAATTCTCTCCTGTAAGAGTTAATATGGGAAAAACATTTCTCTTTTCCACTGATGCTTTCCAATCCTTGTTCCACAAAAAAAACCCAAATTTACAAAAAACATTTGTCATTGGGACAAAAAGTGAGGTGAAATCTTCTGAAGAGGAGGACAGACAGCAAAACAAATGTCACAGGGGTGATAACCCTTCCCATGTTTTCCAAAAAGCTTAAAAAAGATTTTTTGGCTGGAGCTAAACACGTTAAAAATGTACCCGTTCAAAATTACAAACAGATTCTACTTAACAACAAACCTACAGTCCTTGTCTTGTTTGCACCGCCTGTATACTGCTGTTCAGAGTATATAGGGCCTGGTGGCCCCACACCTTTCCTTATTTTAATTTGGGTGCGGGGTTCCCCTTAATATCCATACAAGACCCAAAGGGCCTGGTAATGGACTGGGAGGTACCCATGCCGTTTGTCTCACTGATTTTCATCCATATTGCCAGGACCCGACATTACATTAAAGCCGCAAGCAGTTTTAAATTACTTTTTTTCCTTTAAAAATGACATTTTGTGCAGGGACTGTTCTAAGCACGGGAAACATGCGCCACTTTACAGGCATACTGTAGACACCCCCCAGGTACGATATTTAAAGGAATATCTCACTTTTTTTTTTTTTACTTTAAGCATCATTAAAATCACTGCTCCCGAAAAAACGGCAGTTTTTAAAAGTTTTTTTTGCATTGATACATGTCCCCTGGGGCAGGACCCGGGTCCCCAAACCCTTTTTAGGACAATAACATGCAAATTAGCCTTTAAAATGAGCACTTTTGATTTTGAACGTTCAAGTCTCATAGACGTCAATGGGGTTCTAACGTTCGTGCAAATTTTCGGTCCGTTCGCAGGTTCTGGTGCGAACCGAACCGAACCGGGGGGTGTTCGGCTCATCCCTAGTTGTCACACATCTCCATCCTTAAATCTGGTAAATACAAGGACGTTCGGGACTTTGAATGAGGTATGTGTACCGGGACTCAACAATTAAAACCAAGTTATAGAGATGTGTTTATTGTCTAAAACACATAACAAAAAAACATGCACCAGTGGATACATTGAGTATAGTACACACATGAACAGCATATTATAAAACATAGGCATGTAATTGTCAGTTTGTATAAAATTGTAAAAAAGTGATCCTCCATATAAAAGACCTGAGAACACAGGGTAATGGCCCATGGCTAAAACATATTGCATCATTGTAAACCTGATGCGTTTCATGGCAGTATGCCCATTCTTCAGGGGCAAGTGCATAGTGAATTAAATCTGTGGAGAGACATAAAAATATCACATATCATTTCCGATCATGCAAACCCCTTGAGGGGAAGCAGACACATTTGGGTAAAGAGGTAGAAAAAATGTCAATCTTCTGTACTACTTACATGTTGGCATCATGTGGAGGTATGCACACCGGAGCAAATGGGCCAGCATATATGTCTAGGCACGGGAGCTGAGGCTGGGTCTGTAGCAGAGCTGGGAGCAAAAAATGTGGTTCCCAAGGACAAGCATGTCTGGCCAAAGTTACAATGGGTGCTCGGATCTGGAAATGGATAAAGATGGATATTTATATCAAGATCAAGCCCAGCTCCAGCTCGCCTCACCAGCGCACATACCGCATCTCCTTCTTCCTCCCTGCGCCTTCAGTGAGTACTCCCCCCTAGATCCTGCATCCCCAGCCTCCACATAATCCTTATTGAACAGTCCCTGGCAGATCTGGACTACTCCCTCATGGTGGCCGAACCCCCTCCCCAGCCCTACCAGCTACTACAGCCCGGGGATTTGGGCCTAACCCAGCCAGTTAATATGGCTGACTTATTTGCTAAGTTTGCTGATCTCCTTGACAGGGGGTTACACAATACTGCCAACAAAATCACCAGTGATATCAAAGCAGATCTCCAAACCATAGGAACCCACATGGAGATCATTGAAAACAACTTAGAAGCCACCATTGCCAGAACAAACCAAAATACTGATTGCATTCAACTCCTACAGGAGCAACTCGAGATGGCTAATGCTAAAATTGATGACCTTGAGAATAGGAATAGGAGATACAACTTCAGAGTAAGAGGTCTCCCTGAATCCTATAAAAATGTCCCAGGAGCAATTTGCGCTTTTATTAAGGAACTACACTCTGACATTCCACAGCATAGATTGGAGCTAGACCGGGCCCACAGGGCTTTAGGGCCTCCGAGATCTGACGGCCCCCCCAGAGATATTGTGGTAAAACCACAGTTCTACTCTGTTAAGGAGGAGATGATGCGCAAGTCGCGAACCATGTCTAAACTTATGTTCCAAGGTCATGAGCTGCTAATCTTTGCGGATCTGTCCCCATCTACTATCCAAAAGCGTAGAGCCCTAAAACCTTTGTTCAAGATTTTGATGGATAAAGAAATCAAGTACTGGCGGCTCTTTCCATTCCAACTCAAACTCGTCTTTAAAGGCAAAGCATACACGTTCACATCTCTCCAAGGGGATAAAAAAACGCTGCTACACCTAGGCCTCATTCATCATGACCCGAATCAACCACAGCCTGGACTGGCTCCTAACTCTGCTAAGAGACAACTCCCTATGAGCCAATTGCCCCCGGTCTGGGAGACCACCAGATCCAAAAATTCCAAGGAAGCCATCTCTCCCTGAGCTACCCCAGACAGTGGATCTCCATTTTTTCTCCTTTTTTGCTGGGAGATTCACTTGTTGTGCAGCATGTGTGAAAAACAAGTAAAAAAACACTTCAAGTGGGCTTTAACTATTGATACATTTTAGGCCTCATTTACACAGGTATACTTAAGAGTTGTTTGCCCACACAAGGATACATAGGTGTTCCATGTATCTAGGTACAGGCAGTCCCAATTGTGTCAATTGTGATACAATAGCTGCACAGACACTGTTGCTGCTCCCAAATTGACAGACATGTGGGAGCTGGTGCATGCTCCTCTTCAGGAACCTACAGCTGCATGCACCCACACAGCCACAATGTATACAGGCCCTCTAACAATCCACCCAAAGCTTGGCATTGTCCCCTTACCCCAAAACCCAACGAGATCATATTAGAAAAGATACATTTAACAAAGACACGAAAAGACCTCCACCGACAGACACTACCCCCAGAGACACTACAAAACAGACTAGCCATCTTCCTTCCATCCATCCCTCCACATCCACCTTAGGGGCCTCCCCCCATCTACCAAAGATTCATGATCCCACATCCTTAGCCTGTGCCACCTCTGTCTCTGTGACCACTGCTTCCAGTGGCAACCTGGTCACCACAGGCTCTGATCACACAGACAGGCCTGTTCCACCTGCTACACATATAGCAGTAATTACTCCCACCTTCAAACCCCATCCCTGTGCAGCTTTGTCCATAGACAGCACAGAGATGACACCAGCCAGGAATCACCACCTCCACCCTTACCCTCTCTGATCCTTCAGATTTTTTAGATCAGTCCCCCTTACAATCCCACAGTCAGTTGATGGGCAAATGAAAATTAGAAGAAAAGGAAAGCGAGGGGGAAGACGAAGGCACAAGTCACAGGGCCAAGTCCCACAAACAGTAAAGATCCTCAATCTTTTATCCCATAATCTATCTTCATCAGAAATCTCTATATTGCAATGAGGCCTCAATTTTGCCCCGTCCTCTCTACCTAATTCATTCACATTATTTAAGGACCTGCACAGTTTTTATAAGCAACCTCACCTTAAAACGGAACTACCAAATTAAATCTCTTAAAGCCACAGTATGTTCTTCCAATTCTCCAATTCATGATCCCATCACCATCCTAGAAGCCCCCAACTCAGTAGATCTGAACATACTGGAAGAATTGTATAATAATGATGATGAGGATGATGAGGATTTGGTCCTCTTCAAACAACACCCATTCACACCCCCCCCTACAATACAACACAGCAAATTCAAGCCCAAATCGGTTTTCAATCCGCTACATGATAAAGGACCATATCTCCAAATGTTCTATCAAGTTGTGTACTCAGACATACAAAAACTATGCAAACAGACACATACTAGTCATTCAAACCATCCCACTCTTACTCGCAACGAAAAAATAGCACCCACAACCAAGATTTAGTCATGAAAAACAGCCGACAAGGGCGGTGGGATAGTTGTTCAAGATAGAAATGACTACTTGATGGAAGCCCGGCTATTGACAGACACCACCATATACAAAAAACTTTGCTCTGATCCCTTTTCTGGTTTCACCATCAAATTGACCACACTCATCAAAAAGGCCAAGGAAGATGGTGCAATTAGCAAACAAGAATACGCTTTTTTCAATAGGAATTTGTTCTCAACACCATATTTTTACCATATACCCAAAATTCATAAAAGTACCAACAACCCACCTGGCAGGCCCATAGTTGCAGCCATGGGCAGCATAACCAGCCCACTCTCCCAATATATCGACCAGTTCCTCCAGCCCCTTGCGCAAAATCTCCCATCCTATATCAGAGATGGGGTCATTCTTCTCAAACAACTGGCCCATTATACTTGGGAACCCACTTACTTGTGGGTATCCCTTGATGTAAATTCCTTGTATACCTCCATACCACATTCCATAGGCCTTAGAGCCATGGCCAGTTCCCTTTCCACAGATCCCCTACTCAATCCCAGACAGGCAGAATTTGTTCTGGAAGCCACAGAATTCTGCCTGACATATAACTATTTTGAATTTGATGGAGAGTTCCATCTACAGGTGATGGGCACATCAGCCAATTACAGCTGACTTAACAATCCATATAGCTCCCATATCATATTTTATAGGAGGTATATTGATGACATTATTGTCATCTGGGATGGCCCAGAGTCCCTGTTCCTTGAGTTCTTACAACACTGCAATACCAACACATACAGTCTATCTTTCACCTCAGAACACAATTCCCAACAATTATCATTTTTAGACTTGACATTATACCACAATGAGGGTAAAATATTATCAAAAAACTACACCAAGCCCACAGCGGGTAACTCTTTTTTACACCACCAAAGTTGCCACAACCCCAGGTGGATTAATAGTATTCCCAAGAGTCAGTTCTGCCGCCTCCGCAGGAACTGTACCAGGGAAACTGACTATATAGAGCAAGGGTCCTATCTGAAACAAAAATTCATAGAGAAAGCCTTCCCACCCCAACTTGTAGATGAAGCTTACAATTTCTATCTGTCTGATCGTTCTGTGCAGCCCAAAGACACCAACCGGTCCATTGGCCAACCAGTTAGGTTTGTCACTCAATTTCACACCAAATATAAAGAAATGGAATGAATATTGAGGAAACATTGGTCCATCCTACTAGAGGATCCTCAGTTGCAATCCACCATTCCGGTTAAACCCAAATTTTCTTATAGGAAAGCCAGGAACATCAAAAATCTTATAGCCCCCAGTAAGTATAAATCCCATTCTGTAGCCTCCACACAAACCCTATGCCTTATCCCTCTAGTTTGCATGTACCAGTGCGGTAAGGCACTGTGTTTGACATGTAAACACGTTAACCATGGCAAAAGAGAATTCATGACCAAATGTAAAACATACCAGATTTCCAACTTTTTTAACTGCTCCACAGAGTTTGTTGTTTATTGTCTCATTTGTCCGTGTGGTCTACACTATGTTGGGAGGACCATACGGACACCCAGGAAGAGGTTTGGTACAGTGTACCCTGACATTTTTGAAAACATCACGGAAAATCCTCTGCAGGCCTCAGGGTGTGGGTCGTAGAGTTTGTCCCTGGTACATTCCCTCTGGCTGAGCGCTTCAAACGTCAGAGGGAAATGTATTGCATATACACCTTGGACTCTCTTACACCCATGGGCCTCAATGAGGAAATAGAGCTCAACAATCTGATCTGATCAGTCCCCTCGGTCCCTCTTCCCCCCCCCCAATAAACCCCAACCAAACTCCCCCTTTCCCCCTGGTTTCCTCCCCCCTTTTTCTTCCACCCTCCCCCTATATCTCCTATATGCCCTTTCTCACACAGAACATATATGTGTGCATGCATAAGCTCCTCATATGTATGTGCACATCCTTATAAGTATAACCTTATTGGCATAATCTTACTAGTGATATTATAGAGTGGTCCACATACCCAGAAAGATACTAATTATGTCTAAATAATGTTTCTCAATTTTTTCCATTCAGAACCCCTCTCTCTCCCCCCCGCCTCCCAGTCCATATATCTTATCCCGGACCGTTAGGGTCTCCAACCACAAAAGTGAGTACCTAGATTTAATCAGCTATAGTCACACCACCTCATTACCCAAACGACAACAGGTTTGTTGTGATCTACCCTAAATTAGTGTACAAACAGGGATTTTTTTAATCCTAATTACTACAATCACTTACATTTTTATTTTTATTATTATTATTATTATTATTTTTATTTTTATCCTTATCTTTATTTCATGTTATTACCACCTTTTTTATTTATTTTGACCTATCTTCATTTTTTATCTCTCATTCCCATATTTTGAAAATTATCTCGATTGCAACATTTATCCTCATTGTTTCTCATGCTTATGTATACACCAGGGTGCACACTTATGTGTGTACACATGTGAGCTAAATTCCTCTAATCATATCACGTTCTGCAGCAATATCTACCAATGCCTGTTTTTTGCTTCAGTGTCTTTGCCAACTATTTGTATATGTCCTTCGTTTGACAGTTTTTATTGCCATTTTTATTGCTCTTTCTATTTTCTATCTTAAATGTTAAGTCTAATGTGCCTCCCTCCCCCATATATGATGCCCGTTCACAACTGGCTAGCCGCACAATCTTAGGACATTAGGACACTGGAGCTCTGGCATCAGAGCATATAAGCCCTTATCCAACATGGCCCCCATTATGCCTGAAGAAGGAGCACATGCTTCGCAAACGCATCGCCTATTGGTCCACCGTCCGAACCAGAAGTGTTGTCGTCCCCCGGCTTCCTGTGTGCTCAAAGTCCAGGAAACCTTGGTAACCACCGGCGCAACCTGTTACACTTCACCAGTGTAATGCCACGGATGGAATCCCTCCCGGATGGTTGTTCTCTCATACTTGACGTGCCTATTTTTATTCTACTCTTGTGAGTATATATGCACGATTTGCTCATTAAAAATGTATTAACATACTGCACTTAGAGTGGCGCCTCTGTGCTTCTTTCTTCCAACCCACACAGATGTCAGATTGGGATTTATGTGCAGACACTGCTCCCCAATTGACATAAATTAGACTACATGTACAGGGATGCATGGAACACCTGTGTATCTCCATGTAGGCAGACATGGCCTTTTCACGGGCGTATGCTTAACTTGATACCAAATGTTCCCATTTTTTAAGAATAACAAATATGTTATACTTACCCTCTCTTGCAATGGTTTTGCACAGAGAAGCCCGATTCTCCTCTTCTCGGTTCCCCCTGCTGGCTACATACACCCCCCTGCACGCCGAGTGCCTACATGGCAAGCTGCTTGCTATGGGGGCACTCATGCGTGCTTGCTCCCAAGCCCCACTCTGTGTGTCCAGAAGGCACACGGAATGGGGCCCGGCCCTGCCCACTAGTTACTCCTTACTGGCTGTGATTCACAGCAACAGGAGCCAATGGCTCCTGCTGTTGTCTTTAAGCCAATGAGAAGGCAGAGAGCAGGGAAAGCAATAGCTCTGCTGCACATCACTGGATCAAAATTGAGCTCAGTAAAGTATTTAGGGGAGTACAGGGGGAGCTGCATACTGAAGGTTTTTTTACCTTCATGCATTCCAGGTAAAAAACCTTTAGCCTTGCTTTAGCTTGTTTCCTGGTCAGCTGCACTGTGTTCAATGGCCAATATTCTATGTTTTTTAGTTCACATTTTTTTACTTTATTTACGTTATGTTTAAATATGTTTGTTTTGTACATAGGATGTAAGAATGTCCCTTTAAAAAATGTACTGTTTATTATTTTAGTGTTTCAATATATTTCTTTATCTAACACAAGAAACATTCAGGAGTATGCAAAGCTTTTTGGATAGCATGAAAAAGTGTAAACACCTTTGTGAGGTCTTATTACTATCTGTGTCCTTATTGCAAAGATATTTATCACCAGTGTAGAAAGTGGTGGTAGATCAAACATTTAAAAGCCATCACAGTAAAAGCAAGTGAGGAAAAAATCTTCCAATGGGCACACTTGTTTGGGGATCAACTGCCTAAGAGGAAATGCTCCTCTCTTTGGAGAGATTAACCCTTATTAGCACATTTTCTCTGGGACTGGAAGCGAAGAGAAAACTCATGTTTAATTTTAAATACTGGCAGTAGTAGAGAACAATATCTACTTCCAGTCTGCAACAAAGGTTCTTGAACCATCAAGTCTCTTGTGAGTGTGTTGAAATGGTTTTGGTAGAGCAGCTATTTGTCCCAGCACTATTTCAAAACAACACCAGGAATCAGCAGATTATTTGTGTCTCAATGAGGATTTAGGCTGGAACCGCCAACTGTCAGTGACAGCTGGCATCCAGCACTAAGCCTAGAAGCTGAAAAAATTAACAATAATTTTTATTGAAGTTTTAGAATCAAGTAGTACAGACACTGCATAAATGCATCAATCAGTGTAAAACATGTACAAACAAATGCATTGAATAATCAGCAGAGGTAGATTGAATAACAGCAAACATAATACATTTGTCGTAATAGAGTGGGTGCTTCGCTCGAGGTCCCTACCTGCCAGCCCATTGGGATCAGAGAGTACTAGAGTGTAAAATAAAGGCATAGTAAGAGCAAACAAATTTTCTTTTCAAAATCTGAAATTTTGTGAGTTTTGTGATCCGATGATGCCACCATTGATTTTTAAAATTCGACCAACCAAGCCTTTAATTTCACCCCATGTTGCTACAGAAAATAATTTTCGTGTCTGGGAATCTTCTTTCTTTCCGGCAATTTTCTTTTCTTGCATTTATGTGCATTCCTTTTTAATTTATATTTCTCACATGATTCTCCCATCATTGATTAGAAAATTGTTTGTTTTTCAAAACATTACTAACATGTCCGATCACTCAAATTCGATAGCCGCATGAAAATCGGCCATTGCTGTGTCTCACTAATGGTGCGCAATTCGGACGAAAATTCTTTGAAAAGATTTTCGAAAGAAAATTTGTTCGGAATTTAAACCATGTATGGCCTGCCTTAGCTAGACAAATCAAAAGAAAAAAAAAACATTTTTTTCCTGGATTTCCACTACAATTTTGTTAATGTACTATCAACTTACATTTGGTTACTTGATAATGAGATAAACTCCATTTAATTATGTGGTTCTGTACTGTATCTTGGATAATGGATTTAATATTCCTGCTGTTCCAATGATCCAAGCCTATTTGGTGAAGGCTGACTCTTTTTACTTTTTTATGTTTGAGAACATTTATTGACTAATTCCTTCCTAGTGGTCCATGTCATGATGCAAACTCTTCTGCATATATGTCTACAATGCAGTGCATTCTTTTTAATTAACCAAGCCATGCTGAAAGTTTTCTATGCAAGTTTAAACTTAAGAAAATTGTAACTAACAAAGGACCTGACTCCACCACAAAAGAATCACAAGCTTCAAAGAAAATCGTTTGTTTTTATCCTTTACTTCGCAGAACAGTGTGTCTTGACCTTTCACTATAAAAGAGACTTTGCAGACTTAATTGAAGCCAGTTACTGAACACCATGAAAAGAGAGACAAATCTGTATCTTGTAATGATGACTAGCAGTGAGCTAAAATGTAAAAAGAATTTGACTGTGGATCATGAGTCATGACCTATGAGTAGCTGAGAAAATTGAAAGCGGCATTCATTTTCATACCTGGCAGAGCTAATGTATGCATACGTTAAAGCTGAACTCAAGCCTTACCTTTAGTATTGCACCGCTGTACATGATCCTCCTCTGTACCCAGATGTCTTACTTTAATTTTACTGCATACTGTGAGCTTCACACAATGTACATTAGAAGCTGCAGCAGGTTAGATGAAACCACCTTAATTTCCTAGCTAGAAGGCATACATAATCATCTAGTCCTTTCCTCCACAGTCTGACTGTCCCCTGCCCCTTTCATTCATTCGATTTTTATTTCCTCTAATAATGAAGGCTCAGCATTACATGTGGGTGTTACCCATAATGCAACCCATTTAGAGATGCCCACTCCTCTAGACTGGCATCCATCTGTAAAGGCATTTTATTATTTGCATAACCTCTCCCAAGAGCCATCCCAATTCTTTCAACAAGGCTAAAAGCTCTTGAGAGTAATACTGAAGTAGGGTGTGGTTAGGTTTTCAAAAAGCACCTTGCTGGCCCCTCCCATCAGCCATGGTTGGTTGGCATTGCATAGAGGAGCACAGGAACACAGTGATGATGTAATTGGTTCTAAAATAAGGAATGTAATAAAAACAGAAAGGTTTTATATAAACATTTTATTAGTATGTTGATGAGTAAAAAATGAGAACCCAGGGAAAGCAAAATCAAAGCAGAATAAACTTCAGCTTAAAAAAAAATCAGATGTCTATGTGTCCATTACACTAAATATACAACTACAGCACCATACATTTACAGTACTGAACAAAATCAGTTGGCAAACAGTAATGCTTTTAAAAAACAATGGGGGGTGATTTACTAAGACGAATGCGCTGCACCCTTAATTGGTCTCCTGGAAAAGTCATTGACTGAATGTGCGAACCGGCGCACGCAGACGATAATAAATATGTAAACTGCAACTGTCGCTAGGATAACTGCAGTTTTCTCATTGATAATGGTGCATGCCTAATCCAATTGGTTAATTTAATCTTGTTGGGGCAATTAGTAGGTGTCCTCAGTGAATTAACCCGTTTGATGCTAATCTCATTCCTATTACTTCTAATATATCTTTGAAATGTGTTTTTTTCTATTTGTACCCAAATATTTCAATACAATACAAAGCACAGAGAAGTGTTTCTAAACCCAATAAATTAATATTTTCCGATATTGATCTTTAAAGGTGACCATACACTGCAATCAGTTAGATCTTAAAAAAAATAGATTTAGTGCAAGAGCCTGTTTGATTTCCTACAATTTGAATTGATTGTTCAAGTACATCTTCCTATTACCTATTTTGCTGAAATATCGAATTGTACAGAGATTGGCCAATCAGATTGCATAGTGCATGGCCATCTTTGAAATTTTGGACTGTAGATGTGCCATGACCGACTTGTATTTTCCTATTGATATTTCTTGGACATTATACAAGGCACATGAGAACCCACCTTTTTTCAGGACATGCAAGAGTGATCAGGAATCTTCAAACTGCGGTTCTAGATATATATTTGGGCAGCACAGTGGTGTAGGGGTTAGCACTTTCACCTAGCAGCAAAAAAGGTCCCTGGTTCAAATCCCGCCCACGACACCATCTGCCTGGAGTTTGCATGTTCTCCCTGTGCCTGCGTGGGTTTCCTCCAGGTACTCTGGTTTCCTCTTACACTCTACAAACATGCTGATAGGTAAATCAGATCCTGTCTAAATTGGCCCTAATATGTCTGAATGTGGGTTAGGGACCCACACAAACATCACCCCATGTTAAAAAAATAAAATGATTTTCTTAATTTGCAAATAAGGATCATCTCTTCCTCAGAGAACAGTGAGCGGGGCATGGTGGTGGGAAGAAATTAGCAGCAGTACAAGCAACTTCCTGGAGCGGCGTGATGTCATTTTTGTGTGCTGGCCACCGCTCCCAGAAAAACAGATATGCACCACGGACACATACCTATGCGCATCTAGATGCATTTAGCTGCAGGAGTCCATATTTGGATGTAAATTAATAGTAAATCAGATGCAGATTTCCAGGACTGTACTAACAAATGTTTATAGTGAAAGGCAATGAAATCCTTTCTTATTTTTGCTTGGGGATAGAGTGCAGAGGGATTAGAAGTCTTGTCAGTTTTTGGGGATGTCTGCACCCCTGATAGCGTGAAGACACCTCACAAATTTTGCCACTTTATCCTTCAAATGTATTCTCTTCCTGTTACATAGCCAAACCGGAAGTGAGGGTAAAACCCTACCAATGTCTTTCCTTGGGGACACACAGGTCAATCTAAATAGTTTCCCCATTAGGTAAATTGTACTCTAGCATTTTTCTCTGTACACCCCAAATTATTATTAGGTATCTTGGACTTTGGGTTTTATTTACTAAAGGTGAATCTATTTTGTACTATAAGTGCAATTGGAAGTGCAATTGCTGGAGATCCGAGGGGGACATGCAAGAAAAATAAAAAAACACAATTTTTGCTTCTACATGATTGGATGTTAAAATCACCAATGCTTCCCCTCAGATTTACAGCAACTACACTTGTATTGCAAAGTGGATTTGCCTTTAATAAACCCCAAAATACCTAAGAATTCGGGGTGTACACAACAAAGTGCTAGAATGCAATTTGCCTAATGGGGACACTAGTTAGATTGACCTGTGTGTCCCCAAGGAAAAAGACATTGGCAGGGTTTTGCCCTCACTTCCTGTTTGGCTATGTGACAGGAAGTGAAGACAATTTTAAGAAAAAGGACACCAAACCCAACCTAAAAAAGACAAGCAGGGGTTCCAACACTCATTTGGTTTCCCTCAATAACCCTGTCCTCGAGTACCCCGAACAGGCCATGTTTGCAGGTTCCTTAATCCTGCCCAGGTGCTTTAAATCACAGTCAATGGCTTTGTATTTTGGAGATAAGTTCCCAAAACATGTCCCGTAGGGGGTACTTGAAGACTGAGGCTGAGAACCACTACGCTAAAATGGAAAATTTTAATAATTACCGGTACCCTTTCCTGGTGCCTATTCATGGCAGCATACGCACAATCCATGCATATGCTTCCATGAAGGCAACAGGAAAGTAGCTTGTAGATAAATCACACCTTTTTTTGTTTTGCCATGCCAATCAGCCTAGTTAAGCTGCAGCTGGGAAATCTGTTGCATTAAAAGTAACAAAAAACACATAAAACATAAAATATGGTTACAAATTTTATTGGTCAACAAAACAGGACTTGAAAAAGAGCAAGGAAAGCAAAAAACATATGTATGTTAATTTGAGACACTAACAGAATATGGTTTTTGAGGACTGACCATTTTGCATTGTAAATCAACATGAGTTAAAAGGACTGCGCCCACAAATGGATATCTATTAAGGCTTTAAACATTAGTCACAACATCTTGAGAAAGATTTTGCAAAAAAATGCAGCACAGACAATCAAATCAAAGTGAACAACCTACAAACGACACACATTGACAACATCAAAAAAATTTCAGGGTAAAATATCCCCCACCCAAAAAAATACAATAAACCAAAGTAAAAAAAAAAAAAACTTGCTCGAAAACACATCTGTTTTGCAAAGACATAACAAACAAAATACAAAGAGTAAATACATGTGTTACAAACTCAATTAGGGCACCCAAATGTACTCTCTTTTTATTTTTATGTTTTTTTAATTCCACTTCAGAAAACTCTCGAGAGACTATTCAACTTGACGCTCATTCACTGTCTCCAACAAGGTCTTGCATCATCGTAGTGGAGACTTAATTTTTAATCAACATCCTCCATTTTTTAAAATTCCAGATGCCTTTGGCATCCACACCCTTCTTTTTATCCAACACGAAAAAAAAGTATAGCTTGCTTAGCCATAATCCTATACATTGTTTACTGTCTAACAAAACATTTTTATATACATACAAGTTGCGTGCATCCCACAACACTTCCTTTAATGCACATACAGTGCCTTGCAAAAGTATTCGGCCCCCTTGAACTTTTCAACCTTTTGCCACATTTCAGGCTTCAAACATAAAGATATACAATTTTAATTTTTTTGTGAAGAATCACCAACAAGTGGGACACAATTGTGAAGTGGAACGAAATCTATTGGATATTTTAAACTTTTTTAGCAAATAAAAAACTGAAAAGTGGTGCGTGCAAAATTATTCGGCCCCTTTACTTTCAGTGCAGAAAACTCACTCCAGAAGTTCAGCGAGGATCTCTGAATGATCCAATGTTGTCCTAAATGACTGATGGTGATAAATAGAATCCACCTGTGTGTAATCAAGTCTCTGTATAAATGCACCTGCTCTGTGATAGTCTCAGGGTTCTGTTGAAAGCGCAGTGAGCATCATGAAGACCAAGGAACACACCAGGCAGGTCCGTAATACTGTTGTGGAGAAGTTTAAAGCCGGATTTGGATACAAAAAGATTTCCCAAGCTTTAAACATCCCAAGGAGCACTGTGCAAGCGATCATTTTGAAATGGAAGGAGTATCAGACCACTGCAAATCTACCAAGACCTGGCTGTCCCTCTAAACTTTCAGCTCAGACAAGGAGAAGACTGATCAGAGATGCAGCCAAGAGGCCCATGATCACTCTGGATGAACTGCAGAGAACTACAGCTGAGGTGGGAGAGTCTGTCCATAGGACAACAATCAGTCGTACACTGCACAAATCTGGCCTTTATGGAAGAGTGGCAAGAAGAAAGCCATTTCTCAAAGATATCCATAAAAAGTCTCGTCTAAAGTTTGCCACAAGCCACCTGGGAGACACACCAAACATGTGGAAGAAGGTGCTCTGGTCCGATGAAACCAAAATCGAACTTTTTGGCCACAATGCAAAACGATATGTTTGGCGTAAAAGCAACACAGCTCATCACACTCAACACACCATCCCCACTGTCAAACATGGTGGTGGCAGCATCATGGTTTGGGCCTGCTTTTCTTCAGCAGGGACAGGGAAGATGGTTAAAATTGAGGGGAAGATGGATGCAGCCAAATACAGGACCATTCTGGATGAAAACCTGTTGGAGTCTGCAAAAGACCTGAAACTGGGACGGAGATTTATCTTCCAACAAGACAATGATCCCAAACATACAGCAAAATCTACAAAGGAATGGTTCACAAATAAACGTATCCAGGTGTTAGAATGGCCAAGTCAAAGACCAGACCTGAATCCAATCGAGAATCTGTGGAAAGAGCTGAAAACTGCTGTTCACAAACGCTCTCCATCCAACCTCACTGAGCTCGAGCTGTTTTGCAAGGAAGAATGGGCAAGAATTTCAGTCTCTCGATGTGCAAAACTGATAGAGACATACCCCAAGCGACTTGCAGCTGTAATCGCAGCAAAAGGTGGCTCTACAAAGTATTAACGCTAGGGGGCCGAATAATTTTGCACGCCCCACTTTTCATTTTTTTATTAGTTAAAAAAGTTTCAACAATCCAATAGATTTCGTTCCACTTCACAATTGTGTCCCACTTGTTGGTGATTCTTCACAAAAAATTAAAATTTTATATCTTTATGTTTGAAGCCTGAAATGTGGCAAAAGGTTGAAAAGTTCAAGGGGGCCGAATACTTTCGCAAGGCACTGTAACACTAACCACAATACTCTCTGTTTATCTTTTTCCAGTTTCCCCAAGCCATACATCATCATTTTCCACTCACTCACCTTCACTCCTGTTATTTCTTTCACCAGATCTTGACACCTATTGATCACATCTTTCGCTACACCACACCCCAGAACACATGCTGTCTGTCTTCCACACCCCCACAATTCATTCTCGGACAACTATTAGACACACGCGAATCCCTCCTTTTCATAAATAGCCTTGTAGCTAGACATTCATGCAAACTCATCCATACTATCTGTCTCTGCACATTTGTCACCCCATATATACTCATTTTCTTCCATACTTCCCCAGCCACTGATGCATTAACTCCCCTAAGGTTACACACATACTCCTTCTCTATCAACCACTTTCTCACCTTCACTTTATCCCTCTCCCCTTCTCCTAAATCTGCCAACTTAAACTCTACCCTAAACTTTTCCAATACCCAGTATCATGTGCCACTACGTAAGCCACCGGTATCCTTGAATCCCTTCCCAACCACCCCCATCTCCTAAACAACCACCCACCCGAAAAAGCTATTATCCTAGCACACAATCCACCATTCCTCAAAACTTTCACCACGCAAAACCAATAATGCATTAAAACCAAAAACTCTCACATTCGGAAAACCCAACCCACCATTACATTCACGTCTATACACATACTCTTCTGACTCTTTCCATTTTCGACCCCCATAAAAAGATAAACAATAACTTATTAATTTTCCTCAATCTTATCTCCCCAGGGGGGAAGATATTACTTGCATACAAAATTAAAGGTAAGATTACTGCCTTGACTACTAAAACTTTCCCATAAATCGACAATTTTCTTAGACACCAAAACGTCTTCTTGACTATCCTTTCTCCCACTTCATTCCAGCACACTTCCCCTTTCATTCCATAGTCAAACACAATACCCAAAATCCTCACTCCATCCTCAACCTTCCCAATCTGATCATCCACACTTTCCACTTATCTTCCATACACACCCAAACTACACTTATTCCAATTCACACTCATTCCTGCACATACACAAAAAATAGACAAAAGTAACTTCACCTTTCTTACGCCCACCACCGACTTACACACTGCCGCCACGTCATCCATATAGCCTAAACATTTCACAAACCCCCCCCCACTCCCAGGCACCAAAAAGCCCCTCACCACCTTATCCCTCTGTATCATCCTTAATAGTAGATCAATAAAACAAATAAAGAGAATAGAGACAGGGGGCACCCCTGTCTCACCCCAGATTTAATAAAAAAAGCCTGCCTCAAACTCCCATTAACCAGAACCCGACTACTGATCCCCCAATACATCCCTTTCATTACATTAATGAGCAGCTGTGGTATACCCATCCACTTCAAAACCTCCCACAAAAACCCATGATTCGCTTTATTGTATGCCTTCTCAAGGTCAAATGATGTCAGGATAATCAAACCTTTCCTATCTTTATAAAAATTAATTATATCCCTAACTAAAATTAAATTCTCCGAGATCATTCAACCCACTGCACAGGCCTGTGTCTCGCTAACCATCCTACTAATGACCTTAGATAATCTCCTCGGCACCATTTTTGCAAAGACCTTGAAGTCTGAATTTAGTAAGGCGATAGGCCTCCAATTTCGAATATCCATCTTATCCCAGTTCTTATAAATTAATACCACTACCCCCTCTCTCATAGATTTGGATATAATGCCTTCCCTCATCATGTAACTAAATACCTCAACCGCATCCCGCTTAATAATATCCCAGAACAATTTAAAAAACTCACTTGGTAAGCCATTCCCTCCCGGGTTTTATTAGCCCCCATCCTTGTCACAGCTTTCCACACCTCCTCCTTGTTAACCGCCGTCATCAACACACACTCCCTCATACAACTGTTCATAAAATTTAGTCACGCATTCCAGCGCATTCTCTCCCTTACATTTCCTCCCTTCTTCATCATACACACCCTCAAACACTCCTTTTTCCTTACAAACCATCTTGAAAAAAAATCTAGAACATTTTTCATCCTGCTCCAGGTGTTTAACTCTCGCTTGATAAATAATTTGTTTTCCTCTTTCAGTTAATACCTCTTTAATCCTCTTCGTAACATGGTCTATTTCATCGGCCATGTCAAAGCCCATATTTCTAAATGAATATAATGTAGCCAACCTGACTTGTAACCGAGAATATCTCCTTTTCTCACTGCTACTTTTATCCCTACTCTTTTTTTGAAAAAATAATTTAATTTTCCTTTTGACCCTATCCCACCACCCCAAAATATTACGAAAATCTTTTTTCCTATTAACCCATCTACTATATACATTACTAAAATGGGCTTTAACATGGTCGTCCTGCAACAATAAACTATTTAACCTCCATACCCCTAAACCAAACTTAATACTATCTCCCATTCTCAAATCAACATACACTGCCACATGGTCTGAAAAAATTACCGGCCTGTGTTTAACATTAGCACATTTGAACACATCAGAAAACAAACATAAAACAATTCTGGATTTGGTGCGCCCACACTCCGAAAAAAAGTGAAATATGGATCCACCAAACCTAGAACAGTATGAGCATCATTGAGATGCAAGTCCTGAATTAACCCATTCAGCATAGTGCTTCCTACATCTAACTTAGTCTCCGCTACTCCTATCTGATCTTTCACAAATCGGATCGTATTAAAATCACCCATGATCACACTAGGTCTCCTTCCCACTGCATGTAACTTCAAAACTTCAAAAAACTCAAGATGTTTTTGGCTATTCACAGAAGCATATAAATTAAAAAGCCTAAACTTCTGCTTAAACAAAACTAAATCTGCCATAATTAATCCTCCTGGCACTAACACAACATGACACATAATGCGGATATTTCTGTTTGTAATGATAATGCCTACCCCAGCATTCCTATTTTCCCCAACTGCCGACCATATGTAATCCACCACCCACTCCGGAGGCTTGGGCGGTCGATTAAAAAAACACTCTTGTAGACAGGTGATCTCTCCTCCATTGACCTTCAAGTGCTCAAAAACGGCACTCTGTCTAGCAGGAGACCCAAAACCCCTCACATTGAGGGACACCAGCTTGATGTGAATCATTCACCCCCAGACCTATCACTTAAGCCAGAAAACTGAAAAAAAATTCCTCAGGGCCATGACGCTTTCATCATCCAAAAACTTCTGACAAGGCGACAATGTGGCCTGCTGAAAAATTTATAGAGTCCCCGGACTTGGTGCTGGTGATTCTACCTCCACTCCAACATCCCCCAGGACCTCAAAGGGGTTACTTGTTTCAATTCTAGTTGTCTCTACTTTCAATTTCTTAGCCCTTCTCTTCTTAGGGCTCTCCAAAGCATCCACCTTGGTCTTGTGACCCAGTGTCTCCATCTTTTCCACCTCCTCTTCTTGGGCTTCCTGCACCTCCGGCTCCCACTGTAAGGCTGCTGCCAACTCCTCCATAGCTCCACTATCCGCTGTTAATGGCTCCACACTGGTGGGTGGCACTTCTACTCTTTCCTTCACTCTCTCCTCCACACCCTGGTGCCCACTTTCTTCCTCTATCACCACCAACTCCTCCTCGTCCTGTCTTTCAGGAGAGTCAGACAGCACCTGTGTGGACACTGGTCGTCCACTCTGAGCGGTGCGCCTGACAGCTTCAGCATAAGAGACATATAGGCCCTTCTTACTTTTGGACAATTCTTCACTGTATGATCACGCTGTCCACAGATATCACAGGCCCGCTTAATCAAGCAAGCCCCAGCCTCATGTCGCTCCTCCCCACAGTTCCGGCAGTGCATCTCCACATTACATTAATCTCTGGTATGCGCAAACTTATGACATCTTCTGCAGTATGTCGGTTGACCAGGGTAGTAGAGGAACCCTCTATTTCCTGCTATTGAAAAATTAGCTGGTGGATGCCGCACTCCACCAATCCCTTCAGAATCCACCTTCAGCTTGACAAAAAAACTTTAATTTGCCATTAAAGATCCCCACACGATTAGTCAGCCTGAAGACTCTCTTCACTACAGAGCAGTATCTCTTCAAAAGGCCACTACCAAGGCAATGTCCGTGATAGGGTTAAACAGGTGAACAACCAATGGTTTCTCCTCAATCACAATCAAGGGTTCCACTATGAAAGGCCTTATAGACTCATGGTTAGCTTTCTCCAATTCCTTACACTTCTCAATAACGCCCATGCAAAAATTGCTATGCACAAAAGAAACATCATAGTACCTTGGTGCTGCATGGTCCTGGATACAATAGATGTGACATGGTTCCACTCCAACTGATTTCTCCAGCAAATCCTGAACAAGGAACTCCAAACTCACTTTATGCAAATGACCAGGCATAACCTGAAACCGCAGGGTGTTCTGAATTCCCTTTCACTCCATTGAGCTCAGCAAAGAAAAATCCAGACCATCACACAATCTTGCCTCTTTTCAGGGTAAGGTAAAGCACGCTATCTGCAAGCTTTATATAACATAGGTTTGTGTGCTAATGAGGCAATTGAAAACACATGCGCAGTCCATTAAACACACAAAATACAAGTTCAGCCAGTGTAGAGACTGAACTTCAAAGTGGGTACACCTGTTAAGGATGTCCTTAAATTACTAACCCAAAAAAAACACACTCTCTGAGCATGCCCAGAAACATCCAAGTGCTGTTAACACACAAAAAGCACAAAAAAAAGCAAAGACCCTGAGCATGCCCAGACCAACCCAAATGCAGCTAACACAAAATAAGCCACCCCCTGTCCAAAAGTAGGCACATCATCCAGCATGTCCTTATTAAGTCCTCATGCACATGGACGTTTTAAAAAAACGAGCTGTAAAGCTAGGTTCGACGCCTGGAAAAACCGGCGTTAAAAACGCGATTTTTACCGCGTTTTGCATTAGCGTTTTTGCGCGTTTTTCTGCGTTAGCGCTAAGTAGCGTTTTTTAATGAAAAACACATCTCTCAGCTATATACACTCCCAAATTTCCCACAATGCCACAGAAACCAAAGAAAATATGTTAATGAGCATGTGTCGGTGCCATTTTGGTAGGAGAGAGAGAGAGGAGAGAGTGTTTCAGAGTGTTTCAGAGTTTTCAGTATATTTCAGTATTTTTCTGAGAAATATGGATCCTGTCATGCAAAAGATCGATGAGGCAATCCTTCTGATTGTGTTGCGGAGGCAGCGGAGAATGAGACAGGAGGAGGAGAGAAGCAGCAGACGTCGATTTTGGGTGCATCCAATGGTATCCAATCGGTTTTCTACGGGGTACTTTGGCAATATTTATTCCCAACTGCGCTCATATCCAACAAAGTTCTTCAACTTTACAAGGATGTCAGTGCCGCTCTTTGATGACCTGTTGGAGAGGCTCAGGCCAAGGCTCACAAGGATGGACACTGTGATGCGTAGCTCTGTGTCACCGGAGGAACGGATGCTAGTGACAGTCAGGTAAGTGAATACACATATGGGAGGAGGGGTTAGGGTTACGGTTAGGGTTAGGGGTTAGGGGGTTAGGGTTAGGGGTTAGGGTTAGGGTTAGGGGTTAGGATTAGGGGTTAGGGTTAGGGGTTAGGGTTAGGGGGATAGGGTTAGGGTTATGGTTAGGTGTAAGGGGTTAGGGGTTAGGAGTTAGGGTTAGGGGTTAGGGTTAGGGGTTAGGGTTAGGGTTAGGGGTTAGGGTTAGGAGTTAGGGTTATGGTTAGGTGTAAGGGGTTAGGGTTAGGGGTTATGGTTAGGGGTTAGGAGTAGGGGTTAGGGGTTAGGATTAGGGGTTAGGGGTTAGGGGGATAGGGTTAGGGTTATGGTTAGGTGTAAGGGGTTAGGGTTAGGGGTTAGGAGTTAGGGTTAGGGGTTAGGGTTAGGGGTTAGGGTTAGGGGTTAGGGTTAGGGGTTAGGGTTAGGAGTTAGGGTTAGGGGTTAGGGTTAGGAGTTAGGGTTATGGTTAGGTGTAAGGGGTTAGGGTTAGGGGTTAGGGTTAGAAGTTAGGGGGATAGGGTTAGGGTTATGGTTAGGTGTAAGGGGTTAGGGTTAGGGGTTAGGAGTTAGGGTTAGGGGTTAGGGTTAGGAGTTAGGGTTAGGGGTTAGGGTTAGGAGTTAGGTTATGGTTAGGTGTAAGGGGTTAGGGGTTAGGGGTTAGGGGTTAGGGTTAGGGGTTAGGGTTAGGAGATAGGGTTAGGTTTAAGGGTAGCGTTAGGACTTATGTTTATGCTTTACTCTTTCAATAACTAAATTTATTATGTTATCTTAGGTTCCTTGCCACGGGACAAAGTTATGCTTCCTTGCATAACTACTTCCTCCTTGGCCTCTCAACGATCTCAAAAATAATAAAGGAAACATGTGTGGCAATATGGGATGAATTGCATAACGTTGTAATGCCAGAGCCAACCAAAGACATCTGGGACACTTTTTGGGAAAAAACTCAGTTCCCAAATTGTATAGGAGCCCTTGATGGGAAACACATCAGGGTGAAGAAGCCTCCCCACTCTGGATCTTCATATTTTAATTACAAAAAATATTTTTCGGTGGTCCTCCTGGCATTGTCCGATGCACACCTCAAATTTCTGTTTGTAGATGTGGGAGCATATGGAAGCCAAGGTGATGCCCGCATATTCCGCGAGTCGGCCTTCGGACGTCGTCTACATGAGGGACGACTCAATATTCCTGAAAGCAGGCCTCTACCCTGCACTGAAGAACCCAGCTTGCCATTAGTCATGGTGGCAGATGAGGCCTTTGGACTGGCTGAAAATCTAATGAGGCCATACAGTGGCACTGGTCTCAGCCGACAACAAAAAATTTTCAATTATCGGCTCAGCCGTGCACGCCGTGTTGTTGAATGTGCATTCGGGGTGTGCACGGCCAAATGGTGAGTTTTGCTGACAAGTATGCAATTGGATGTTGACAACGCCATTCAAGTCGTCCTGGCATGCTGCGTTCTGCACAATTTTCTGCGGGACAGTGACAGAAATAATGTTGAACAGGAGCCCATTAGACAACTTCAGAGGGTTCAATTTATGGACTTGCGTTCAACTGCACGTGTCATGAGCATTCGAAACCAATTTGCAGAATTTTTTGAATCCCCTGATGGAGAGGTATCATGGCAGAATGATTATATCTAAAAAATATTTGCAATACATCTACCTTTGCTGTCTTGTGTTTTTTGAAATAAAGCATTTCAAAATTGAAGTTTGTTATTTTTTGGTCCATTTGTCAACGATTGTTCTACAAGTCAATTTGACTCTGCCTTCGGGGTAAGCCTAGGCTAAGCCCAAAAAAGAGCAAGCTTACGCTTGTCCGAAGGCAGAGTATGATAGAGTCCTTTGCACTCTGCCTTCAGGGCAAGCAGAGTGCAAAGGAGTGCTGTTGTGCATCATATAAAAGACTTTTCAAACAAAAAAAAAAATTAAATAAAGGATTGGGATCACAACTGGTATTTCAAGAAAAAAAAGATTTTATTTTGGGATCACAACTGGTGATAGGTGGTGGTGGATGGTTGATTGCATTGGGGATGTGGGGATTGGGGACGGGGTAATGGTTGGGCCTGGCGATCACTCCCAAAATCCTGCTGGTAGCGGGGTAGAGGGTATGAGGGCTGAAAATGGGAGGTGGAAGGTGGAAAATCAGCATACGCTTGCAGGCTATGGTATGAGGTCTGGGACGGCATAGGTGGTGGTTGGCGTTGAGGAGGGGGCTGATAGTGAGAGGGGGGTGCTAGCACTGCTGAGGTCCCAGGGGCCATTGGGGGATCATGAGAAACATTATATGGATCGCATGGAGGTGGCCCGCCACTCAATTTTGCATGTCTGTATTGCATTGCAATAGCGTACATGCGATCCATACAAAGTTTCTCTTGGTCTCCCCCAATGTCCTCCAGGATGTGGTAAAGGCTGTGGAAGCAGGCGCGTGGGTTATTGGTGTCTAAAAAGGCATCCATACTGCACCTCTCCTGCCGCACTTCCTGCAGCAGTGCTAGCAGCCTGTCATCAGCCTCGGGATTATAGCCGCCCCTCGCCTGACGTCCACGCCCATGGCCACGAACACCGCCACGACCGCGCTGCTCTCCACTTTGATAACTGGCAGGAGACGGTGTTTCCACAGCCCTCGATTCCTGCAAAAGAACAAAAATGTTTACATTGACATGTACATGGACAGACAGACAATGAGATAGACAGGCAGACCGAAGCAGTTACCTCATCTGTGCCCTCAACAACTCCCTCGCTGATCGGTCGTGGAGATCCAGAGGTGGTCATTGGACTGTTTGGTCTCTGAACCTCTGCATCTTCCTCATCGACCTCTCAGAGTCTAAAATTTGAAGTTGTCCTACAAACAACACAAATTGTATAAACGTAACTACTTTAGCCCGGACCATTTTTTTTTTATTAGTAATGGGGGAGATCAGCGATTTTTACCATGACTGCGACAATACGGCCGACACATTGGACAATTTGGACACATTTTTGGAAAAATTGTCATTTTTACAGCGATCAGTGCGATAAAATTGCAATGATTGCAAATTTTTTTTATTAGTAATGGGGGAGATCAGCGATTTTTAGCATGACTGCGACAATACGGCCGACACGTTGGACAATTTGAACACATTTTTGGAAAAATTGTCATTTTTACAGCGATCAGTGCGATTAAAATTGCAATGACATACTGTAAAAATTACACTGGCATTGACCTCTTCCTCTCCCTGAGACGATCGCCGGTGTGCCCGCGGACATTGAGTCCGCAGGACCCGCTGTCGGACTCATGGACCTCAAAATGGGAAAGCGCGCCGCCAAGGCGGCAACTTAAAAGGGACGTACAGGTACGCCCATTTGTGCTGCCGTGCCATTCTGCCGACGAATATGTACATGTGGCGTTACAATAGCCATGGAACATACTGCCTGAAAAGCAATGTACATAGGCAAATATATGAAAAAAACTTACGGTCAGGTATGGCTCTGCATATTTTGCCTTAGGAATTGGAGATTGCTGTGGTAAACATGTTTTTTTTTGGTTGGCGCTGGTGCTCCGCTACGTGCCGCCTTGTCTTCGTCCGTGAGGTCCCTCCTGACACGGTCACGTAGGGACTTCCAGCGGCGCTGCATAATTTTGCCTAAAATAACATGGAAAACAAAGGGTTAAATATGCAATCTTCATTTACATTACACACAAACAGATCATGCATTCAAGGAAAATAGACTTACTTATCTCCTTTCTTTCCGCATTTCTGATTTGTTCCCAGCCAGGGGTAATCGCAGCACTTATGTCCTCCCAGGCTTTCACCTTGCGGATGTGGTCTCCATGCAGTGGATGTGCCACATCCCACAGTTCTGGATGGGCCTGTACCGCATTTATTAGCTCCACTTGAGAGACTGCACTAGCCATCTTGAAGCCAATATCACCACAGTCACACGGCTGTGCAAAGGACTCTTGGGTAATCTAATGTCCAGACAGGAAATTCCTGTTTTTACAGAGATTACAGTGTCCAATCATCTCTTTTTAACCAAAAAACGCCGGAGCTAAAAAACGCGAAAAAACGCAGCGGTCGCGGTTTTGCGCGTCTTTGCGCGTTTTTGCGCGTTTTGCGTTTTTACAGCTCTAGCGCCGCGCCTCGGAACGCACTGGTCCTGGGTTTTTTTTACAGCTTAAAAACGCCTAGGCTATTTGCAGCTCAAAAACGTCTAGGTGGGCATGGATCCATAGACTAACATAGACAGGCGTTTTTAAGCTGTAAAAACGTCCATGTGCATTAGGGTTTAAGGTTAAGAAAAATGAAGGTGTGAAAAAGTACTGGACTGCATCAAAAATGCACCAAAAACGTATCATAAACTCACTGGACCGCATCAAAAACGCACATGCAGAAAAGCATCTGGAACTCATCTGGACTGCGTTTCTATGGAGTGAACTAGCCCTAAGTGCCAGTTCACACTTGTGCGATGTGATTTTGATGCAAATTTTTTCATTGCGTGTTTGATTATTATCAGTGTGATTGTATTGCGAATTCAATGCGAATTGTACGCGCTTTAAATGTAAATTAGGCACAGATGCAATTTGTGCTCAGGCCAATCGAAAAGACAAGAAAAAGATGGGTATTAACTTCCTGTGCTCTTCCTTGTTTTTCTTTTGTGGGAGAGTATTTTCATTGAGGAGTGTGGTTTGTGTGAGTAGTCAGTGAGGATTTTGATTTTTGGTCATTATGTTTCATCAAATGCCGTTGATCATGGCAGCAGTTGTTACTGCTACTGCAGCAGTCCTGATGGACAAAGCCAGGAGGAAGAGGAGGAGGAGGAAGAGACTGATGAGTACAAGAAGATATTGGGTCCATCCAATTATTCAAAATAGGGAAGAGAGAGGCCAGTTCAGGATCCTCTACAATGATCTCAGGCAGCATGAGGAGAAGTTCTTCAACTATTCCCAGATGTCAGTAAATAGGTTAGTACCTGTACCCCTCTTCCTTCTCCTCCTCTCTCCTTCTTACTATCTATCACTGACATGCATCCTACTGACCACCAATCTCACTGACCACCAATGTAAGGGCAAGCATCCCACTGACCACCAATGTCACTGACCACCAATCTTACTGACCACCAATGCTACTGACCACAAATCTTACTGACCACCAATGCCACTGACCACCAATCGCACTGACCACCAATCTAAGGGCATGCATCCCACTGACCACCAATCTCACTGACCACCAATGCCACTGACCACCAATCCCACTGACCACCAATCCCACTGACCACCAATCCTACTTTTGATCTCTTTTCTCCTTTTACTAGAACTCTTTCCTATTACCATTCTATTTGATTTTGTGTATGGGCTTTAGCCTGTCACTTACATTGAATTTGTGGTTTTATTCCTTAGTTTCGATGAATTGCTTTGGCTGCTTGGTACACGTTTGGAGTATCAGAACACCACCTTTCGGAATAGTGTGGAGCCAGCGGAAAGGTTGCTTGTTACATTAAGGTAAATTTTATAGATCTACTTTGTGAAATTTTATGCTATGCACCATAGTAAGCTATAGTAAGAAATGCAAAGAATGCAGAAAGATATGACAATAAAATTGTGTTCCAAAAAAAGTATTTATTTTTTTATTTTCAAAAACGTAATACGTAATTTTTTTTTTGATTACATACTTGGCATGAAATATTTTGGAAACAATCCAGCTCCCTCTGACTCTCTGACCTCCTCTGACTCTCTAGCTCTCTTACTTCCTCTGACTTTCTAACTTCCCCTGACTCTCTTAATTCCTCTGACTGTCTTGCTTCCTCTGACTGTCTAGCTTGAACGTAACTGAACTTATATTAAGTTATAAAACTTTAGTAACTCAAACTCTATCTCTCCAACTCATCCTCCCTGTCATCTCCCACTCTCTCATCCTCCCTTCCTCTGACTCTCTAACTCACTCTGACTCTCTAACTTCCCCTGACTCTCTAACTTTCCCTGACTCTCTAACTTTCCCTGACTCTCTAACTTTCCCTGACTCTCTAACTTTCCCTGACTCTCTTACTTCCCTTGACTCTCTAACTCACTCTGACTCTCTAACTCACTCTGACTCTCTAACTCACTCTGACTCTCTAACTCACTCTGACTCTCTAACTCACTCTGACTCTCTAACTCACTCTGACTCTCTAACTCACTCTGACTCTCTTACTTCCTCTGACTCTCTTACTTCCTCTGACTCTCTTACTTCCCCTGACTCTCTTACTTCCCCTGACTCTCTAACTTCCCCTGACTCTCTAACTTCCCCTGACTCTCTAACTTCCCCTGACTCTCTAACTTCCCCTGACTCTCTAACTTCCCCTGACTCTCTAACTTCCCCTGACTCTCTAACTTCCTCTGACTGTCTAGCTTGAACGTAACTGAACTTATATTAAGTTACAAAACTTTAGTAACTCAAACTCTATCTCTCCAACTCATCCTCCCTGTCATCTCCAACTCTCTCATCCTCCCTCCCTCCCTCCCTCCCTCATCTCCACTTTCCCCCTAATCTTTTTTCTCTACATCTCTATTTCCCTGAGCCATTCAAAATATTATAGCATTTTAGAATACACTATTCAAAACTACAAAAAATAATTTAACAAAAACATAATGCTAACAAAGAAAGTATCAATTTTCAACATGAAGTTGGTAGCGGCATTAGCAGGTAGTCATCTACAAATTCAAAAAACTTGGTGAACTATGTTCATCGGGCTTGGTTAAATCTTGCTGTTGTAGTGTTGCTGTTGAAGAGCTTGGTAGTGTTAGCTGCAAGGCTTCACCTTGTGTTGAGGGATATTTCCTCAATAACACAGATGGGGATATCTCGTTATCTGGTGGTACACTTGGCGGCCCATATTGTCGATAGGGTGTAGGCATGTTGGAGGCTACTTCAATCGATCGATTGTCATATGGATAATGACTTGGAATTGTTGGTTTCTGCTGTTCCATTGGTCTTGTTACAGGTGGAAATTGATTTGCCACGGACGGTATTTGCTCGTAGAGCTGTGCTGGTCTGTTTTGTGCTGGGACATGGTAAGATGTTGAGTCAAGTGGTCTCATATCCATTTGTCTGCCGATATCCATGGTTCTACTTGGGGGTGAAATTACTGAGGCAACAGGTGAAGGAATAGGATATGGGATTCGTGATCTGGGGGTCTCATAAATGCTAGAGGGTTCTGCAAAACTAGAGGGAAAAGGGTTTAGTGCAGTGTTTGAGGCAGAAGAAATGGGAATAAATATTTGAGTACTAGGAATGTTGTGCATTGGCACAGAAACATGGCATGGCACTATGTTTAGTAATTTATTGGTCTGGTCCTGGTCTTCAACCTGTTCTGCTGCCCTGCTGCTTTTCTTCCTGCGGGAAGCAAATGCTTGCCTTTGCCTTCTGCTGGAAGGTGTCGAAACATCCGTATCCTCGTTATCCTGCTCCTGAGCAGAGGACTCATGTACCTCGATCAGCTCACCCTGGAGTACCATAGATGAGTCATCCTCATCCTCCCTTGCTTCCGTGCTGCAATACAAAAAATTTAAACTGGAACTCTGTTATGCAATAAAAAGTATAGCTGATAGGGGGAAAGTAAAGGTTAGGGTTAGGACTGGTTAACCACTTCAGCCCCCGACCATTATGCTGCCTAAGGACCAGAGGACTTTTTCCAATTTGGCACTGCGTTGATTTAACTGCTAATTGCGCGGTCATGCCATGCTGTACCCAAACGAAATTTGCGTCCTTTTCTTCCCACAAATAGAGCTTTCTTTTGATGGTATTTGATCACCTCTGCCGTTTTTATTTTTTGCGCTATAAGCGGAAAAAAAACGAAAATTTTGAAAAAAAATGATATTTTCTACTGTTTGTTATAAAAAAAATCCAATAAACTCAATTTTAGTCATACATTTAGGCCAAAATGTATTCAGCCACATGTCTTTGGTAAAAAAAAAAGTCAATAAGCGTATATTTATTGGTTTGCGCAAAAGTTATAGCGTCTACAAACTAGGGTACATTTTCTGGAATTTACACAGCTTTTAGTTTATGACTGCCTATGTCATTTCTTGAGGTGCTAAAATGGCAGGGCAGTACAAAACCCCCCCAAATGACCCTATTTTGGAAAGTAGACACCCCAAGGAAATTGCTGAGAGGCATGTTGAACCCATTGAATATTTTTTTTTTTTTGTCCCAAGTGATTGAATAATGACAAAAAAAAAATATTTACAAAAAGTTGTCACTAAATGATATATTGCTCACACAGGCCATGGGCCTATGTGGAATTGCACCCCAAAATACATTCAGCTGCTTCTCCTGAGTACGGGGATACCACATGTGTGGGACTTTTTGGGAGCCTAGCCGCGTACGGGGCCCCGAAAACCAATCACCGCCTTCAGGATTTCTAAGGGCGTAAATTTTTAATTTCACTCCTCACTACCTATCACAGTTTTGAAGGCCATAAAATGCCCAGATGGCACAAACCCCCCCCCCAAATGACCCCATTTTGGAAAGTAGACACCCCAACCTATTTGCTGAGAGGCATGTTGAGTCCATGGAATATTTTATATTTTGACACAAGTTGCGGGAAAGTGACAATTTTTTTTTTTTTTTGCACAAAGTTGTCACTAAATGATATATTGCTCACACAGGCCATGGGCATATGTGGAATTGCACCCCAAAATACATTTAGCTGCTTCTCCTTAGTATGGGGATACCACATGTGTGGGACTTTTTGGGAGCCTAGCCGCGTACAGGGCCCCGAAAACCAATCACCGCCTTCAGGATTTCTAAGGGCGTAAATTTTTAATTTCACTCCTCACTACCTATCACAGTTTTGAAGGCCATAAAATGCCCAGATGGCACAACCCCCCCCCAAATGACCCCATTTTGGAAAGTAGACACCCCAACCTATTTGCTGAGAGGCATGTTGAGTCCATGGAATATTTTATATTTTGACACAAGTTGCGGGAAAGGGACAATTTTTTTTTTTTTTTGCACAAAGTTGTCACTAAATGATATATTGCTCACACAGGCCATGGGCATATGTGGAATTGCACCCCAAAATACATTTCGCTGCTTCTCCTTAGTATGGGGATACCACATGTGTGGGACTTTTTGGGAGCCTAGCCGTGTACGGGGCCCCGAAAACCAATCACCGCCTTCAGGATTTCTAAGGGTGTAAATTTTTAATTTCACTCCTCACTACCTATCACAGTTTTGAAGGCCATAAAATGCCCAGATGGCACAACCCCCCCCCCAAATGACCCCATTTTGGAAAGTAGACACCCCAACCTATTTGCTGAGAGGCATGTTGAGTCCATGGAATATTTTATATTTTGACACAAGTTGCGGGAAAGGGACAATTTTTTTTTTTTTTTGCACAAAGTTGTCACTAAATGATATATTGCTCACACAGGCCATGGGCATATGTGGAATTGCACCCCAAAATACATTTCGCTGCTTCTCCTTAGTATGGGGATACCACATGTGTGGGACTTTTTGGGAGCCTAGCCGCGTACGGGGCCCCGAAAACCAATCACCGCCTTCAGGATTTCTAAGGGTGTAAATTTTTGATTTCACTCTTCACTGCCTATCACAGTTTCGGAGGCCATGGAATGCCCAAGTGGCACAAACCCCCCCCCCAAATGACCCCATTTTGGAAAGTAGACACCCCAAGCTATTTGCTGAGAGGCATGGTGAGTATTTTGCAGCTCTCATTTGTTTTTGAAAATCAAGAAAGACAAGAAAAAACATTTTTTTTTCTTTTTTCAATTTTCAAAACTTTGTGACAAAAAGTGAGGTCTGCAAAATACTCACTATACCTCTCAGCAAATAGCTTGGGGTGTCTACTTTCCAAAATGGTGTCAATTGGGGGGGGTTTGTGCCACCTGGGCATTCCATGGCCTCCGAAACTGTGATAGGCAGTGAAGAGTGAAATCAAAAATGTACGCCCTTAGAAAGCCTGAAGGCGGTGCTTGGTTTTCGGGGTCCCGTACACGGCTAGGCTCCCAAAAAGTCTCACACATGTGGTATCCCCGTACTCAGGAGAAGCAACAGAATGCATTTTGTGGTGCAATTTCACATATTCCCATGGCATGTTTGAGCAATATATCATTTAGTGATAACTTTGTGCAAAAAAAATAAAAATTGTCTCTTTCCCGCAACTTGTGTCACAATATAAAATATTCCATGGACTCGACATGACTCTCAGCAAATAGCTTGGGGTGTCTACTTTCCAAAATGGGGTCATTTGGGGGGGTTTTGAACTGTCCTGGCATTTTATGCACAACATTTGGAAGCTTATGTCACACATCACCCACTCTTTTAACCACTTGAAGACAAAGCCCTTTCTGACACTTTTTGTTTACATCAAAAAAAAAATTTTTTTTGCAAGAAAATTACTTTGAACCCCCAAACATTATATATTTTTTAAAGCAAATGTCCTACAGATTAAAATGGTGGGTGTTTCATTTTTTTTTTCACACAGTATTTGCGCAGCGATTTTTCAAGCGCATTTTTTGGGGAAAAAAAACACACTTTTTAAAATTGTAATGCACTAAAACACACTATATTGCCCAAATGTTTGATAAAATAAAAAAGATGATCTTAGGCCGAGTACATGGATACCAAGCATGACATGCTTTAAAATTGCGCACAAACGTGCAGTGGCGACAAACTAAATACATTTTTAAAAGCCTTTAAAAGCCTTTACAGGTTACCACTTTAGATTTACAGAGGAGGTCTACAGCTAAAATTACTGCCCTCGATCTGACGTTCGCGGTGACACCTCACATGCATGGTGCAATTGCTGTTTACATTTGACACCAGACCGACGCTTGCGTTCGCCTTTGCGCGAGAGCAGGGGGGGACAGGGGTGCTTTTTTTTTCTTTACTATTTTTTTGCTTTTTTATCTTATTTTTAAACTGTTCCTTTCATATTTTTTTTTAATCATTTTTATTGTTATCTCAGGGAATGTAAATATCCCCTATGATAGCAATAGGTAGTGACAGGTACTCTTTTTTGAAAAAATTAGGGTCTATTAGACCCTAGATCTCTACTCTGCCCTCAAAGCATCTGACCACACCAAGATCGGTGTGATAAAATGCTTTCCCAATTTCCCAATGGCGCTGTCTACATCCGGCGAAATCTAAGTCATGAAATGCTCGTAGCTTCCGGTTTCTTAGGCCATAGAGATGTTTGGAGCCACTCTGGTCTTTGATCAGCTCTATGGTCAGCTGGCTGAATCACCGGCTGCATTCTCAGGTTACCTGTTGAGACAGGAGAGCCAGAGAAAAACACGGAAGACGGTGGGAGGCATTCCCTCCCACTGCTTGTAAAAGCAGTCTAGAGGCTAATTAGCTGCTAGGATTGCTTTTACATGAAAGCCGACCGCTGGCTGAAAAGAATAATACCAAGATGATACCTAAACCTGCAGGCATCATTCTGGTATAACCACTCAAAGTCGTGAATGGCGTACCTGAAGACAAAAAAATGGTTAACAATAAAACACAGTAAACGGTAAAGTATAAAAAATTGCATACCTGAAAAGCAAACATGATAAAACATAATAACAATAAAACATTGCAGAATAGAATACAGTAAAAAAGAGCAGAACAATAGAGAGAGAATAGAGAGAGAGATCGAACAATAAAACGACAACTATTTTTTTTTATTTTATATATTTTTTTTTAACACTTTTTTTTGTAACTAACTTTTATAACTGTAACCGGTTCCAGGTTCGGTTCTCTCAAAATGCGATGGCATCTTAGGAGACCCTGTGAAAGTGTGTCCTAGTCTGTGCAATGCTGTACGCTAATACTCAACTAGTGAATGGTAGCGTTCAAAACATTCACCAATGCAAAGACCAGGATTGTCAGGACAGGAGGGACAATAATAGCGGGTGTCACGCCTATATCCGCGCTTGCTGCAGACACGACATCTTTTTTTGGGGGGGTTCGCTGGGTAGGGGTACTCGGGAGGACATAAAAATGCCTCTCATGCAGCTGACTGCATTTGGTTGGGGATGTGAATGGGGAAAGTACGGGCGCTGCAGAAGTGGTGGGTTCCCAATTAGGATTGGCGAATGCAGCAGGAAGGGCACTATGGGCACGACGGGCCTGTGTTTGTCTTTTTGGTGGCAGCGGGACACTACTTGTGCTTGCCACCTCACCAGCTTGAACTGCACTCATGGGACTCGCCACGTCACCAAGTGTTACTGCAGTGCTGGTTGGACTACGACCGGGGTGTATTAGGCCACTGGTGCTTGCCAGTTCACCAAAACGCTACCAAAAAAACTGTTAGCGATCGCAGGGATCAGGCCTGACTCTGCGAACGCTGCAGTTATGCGTTTAGTGTTTTGTAAGTGACAGTGATCGATCGATTCTGCACTTGGGTGGGCTGGGCGGAGGGGTAAAACGCAGGTGCTAGCAGGTATCTGGGCTGATCCCGCTAACACTGCGTTTTTGGGAACCCTAAACTGCTGGGGACGCTAGTATAGATCTGATCGGATCAGATATTGATCCGTTCAGATACTATACCACTAAGGGAGGCGTATGCTGCGTGCCTGGGTGTTAGCTTTAACCTGACGCTGCCTGGGGCTGGTGCTTGCCAGTTCACCAAAACGCTACCAAAAAAACTGTTAGCAATCGCAGGGATCAGGCCTGACTCCGCAAATGCTGCAGTTATGTGTTTAGTGTTTTGTAAGTGACAGTGATCGATCGATACTGCACTTGGGTGGGCTGGGCGGAGGGGCAAAACGCAGGTGCTAGCAGGTATCTGGGCTGATCCCACTAACACTGCGTTTTTGGGAACCCTAAACTGCTGCTGGGGACACTAGTATAGATCTGATCGGATCAGATATTGATCCGTTCAGATACTATACCACTAAGGGAGGCGTATGCTGCGTGCGTGGGTGTTAGCGGTACTGGCGCTAATCTGACGCTGCCTGGGGCAACGCATATCACCGCCGGGCGATCAGGGTGCTAAACCTTTATTCGGTAATAAACGGCGGCTGCCCTGACACTATAAAAAATAAACAAACTAACCAGCGTCACCCGTAACAGTTATACGGTGATCAGTGGTGAAAGGGTTAACTAGGGGGCAATCAAGGGGTTAAAACATTTATTAGGTAGTATATGGGGGTCCCTGTCGCTATAAAACGCTGATGGCGAACCTAAATATTTACCTCCCTAACTAGCATCACCAGTGACACTAATACAGCGATCAGAAAAATGATTGCTTAGTGACACTGGCGACAGGGGGTGATCAAGGGGTTAAAACTTTATTAGGGGGGGTTAGGGGGGTATCCTAGACCTAAAGGGGGCTAACAGTAACTGCCCTAACACAGTAACTGTCACAAACTGACACCATGCAGTAATCAGAAAAAAAATAAATAAATAAAAAAACTGCTTGGTGTCAGTGTGACAGGGGGGAGGGGGAAATAGGGGGTGATCGGGGGGTAAAGGGGGTGTTTTGTGTGCCTGGCATGCTCTACTGTATGTGTGTGTGTTATGCACTCATATTGAAGTCTTCTCTCCTCAGCGCCGGAACGGAAAATACCGAGCCGAGGAGAAATGACATAATTTCCTTTGCTGCTGTTTAGCATACAGCAGCAAAGAAATGATTTGATTGGCCGGCGGCGATCGCGAGGGGGGGGGCACGAACGGATGGTCTCCCCCTCATCTCTGATCGCCGCTGGTCAGAAGCGGACTGCCTCGGGCACCAGGGGGGTCCGATCGGACCCCCCGCCCGCGAGAGGCAGATCACGTATATGTATGTGATTCTGCCTGCCCGTGCCATTCTGCCGACATACATCGGCGTGAGGCGGTCCTTAAGTGGTTAATTAGATAGAGATGGTAGAGTGACCGATTCATGTATCATAACTTACTTCCTCAATTCTAATACTTGCTTAAAAAAATCCATGTATCTGGCGAAGGCATAGGGACGCTTTGGGGGGGCACCAGACCCACTCCTTGATTCACGCTGCAGTCTCTGGTGTCTCTGAAGTGTGTCCTTGAGGCTCCTCCACCTAGTGCGTATGAGTCCTTCTGTAATAAAAAAAAAAACATAACTATTTTATTTTATATTTTTTTCAGGTACCTAGCAACTGGAAATTCATTTGCCAGCTTACACTATGAGTTCAAATTGGGAAAATCTATGGTGAGCACAATTGTGCGTGACACCGGTATCGCCATCAGGGAGGTCCTAAGAGATGTGGTCATGAGAAAACCAAACAAAGAGGAATGGAACACCAAAGCTGAGTTGTTTTGGGAGCGCTGCAACTTCCCTAACTGTGTTGGTGCCATAGACGGCAAGCACATCAGAATTGTGAGGCCAGTCGGTAGTGGGACAAAATTTTTTAATTATAAAAAATATTTTTCTTTCGTTCTTCTGGCAGTAGCCGATGCCACATCGACATTGGTTCTTATGGGAGCAGTTCTGACTCCAGCATTTTTTCCCACTCAAGTTTTGGAAGAATGATTCGGGAGAACGCACTAGACCTCCTAAACGAACGACCACTCCCTGGAACATCAGAACCGTCTCTCCCTTTAATATTTGTCGGTGATGAGGCTTTCGCTCTTTCAGAAAAAATGCTCAGGCCGTATGCTAACCGGTCACTGTCTGTGGAGAAAAGGGTCTTTAATTATCGGCTAACAAGAGCACGAAGAGTTGTGGAGTGTACTTTCGGAATCCTGGCAAACAAATGGCGTTTTCTTCACACGCCAATAACTTTAAGCATGGAAAACGCCATAATTGCCGTAAAAGCTGCCTGTGCACTCCACAATTTTGTCCGCGAAAGAGATGGATACCTTTTCGAGGACTCTTTAATGGATGAGATGGAAGGCGCAGATTGGACACATACAAGGGGCAATTACAGAGGGGCCAGCATCTGTGAGAAATGTACTGACTTCTTTATGAGTCCTGCCGGTCAGGTATCATGGCAGCTTGATACCATTCAATAAAGACCAATAACTTTTTCCCTGTAAATGCTGCATCGTCTACTATCTGTACTTTTTTCTATATATGTAATAAAGTTTTATTGTTCGACAGTGTGTCCATCTATTTTTTGCACTCTGTGTCAACATACAGGGCATGCAATATCATTCCACAACATTGGTAGTCAGTGGGATTGGTTGTCAGTGGCATTAGTGGTCAGTAAGATTGGTGGTCAGTGGCATTGGAGGTCAGTGGGGTTGGTGGTCAGTGGCGTTGGTGGTCAGTGGCGTTGGTGGTCAGTGGCGTTGGTGGTCAGTGGCGTTGGTGGTCAGTGGCGTTGGTGGTCAGTGGCGTTGGTGGTCAGTGGCGTTGGTGGTCAGTGGCGTTGGTGGTCAGTGGGATGCATGCCTTTACATTGGTGGTCAGTGGCATTGGTGGTCAGTGGCATTGGTGGTTTGTGGGACGCATGCCCTTACATTGGTGGTCAGTGGGATGAATAAATAGAAAAATATACTTACGTTTATGTTTGCGAACCTGAGGTGTGAAGTCATCCCAGTCTGCATACAGACTTTTACAAATTTCATCCCAGTCTCTGCTCCTCCGGGCATTGTTTTTGTATTCTTCAATCTGGCTGTCCCATATATAAGGCCTGTCACAGACCAGTCTGTTGAGCTCCTCATTATCAATGGTGTTCCGACACCTGGGGGCCATCTTGACTGCTTACAGATGGACATGAGACAGGAAACAGGAAGTGAGGGGGCAGAACTGAGTTGAACTGAAAGGAGGAGCTGGAGGTGAAGAATTCGCACATATCTGAACCAACAATGCGCTTCCAGAACGATTTACATTAATGTCTATGGAGACTAAATTCGCAACGCAACACTGTAAACTCGCACAAGAACCTTTTTTTTATCGCATCGCATTCGGAGAGGAATCGCAGCGCATATATGTAAACGACCGTAATTGAAAACAATTACTTTTTGCATGACATGCGAATCTAGTTTTTGTTTAATGCAACGCATTCTTTATAAACTCGCACAAGTGTGAACCGGCACTATAGCTAGTAACTTGGGGGGGGGGGGGTACTCTGTCTGTAAAGTGGTGCATCTGTAGCATGTATCCAAAATGCTGCTTCAAAAATGTACGGCTTTAGAGAAAACGTACAAATAGACATTGCAGCTGCAAGATTTTAACACAAAAAAATAGCCTGCCCCCCAATATTTACAAGGCCATTTGGGGCTGTAAAGGCCTAAAATGAGAACCCCCCACGTGAAAAATACCACCCCAAAAATCACAAAATATTGTGCCCCTCCCACACACTAACAAACCCCTAGCCAAACACGCAGCAAGCCAGCCCATGAAAGGGGGTGTATTCTTGAGGGCAGGAGGGGCTCGGGAACCCCAAAAGTCAATCACCTTGTTCCCATATTCAGGGGGACAAGGGCCTCTTCCACACAAGCCTAGGCTGGGGTTGTGGGGGGCTGCAGACAGGGGGCTTTACGGAATGTGGAAATCCCCTTTTAAACTAGTGGTTACAAGGTGATTTGTGGTTGGTATTGGGCTGAGCCCAACATGCCCCAAAGGCAGCCACCTATGTTGAGTGCATGTGGCCTTGCATGGTTCAGGAGGGGGTTGGGCGATCGCTCTTCTCGCCCCTTTCCTAGCTGGTCCTGTTGTATGCCCTGAAAAAATATGTTGTTTGGATTGGTAAAGGCAGCTCACAGCCTTTTGAGAATGGAGTGGAGTGTGGAGTTCCCCTTTAAAAGCAAAAAGCTAGCCCATGGAAATCCAAGGGGTTAGAGGGGAGAGACAAGAGCATTGGAGAATTGAGTGTAGAGTTCCCCTTTAAAAGCAAAAGCTAGCCCAAGGAAATCATATGAATTAGAAGGGGGAGACAAGAGCATTGGAAAATGTAGTGTTGAGTTCCCCTTTAAAAGCAAAAGCTAGCCCATGGAAATCCAAGGGGTTAGAGGGGGGAGACAAGAGCATTGGAGAATGGAGTGTGGAGTTCCCCTTTAAAAGCAAAAGCTAGCCCATGGAAATCATATGAATTAGAGGGGGGAGACACGAGCATTGGAGTATGTAGTGTAGAGTTCCCCTTTAAAAGCAAAAGCTAGCCCATGGAAATCCAAGGGGTTAGAGGGGGGGGGGGAACAAGAGCACTGGAGAATGGAGTGTGGAGTTCCCCTTTAAAAGCAAAAGCCAGCTCAAGGAAATCATATGCATTAGATGGGGAAGGTTAAATGCCCTTTTAGGAGGAGCTAGAGGAGAGAGAGTCTTTTTACATAATTTTAACAAGGTGCACAACACATGTTAGCAACGTAACATGCTAACATGATCTGTGTCTAAATATCATTAAAAAATACATAAAGGTAAAACGGCATAAACAAAACATTGTCAAGTTTAGAGTTGCGCCCGTTTAACCCACGCAATTGCATTTGCGTTGCTTGACATTTACTAAGATTTTGGGCCACGCAATGAACAAATGCATTTGAACAATCGCAAGAGCTGCTTGTGCATGAACAGTGCATAAATTGATCTCACGCAGTTCTAAACGTACTTGCAGGCACAGCAGGCTTGCTCTGAGAAACTTACTTTCTCATTCTATTTTGGGCATATTTGTTACTTGGGCAGTTGTTACTATATAAAAATTATTGCGGCGCTGAAAAGTTCAAAAATGAAATTGAAGAGTGGGAGGAATCCAATCACCAAATATATTATGCAGATGTAGAAAGAGTCACTCGTCACCACGTGGTAATGTAGTCTGCTTACCAGAAGGTGTTAAGGATTAGGCATAGATGATAAATTCTCAATAGCATCCAGCAAATCCAGCCCACTGGAACCCCTCATCAGACCACAACATCCGTGGGATTTCCTTCACATATAAACATCTCCCAATGGTCACTTCAGAATTAGGCATTCAGGCATGTAGTCATCATATATCCAAGAAAAGAAAATGAAGGACCCATAGTGAAGCCCGTAATGATAGATAAAAAAACTTTTATTGTAGTAACTTACAGTTGAAGCTTAAAACAGCATGCATCAATGATAGGAACAAACGGCTGCAGCAATCAGCATACGGATGTCAGCCTGCCTGACATGTTTCATCGTAACAGATGTCTTCAGAGGCATGGCTACAGCTACAACCGCACGCTATATATATGGTATGGTTAGTGGGTGGATCAGAGGGGATATAATCAAACTCATCACTAACAGCTGGGTAGGATGTGTGTCTTGTGCAGAGAGCCCTGGTGCTAACAGGATAAACCTGGTTAGCAACTGATGACAGCGCACGGCCAATCAGAAAAGAGAGAGGATAGGAACAAAAAGAGGATGGCAACAGATGACTCAGTGCCACCTCATTGGTTAACCTATCTCTCAGTGAACAGAAAAATTGAAAAGTGCCAGATAAGCATGAACAGGCGACGAGGAAGAGCGCCGGCTGTGCGGTTCTGAGGTTGCCGGCTTGGATAGGGCCAATATGATAAAGGGCACAGATAGAATCAGTAAGAATAATAATATTCATGAGTTTTCTTTAGTGACCACCTACTCTCGACAACATTACGATATAAAGAAAATTCTTAGAAAACATTGGGCCGTGTTAAAAAACGATAAAGTGTTGGGCCCATCCTTACCTGAACGCCCACAAGTTATCTATAGGGGAGTACCCCCCCTAAGGCTGCAGGTTGCCCCTAATGTTCTTGATGCCCCCAATAGGGTCCCCTTTTTTCAGAACTCAAAAGGTTTTTTCACATGTCGCAAATGTAAAGTGTGTCGCATAAATGGCGATAAAAATAGGAAAATTTGTCAATTTAAATCTAACTCCACCACAAAGGTCTATGATATAGATACTTTCATCACCTGCACCTCAAAAAATGTTGTGTACTTATTGACTTGTCCATGCGGTCTACAGTATGTAGGCCGCACTATGAGAGCCATGAATGTGCGAATAAAGGAACATATAAAAAACATAAAGAAAGGTTTTCCTAAGCACACGGTCTCATGTCACTATTTAGAATGTCATAACAGAAATCCAGTAGGGACTCTGATTACCGCCATTGATCGTTTCACACCCCATTGGAGAGGTAGTTACACCAAGAGAGAAATCTCGAGGTTGGAAACGCGATGGATACACACCCTCAAATGCTATACGCCATATGGGTTAAACGTAGAGTGGGATGTTAATAGCTTCATTAATAACAGTTAGCATCAATACACTCTTTTATTCGTTCTATTTATTTTTTGTTTTTTCTCCTTTATTTATTTGCAAATCTTGGGTCTAGGTCAGTTTTTTAAAACAATATTTTTTAAAACAATATTTTTTAATGATGTTTACAATCATCTATATTGATTTTAACACATGTATTGATGTATATTGCATGCATGTATTTTTATTGAATTGTGTGCGATTAATCACATTCACAATGTCTATTGCTTAGTTGCATGTGAGTCGCTTGTTTGTTATACATAGGTTAGTGTTTTTTTCCCATGCAGGCACTGATTTGTTATACAAAGTCTAGCGTTTTATTCTATGCCTTTGATCTATACTGCATGACAGGCGTTAATCTCATAGCCTATCTGTGCGGGTGTTAATTCTCTTCCATTTTTTTTTATTGTGTATATTGAGTTATATGATATCAGGTTTTTGTCTGATCAATCAAAAATACATTTTTAGCCTTTTTCATGTCCCTGAGCCGGACCGCACAGCCGGTGCTCTTCCTCGTAGCCTGTTCATGCTTATCTGGCATTTTTCAATTTTTCTGTTCACTGAGAGATAGGTTAACCAATGAGGTGGCACTGAGTCATCTGTTGCCATCCTCTTTTTGTTCCTATCCTCTCTTTTTTCTGATTGGCCGTGCGCTGTCATCAGTTGCTAACCAGGTTTATCCTGTTAGCACCTGGGCGCTCTGCACAAGACACACATCCTACCCAGCTGTTAGTGATGAGTTTGATTATATCCCCTCTGATCCACCCACTAACCATACCATATATATAGCGTGCGGTTGTAGCTGTAGCCATGCCTCTGAAGACATCTGTTACGATGAAACATGTCAGGCAGGCTGACATCCGTATGCTGATTGCTGCAGCCGTTTGTTCCTATCATTGATGCATGCTGTTTTAAGCTTCAACTGTAAGTTACTACAATAAAAGTTTTTTTATCTATCATTACGGGCTTCACTATGGGTCCTTCATTTTCTTTTCTTGGATATATGATGACTACATGCCTGAATGCCTAATTCTGAAGTGACCATTGGGAGATGTTTATATGTGAAGGAAATCCCACGGATGTTGTGGTCTGATGAGGGGTTCCAGTGGGCTGGATTTGCTGGATGCTATTGAGAATTTATCATCTATGCCTAATCCTTAACACCTTCTGGTAAGCAGACTACATTACCACGTGGTGACGAGTGACTCTTTCTACATCTGCACAATATATTTGGTGATTGGATTCCTCCCACTCTTCAATTTCATTTTTGAACTTTTCAGCGCCGCAATAATTTTTATGCATGTGACTTTTTGTTTGTTATCTACGAACTTTGCTGGCCGCTTGCTTTTTTCAGTTCAGCGCAAATTTTTACTTGTTTTATGCCACAGTTGTTACTATACTTCCTCACATCACCCCACATCACCTCATAATATTGGCACCTCCATCTTCTGTTAATATTGAAGTGAAGATGCCGTGCACCATGTCCATAGTGGCGCTCAGATTTCATTCTCTCGTGCGCCGAGATCACTATAGTAAACGGTTGATTAGTACTCTGTTACCGGCGCAAACGTTTCGTAAATATTAAATTGAACATTGGGCCTCGGCGTGCGCCTCTGCTGATGGCGCAAACATTTCGTAAATCAGCCCAACTGTCCTTTAAGATGTAAAAAGGAGAATATATATTGTACAGTTTCAGTTTCTGCAGAGTATTTATATTCTCAATTACAGAAAGTCAGAGAATAGTTCTAAATAATTGCCTATTTAATCTCTTCCATTAACACCAACATTCCGCTAACACTATTTTAAGCACATTTCTACTTTTTTGGAAAATTGATACTGTAGATTGGGACCAGCTTGGTAAAAGAAAATAATTACCTTTTTTGTTCTCTCATGTCTATATCAACTTCAAGTTTTCCATTGTGCTTTAAAGATTAGAGATATATTCTCTTTTCTTGCATTGGCTGCATGATTCTTCAGTTTATATTTTGAGAACACCAGAATGTCTATATAGGCATTAGCAAATATAAAAGATAATGGGGGCGATTCAATTAGTGCCGGCCCCCGGCTCTCTGTATCACTAATAACAGACAGACCACTGAAGGATACTGTTAGCATTCCCCCCATATTCAGATGCTGCCATTTGACGTTCCTACTACTTGAGTTTATATCACGTTATTTCAATCTCAGGGTGCATTTATATTCTAGCTTTGATGAGCACCCCTGAGCTCAGTAAAGTTTTGCCTTGTCCTGTTTAAACTGCATCTATCACTGCCGGCAGAATGTAAAGGAAGGGCACAGGTGTTTGGGCCCGCCTACATGGGCTTGCGGCAGCCCCGCCCCTCTCCACTTATGTAATATGTATTTTGTTAGCAGTTATTAAAAATGCTACTGTCTCTGTAAATCCTGTGGAGAATTATTTATCCAATCAAGATTAATGGAATTTTCTAGAATTCCTGGGAGCACTATAAATAGGAAAGAGCTCCCAGTCATTTCACAGTTGGTCAAGCCTGGAAAAAGAGCTATAATACTCCTCTTAAAAGCTTGAACATGAAGACCATCTTCAGGCAGATCCTGAAAAGAGCAGAGAGTGGCAGGGGAGACGAATGGCTGCGAAGATGCCTAGCAATGACGGAAGAGGACGGTGCAGATGTACAGCAGGAATGGGCGGACAGTGTGGAAGAGATGCCAGGAGAAGACTCACCAGGGCGGCATTCTCAAGACCCCACCATGGAAGAAGGAGGTGTGCTTTGCTGGAGACAGAGGAGCCAGCTGCTGGAGAGGAAGGATGTGACGTTGACGAGGCAAGAGGAGGAGACGTCGAGTCACGCATGGAGTGCTGCTGACAAAGGACAGGAGGCGGGACCAAGACGTCATGCTAGGAAGAAGCGCAGAAGCCACTCCCCTCCGCAAGCAACCAGCGGGAGTAGGCGGGCTAGATCACGCCTCTTGGAAGTTCGGGCTGTCTGGCCGACTCTGCCCACTGCTGTTACTAGGCAGCAAGAAACAGATGCTCCCCTGTCAGCTATAATGAACAAGACAGCAGCAGAAAGTGCAGGCTGCAGCAGAGGATCTTCAGCGCCATCTACAGTAAGCAGCGCTGTTATTACGAATGTCTCACAGGCTGCTGATAATAATGCATCTGCTGCTAATGGTGAGTTTATTAATAAAACATGCTATCTGAATTGATTGGTTATTTATCCTCTTTAGTGCAAATGTTTTCTGCTAATTCAAATTTAGTTACTGCTAATACTCCTTCAGTTAATCAGTTCGTTACTAATTCACCTAATGTTTTTTCATATACAGTGCATCCGTTAGATGCCAATTCTGTTACTACTATTTCTGGATTACAATCAGTTACCAATAAGCCTGTTGTGAATATGTCTGGAAAAAATACAATACCTGAGACATGCTTTAAAGTCATGCCGTTTGGAAGGAAGAATTTATTGATGTCGCTCCATACTTCTTCTAAGGAATTTTATGTTAGGCATTATAAAAAATCTGATGACAAAGCAGAAGACCGTAAGTATATTCCCAAATATATTTTTCATTGGTTACAGACATACTGTATATTTTCCAGTGTATTGACTGAAAAGAAACCTGAGTTATGCGGTGGGTTATTTCAGCATTTGGAACAGGTGTTAGAAGCGTACAGAAATTTCGGAGGTAAGGGATGGTTTCAGTATGATGAGTCATTCCGTCAAAAATTATCTATTCATCCCTCACTTAAATGGGGGATGAAAGACTTGGGATTATCGTTAAATTTACTTGTTCCACAAAAATCTCCCACGCCTAGACAAAATGTTGTTAGTAATTTATCAGCAGCCTATAAAAAGGCGGTTTTGTTTTGCATATACTGAATCAAAGTGTAAATGGAATACATCATGCAGCTACAAGCATGAATATTCCTTTTGCACAGGTGTATACCCAGTGGTCAAATGCAATAAAAGAAACATGTCAGTGCAATCCAAAGGGGATAACTTTACAAAAAGCCTGCACACCGGTGAGGCTAATAAATACGCTCCAATGGATGGGGAAATACCCAAACAAGGAGAAAGCTAGGTTTTTGATTCAGGGATTTTCTTTTAGCTTTTCCGCTTTTCCAAGGTAAAGGTTGTTCTTTAGTTTTGAATCTTAACCACTTGAGCCCCGGACCATTATGCTGCCTAAGGACCAGAGGTCTTTTTCCAATTTGGCACTGCGTCGCTTTAACTGCTAATTGCGCGGTCATGCAATGCTGTACCCAAATGAAATTTGCGTCCTTTTCTTCCCACAAATAGAGCTTTCTTTTGATGGTATTTGATCACCTCTGCGTTTTTTTTTTTTTGCGCTATAAATGGATAAAGACCGAAAATTTTGAAAAAAATTTATATTTTCTACTTTTGTTATAAAAAAAATCCAATAAACTGAATTTTAGTCATACATTTAGGCCAAAATGTATTCGGCCACATGTCTTTGGTAAAAAAAATGTCAATAAGCGTATATTTTTTTAAAAAATTACTTTGATCCCCCAAACATTATATATTTTTTTAAAGCAAATGCCCTACAGCTTAAAATGGTGGGTGTTTCATTTTTTTTTTTTACACAGTATTTGCGCAGCGATTTTTCAAACGCATTTTTTGGGGGAAAAAACACACTTTTTTAAATTTTAATGCACTAAAACACACTATATTGCCCAAATGTTTGATGAAATAAAAAAGATGATCTTAGGCCGAGTACATGGATACCAAACATGACATGCTTTACAATTGCGCACAAACGCGCAGTGGCAACAAAATAAATACATTTTTAAAAGCCTTTACAGGTTACCACTTTAGATTTACAGAGAAGGTCTACTGCAAAAATTACTGCTCTCGATCTGACCTTCGCGGTGATACCTCACATGCATGGTGCAATTGCTGTTTACGTTTGACGACAGACCACCGCTTGCGTTCGCCTTAGCGCGAGAGCAGGGGGCGACAGGGGTGCTTTTTTTTTTTTTTTTTTCTTTATTATTTTTTTGCTTTTTTATCTTATTTTTAAACTGTTCCTTTCATTTTTTATTTATTTTTTAATCATTTTTATTGTTATCTCCGGGAATGTAAATATCCCCTATGATAGCAATAGGTAGTGACAGGTACTCTTTTTTGAAAAAATTGGGGTCTATTAGACCCTAGATCTCTCCTCTGCCCTCAAAGCATCTGACCACACCAAGATCGGTGTGATAAAATGCTTCCAAAATTTCCCAATGGCGCTATTTACATCCGGCGAAATCTAAGTCATAAAATGCTCGTAGCTTCCGGTTTCTTAGGCCATAGAGATGTTTGGAGCCACTCTGGTCTCTGATCAGCTCTATGGTCAGCTGGCTGAATCACTGGCTGCATTCTCAGGTTCCCTGTTGAGACAGGAGAGCCAGAGAAAAACACGGAAGATGGTGGAGGGGGGGTCATTCCCTCCCACTGCTTGTAAAAGCAGTCTAGAGGCTAATTAGCCACTAGGATTGCTTTTACATGAAAGCCGACCGCTGGCTGAAAAGAATGATACCAAGATGATACCTAAACCTGCAGGCATCATTCTGGTATAACCACTCAAAGTCGTGAATGGCGTACCTGAAGACAAAAAAATGGTTAACAAAGCACAGTAAACAGTAAAGTATAAAAAATTGCATACCTGAAAAGCAAACATGATAAAACATAATAACAATAAAACATTGCAGAATAGAATACAGTAAAAAAGAGCAGAACAATAGAGAGAGAATAGAGAGAGAGAGAGAACAATAAAACGACAACTATTTTATTTTATTTTTGTTTGTGTTTTTTTTTTTTTTTTTTTTTTTTTTACACTTTTTTTGTAACTGTAACTTTTATAACGGTAACCGGTTCCAGGTCCGGGTCTCTCAAAATGCGATGGCATCTTGGGAGACCCTGTGAAAGTGTGCCTAGTCTGTGCAATGCTGTACTCTACGCTAATACTCAACTAGTGAATGGTAGCGTTCAAAACATTCACCAATACAAAGACCAGGATTGTCAGGACAGGAGGGACAATAATAGCGGGTGTCATGCCTATATCCGCACTTGCTGCAGACACAACATCTTTTTTGGGGGGGTTTGTTGGGTAGGGGTACTCGGGAGGACATAAAGAAAATGCCTCTCATGGAGCCGACTGCATTTGGTTGGGGATGTGAATGGGGGAAGTACGGGCGCTGCAGAAGTGGTGGGTTCCCAATTAGGATTGGCGAATGCAGCAGGAAGGGCATTATGGGCACGACGGGCCTGTGTTTGTCTTCTTCTTGGTGGCAGCGTGACACTACTTGTGCTTGCCACCTCACCAGCTTGAACTGCACTTATGGGACTCGCCACGTCACCAAGTGTTACTGCAGTGCAGGTTTGACTACGACCGGGGTGTACTAGGCCGCTGGTGCTTGCCAGTTCAATAAAAAGCTACCAAAAAAACTGTTAGCGATTGCAGTGATCAGGCCTGACTCTGCGAACGCTGCAGTTATGCGTTTAGTGTTTTGTAAGTGACAGTGATCGATCGATACTGCACTTGGGTGGGCTGGGCTGGGCTGGGCTGGGCCGGGCGGAGGGGCAAAACGCAGGTGCTAGCAGGTATCTGGGCTGATCCCGCTAACACTGCATTTTTGGGAACCCTAAACTGCTGGGGACGCTAGTATAGATCTGATCGGATCAGATATTGATCCGTTCAGATACTATACCACTAAGGGAGGTGTATGGTGCGTGCGTGGGTGTTAGCGGTACTGGCGCTAACCTGACGCTGCCTGGGGCTGGTGCTTGCCAGTTCAATAAAAAGCTACCAAAAAAACTGTTAGCGATCGCAGGGATCAGGCCTGACTCTGCGAACGCTGCAGTTATGCTTTTAGTGTTTTGTAAGTGACAGTGATCGATCGATACTGCACTTGGGTGGGCTGGGCCGGGCGGAGGGGCAAAACGCAGGTGCTAGCAGGTATCTGGGCTGATCCCGCTAACACTGTTTTTGGGAACCCTAAACTGCTGGGGACGCTAGTATAGATCTGATCGGATCAGATATTGATCCGTTCAGATACTATACCACTAAGGGAGGTGTATGGTGCATGCGTGGGTGTTAGCAGTACTGGCGCTAACCTGATGCTGCCTGGGGCTGGTGCTTGCCAGTTCACCAAAATGCTACCAAAAAAACTGTTAGCGATCGCAGGGATCAGGCCTGACTCTGCGAATGCTGCAGTTATGCGTTTAGTGTTTTGTAAGTGACAGTGATCAATCGATATTGCACTTGGGTGGGCTGGGCCGGGCGGAGGGGCAAAACGCAGTTGCTAGCAGGTATCTGGGCTGATCCCGCTAACACTGCATTTTTGGGAACCCTAAACTGCTGGGGACGCTAGTATAGATCTGATCAGATATTGATCCGTTCAAATACTATACCACTAAGGGAGGTGTATGGTGCGTGCGTGGGTGTTAGCGGTACTGGCGCTAACCTGACGCTGCCTGGGGCTGGTGCTTGCTAGTTCACCAAAATGCTACCAAAAAAACTGTTAGCGATCGCAGGGATCAGGCCTGACTCTGCGAACGCTGCAGTTATGCGTTTAGTGTTTTGTAAGTGACAGTGATCGATCGATACTGCACTTGGGTGCGCTGGGCTGGGCCGGGCGGAGGGGCAAAACGCTGGTGCTAGCAGGTATCTGGGCTGATCCCGCTAACACTGCGTTTTTGGGAACCCTAAACTGCTGGGGACGCTAGTATAGATCTGATCGGATCAGATATTGATTCGTTCAGATACTATAGCACTAAGGGAGGCGTATTCTGCGTGTGTGGGTGTTAGCAGTACTGGCGCTAATCTGACGCTGCCTGGGGCGACGCATATCACCGCCGGGCGATCAGGGGGCTAAACCTTTATTTGGTAATAAACGGCGGGTGCCCTGACACTATAAAAAATAAACGAACTAACCAGCCTCACCCGCAACGGTGATCAGTGGTGAAAGGGTTAACTAGGGGGCAATCAAGGGGTTAAAACATTTATTATGTAGTATATGGGGGTCCCTGACGCTATAAAACGCTGATGGCGAACCTATATATTTACGTCCCTAACTAGCGTCACCAGCGACACTAATACAGCGATCAGAAAAATGATCGCTTAGTGACACTGGTGACAGGGGGTGATCAAGGGGTTAAAACTTTATTAGGGGGGTACCCTAGACCTAAAGGGGGCTAACCCTAACTGTCCTACCACTGTAACTGTCACAAACTGACACCAATGCAGTAATCAGAAAAAAAATACTGCTTGGTGTCAGTTTGTGACAGGGGGGGGTGATTGGGGGTGATCGGGGGGGGATCGGGGGGCGATCGGGGGGGGATCGGGGTGTTTTGTGTGCCTGACATGTTCTACTGTGTGTGTAGTGTTTTACACTCACATTTCAGTCTTCTCTCCTCGGCGCCGGAACGGAAAATACCGAGCCGAGGAGAGATGACATCATTTCCTTTGCTGCTGTTTAGCATACAGCAGCAAAGGAATGTTCCCATTGGCTGGCGGCGATCGCGAGGGGGGGCCATGAACGAATGGCCTCCCCCTCACCTCCGATCGCCGGGGAACATAACAGGACCGCCTCGGGCACCGGGGGGGTCCGATCGGACCCCCCACCCGCGGGAGGCAAATCACGTGTATGTACGTGATTTTGCCTGCCCGTGCCGCCTTGCCGACGTACATTGGCGTGAGGCGGTCCTTAAGTGGTTAAGTCTGTTGATAGGGCTCCCAAGGTAGTTTGGAAAAAATTTAATAGGGAAATAGTGGAAGACGGAATAGCAGGTCCATTTGTTTACCCACCTTTTAAAAATTTTAGGATTTCCCCTTTTAGGTCTCGTTCCCAAAAAAGAGCCCAATACCTATAGAATTATACATCATTTATTTTTTCCTGTTGGAAAATCATTGAATGATGAAATAGACGATTCCCTTTGTTCGGTATCTTATGCTTCATTTGAATCAGCTATCGACAAAATAAGAGATATAGGGCAGGGAGCTTTATTGGCTAGACTTTTACCGATTTCCCCAGAGGAATTTCATTCTCTAGGCTTTTTCTTTGACGTCTTTTATATTTTCGAAAAGTGCCTCCCTATTGGATGTGTTCTTTCATGTTCTTACTTTGAGGATTTTTCAACTTTTTTAGATTGGGTTATTTCAGTCAAGTCAGGTTGGGAGGGAATTGTCCATTATTTAGATGACTTTTTATTTATTGGTCCTAAAGAGTCCGGATTTTGTTTAGATTTGTTGAATAAATTCCAGGAGACGTTGGAGTCTTTTGGGGTTCCCCTACCCGAACGAAAAATGGTGTATTCGTGCACGGTGATTGAATTTTTAGGTATCATTATTGATACATCTTTATTTGAGTTTAGATTACCGGTTACAAAAATTGTGAGGTTAAAAAACATGATTTATGTTTTTCTAAGGAAAAATAAAGTATTGTTAAAGGAAATGCAATCTTTATTTAGTTTGCTAGCTTTTACCTTAGGTGTTATGCCTATAGGCTGTATATTTTCTAGGTGATTATACCTTGCTACTGCAGGGTTAAAATCTCCTTTTTCTCATATTAGACTAACGGATTCACTTAACGAAGATTTAATTGTCTAGGCTAGATTTTTGGAAGAATACAACGGTCGTTCTTTTTTTCAAGACAAGTTTATATTTGCAGCTGATTTTCATCTTTTCACAAACGCTGCTGGTTCAAAAGGGTTTGCAGCAATTTGGAAGTTACACTGGTGTTGTAACGCTTGGCCAGATGCCTGGGTGGTAAAAAAATTGACAAAAAATATTGTATTGCTGGAACTCTTTCCGGTAGTGGTTGTTGTTTAATTGTGGGGGCGTTTTTTGTGAATAAGCAAATCCTTATTCAAACAGACAATAAGGGTGTGCTTTTCGCAATTACCGTATTTATCGGCGTATAACGCGCACTTAAATAAGGAACTTTGAAGCAAAATAAGGGTCAGTGCCCATCTGCAGCCTCACCATTGCCACCAATGCAGCCTGATCAATTCCCATGTGCAGCCTCACAAGTGCCATCAGTACAGTCTCGCCACTGCCATCAATGCAGCAGCCTTGCCATTGCCTTCAATGCAGCAGCCTCACCATTGCCTTCAATGCAGCAGCCTCACCACTGCCTTCAATGCAGCAGCTTCACCATTGCCATCAGTGCAGCCTGATCGATGCCCATCTGCAGCAAGAGGGGACAGGGAGGGGGACAGGATGACACATTACATGCAGTTAGAATCCTATGATAGACAGAACAGTGGTCCAATGGCGGCCCAGGAGACGGGACTTCCTATTACAGAGACCGCCAAGTAAACATGAGATTCTCACTGTATGTAATCTGACGGCGCTCGTCCCGCCCCGCTCCCTGTCCCCTCCGAGGCAGCTAAAATTTAAGTATTACCGTATAACACGCACATGCTATTTGCACCCGATTTTCATGGTGAAAAAGTGAGTGTTATACGCCAATAAATACAGTAATTGTCTGTCAGTAAAATCTTTTTCCTGTCATTAAAATATTACTTCACTTGGTTTTCTTATGCTTAAAATGGAACATATGGTTAAAGGCAAAATTTACTCCTGATGTCGATGTTGTCATCACTGACTAATTTTCTCGATTTTCTAATGAGTCGTATTCGTCAGCTACTACCCAATGCCGATTTGGAAGGTCATGCTTGTCCAGTTTATCTGTGGGACCTGATCTAACCTTAGCTTTTCAAGCAATTAAGAATTCAGTGGCTCCACAAACTTTGAAGGTATATTCCAAAGCTTGAGATAGATGGGAAACTTTTTGTAAAGGGAGTGATACGTTATCCTTTGCTCCTTCCGAAGATTACATATTATTATTTTTGACGTCTTTAATGGAAAAGCGCTTTGTGCCTAGTCATATCATTAAGATATTAGCGGGTATTTCTTTCTTTTTTCGCCTGCAGAACAATCCTTTATTTTTCGGTCAAACAGGCTTTAAAAGGTTATAAAAAACAAAATTATGCTCCTGATACCAGGAGGCCCATATTGTTGGAAATGCTTGAAAGAATTTGTCATAGTACTTCTTTGGTTTGTTTAAAAAAAAAACACAAAGGTTAACGTTGTGCTCAAAATGAAATAAAAGGTAAATAATGAGAACTAAAATAAAGCAGCCAGCACCAAAAAGTCTAATAAAAGAACTCCAGTAAATAAGTGAAAAAGATGCAGCGCTAAAATCATATATGATTACAACAAAGAAATAATGAAAAAACTCTCATCAGAGAAAACTGAGGCAGATACCATACAAAAATATATATAAATTAAAATAATATATATAAAAGTCAGACTGAAAAAAAGTAATGGTGAAAAGACCTTCATCCAGAAAGACTAAGCTGGATACCTAACAAACCAAAAATGTGATGTGCAAATGAAAATGACAACATAACATTGGTTAATAAAATATGTGATAAACCAAATTAGATAAAACAAAAACAAATACAGAAATCAATAATAAAAAAATCCACAATTTTTTTTTTATATAAATGTGAAATCCCATCTCGGAAGTAATCAGTAAAAGAGTAAATAAGAAAAAAGTCCATAAAAGAAGTGAAAAAATATATGAAAAAAATAGTCCAGAGGTAGGTGTATGAAACCGACTCCTAGTTCCAAGATAGTAGCACACCCAATTTGAGAATAGAGGCTCCTTACTAGGGATGAGCTTCGAGTTCAAGTCAAACTCATGTTCGACTCGAACATCGGCTGTTCGCCAGTTCGCTGAACAACGAACAATTTGGGGTGTTTGCGGCAAATTCGAAAGCCGCGGAACACCCTTTAAAAGTCTATGGGAGAAATCAAAAGTGCTAATTTTAAGGGCTTATATGCAAGTTATTGTCATAAAAAGTGTTTGGGGACCTGGGTCCTGCCCCAGGGGACATGGATCAATGCAAAAAAAGTTTTAAAAACTGCCGTTTTTTCAGAAACAGTGATTTTAATAATGCTTAAAGTGAAACAATAAAAGTGTAATATCCCTTTAAATATACCCTTCAGGTCTGGTATGGATTTTAAGAGGAACCCCGTGCCAAAATAAAGTCCAGAAAGACTAAGCTGGATACCAAACAAACCAAAAATGTGATGTGCAAATGAAAATGACAACATAAAATTGGTTAATAAAATATGTAATAAACCAAATTAGATAAAACAATAACAAATACAGAAATCAATAATAAAAAATTCCACAAAAAATGTTTTATATAAATGTGAAATCCCATCTTGCAAGTAATCAGTGAAAAAAGAAAAAAGTCCATAAAATAAGTTAAAAAAATATATGAAAAAAATAGTCCAGAGGTAGGTGTATGAAACCGACTCCTAGTTCCAAGATAGTAGCACACCCAATGCAAGAATAGAGGTTCCTTACCATCTACAGGTGACCACCATGGGATGGTCTCACCAAGCATAGCGAATGATAAGGTCTCCCAGGAACCTATAATGGCATCTGTGAGGGCAGCTAGGTCCGTGTCACTCGAAAAACAGAAACAAAAAGAGATCCCATAGTGTAATCGTTGATATGAAGGATTTATTGAATAAAAATGATTGCACTTACAAGAGATTTCATACAAATAGGGCAAATGATCACCACAGATCAGTGGTTACAAATTGCAGTGTCTCCACACGCTTCCTGTAGTCAGCTTGCTTCCCATTAGTCTCGACAGGAAAACGTAATGATGTCAGCGTCACAGGCCCCACCCTACGCATTTCGTTACAATAGGACGTCTTCTGGGGATTGGCCAAGTAACGCTTGTCATATGCTCGGGATTTAAATCGTTTTGCGGTGCCATTTTAAGTACTGGCCGCTCCAAGCATAAGAATAGAGATATAAGGGCACCACCATTTTAGCTACTGGCAAGCTCAATACAATACAATACAATACAAAAGGAAGCCGATATAAAAAAGGAAAACGGAACGGTTTCGCCATCTTGTGGCCAAAAGTTATACTGAACTAATGGGTAACAAGAAGCAGCAGACAGGAAGAACATGTGGAGCTCCGCGTGATATACATAATATTTTTATACCCACAATAAAGTTATCCTAAAAACCAAATTATACATGAGTATCTGAAAGGAAAAATTAAATCCAAATAAAAAATCCAGTAAGTTGCAATAATTAATCAAAATAAAAAAGGATGATTGAAAATTTAATTTAAAAAAAGGAGGTAAAAAAACAGGAAATTCAAAATGAAATAGGCATGTTATGAATTATTAATAAAGGAATTGATATCCCAATCCACATTTAGACCGTGAGGCACGTAGAATTTCATAACGAAGATCCATCTTGTTTCGAGCCTAGAGATAGCTCTGACTTTATTAATGCCCCTCCAATGAGGCTGGAGTTTATCCAGGGCTACAAAGAGGGTCCCCTTGATTTTTTTTTTTTGTCATGATGTTTGGCATAATGCCTAGACAATTTATGCTTAGTGAATCCACGCTTAATATTGGCCACATGCTCAGATAAACGCACATGGAGAGCTCTTTTAGTGTATTGCTTAGAGCATGGGCACTGTATCATATACACCACACACTCCGTAGTGCATGTGATGAAAGACTCAATGTTATATACTTTATTGGTTTGGGTCGATTGGAAATTATCGCATCTACGCCCTCTAAAGGAATTTAATTTGACAAATGTCGCACCTTCTACATGAATGAATGTGCACTTTATTAAGTGGTGATTGGATTACTAAGAAGAACTTTGTCTTTTCTTCAAATATTTGAGGATATTTTATTTGATGCACTGGATTCACTTTATTGCTATGTAGTGACAATTATCGTTTATGCACTATAGCAGTTTTTCTGTATATTTATTGGTTCACATCATAATATATTGTATAATGAAAAGGGGGCACAATATGGGCCCACTTGGGTGAGAGTGTGGCCATCCCACCCCAGTGCTAATTAGTTAATAAAGTTAAATAGGGTGAAAGGTATAGGAAGGATACTGCCCCTTTAAGGATTAGGAAAGCAGATTGCTGGCAGGATCCAATAGGAATTCAGTGAAGGTTCTGGAATAATGAGAGGCTATATAAAGGGGTTATGCAGAGGAATTCCCCCTCTTCCGGGAAAACAGCTGAGAAGACAGGAGCCCTGAGAAGAATGGAGTCCCTTATCAGGCAGCTCCTAGAGAAAGCAGGCGGCGAAGGAGGAGAGGTTTTGCTTTGCCGCTGCCTGGAGTTCATGAATAGTAATGAGGAGCAGCCAGGCAGTAGCGGAGCAGCTGTTTCAGCTGTGGAAGAAAGGAGGGAGCAGCTCAGGAGTACGAGGCTGAGAGGAGCAGCGCTGGCACAGCATGACAGCCAGGAGAAGTACGCCACCGGAGCGGAGCCGACATGATGCGGGAACAGCCGAAGAGGAGAGAGAGCCGAGCGCAGCCGAAGCACAGGTTGGAGGTGTCACAAGCCGCAGCCGCCATGCTGTGAAGAAGAGGCGGACTTTTTCCCCGTCACCAGCGTTAGGAAGAGGACAGAAGGACCACCGGAGCCAGCAAGCCAGCGCAGCAACAAGGGGGCGGATGCCCGCCCAGCGCCATACAGGTCAGCATGAGGTAGCAATTTTCCAGCATGACACTCCTCAGATAGAGGTGTCCAGCGGTGTGCAGGTTGGGCAAGAACTAAAAGTCCCAGACCCCATGGTGCTGCTGGAGGAAAGTCAGCAAGCAGTAGTTCAGCCTCCAGCAGCGGGTGAGTTATCACAACTGAACGTTTTATCTGGTTTGGTGGGGTCTCTGTCATCTTTAATACAGTCTCTTTCTAGTATGCCTGTCCCTGCTGTTTCTTCTAATGTACCTGCACTACTTCCTTCTACTTCTATTACTGCTCCAGCTGTTGTTTTGAATACACAGGGAATTCAAAGTGCTTCCCTCATTCCTGAGTCATTAACCCCAGCTGCGCCTGTCAGGGTGCCTGTGCCTGAAACCTGCATGAAAGATGTTATGCCCTGTGAAGTCTCCCCACTAGGTTTCCATTTGAGTCTAACGGTTAAAGAAAAGATATGGAAACGGGAATTTATAGATATACTGTCACTCTTACCTTTACACAAAGAATTTATGGGTAGGAATGACAGAAAGGGAGATGAGGAGGATAGGCGTAGACCTATACCACGGTCCTTTAATAATTGGCTTCAGGCTTTTTGCATATATGCTGGAGTACTGGCTGAAAAACACCCTGGGATGTGTGGGGGTCTTTTTCAGCATGTGGACCACATTCTTGAGGCATATAAGAATTTTGGTGGGCTGGGGTGGTTCTATTATGATGAATCTTTTAGACAAAAATTGTCCATTCACCCTACGCTAAGCTGGGGAATGAAAGATGTAGGACTGTGGCTTAATCTGATATTGCCGCAGAAGCAGTTAGCTGTAAAGTCGCCCACAGATAATGCTCCACATGCAACGTTTAGAAAAGGCTGCTGTTTTGCCTTTAATGAAGGGCAATGCCGTTGGAATGCATCATGCAAATATAGGCATGAATGCGCGGTGTGTGCGGGAGCGCATCCGGCAGCAAAATGTTTTAAGAAACATGGGACTGTGGGAACCAGCCAGGCGCAAAAAGATATTTTTTCCAAAAGCCTGCACGCCTGTGAGACTGGAAAGAATGCGCCCGTGGTTGGGCAAATACCCAGACAGGGAGAAGGCGTGTTTTCTTCTTGAAGGTTTTGCAGAAGGTTTCCCATTACCTGTCTTTTCAGGGGAAGGGTGTGAAGTGGTTGGGAATCTAAAGTCTGTGGAATTATTTCCTCAAATAGTTAGAGATAAGTTGTTAAAGGAGTTGGCGGAAGGTAGGATTGAAGGACTATTTGCGGATCCGCCTTTTAAAAATTTTAGGATCTCCCCTTTGGGTGTAGTCCCAAAAAGGGAGCCGAATGTGTTTCGTATTATCCATCATTTATCCTTCCCAAAAAGCAGTTCTTTGAATGATGAGATAGATGGCGATTTGTGCTCAGTTTCCTATGCAATTTTTGAAGATGCATTAAGTAAGATCCGATCATGTGGCGAGGGGGCTTTGTTAGCCAAAGCCGATGTGAAGTCGGCTTTCAGGTTACTGCCTATTTCCCCAGCAGCGTTTAATTCGCTAGGTTTCTATTTTGATGGATTTTTCTTTTTCGACAAGTGTCTCCCTATGGGATGCTCTTTGTCCTGTTCATATTTCGAGGCATTTGCTACTTTTTTACAGTGGGTGCTTTGTTTACAGAATGGTTCAGATAGTGTAATTCACTATCTGGATGATTTCTTGTTCATAGGTCCACATGATTCTTCGCTATGCTTTGACTTGTTGAATAACTTTATGGCCATGTCTCAGTATTTCGGTGTCCTGCTAGCGGAAGAAAAGACTTGTTTGCCTGCTACGTCATTAGAATTTTTAGGGATTCAAAAAGACACTTGTGCCATGGAGTTTCGGTTGCCGGACGCAAAGCTTGTTAAGTTGAGGTTGTTGTTGTCTCTGGTAATTAAAAAGAAGAAAATTTGGGTAAAAGAAATGCAGTCTCTTTTGGGTTCCTTGGCCTTTGCATGTCGGATTATGCCGGTTGGCAGAATTTTTTCTCGGCAGCTTTATTTGTCTACCGCTGGGAAAAAATCACCTTTTGCCCATATTAGGATCACCAGTTCTCTTAAAGAGGACCTTTTGGTTTGGGACAAATTTCTTGTCAACTACAATGGGAGGTCTCTTTTCCAGTCTGAATTTATTTGTGCGCCGGATTTTCATTTTTTCACTGATGCGGCGGGATCAAAAGGCTTTGGTGTGGTTTGGCAGTCGCATTGGTGCCGTGCACCATGGCCAGAATCATGGGTCCAGAATCAGGCCACTAAAAATGTAGTTTTGTTGGAATTATTCCCTATCTTGGTGGCGTTAGTTATCTGGGGGCCACAGTTTGCGAATAGAAGAATTATGGTGGAAACGGATAACAAGGGTGTGTTGTATGCGGTAAATTGCTTGTCGTCTAGCTCGTTTTGGGTCATCAAGGTGTTAAGACAGATCGTTTTGTTATGTTTGCAATTTAATATTTGGCTTAAGGCCAAATACACATCAGGGATTTTGAATAATATTGCCGACTCGTTATCTTGGTTTCAGATGGACCGCTTTCGGCGTTTGTTACCAGAGGCGGACGAGTGGGGCATTCCATGCCCGGAACATCTGTGGGAAGTGATCTGATGGTGGCGGATGCAATTAAAGGTTCTGTCGCTCCAAAAAGATGGTATAGTTACATGGCAGCCTGGAAAAGTTGGGTGTCATTTGCTGAGAGTAAAGGTTTTAGTTATAATGTCCCTTCGGAAAACAAGATTTTGGCTTTCTTAGAGTTTTTAATGCAGCAGCAGTTTTCCAGTCATTATGTGATGAAAACTCTTGCTGGCATTTCCTTTTTCTTTAAGCTAGGGGGGTTGCTGCCTTGTTCTGGTTATTTCTCAGTTAAACAGGCTCTAAAGGGATATAAGAGAAGATCGTTAATCCCTGATAGTAGAAGACCGATATCGGTGGAATTACTTGGGGGTCTGTGTGAAGCAACTAAACGAGTGTGCTTCTCAGAGTATGAAGCCTTGCTGTTCAGTACAGCCTTTTTCCTTTGCATTTTTTGGTGCTTTCCGTATTTCGGAATTGGTACCTGCAAATAAGAAGGTATTATTGGGCATTTTGTATGAACAGGTCGCAATTGACCAATTTGGAGTGCATATTTGGTTGCAACGTTCAAAAATGGATCAGACTGGCAGAGGCTGTTTGGTCAATCTTCATGCTCAAGAAAACGGGCTAGTTTGCCCAGTGGCTTTGGGTCAGCGCTTCCTAGGAGTTAGACCCCCAGAAAGGGGGCTATTCTTTATTCATGCCAATTCAGAGCCTCTTACTAAATATCAATTTGATTCAGTACTCCGAAAATGTTTAAATCATTTGGGCTTACAGAATTTTAGATTCTCTTCCCACTCCTTTAGGATAGGCGCAGCATCAGAGGCAGCCCATAAGGGGTTATCAGAAACGGCCTTTAAGGAGATGGGGAGGTGGAAGTCGAAATGTTTTAAATTATATGTCAGACCTAACCTGTTCATTTAATTCCTAGGTATACAGCACACGGTATGGATCATAGGACATTTGTTCATATACTGGGCACGTAAGAGAGCGGAGCACCGCTGTTACTCAGCTAATTTGTCCTTACAGCCTGAGCAGGTTAAGTTATTTTGGAAAGGAATAAGAGGCCTACAGTGGTATCAATTATTTTTTCATTTATCCAGATTGTTCCAAGTTTGGCCCCCTCCTTCTATTTTGTTAATACACTTGGGAGGAAATGATTTAGGGAATGTTAGAACACTGGACTTGCTGGCCATGATCAAGCGAGACCTTCACCGTTTTCATATGTCTTTTGAGGGTACTATTATAATATTTTCAGAAGTGGTTCCTCGTCTCTCCTGGTTGTCCTCTGATCAGAGGAGGGCTATGGAGAAAATGAGGAAGAGAGTCAATAGGGCAATGGAGAAGTTCATGCCCTCGATAGGAGGCTTGTCTTATCGACACATAGATCTTGAAGGTGGCATTCCGGGCTTGTACAGGCAGGATGGTGTTCACCTTTCGGATGTGGGTCTCCATATATTTAATACAGGCTTGCAGTGTGGCATTGAAATGGCCGCGGCGGTTGGGGTGGGCCGGGCTTGATTCTCAAGTCCGGCTGGTGGGGACTGGTTTTTGATATATTGTGGATGGCTGCTCGAGTTCTGATAACTGAGCAGATAATAATAAAATGATATTGATTGATCAATGATGTTATTGTTTGTTAATAAAAGAGTAATAAATATTTATGTGTTTAAACCAATAAAGGTGCCGTGGCCATATTTTTGCCATATTTTGATGTTTGGTGTTGTTTATTATGATGGTTTAATGGGGTTTAGATTGTAGTTGGGTGGTGTGGCCTACAGTCTCATATTTTGAATTCACTTTATCGCAACTGCAGCACATTTATTGTTCATGCACTATAGCACTTTCTTTGCATAATCTATAGGTTTACATCGTAACATATTGAACATATTGCACATTTGATGCGCCCTATATTGTCTTGTTCTATTGTTTATAAGTAATTTTACTAATTTAGGAGCAGCATCAGTTTGGTTTAGCACACATTGCACACAATCTTGGCACCATGCCCATTAATTATTTATTCGATCTAGTTGTCATCATTCCTCTTGGCTGAAAGCGGTCCCAAAAGGCCAGTTTCAGCGGATTAGGCGAAACTGTACCAACATCTCTGATTATCATCAACAGGCCCAAATTTTGAAAATGAGATTTTTGGATAAAGGGTACTCCGAGGAGGAGATTAATGAGACCATTGTGAAAGTTGGGAATATGGATAGGGAAGCTATGCTCAATGGAGCTAGTAGGGCCAACCAAGTTCCTGATAACAAATTTGCCTGCACTTTGGTGACAGGATATTCTAATCAGCACTTTTCGGTTAAGAGAATCCTTAATAAATACTGGAATCTACTTAAAAACGATAAAGTGCTTGGCCCCACCCTTCCAGACCGTCCAGTTGTTCTTTTTAGAGGAGCACCCCCTTTACGTCTTAGGGTTGCTCCAAATGTCGTAGATCCTCCCAAAACCATCTCTTTCTTCCAATCTATGAATGGTTTCTATCCATGTAGAAGGTGCGACATTTGTCAAATTAATTTCTTTAGAGGGCGTAAATGCGATAATTTCCAATCGACCCAAACCAATAAAGTATATAACATTGAGTCTTTCATCACATGCACTACGGAGTGTGTGGTGTATATGATACAGTGCCCATGCTCTAAGCAATACATTGGTCGCACTAAGAGAGCTCTCCATGTGCATTTATCTGAGCATGTGAGCAATATTAAGCGTGGATTCACTAAGCATAATTTGTCTAGGCATTATGTCAAACATCATTACAAAAAAATCAAGGGGACCCTCTTTGTAGCCCTGGATAAACTTCAGCCTCATTGGAGGGGCATTAATAAAGTCAGAGCTATCTCTAGGCTCGAAACAAGATGGATCTTCGATATGAAATTCTACGTGCCCCACGGCCTAAATGTGGATTTGGATATCAATTCCTTTATTAATAATTCATAACATGCCTATTTCATTTTGAATTTCCTTTTTTTAAAATTAAATTTTCAATCATCCTTTCATGTTTTAATTAATTATTGCAACTTACTGGATTTTTTTATTTGGATTTAATTTTTCCTTTCAGATACTCATGTATAATGTGGTTTTTAGGTTAACACATGTTTTTCCTGTCTGCTGCTTTTTGTTACCCATTAGTTCAGTATAACTTTTGGCCACAAGATGGCGAAACCATTCCATTTTCCTTTTTTATATCGGCTTCCTTTTGTATTGTATTATATTGAGCTTGCCAGTAGCTAAAATGGTGGTGCCCTTATGTCTCCATTCTTATGCTTAGAGCGGCCAGTACTTAAAATGGCACCGCAACACTATTTAAATCCCGAGCATATGACAAGCGTCAATTGGCCAATCCCCAGAAGACGTCCTATTGTAACGAAACGTGTAGGGTGGGGCCTGTGACGCTGACGTCATTACGTTTTCCTGTTGAGAGTAATGGGAAGCAAGCTGACTACAGAAAGCCTGTGGAGATGCTGCGATTTGTAACCACTGATCTGTGGTGATCATTTGCCCTATTTGTATGGAATCTCTTGTAAGTGCAATCTTTTTTATTCAATAAATCCTTCATATCAACGATTACAGTATGGGAGCTCTTTTTGTTTCTGTTTTTCGAGTGCCACGGACCTAGCTGCCTTCACAGATGCCGTTATAGGTTCCTGGGAGACCTTATCATTCCCTGTGCTTGGTGAGACCACCCATGGTGGTCACCTGTAGATGGTAAGGAGCCTCTATTCTCACATTGGGTGTGCTATTATCTTGGAACTAGGAGTCGGTTTCATACACCTACCTCTGGACTATTTTTTTTCATATATTTTTTTTCACTTTTATAGACTTTTTTCTTTTTTTACTTTTTCACTGATTACTTCCGAGATGGGATTTCACATTTATATAAAACATTTTTTGTGGAATTTTTTATTATTGATTTCTGTATTTGTTATTGTTTTATCTAATTTGGTTTATCACATATTTTATTAGCCAATTTTATGTGGTCATTTTCATTTGCACATCACATTTTTGGTTTGTTTGGTATCCGCCTTATATTATTTCTTTATTGTAATCATATATGATTTTAGCGCTGCATCTTTTTCACTTCTTTGGTTTGTTTTTCTCAATATGAAGCATTACTTTTCAGAGCAGCTTTTGTGCTAGCATTTTTGGAGCATTAAGGATTTCCAAATCAATTCCTGCCAATAAACAAAAAGTTTCTGGTATTCAGATTGAGCACATGGTATTGGATAGCAATGCTGTTAGGATTTTTATTCATAGATCTAAAACTGACCAGTTAGGTAGAGGTCAGTGGATAGTTCTACTCTCTTCTGATAAAAATATTATTTACCTGATGTTAATACTACGTCTATATTAGGGATGAGCTGAACACCCCCCTGTTCGGTTTGCACCAGAACATGCGAACAGGCAAAAAAATTGTTCGAACACAAGAACACCGTTAAAGTCTATGGGACACGAACATGAATAATCAAAAGTGCTAATTTTAAAGGCTTATATGCAAGTTATTGTGATAAAAAGTGTTTGGGGAGCTGGGCCCTGCCCCAGGGGATATTGGATCAATGCGAAAAAAGTTTTAAAAATGTTTTTTTTCAGGAGCAGTGATTTTAATAATGCTTAAAGTGAAACAATAAAAGTGTAATATTCCTTTAAATTTCATACCTGGGGGGTGTCTATAGTATGCCTGTAAAGGGGGCATGTTTCCCGTGTTTAGAACAGTCTGACAGCAAAATGACATTTCAAAGGAAAAAAAGTCATTTAAAACTACTCGCGGCTAATAATGAATTGCCGGTCCGACAATACACATAAGTTCATTGATAAATACGGCATGGGAATTCCCCACAGGGGAACCCCGAACCAAAATTTAAAAAAAAATGACGTGGGGGTCCCCCTAAATTCCATACCAGGCTCTGCAGGTCTGGTATGGATATTAAGGGGAACCCCGACCAAAATTAAAAAAAAAAATACGTAACGGGTGAACCCGCCCCCCTCTGACATAATGGGGAATGCCACAGGGAAGTCCCTGTGCGTCAGGGGGGCGGGGTCACCGGGTGGCCCCGCCCTCCGTTATTTAACAACCGTCAGAAGAGGAGAAGCGTCACACAGCGGGAGTCTCTCATCATGGTGGATGCGGAGCGGCCCAGAAGATGAAGGGAAGAAGACGTCGCAGAGGAAGATGCCGGACGAGAACACCGGAGGAAGAACCAGAAGAAGAAGAAGATGGATTAAGAAACCGAAGGAAGATAGAAGTTAGAAGATAGAAGAAAGAAGATAGAAGAAGCATTTAAATAAAGGTATTGTCAAAAACTCTCTTGTCATTTTTAACATTTTTGACACTTTTTTGGGGAAAGGGTAGGGGTACTTTTGTACCCCCTTACCATTTCACACAGGGGGGAGGGCCAGGATCTGGGGGTCCCCTTGTTAAAGGGGGCTTCCAGATTCCGATAAGCCCCCCACCCACAGACCCCCACAACCACCGGGCAAAGGTTGTGGGGATAAGGCCCTTGTCCCCATCAACATGGGGACAAGGTGTTTTGGGGGGCTACCCCAAAGCACCCTCCCAATGTTGAGCGCATGTGGCCTGGTACAGTTTAGGGGGGCGCTCTCTCGTCCCCCCTCTTTTCCTGCGGCCTGCCAGGTTGCGTGCTCGGATAAGGGTCTGGTATGGATTTTTGGGGGGACCCCACGCCATTTTTAAAAAAAAAATTGGCGCAGGGTTCCCCTTAAAATCCATACAGACCTGAAGGGTTTGTATAGATTTTGAGGGGGACCCCACGCCATTTTTTTTTTTTTGGAGCAGGGTTCCCCTTAAGGGCCTGGTATGGAGTTTAGGGGGACCTCCCACGTCATTTTGTTTTAAAAAATTTGGTTTGGGGTTCCCTTGTGGGGAATTCCCATGCCATTTTTATCAATGAACTTTTATGTGTATTGTCGGACCGGCAATTCATTAAAAGCCGCAAGTAGTTTTAAATTACTTTTTTTCCTTTTGAAATGTCATTTTGCTGTCAGACTGTTCTAAACACGGGAAACATGCACCCCTTTACAGGCATACTATAGACACTCCTAGGTATGAAATGTAAAGGAATATTACACTTTTATTGTTTCACTTTAAGCATTATTAAAATCACTGCTCCCGAAAAAAACGGCCGCTTTTAAAACTTTTTTGCATTGATCCATGTCCCCTGGGGCAGGACCCAGGTCCCCAAACACTTTTGGTTTCCCCATAGACTTTTAAAGGGTGTTCCGCGGCTTTCAAATTTGCCGCCAACACCCCAAATTGTTTGCTGTTCGGAGAACTGGCAAACAGCCGATGTTCGAGTCGAACATGAGTTCGACTCGAACTCGAAGTTCATCCCTAGTCTATATGCAGCCACTCGCCTAGTGATTGCAGGTAATTTGTTGATACATATGGATGGTAGTTCTCTAACTAAATTTCAGTTTGAAGCCGCTTTTGCAAAAATGTTTTGGTTTTCAAAAATTTAAGTTTACATCCTATTCTTTTTGGATTGGAGCAGCATCTGTAGCAGCACAGGGCAGATTGTCCTATAAAGAAAAAAAGAAAATAGGTAGGTGGGGTTCTGGCTGTTTTAGGATTTACATTCGACCTAATCTTTTCCTTTGATTTCTTTAGGGGCAAAGAAATGTGTTTGGATTTTGGGACATTCCAACATTTATTGGGCAAGTAAACGAGCAGCACAGTGTTCATATACAGAGAATTTATCAATGCCTCTGGATGAGTTTATAGTGTTATGGAAAGGCATTCAAGGTCTCAGGTGGTGTCAGCTTTATGCAGTGTTAGCTAATTAATGTAAAGTTTGGCCTCTACCAGACATTTTAATTGTTCACTTAACAGGGAATGATTTAGTTTGAATGAGAACGTTAGATTTGCTTTTTCGGAATAAAAGGGATCTACAGCGATTCCAGTTGATTTCCCCCTATACAGCCATCATATTTTATGAGATATGCCTATTAGGGATGAGCCGAACACCCCCCGGTTCGGTTCGGACATGTATCAATGCAAAATAAACTTTTAAAAACGGCCATTTTTTCGGGAGCAGTGACTTTAATGATGCTTAAAGTAAAAAAAAAAAAAAAGTGAAATATTCCTTTAAATATCGTACCTGGGGGGTGTCTATAGTATGCCTGTAAAGTGGCGCGTGTTTCCCGTGTTTAGAACAGTCCCTGCACCAAATGTCATTTTTAAAGGAAAAAAACTCATTTAAAACTGCTTGCGGGTTTAATGTACGGTCCTGGCAATATGGATGAAAATCAGTGAGACAAACACCATGGGTACCCCCCAGTCCATTACCAGGCCCTTTGGGTCTTGTATGGATATTAAGGGGAACCCCACACCCAAATTAAAATAAGGAAAGGTGTGGGGCCACCAGGCCCTATATACTCTGAACAGCAGTATACAGGCGGTGCAAACAAGACAGGGACTGTAGGTTTGTGGTTAAGTAGAATCTGTTTGTCATTTTGAACGGGTACATTTTCAACGTGTTTAGCTCCAGCCAAAAAATCTTTTTTAAGCTTTTTGGAAAACATAGGGAAGGGTTATCACCCCTGTGACATTTGTTTTGTTTTGCTGTCTTTCCTCCTCTTTAGAAGATTTTACCTCACTTTTTGTCCCAATGACAAATGCTTTTTGAGAATTTGGGGTTTTTTGTGGAACAAGGATTGGAAAGCATCAGTGGAAAGGAGAAATGTTTTTCCCATATTAACTCTTACAGGAGAGAATTTCCCTTCCTAGGGGTAGATTTCATCTCACTTCCTGTTGTCTCCTTCCGTTTGCAAGTAGGAGTCGTTTGTAAGTTAGATGTTTGAAAGTAGGGGCCTGCCCTATATACTCAGCAGAAATTTGGGCCTTAGGTGTTGTTGTGGCCACAACACTGTAAGCCCTCACAGGGCCCTGCTGTGAAATATTAGATCAAGAATTGTAATTACAAGCCCCTGTTGAACAGGGGCAGAAAAACTGGGCCTTTGGTGGTGGTGGTGGTGGTGGTGGTGCTGGTGCCACAACACTGTAAGTCCTCACTCGCTCTTGGTGGGTGCAGAAATGGGCCCTGCTGTGAAATATTAGATCAAGAATTGTAATTACATGCCCCTGTTGAACAGGGGCAGAAAAATTGGGCCTGTGGTGGTGGTGGTGGTGCTGGTGCCACAACACTGCAACCCCTCACAGACACTCTAGTTGGAACGCAGGAACGAGCCCTGCTGAAAAGTATTGCATCAAAAATTGTAATTACACGCCCCTGTTAAACAGGGGCTGAAAAATTGGGCCTTAGGCACTGGTGCTGGTGCCACAACACTGCAACCCCTCACAGACACTCTAGTTGGAACGCAGGAACGAGCCCCGCTGAAAAGTATTGCATCAAAAATTGTAATTACACGCCCCTGTTAAACAGGGGCTGAAAAATTGTGCCTTAGGCACTGGTGGTGGCGCCCAGAACCAAAAAAGTTCTTACAAGCTATCAGCGTGATGATTGAGGAGGAAGAGGATAATTACTCAGGGATAGTCACTCAGCATCAGCATAGGCAGTCTTTGAAGGGATCTGAGATTTCAAAAAAAATTATTCGGTTACATCAGCATCAGGTGCTTGGTAGCTGGTGGTGATCCAAGACTGATGCATTTTTATGAAGGTCAGTCGATCGACCGAGTCGGTGGACAGACGCACCCTGTGATTGGTTACCACGCCTCCAGCAGCACTGAATGTGCGTTCCGAAAGAACGCTGGATGCATGACAGGCCAGTAGCTCAATTGCATACTGTGCAAGCTCTGGCCAGTGATCCATCCTCAAGACCCAGTAACCCAGAGGATTTTTGGTGGGAAAGGTGTCCAAGTCAGATCTTGCCCCTAGGTATTCCTGCACCATGTAAAACAGACGCTGGCGATGGTTGCTGGAACCGATCATACCTTGGGGCTGCAGGCCAAAAAATTGTCTGAACGCATCGGTCAGACGGCCACCTTCTCCACCGCTCCTTCTTTGACTGACCGAAGCCTCAGCAACACGTTGTCCAGAAACAGGAGTTTGTAACCTCCCAGTCTCTGGGAATGCGTTGCACAGACCTTTCTGCAAGGCCTCCCGAAGATGTTTCATCCTCTGCTCCCTCTGCGATGGCAAGATAAGGTCCGCAACCTTACCCTTGTAACGTGGATCAAGGAGGGTTGCCAGCCAGTATTGGTCCTTCTCCTTGATACCACGAATACGAGGATCCTTACGCAGGATAAGGGAGGCCATGCAGCGTAGGTTTGCTGAGGCATTCGGTCCGGAGTCCTCTGGGTCACTAAGGACGACATGGTCCGCAGCCACCTCCTTCCAGCCATGTACAAGTCCATGTGTTTCTTGGGACTGATCCCTTAAAGACTGCTGCTGAGTGCCAGGCTCCACCTCCATACTGACACAATCTTCCTCCTCCTCCTCCTCCTCCTCCTCCTCCTCCTGTGTGATCGGCGGGCACGCAGGAACACTGTCTGGATAAAGGGGGCCTTGAGAGCTAAGGAAGTCCTCCTCTTTCTGCCTCTGTTCTGCCTCAAGTGCCCTGTCCATTATTCCACGCAGCGTGTGCTCCAACAGGTGGACAAGGGGGACAGTGTCACTGATGCATGCACTGTCACTGCTCACCATCCTCGTGGCCTCCTCAAATGGTGACAGGACAGTGCATGCATCCCTGATCATGGCCCACTGGCGTGGGGAAAAAAAACAAGCTCCCCTGACCCTGTCCTGGTGCCATAGTCGCACAGGTACTCATTGATGGCCCTCTGCTGCATGTGCAGCCGCTGCAGCATGGCCAACGTTGAGTTCCACCTGGTGGGCATGTCACAGATTAGGCGGTTCTTGGGCAGGTTAAACTCCTTTTGGAGGTCTGTCAGCCGAGCACTGGCATTATATGACCGGCGGAAATGCACACAGACTTTCCTGGCCTGCCTCAGGACATCCTGTAAGCCCGGGTACCTGCCCAAGAACCGCTGCACCACCAAGTTAAGGACGTGAGCCAAACAGGGCACATGGGTCATTTGTCCCTGTCGGAGGGCAGAGAGGAGGTTGGTGCCATTGTCGCAAACCACCATTCCTGCCTTAAGTTGGCGTGGCGTCAACCACCTCTGAACCTGCCCCTGCAGAGCTGACAGAACCTCTGCCCCAGTGTGGCTCCTGTCCCCCAAGCACACCAGCTCAAGCACCGCATGGCATCTTTTGGCCTGCGTACTTACGTAGCCCCTTGAACGGCTACGGAGCACCGCTGGTTCCGAGGACAAAGCACAGGAAGAGGCCATGGAGGAAGAAGAAGAGGAGGGGGTGGAGGAGAGAGGTGTGTCACAATCATTAGCATTTTGGAGGCGTGGTGGCGGAACAACCTCCAACACTACTGCACCTTGTCCTGCATCCTTCCCAGCTGCCAGCAGAGTCACCCAATGCGCCATGAAACTTAGGTAACGTCCCTGTCCATGCCTGCTGGACCATGAGTCAGCGGTAATATGCACCTTACCGCTGACCGCCCTGTCCAGCGTGGCATGGACATTGCCTTCCCCATGCCGGTAGAGAGCCGGAATCGCCTTCCGTGAGAAAAAGTGGCGTTTGGGTACCTGCCACTGAGGAACCGCACATTCCATAAACTCACGGAAGGGGGCAGAGTCTACCAACTGAAAAGGCAGCAGTTGAAGTGCTAGCAATTTTGCCAAGCTAGCATTCAACCGCTGGGCATGTGGATGGCTGGGAGCAAACTTCTTTCGGCGGTGCAGCAGCTGGGGCAGGGAAATTTGCCTGGTACAATCTGAGGTCGGTGTACCAAAAGCAGATTGCCCACAAGTACTTGGCTGTGACACACCTAATTCTACACCTTCATTCCTCTCAGTGCAGGTCTCAGAGAGGACTGAAGGTCTAGTGGGGTTGGAAATCTCAGCTGATGAGGAGCAAGGAGAGGTCCTCTTTGTTCTTTGGTGTGGGTCTTTTAGATACGCTTGCCAACGAACTGCATGGCAGGTCAACATATGTCTGGTCAAGCATGTGGTACCCAAGCGGGAGATGTTTTGGCCACGCGAGATACGCTTGAGACATATGTTGCAAATAGCAGCGGTGCGATCTGATGCACTCGTCTCAAAAAAGGCCCACACCAAAGAACTTTTTGAATAACGCGCAGAGACTGCAGCGCCCTGCACATGTGGAGCTTTGGGGTGTGATGCAGTCAATGTGCTGCCCTTAGGCTGGCCCGTGGAGGGCATCCTGCCTCGTTGGTGATGTGCCGCCTCCTCCTCCTCCTCTCTCCTATCAGGCACCCACGTTGAGTCAGTGACCTCATCATCCCCTCCCTCCTCATCACTGGAGCAAACCTGGCAGTATTCTGCAGCAGGGGGAGCATGACTGCCAGATTGCTGTCCTTCTTGGGCACCCCCTCTGTCCGTGCTCATGTTACTGCCTTCATCGAGCTCAGTATCATCATCAGAGCCTTCCAAACGCTGGGCATCCTCCTGGAGCATGTACCCAACACTGTGGTCAAACAGTTCGAGGGACTCCTCAGGAGGACATGGTGGGGCTAGGGAAGGAGTCACTGATGACATTGAGCCGAGGGAAGAGACCGCTGCTTTGCCAGACAAAGTACCCTGAGCATGGGTGAGAGAGGATGAGGAGGATGAGGACGGCTTGGTCATCCACTCGACCAAGTCTTCCGCATGTTGCGGCTCAACGCGGCCAGCTGCTGAAAAAAAGGCCAAGTGTGTCCCACGGCCACGTGCTGATGAGGATGCACTGTCTCCATGACCAGCACTAGACACAGAGCCTGCTTGCCCTCTCTTATTGGCTTGTGACTGTCTGCCTCTTCTTCTTGGCCTTCCAGACATACTAATGGCCTGTAGCTGCACTAAGCTGGGATATATATATATATATATATTTATATATATATGTATATGTGTATATGTATATGTACTGATACTGCAGCTAGCAAAATCAACTGCCTGCCTGTAGTCTGAGAACACCACCAACCTTCTACAGGTAGCTTTAGCTGAAGACTGTGCAGAGCTCGCAAAAAACTAACTTGTAGCTTTTTTAGCTGCCTGCAGTAGTGATAGGATCAGGAAAACACCACCAACCTTCTACAGGTAGCTTTAGGTGAACACTGTGCAGAGCTCGCAAAAAAATAACTTGTAGGTTTAGCTGAACACTGTTAGGTGGACGCACCACACTAACTTGTAGTTTTAGCTGAACACTGTGAGCAGGACGCACCCCACTAACTTGTAGGTTTAGCTGAACACTGTGAGCAGGATGCACCTCACTAACTTGTAGGTTTAGCTGAACACTGTGAGCAGGACGCACCCCACTAACTTGTAGTTTTAGCTGAACACTGTGAGCAGGGCACACCCCACTAACTTGTAGTTTTAGCTGAACACTGTGAGCAGGATGCACCACACTAACTTGTAGGTTTAGCTGAACACTGTGAGGTGGACGCACCACACTAACTTGTAGGTTTAGCTGAACACTGTGAGGTGGACGCACCACACTAACTTGTAGGTTTAGCTGAACACTGTGAGGTGGATGCACCACACTAACTTGTAGGTTTAGCTGAACACTGTGAGCAGGACGCACCCCACTAACTTGTAGGTTTAGCTGAACACTGTCAGCAGGACGCACTGCACTAACTGTAAATAGTCTAGCTGCCTGACTGTGGTACTAATAGGATCAAATAACACCAGTAATTTTCTTCAGGTAGCTGTATATTCTGCAACAAGACAAGCCTGCCTGTCAGTAAGAAGATAACAGGAATGGATCTAGATGAACACTGTGAGCAGGACGCAGTGCACTAACTGTAAATAGTCTAGCTGCCTGACTGTGGTACTAATAGGATCAAAAGAACACCAGTAATTTTCTTCAGGTAGCTGTATATACTGTAACAAGACAAGCCTGCCTGTCAGTAGGAAGATAACAGGAACGGATCTAGCTGAACACTGTGAGCAGGACGCACTGCACTAACTGTAAATAGTCTAGCTGCCTGACTGTGGTACTAATAGGATCAAAAGAACACCAGTAATTTTCTTCAGGTAGCTGTATATACTGTAACAAGACAAGCTTGCCTGTCAGTAAGAAGATAACAGGAATGGATCTAGCTGAACACTGTGAGCAGGACGCACTGCACTAAATGTAAATAGTCTAGCTGCCTGACTGTGGTACTAATAGGATCAAAAGAACACCAGTAATTTTCTTCAGGTAGCTGTATATACTGTAACAAGACAAGCCTGCCTGTCAGTAGGAAGATAACAGGAACGGATCTAGCTGAACACTGTGAGCAGGACGCACTGCACTAACTGTAAATAGTCTAGCTGCCTGACTTTGGTACTAATAGGATCAAAAGAACACCAGTAATTTTCTTCAGGTAGCTGTATATACTGTAACAAGACAAGCCTGCCTGTCAGTAGGAAGATAACAGGAACGGATCTAGCTGAACACTGTGAGCAGGACACACTGCACTAACTGTAAATAGTCTAGCTGCCTGACTGTGGTACTAATAGGATCAAAAGAACACCAGCAATTTTCTTCAGGTAGCTGTAAATACTGTAACAAGACAAGCCTGCCTGTCAGTAGGAAGATAACAGGAACGGATCTAGCTAAACTGAATACAGTGTATATATATATATATATATATATATATATATATATATATATATATATATATATATATATATGCAACACCTGGGATGCATATATATACACAATATACTGTAAGGGCAGCTAAACTGACTGTTCTGCCTAATCTATCTAACTCAAATCAAATGTCACTGTCTGTCTCTCTCTCAATGAACGCCAGAACACACACTACACAGGGCCGCCGTGCAGGCGGCCTTATATAGTGTGGGGCGTGTACTAAATCCCCTGAGCCATAATTGGCCAAAGCCTCCTTGGCTTTGGCCAATTACGGCTCTCTGTTCAGACGGCGCTGTGATTGGCCAAGCATGCGGGTCATAGTGCATGCTTGGCCAATCATCAGCCAGCAATGCACTGCGATGCCGCAGTGAATTATGGGCCGTGACGCGCCACACGAATTTGGCACGAACGACCCATATCGTTCGCAATTCGGCGAACGGGCGAACAGACGATGTTCGACTCGAACATGGGTTCGACTCGAACACGAAGCTCATCCCTAATGCCTATATTATCTGGTTACCTTCTGATCATAGTAGGATCATGGAGAAGATTAGGAAACAAATTAATAGAGCTATTTCAAAGTATTTACCTCTCATTAATGGCTTTGCATACAGGCACATAGATCTGGAATGTGGAATTCAGGGATTATATCGTTTAATGCACTTTTCAGATATAGGAATTCATATTTTTAATCCTGGTTTGCAAAATTGTATTGAGCTGGCCGCAGTTTCGGGTTAGGCTTGTGGGGACATTTATTGCTCTTTTAGTTCAATATGGCTCAAGTTCTAATAACTGAGCTTATATAAATATTAAATATTTACTTTATACATGGTTGAATAATAAATAATATTTATGGTTTTTGAATATTAATTGCAAACCAATAAAGTGCCGCAGCCATTATTTGCCAAAACATTTTGTGTTATGTCATTCTTGGCTGTATTGAGGGAAGGTTTTGTCCTGTTCGGGGTATTGGCTACCTGCAATCCCATGTAAAGGAAGGGCACAGGTGTTTGGGCCCGCCTACATGGGCTTGAGGCAGCCCCGCCCCTCTCCGCTAATGTAATATGAATTTTATTAACAGTTATTAAAAATTTTTACCGTTTTTTTAAATCCTGAGGATAATTAATTATCCAATCAGGATTGATGGAATTTTCTAGAATTCCTGGGAGCCCTATAAATAGGGAAGAGCTCCCAGCCATTTCACACTTGGTCAAGCCTGGCAAAAGAGTTACCCTCCCACCATTGTCGCTGGTGCTTTATGTGGTTGGTCACCCTGGATTACTAGGGGGGACATTTATTGTTCTTTTAGTTCAATATGGCTCGAGTTTTAATAACTAAGCTTATATAGATATTAAATATTTACTCTATACATGGCTGAATAATAAATACTAAATATTTATGGTTTTTGAATCTTAATTGCAAACCAATAAAGTGCTGCGGGCATTATTTGCCAATAATTTTGTGTTATGTCATTCTTTATGGCTGTATTGGGGGAAGGTTTTTTCCAGTTTGGGGTGTTGGCTGCCTGCAATCCCATATAGACTGCCTACAGTCAGTGACGACTGGTGCTAAAAATTCTTTGGGTGGGGCACAAACAAACCCCTCCAAGTCTGCACTCACCAGAGGACGCCTTACGTTCCACAGGATGAGAAGCCGGAAACTGGAAGTGACGCGATGATGAATATTGATTTGCTAAAATCAAAAGTGGGAGGGTTCAGGAAGCAGTGCACTGCACCCCGAGGACAACCTGAAACAAGCCAATTAGAGCCTCAGCCTAAAATTGCATGCTTTTCAAACATTTACGGACCTAATAGACACCCATTAGTCTGGCGCCAGTGCACACACATATAAATGTTTTATTTTTTAATAAATTATAATATAACTAACAGTTTTTAACATGTTTTTTAACATGTTAAAATAGCTTTCTTCTTTGGCAAACTAACTTTGGGAACTTTGCCTCTAGTGCACCAATGGTCATCCAAGGGCCCCAATGGTCATCTAAGGACCCCAATGTTAGCAAGTAGAAGATCCATCTTAGATATTACCCCCTTTACTAGGTTTAATGGTCCCTCTTTTTTCTTTTTCTTTACATTGTTTATGCTGTTTAACTTGGTTGTGTTCACCCAAACAGTCTAGGTCTAGCACAGCCATCATTAGGACACGCAGGCATTTTAGCTCTGGTGTTGTTAAATAAGATCTGTTCAGTGCCTGTTGGGTACTCTGGGTGGGGCTTCTATTGTTTATTCTGATTTGGGGCCATTACATTATTTAGTACTGAGTGTTAAGGAATTTCTTTGTGTTGCTTGCTCTTTTCCTTTAATTAACATGGTGTGTCAGAAGAGCTGAGACCTCTGAAAAGTGTTAGCAGAAAACAGAGGACCCAGCTTAACCCTAGGCTCCTTCAGGCGTAGCAGTACATACATGAGATAGCTGCAGTGTCTCACCAAGGCTCTACTGTATACTGTGGTCCTAACTACAGTATATATTTGAGAGTCTCCACGTTGGAGCACATATAGCAGTAGATAACTTAAGGGCAAATTTGCCTGGAGGGATCCCACTCCTCCTTAAAGGCACAGGAACACATTGGATGCCCACAATAGCAGCTCAAGGCATCCAATGTGTCCCCATGCCAAATCCCTCAGGGGTAGCAGTACATACATGAGATAGCTGCAGTGTCTCACCAAGGCTCTACTGTATACTGTGGTCCTAACTACAGTATATATTTGAGAGTCTCCACGTTGGAGCACATATAGCAGTGGAAAACTTAAGGGCAAATTTGCCTGAAGGGATCCCACTCCTCCTTAAAGGCACAGGAACACATTGGATGCCCACAATAGCAGCTGAAGGCATCCAATGTGTCCCCATGCCAAATCCAATAGACCAGCTGTACATATGAATGGCAACCACCTCAATTTACAACTAGCCTTTGCAGATATGTGTACATAAAAGGGCTTTGAAAATCTCAAACAACAGAAATTTTACCAGCACACTTACTAGCTAGCCTGCAAAAAGAAAAATTGACCCTATCCAACAATTCACTTTAAAAACAGAGCGTTTAGTTGCACAGATTTTCAAATATTCTGTATGTGAAATCCACAGTCCCTCACCAAGGCTCCTCTGCATACTGCGGTCCTAACTGCGGTTTTTGAGAGTCTCCAAGTTGGAGCATATACAGTATAGCAGTGGACAAATTAAGGGCAGGTTTGCCTGGAAGGAGCACACTCCTCCATAAATGCACAGGTACACACATTTGTACAAGTATGTTGCACACATTTGCAAATGTAGCCCCCTGTTCCCAAAAATGGGGCTATAATGTAAATTTAGTTTTTGGCTGAGCTGTAACCAGCTCATATTGATTGTACATAGTTTATTTGGTTATTTTCTAGTCTTGACTGTGTTGTGCATTTCCCACTGTTGCCAGTAGATGTCACTGATACCACAGGGCAGTGTCAGAATAACAACTAAATTAAGCTGTAATGAATATTCTTTTTCCAGAAATAGCCCAGTAGGAGGTTCCTGCCACTGTGCTTTCTGGGAGAGGTATTTATTGGACAGATGCCATGTGCTTTTAGTCAGTTCTCACCTCGCGGCCCTCCAGGCCTAAGGCTACATTGCTGCAAGCTTTGTAAGTAGGCCCAGAAGCCTGTCTGGGGCCTACTAGTCCAGAGGTAGTCCTTAGACTGTCTTGCCCGTTTGGAAGAAGCCGAGCCAAGCTGAGGAGATCCAGGGGAGGACCCTTGCTGGAGGGAGCCAGGATGAAGAAGGGCCTGGTAACTTGTTTGGAGGACGCTCCTACATCTAACTACTCTCACAGTACTGCCGGGTCAGCTTAAAGGTTCTGGTACTGTGAAGCCGTTCTACAATTCAATCAAGGTAATACATTCCTGGCTGCTAAGTTTGTGAGAGAGACTTATCCATGCATCTACTGGCTTCTAAGTCTGTGAGAGAGGCTTATCCAAACATCTTACTGGTTGCTAGGTCTGTGTGAGAGACCTACCCAGGTATTCAAGATCTGCTGAAAGAAAGCTGTGTTTTGTCCTTTGATTCAAGGTGTCTGTAAGTGATCTGCTAAAAAGGTATCTGAAACCTCCCCTCAACCTCTTTTCTACAACCTTTCTCAAGTTATAATTAAAGCATTGAAAAATACCTAAAGTGACTGGCGCCCACATTTGTTCTAACTTTCCATTATAGCCATGGAATTAGCCCTGGAGTGAATGTAAGTCTGCTCCCTGTATCTGGAGGTACCCTCTTTGCTCCCAGTATACCCAGGGGGGTGCTACACAAATATATGTGAACGTCGCAGTGCCTCGCCAAGACTGTTACAGCAATTTTATAAACAATACCGCCATATTAGTACTAAGGAAAATAGGGGTTATCAAGATATTTTCTATGTTGGAGTAAATTGTATCACATATGTAAGTAGCATGTCATATGAGAGCATGTCTCATTGAGATAATTATGCAACCAAATTCTTCTAAGATAATTGTGAGATTTATTGATTGATATTTACCTTTCCCACATGTGCATGAATCATTAGCAAATTCCAACATTTGTCACTTCACTATGAGACAGATTTATAATGATTATCTACAACACACTTGATGTGCATATAGTAGAAAGCAAATAAACTCAATAAATAGAGCAAGTATATGATGAATGAAGTGTGAATATTTTTATTTGTAAACAACAAATTATTTTATTTTGTTCATAGCAGCACATAAGTACTCTAACATAGATACATGCTGTCACCAACATCCATTGAAAGAACTTCTGCACTTACAGGGATGCTGTGACGTGTCACTCACAAACAAAACAAAGGAGGTATGCTCACAGTGTAGTACAATTTATTTCAAACAAATATGTAACATAATAAAACATATGCAAAAAGTCAGTTTCCAACACTCATATATGAGATGTGAGATAGGGGGGAAAAAAAGTGTTTAATTTGCAGGTAACTGAAAATTTCTGAATCAGGGAGGCCATGAGATTCTTGGAAGGAGTAAAAGGTTTATAAGACTGAGGCAGTCGTGAATTTATGAATTATGATTAAGTTTGTAGATTTGGGAGAGGTAAAAGATGGTTAGAATGTCAGAATTTTGATGAAAAAAATAGTGGATTTTGGGGTGATTGGAGTGTGAAAGGGATATTAAGAGCAAAGGGAGTGCGTCGTAGTTGGTTTGGAAAGGCTAGGTCTGAATAATGAGTCTGGGTTTCAGGCGTTTAACTGAGTTTTCCCAATACAAAACAAATCTATGGGTAAAACTACCATCTCTTACAAAATCCTCAAGAAATTCAAAACTATATTACGTTGTACAATCACGTACATTAATAGATTCTTGGAGGTCACTACACCACCCTATAAAGTATTTTACTTATTCTTTTATACTCCATAATAAATACTCTTGAATAGACTACTTATTTACTTTACAACAGGACCTTCATTTTGTACAGGAATTAAATGTTGGTATGCAATCTGAAGAAGCAATAAATCCAACTACCAATAGACACATTAAAAACACTATACCTAATTATTTCAGAGAAAATGGTGGATGCCCAAATATCTGTAGTTAGAAACTGATGCGTTTTGGGAGACAGGCCCCCTTCCTCAGAGGATCAGCTTGCAATGGGGGGGGGGGCAGCCAAACATGTGCAGTCCAGAGCCACTGCTCTGCTTGTCCATTCAGACATGGAGCCATGGCTCAGCCCCCCCCCTCTCTCTCCTCATTAGCTGTCTGGCTGCGATTGGCTCCCTCTGCTGTCTCAGCCAATGAGGAGGGCGAGTACCCGGAGAGGCGATGCTCTTGTGCACATCGCTGAATCGAGAGGGAGCTCAGGTAAGTATTAGGAAGGCTGGGGGGGACTGCTACACACAGAATGTTTTTTTTACCTTCATGCATAGAGAAAAACATTTTCAGAACTTCTCCAAACAAGTTGCAACCGTAAAAAGCCCAACATAAACAAAGGTTGCCTTTCCAAATGTCCTCTGACCTACTACAGTCCCATAAAAAATGACAGAATCTAAAACTAAAAGAACTTTGTTTATACATAAAAATGCATAATATGAATATGGTAAAAAAAAGTAGAAAATACCTAGTTTAAACACTGAAGGTTTCAAAAATACTTGTAAACATAAAGGGCATAAAAAACAAAGAAGCCAACAAAGAACATATATAAGAAAAAAAAACAGTTCCAACATTATAGTTCTAATTTGCTAACTATCCCACCTCAACACAAACCCACATCAACCAAGGGTGAAAGAAGAAAAATCATCAATACATATTTGCAAAATAGCAAGATGCCCACCCTGTGCTCATCAAAGGCACAAATCCCAGAAAAAAACTATTATGGAACTACTGAAAGATATCTGAGATTTAAAACCCGGTAAAAGTCCAAAGCCTGATGACCTTACTTTTCAATATTACAAATTTTATATAACCCTAATTACAACTCCTCTATTAGAAGCTTTAAATTTTTTTAGGAGCACTGGACATGTTCAGCATGAAAAAATGTGTTTTGTTTCCTTTTGGATCAATTTCTTAAGTTACTAATTTTGTTTTGTTGCATTCATGAAGAAATTTGTTTCGATTTGTTTAGTTTTCAACTGGATTAAAATTTTTCCAATGGATTCAAAGTATTTTAATTGAAAATAATGAATCGATTTAAATTCATTGTGAAGCATAGCTGGTTGTTAAGGAGCGGGCGGCCTCAGCATCTTTAACAACCATGATTCATCTGTTGTCAGCGGGATTCCTCGCTGATAGCAAAATGTAAACTAGCAATGCCAGCATGTGACAGGACATACTTCAATGACAGGTAAACATGGGGAGGAGTCTTCCAGTGATGTCACCGGAAGATCCCACCTCCATATTTATCTGTCATTCGGTATGTGGTGGGACACGGGAGTGGACGTATTCAGCGAGCTGTGGAACTTTTTTTTCTGTGCAGGTCGGCGTTCATCATATTTGATATTGGATCTACTTTGGGGAGCATTTATTTTTTATTAAAGGATTTGTCAAAAACTGTGTCTGTGTTTTTTTTTACATTTGATACTTTTTTGGTGAATGAGTAGGGGTAATATGTACCCCATACTCATACACATGGGGAGGGCTGGGATCTGGGGGCTCCCTTGTTAAAGGGGCTTCCAGATTCCGATAAGCCCCCCACCCACAGACCTCCACAACCATCACCCAGTGTTGTGGGAAAGTGGCCCTTGTCCTCATCAACATGGGGACAAGGTGCCTTGGGGGGTAGCCCCCTCCTTCAAAGCATCCCCTTTTTGAGGAAATGTGGCCTCCTATTGTTCAGAAGGGGTGTCCTATGGTTCACCCCCTTTCCTGGCCTGCCAAGCTGCATGCTTAGATGAGGGTCTGGTATGGATTGTAGGGGGGACCCCACACCATTTTTTTAATTCATTTTGGCGTGGTGTTCTCCTTCAAAACCACACCAGACCCGAAGGGCCTGGTATGGATTGGGGAGGTAACCCCACACTTTTTCTTTGTATTATTTAAACAGGTATTGTTTTCCCAGCTGACCGCAGATGAGTCATGGTTGCTAAGGATGCTACAGCTGCTCATTCCTTAACAACCAGCTATTCCTGCCGTTTTGTTTACAGATAAGTCAAAATTGTTAAGGATGCAGTGGCTGCCGGCACTTAACAACCAGGTACTAACAAATTATTTTGCATCATTCGTTTCTTCAGATGCTTCAAACATCCAAACGAAACAAATGAATTTCATTGTGTTGTTAGAATTAGTTTTGGATTTCTTGAAATTACAGAAAGATACTGAACTAGAAAGACCTGAAAGAACTGAATCTCCGAATAACGAAAATTTTGTACAAGTTCAAAATTCATAAAGTTTTGAAATGCACATTTATAAAGCACATCACAACGAACACTCAATTTCTTTCAGCTCATATCACAGTAATTCCAAAGCCAAGCAAAGATCCTACTGATTGTGTCAACTACAGTCCCATTTCATTATTAATATAATATGACGTGCACCCAGATCGTTGAGAGGCCCGCCCAGCCTTCAATTGACTATAGGTTTGGCAGGCCTCCAGAATTTCTGCCTCGATTTGCTCGGGGATCTGTCACCGGCTGCATCCACCAGACACAGCCGATGACTGATCATTGTACCGGCCCGCTGCCAGGACCATGTGACTGCTGTTACCAACCACAGCATGTTACATGACAGTTGTAAACAATGGATAGCTTTCTTTCGAGTAATCCATTGTGTACAATTGTGTTCCTAGCTGTGATTGGTCACTGTGATCACATGGTATAGACTAGGCAAATCATAGCCCATCTGTGCCATGTGATCAGCTGTGGCCAATCACAGCCAATCACAACAAAACAAACTGAATTAATCAATTTCATTTTTGTACAATGCTAGCTTATAGCAATTAAATTCTTTGCTACAGTATATGCGAACATAATGTGTAAAAAAAACAAAAAAAACTGAGCACTTACCCAGAGTAGTACAATGTTACTATGGTAACATTATATTGCTCTGGTCAAAGTGTGTTAAAAAAATGTAAAAAAAAAGAAAAAATATAATAAAAAATATTTTTTTTCTGTACCTTCACCAGTCAGTGTCCCTAATCACCACCACACCAGTTATATGAGGATGCTGTACTGCACTGGTGACAGTATGTAAAAAAAATAAAATCTTAATTTTCCAAAAAATTATGACAAAAAATGACAACTTCAAAAAACTTGCCATGCCTCTTAAGAAATACATTGGACTGTCTTCATTCCAAAAAAGGGATCATTTGGGGGATATCTGTACTGTCCTGACATTTTTGGGCCTCAAGAAATGTGATAGGCCATCAGTACATCAGATCAGGATTGATCAATTTTCAGATATATACCATAGTTTGTGGAGTGTATAACTATCCTACAGACTAAATGATATACATGGGTGTATTTTCACTAGGGATGAGCTTCGAGTTCGAGTCGAACTCATGTTCTACTCGAACATTGGCTGTTCGCAAGTTCGCCGAACAGCGAACAATTTGGGGTGTTCGCGGCAAATTCGAATGCCGCGGAACACCCTTTAAAAGTCTATGGGAGAAATCAAAAGTGCTAATTTTAAAGGCTTATATGCAAGTTATTGTCATAAAAAGTGTTTGGGGACCCGGGTCCTGCCCCAGGGCACATGGATCAATGCAAAAAAAAGTTTTAAAAACGGACGTTTTTTCAGGAGCAGTGATTTTATTAATGCTTAAAGTCAAACAATAAAAGTGTAATATCCCTTTAAATTTCGTACCTGGGGGGTGTCTATAGTATGCCTGTAAAGGGGCGCATGTTTCCTGTGTTTAGAACAGTCTGACAGCAAAATGACATTTGGAAGGAAAAAACTCATTTAAAACTACCCGCGGCTATTGCATTGCCGACAATACACATAGAAGTTCATTGATAAAAACGGCATGGGAATTCCCCACAGGGCAACCCCGAACCAAAATAATAAAAAAAAAATGATGTGGGGGTCCCCCTAAATTCCATACAAGGCCCTTCAGGTCTGGTATGGATATTAAGGGGAACCCCAGCCAAAATTTAAAAAAAAAATTGACGTGGGGTTCCCCCTAAATTCCATACCAGACCCTTCAGGTCTGGTATGGATTTTAAGGGGAACCCCGCGCCAAAAAAAAAAAAAAAAAACGGCGTGGGGTCCCCCTAAAAATCCATACCAGACCCTTATCCGAGCACGCAACCTGGCAGGCCGCAGGAAAAGAGGGGGGGACGAGAGTGCGCCCCCCCCCCCTCCTGAACCGTACCAGGCCACATGCCCTCAACATTGGGAGGGTGCTTTGGGGTAGCCCCCCAAAACACCTTGTCCCCATGTTGATGAAGACAAGGGCCTCATCCCCACAACCGTGGCCGGTGGTTGTGGGGGTCTGCGGGTGGGGGGCTTATCGGAATCTGGAAGCCCCCTTTAACAAGGGGACCCCCAGATCCCGGCCCCCCCCCTGTGTGAAATGGTAAGGGGGTACTTACCCCTACCATTTCACTAAAAAACTGTCAAAAATGTTAAAAATGACAAGAGACAGTTTTTGACAATTCCTTTATTTAAATGCTTCTTCTTTCTTCCTTCATCTTCTTCTTCTTCTGGTTCTTCTGGCTCTTCTGGTTCTTCCTCCGGCGTTCTCGTCCAGCATCTCCTCCGCGGCGTCTTCTATCTTCTTCTCCTCGGGCCGCTCCGCACCCATGGCATGGTGGGGAGGCTCCCGCTCTTCTCTTCATCTTCTTCTTCATCTTCTTCTTCATCTTCTTCTTCTTCTTCTTCTTCTTCTCTTCTTCATCTCTTCTTCCTTCTTCATTTCTTCTGCGGGCCGCTCCACATCCATGCATGGAGGGAGGCTCCCGCTGTGTGACGGCGTCTCTTCGTCTGACGGTTCTTAAATAACGGGGGGCGGGGCCATCCGGTGACCCCGCCCCCCTCTGACGCACGGTGAATTGACGGGACTTCCCTGTGACGTCACGGGGAATGCCACAGGGAAGTCCCGTCATGTCCCGTGCGTCAGAGGGGGGCGGGGTCACCGGGTGGCCCCGCCCCCCGTTATTTAAGAACCGTCAGACGAAGAGACGCCGTCACACAGCGGGAGCCTCCCTCCATGCATGGATGCGGAGCGGCCCGCAGAAGAAATGAAGAAGGAAGAAGAGATGAAGAAGAGAAGAAGAAGAAGAAGATGAAGAAGAAGATGAAGATGAAGAAGAAGATGAAGAGAAGAGCGGGAGCCTCCCCCCTCATGCCATGGGTGCGGAGCGGCCCGAGGAGAAGAAGATAGAAGACGCCGCGGAGGAGATGCTGGACGAGAACGCCGGAGGAAGAACCAGAAGAGCCAGAAGAACCAGAAGAAGAAGAAGATGAAGGAAGAAAGAAGAAGCATTTAAATAAAGGAATTGTCAAAAACTGTCTCTTGTCATTTTTAACATTTTTGACAGTTTTTTAGTGAAATGGTAGGGGTAAGTACCCCCTTACCATTTCACACAGGGGGGAGGCCGGGATCTGGGGGTCCCCTTGTTAAAGGGGGCTTCCAGATTCCGATAAGCCCCCCGCCCGCAGACCCCCACAACCACCGGCCACGGTTGTGGGGATGAGGCCCTTGTCTTCATCAACATGGGGACAAGGTGCTTTGGGGGGCTACCCCAAAGCACCCTCCCAATGTTGAGGGCATGTGGCCTGGTATGGTTCAGGAGGGGGGGGGGCCGCACTCTCGTCCCCCCCTCTTTTCCTGCGGCCTGCCAGGTTGCGTGCTCGGATAAGGGTCTGGTATGGATTTTTAGGGGGACCCCACGCCGTTTTTTTTTTTTTTTGGGGCGCGGGGTTCCCCTTAAAATCCATACCAGACCTGAAGGGTCTGGTATGGAATTTAGGGGGAACCCCACGTCAATTTTTTTTTTAAATTTTGGCTGGGGTTCCCCTTAATATCCATACCAGACCTGAAGGGCCTTGTATGGAATTTAGGGGGACTCCCACATCATTTTTTTTTTTTAATTTTGGTTCGGGGTTGCCCTGTGGGGAATTCCCATGCCGTTTTTATCAATGAACTTCTATGTGTATTGTCGGCAATGCAATAGCCGCGGTAGTTTTAAATGAGTTTTTTCCTTCAAAATGTCATTTTGCTGTCAGACTGTTCTAAACACGGGAAACATGCGCCCCTTTACAGGCATACTATAGACACCCCCCAGGTACGAAATTTAAAGGGATATTACACTTTTATTGTTTGACTTTAAGCATTATTAAAATCACTGCTCCTGAAAAAACGGCCGTTTTTAAAACTTTTTTTTGCATTGATCCATGTCCCCTGGGGCAGGACCCAGGTCCCCAAACACTTTTATTGACAATAACTTGCATATTAGCCTTTAAAATTAGCACTTTTGATTATTCATGTTCGTGTCCCATAGACTTTAACGGTGTTCGCGTGTTCGAACAAATTTTTTTCCTGTTCGCATGTTCTGGTGCGAACCGAACAGGGGGGTGTTCGGCTCATCCCTAATTTTCACCAAAGATGTAGCAGATACATGTTGGCTGAAATTTATGAAGAACAATTATTTATTTGCTTCATTTTAAAACAGGAACTAAGAAAAACATGTTTTTTTTTCAACATTTTCACTCTTTTTTGGTTTATTTAGAAAAAATAAAAAATCCAGTGTTGATTAAATAGCACCAAAAGAAAGGTCTAGTTGTGGGAACAAAATTATGAAAAATTAGTTTGGGTACAGTGTTGCATGACCACCCAATTGTCATTCAAAGTGTGACAGTGCTGAAAGCTGAAAATTGACCTGGGCAGGAAGGGGGTAAAAGTGTTCGGGATTGAAGTGGTTAAATATGGACCTAAAATGATTGACAAAAAGTCCCTTTTTGACTAAACAAACCAGTCCAGGCTTTATGCCTGGAAGAGAGGCAAGAGATAACATCATTTAGCACTGAACCTAACCCATCTTAAGACCTCTTTCACGCTGGGTTCTTTGCAGGTGCTACAGCGCTAAAAATACCGCCTGCAAAGTGCCCTGAAAGAGCTGCTCCTGTCTCTCCAGTGTGAAAGCCTGAGTGCTTTCACACTGGAGCAGTGCACTGGCAGGATGTTAAAAAAAGTCCTGCTAGCAGCATCTTTGGAGCGGTGAAAGAGTGGTGTGTATACCGCTCCTCCACCGCTCCTGCCCATTGAAATGAATGGGGGTAAAAGTGCCCCGCTAGTGGCCAAATAGCGCAGCAAAATTGACGGTAAAGCGCCGCTAAAAATACCATCGCCCCAGTGTGAAAGGGGCCTAAGTCTCATGGCTCTGGAGAAGGCCAACTCCTGTCTACTGACACACAAAAGTTCTTCAACAGAGTTGCCTGGGATTATATGAAAGCCACCTTATCCCACATTGGCCTTCAGCATTATATGGTGATCTTCTCATAATATCAACCAACAACAAAAATTAAGATTAATTGGCTTGCTCTCTGAAATGGAAGTAAAAATGAATGACATGACACGGTTGTCCCCTCTCTCCATTGTTATTCATCATTGCACTAGAATCTTGTATCAGAACTATAGACCTGACAGACCCGATAAGGGGTGTGAAGATTTCAGATACGGAATAGATTGCAGCTTACACAGATGATCTGCTATTTTTTGTATATCAACTCCATATCTCTATCTCAAATGTACGTTCTGCATTTGATTCTTTCGGTTGTGAAAGTGAAGAGATAACTCCTGCGTGTTAGAGAAACCCTATACAAAAGGACACTGCTGCAACACCTGTGTGACTGATCCAAAACAGACAAAATTTGCATAAATAAAAATAGGTGGTAGTTGTGCTGTGACAAAGGGAAAATAAGAAAGGGGTGGAAGTGGAAGGGACTAAATAAAGTGCATGGAGAGGTGAGAAAAATGGCCAAACTAAATAAGCCAAGCACACATAAACCTCATAAAAACTAGATAAATGAAAAGTGCTAACATAAGTGACAGAGACTGCAAAAAATAAAATAAACATATATAACAATAAAAAATCAGTTAATAAGTCCAAGTGGGTGTGGGCTAGTATCACACTAGCACATAAGTGACAACTCAAACGAGCTGTAAGTGACAAATCCACAGGGGTGAGTAGCTGTCAGTCCCACCACCAAATAATAAAAAACTCCCAAATGAAAAAACAGTTCCAATAATAGGGGGGCGATCTTCAGTGAGGACACCTCCGTGTTCGCAAGCCACTTACCTTACTGCTGTAAGGCATAAAGCTTGTGTTGCAAGCAGCTAGCAGGCATGGAAGTCCAATCCAGTTATACAGGAAATGGCGGTAGTAGATATGCAGGGCGAAATATAAAAAAAAACAAAAATAGACAATAAATAGTGTGACTCCGTGACGGCCAAGAAGAACTCTTTATTGGTCGGCTCCAGGCCACCTGTTGATTGCAATTGCATTGATGAGCTGGGAGCGGGGACAGAGTGAAGATACCTATTGAGGTTCACGAGCTCGGCGCTCGTGGATTGATGCCCACACTCATTTTCAAAAAGTGAATGCACCCCCCTTCTGTGTCTTGCTCCCCTCCCACTTGGCCGTCACGGACTCATACTATATATTGTCTATTTTTGTCTTTTTTATATTTCGCCCTGCATATCTACTACTGCCATTTCCTGTATAACTGGAATGGACTTCCATGCCTGCTAGCTGCTTGCAACACAAGCTGTATGCCTTACAGCAGTAAGGTAAGCGGCTTGCGAACACGGAGGTGTCCTCACTGAAGATCGCCCCCCTATTATTGGAACTGTTTTTTCATTTGGGAGTTCTTTATTATTTGGTGGTGGGACTGACAGCTACTCACCCCTGTGGATTTGTCACTTACAGCTCGTTTGAGTTGCCACTTATGTGCTAGTGTGATACTAGCCCACATCCACTTGGACTTATTAACTGATTTTTATTGTTATATATGTTTATTTTATTTTTTGCAGTCTCTGTCACTTATGTTAGCACTTTTCATGAATCTAGTTTTTATGAGGGTTATGTGTGCTTGGCTTATTTAGTTTGGCCATTTTTCTCACCTCTCCATGCACTTTATTTAGTCCCTTCCACTTCCACTCCTTTCTTTTTTTTCCCTTTGTCACAGCGCAACTACCACCTATTTTTATTTATGATTCTTTCGGTTATTTATCTAGCTTGAAAATAAATTAAAAGAAGTCAGAAGTTAATCTTGCCCCTTTAAATGGGTCTTTCAGGCGCTAAAATATCTTGGAGTTTGGCAAACACCAAATCTGACCAATATTTTTTGATAAAATATTTCAACCTCTATTAAAAGAAATTGAAACAGATTTAAAGAGATGACATGCTAAAGTTTTCTCTTTGTTTGAAAGAGCTGAAATACTTAAAATGGCTTAACTACTTAAGGACCGAGCCTCTTTCTGAGATTTGGTGTTTACAAGTAGGGATGAGCCGAACACCCCCCTGTTCGGTTCACACCAGAACTTGCGAACAGGCAAAAAATTTGTTCGAACACGCGAACACCATTAAAGTCTATGGGACACAAACATGAATAATCAAAAGTGCTAATTTTAAAGGCTTATATGCAAGTTATTGTCATAAAAAGTGTTTGAGGACCTGGGTCCTGCCCCAGGGGACAAGGATCAATGCAAAAAAAAGTTTTAAAAATGGCCGTTTTTTTGGGAGCAGTGATTTTAATAATGCTTAAAGTGAAACAATAAAAGTGTAATATCCCTTTAAATTTCGTACCTGGGGGGTGTCTGTTGTGTTACACTATGTGATTTATAATGCTCTGTGTCTTTAAGATCTGTTCCCTCTGTCTATCTGAACTCTTTCTCTCACCATAGTTCTGTATATTCTCCTCCCCTTCCTCTCTCTGATTCATTGTGCACAGTATACCTCATTGCTGTAACATCTTTACATGTGGCTTACAACTGCAACGTTTTTCTACCTATGGATACCCATCATTAAACGGAACATTCGAGAGGATTCATCGTCTGTCTTTCCATACAGTGAGTTATCCATTGAGTTAAGCTGTCTGAATTGATGCAAGGGATAAATAGATCACCAGGTCATGTAAGCTCTATGTGAAGCTGAAGATAAAGTTATTGCCTTGTAGTTGAGTCAGAACAGTGTCTATAGTATCCCTGTAAAGGGGCGCATGTTTCCCGTGTTTAGAACAGTCTGACAGCAAAATGACATTTCAAAGGAAAAAAAGTCATTTAAAACTACTCGCGGCTATTAATGAATTGCCGGTCCGACAATACACATAAAAGTTCATTGATAAAAACGGCATGGGAATTCCCCACAGGGGAACCCCGAACCAAAATTTTTTTTAAAAAATGACGTGGGGGCCCCCCTAAATTCCATACCAATCCCTTCAGGTCTGGTATGGGTATTAAGGGGGACTCCGGCCAAAAAAAATAAAAATGGCGTGGGGTCCCCTCTTAAAATCGATACCAGACCCTTCAGGTCTGGATTGTAAGGAGAACCCCGTGCCAAAATGTAAAAAAAACAGCGTGGGGTCCCCCCAAAAATCCATACCAGACCCTTATCCGAGCATGCAATCTGGCAGGCCGCAGGAAAAGAGGGGGGGACGACTTAGCGCCCCCCCTCCTAAACTGTACCAGGCCACATGCCCTCAACATTGGGAGGGTGCTTTTGGGGTAGCCCCCCAAAACACCTTGTCCCCATGTTGATGGGGACAAGGGACTCATCCCCACAACCCTGGCCGGTGGTTGTGGGGGTCTGCGGGCGGGGGGGCTTATCGGAATATGGAAGCACCCTTTAACAAGGGGACCCCCAGATCCCGGCCCTCCTCCCTGTGTGAAATATGAAGGGGGTACAAAAGTACCCCTACCATTTCCCAAAAAACTGTCAAAAATGTTAAAAATGACAAGAGACAGTTTTTTACAATTCCTTTATTTAAATGCTTTTTCTTTTTTCTATCTTCTATCTTCTTTCTTCTTTCTTCTATCTTCCTTTGGTTTCTTCCTCCATCTTCTTCTTCTTCTGGTTCTTCTGGTTATTCCTCCGGTGTTCTCATCCGTCATCTCCTCCGCGACGTCTTCTTATCTTCTTCTCCTCGGCCCGATCCGCATCCATGATGGCATGGAGGGAGGCTCACGCTGTGTGACGCTTCTCTCTTCATCTTTTTCTTCATCTTTTTCTCTTCATCTTCTTCTCTTCATCTTCATGTCTTCATCTTCTTGTCGGGCCGCTCCGCATCCATGATGGCATGGAGGTAGGCTCCCGCTGTGTGACGCTTCTCCTCTTCTGACGGTTCTTAAATAATGAGGGGCGGGGCCACCCGGTGACCTTGCCCCCCTCTGACGCTTGGGGACTTGAAGGGGACTTCCCTGTGGCATTCCACATTAGGGACTCCCCTGTGGCATTAGAAGAGGCTTCCTTCTGGGACGACAGTCATGCAGACCAATTTGATGCAGTGTGTGGTGTATGGTCTGAGCACTGACAGGCTGACCCCCCACCCCTTCAACCTCTGCAGAAATGCTAGCAGCACTTATACGTCTACTGTATTTCCCAAAGACAACCTCTGGATAGGATGCTGAGCATGTGCACTCAACTTCTTTGGTCGATCATGGCGAGGCCTGTTCTGAGTGGAACCTGTCCTGTTAAACCGCTGTATCATCTTGGCCACCATGCTGCAGCTCAGTTTTAGGGTCTTGGCTATCTTCTTACATCTTTATATAGAGCAACAATTCGACTCACATGACACCGGGGAGGGAAAATGGTTAATTTGGCCCAATTTGGCCATTTTCACTTAGGGGTGTACTCACTTTTGTTGCTAGCGTTTAAACATTAATGGCTGTGTGTTGCGTTATTTTGAGGGGACAGCAAATTTACACTGTTATACAAGCTGTACACTCACTACTTTACATAATAAAATATTTACAAAAACGTGTGTGTGGGGGGGACTATTGTGAGATACTATATGTATGTATGTATTTTTATATATATATATATATATATATATATATATATATATATATATATATATATATATATATATATATACACACATACTGTACATATGTTGTTTCTGTGTCTGTGCACTATGTAGTCCATACATGTTACTATTATCATCACATAGAATGCTGGTATTTGTAGTCCTCCCCTTTATGTTCTTTTCTTGGTTTAACTTTTCTGTTATTTGTCCAGCTGTAATGTCATCTTTATTTTATGTCTCATTTTTAATCCTTTTTTTTTAATTTTTTTTATTATCGATTACCTGTATTATTGTTAATTATATTGTGCATATAGAGCACATAAAACATGGCTCCCACTTCTTCCCTTGCACGTGGTTCCATCCCCAGCCATTCCCCCTTGCTGCTATATAAGTCCCTGTGTACTGCCTCTCCTTAATTGGCATGAAGAAGGAGCCAATTGCATGTTCCTAAATGTGTCCCACCCATTTTTTGGCACTTCCGGGCACCTGTGGTCCATGCTGGCCCTGGTCTCTTACTGTTGACATCACTTTCATGCTGGTCCCAGCAGCGTGGCCATTCTTTCTGGTGGTTTTCCTTGCGGTCCCCCTCTGCTGGTCGGCTGGGATCTGTATCAAATGGCTGCACACCAGACTACCTTTAGGGCTGCCTATTGCTGAACTTTACTATGATGGATATGATGAGCCTTTTGCCTTCTTACTTGTAGTTAGTGTGTTTTTATCCTTGGGCAATAAATAGTCTTGTGCTACTGCACTTAGAAGCGCCTTCTGTTTTTTATTTTGTGTCTTCTGTGTTTTAAAAACATGACCTGTAGGCTCAGTTCACACTGGGGCGACTTGTCAGGCGACCTAGTCGCCTGACAAGTCGCCTCCCGTTCTGTACAATGGAACCGTTCTAATAGGAGCGACGCAAGTCGCTCCGACTTAGAAAAAGGTTCCTGTACTTCTTTTGGGGCGACTTGAGGCGACTTGCATAGACTTCTATACAGAAGTCGTTTTGCAAGTCGCCGTGCATGTCGTGTGCAGGTCGCCTCGGTGAGGCGACCTGCAAGTCGTGCCGCCCCTGTGTGAACCGACGCTTAGCTCCAAGAGTCTAGGCAAACAAATAAAAAGCTAAAAATGTGATTCAAAATAATTCTTTCATTGGAAACTATACAAAATTATAATAATGTAGGATTAAATGGCCAGAGTATTGCATAAACCCAACCGTGTTTTTATGGCAATAATTGAAGACAAATAATTCACAGACATGAAGGCTGATTAAAGCCATGTTTCGAAGTAGTCCTCAAGAGACGAGCCTTTATTTCCTTCTTGAACCCCTGTAAAATGCAGTTTATTAACCACTTGCCTACTGGGCACTTTCACCCTCTTCCTGCCCCGGCCAATTTTCAGCGCTGTCACACTTTGAATGACAATTGCACGGTTATGCAACACTGTACCCATATAAGTTTTTATTGTTTTTTTTTCACACAAATAGAGCTTTCTTTTGGTAGTATTTAATCACCACTTTTTTTTTGTGCTAAACAAACGAAAAAAGACATTTAGAACATTTTTCATATTTTGGTATAAAATTTTGCAAACAGGTAATTTTTCTCCTTTACTGATGTGCGCTGATGAGGGTGCATTGATGGGCACTGATAGGTGGCACTGATGGACACTGATGAGGCGGCGTTGGTGGGCACTGATGAGGAGGCACTGTTGAGGCTGCACTAATAGGCAGCGAGAGGTGGCACTAAAGGGCAGCACTGATGGGCAGTGAGAGGTGGCACTAAAGGGCAGCACTGATAGGCGGCACTAATAGGCACTAATAGGTGGCGGTGATGAGCACTGATAGACAGCACTGAGACGTGACACTGAGGAGGCACTGATGGGCACTGATTGGCAGCACTGATGGGCACTGATAGGTGGCACTGATGAGCACTGATTGGCAGAACTGTTGGGCACTGATCGGCAGCACTGGTGGGCACATATTGGAAGCACTGGTGGGCAGTGGTTGGACTGCACTGATAACCAGGACTCTAATAATCAGTGCCCTGATTATTAGTGCTGATGTCCCTTTAACATAAGCTGGTTATCAGCTTTCTTCTTCTCTCCTCATGCTATCAGCAATAACCAATAACCGGCTTATGTTTACATCCTGTGATCAGCTATCATTGGCTGACAGCTGATCACGTGGTAAAGGGCCGCTGTGATTGGCCCTTTACCTCAATCTGTGGTCAGCTGAGTCCAAAGGACTCTGAAATTATAGAGTGCACCGCCCACGCCACAGAGGGCACTTGCAGATCATGGGAGGATGTCCATGGACACCCTCCCAGCAAACTAAGCATGTGCTGTAGTCGTCTTTCGGCTATAGTGCGGGCAGGAAGTAGTTAAGAAGGTGGGAATAATAAATTGAACATGCACTTGATCCAAGAGAGATTCAGCAACTAATGCTCACTTTCAGGTATACAAAATAGTACAATAAAACTGACCATATAAATAACCTGGGTGTGACCTTGGAGAGCTCTGGAAACTCTGTGTCCAGCTCCCCCGGCCCCTCCTATGTGTAAATCACCCTGTGTCCATTAGGGGCACAGGTTGACAAAGAACCCCAGTCTGATCTGTGCTAGTCAGACTCGCTGTACAGCCACACTGGAATATTGTATATATGTATATATTGTATGTTGCCTCCTGCTGTTGTGGACTGTTTGCAGAGATTGTTTGGGGTATGGCTGTGTCCCATTGTTCTGTTGTGTATGTCTGCCTTAGGAGAACTGTATTATGGGATGGATGTTTTGTATTTGTGTTCCTGGCATGTGGACTGGGGGCAGGGTGGAGAGGGGAGGGGTGAATTCCTCCAACAACTCTCCCTGCTGATTGGACAGTTTAGCCCGCCCTGAATCAAAGAGAGGGGGGAGTGGTTCCCTGAGTGTATACCTGTGTACCTGTGTTTTAATAGACAGTTTGAAGTTTTTCATCCTACATTGAGTTACGGTTAATGACTGGGTGAGCTAAGGGGTCTTGGATAGTGCTGGTTCTAGACAAAGAAAGCATTTATGGCGGACATAGTCCTGTTGCGTATGGGTGTCCGTTACACTGGGTAAACTCAAATCAAAACCAACACTTAGCATCACTTCAACCTTAATGTCAACGCCTAAATAGGTAATCTCAGAACAACTGCCAAACATCATCTTTGTTATTAACATCATGTAACTTACTTTTATTTAGTAGTTTTATCCCTTACCATTTGCTAATATGCCATACTTTTAAAAAAAGCATTAAGAATTGTGATCAAAGAGTGTTATCTAGGTTAAGTGTATAAAGAGTATTTACATATAAACAGCCAGTTCTAATGATTCTTGAAAAAAAGTAGAAGTTCAATCTGCAGAATATATTTATTGATTGGGTTGCATAATACTGTATATACAAACTACACACAAAATAGTATTTACAAAACAATTTACAGTATAACATAAAAATGTTCAATTCGCCAAAGGGCATATACATATAGATAACTCGTACAATAACAGAAAAGCAACAATGTTAACATGTGTAAATAAACTAGCTGCCGTTATAAAATATTCATCCAATCAATTGTATATGTTTCAAAGAAAATTCTCAAAGCATTGGCAGTGCTCTCTCAATATGATCATTAAATGCAATATCTATGTATCATTAATTTTCATATAGTCCACCATTCGTGAAATATACACAGTCAATTTTTTGAATAAGAACAATGGGGTAATTAGCCGGGGATGTTTCCACCTTCACCACACCTCATGGAGCCTGCTCCCTTCACCTCAGCCACTCACCAGATCCCCATATAATCAAGCATTGGTTTTAAATCCTCCAGCGATCAGTTCCTACTCTTATCAGAATAACTGTCCCGATGTTGCCAATCAGATCCCCATACACTCAGACAATAGTGATAGAATCCTCAAACTATCAATTTCTATACTTAACAGGATGTTGCCAAACTCACAGATGATGCCAATCTCGCAAGAAATAAAACGTTACATTGCATAATCCTGTATGGTATTTTATTCTTAAAAAAAGTTGTGATGATGAAACGCATCAGGATGGGACCATACAATGACCTAGAGTGACATCAACATGCTGCCAGAGCCTACAGCCACCACAAGCGCTTTGATACCAGCAGCGGTGAAAGGCAAGCAGGCAGTTGAACACTGAGATTTATGCTGTCATTTCATTTAAATGATTGTAATGCCCCGTACACACGAGTCACACAAATTTGTCAGAAATTCAGACATACAGCACGTACAACGAGCCGAGAAAAATGAAGTTCAATAGCCAGTGCAGCTCTTCTGCTTGATTCCGAGCATGAGTGGAAGTTTGTGCGTCGGAATTGTGTACACACGATCGGAATTTACGACAACGGATTTTGTTGTCAAAAAATTTGAGATCCAGATCTAAAATTTTGTGTTATGGAAATTCAGATGAAAAATGTCCGATGGAGCCTACACACGGTCGGAATTTCCGACAACAGGCTCCCATCGAACATTTTCCTTTGGAAAATCCAACCATGTGTACGGGGCATTAGTGTGTTTTAAAAAGGGGGTTGGATTTTTTTTGAGAGATTGGCGATTCTTGCAAGATTGGCATCATCTGCGAGTTTGGCAAAATCCTGTTAAGTATAGAAATTTATATAAAGTGTTTTCTTCTGTGACCTACGTAATCTTAAAGTTGGACAAAAGTGAAAAAAAGTGAAAAAAACAGTGGCGCTATCTTGAAACCTAATAATTTCACCCTTAAAGTGAACTCTTTAACTAAATGAACATACAAATGTAGAATGCAAATATATATATATATATAATGAACACCAAGTGGCAAGTGAAAAATACATAAAAAGTGCACAACAACTGATTATATTGCAAAAAAATTGCATAAAAAATACATGAAAAAACTTATATAAAGTCTGTATGAAGTGATGTCTTCTTTGCAGCTTCCACCACACCCAGGTGCTGAGTGAGCCCACTCCCTAAAGAAATTCACTCACCAACTCCAATTGCCCACACTCTCGTGTAAGGCTTAAGTGCTTTTTATAACCAAACAGGAAGGATCACAACGGCAAACCAAACATCCAAATATGTGTGCAGGAATCGTTCCACATGTAAATGAAAAAAGTGCTCCAATAGTGTAAATCGTATAACCAGTTTATTGAAAAACACACACAATTTTCAATGTTTAAACTCACACTTTCCAAATTAAAAAAATGCAGAGTAAAACTTCTACAGCCAAATGAACTCCAAAGCACAGCACAGCAAACAATTGGATACCACAGTTAAGGGTTGCGGTCACGGCGGACCCGAGGTATGCAGGCGTCTGACCGCTTCTCTCACCTACTCCTCGATGGCCAGCCACTCTGACAGATCCCCCCTTCCTGGTACAGCTAGAAAGTGTCACTCGTCATTGGTGGACACCATCATACGGCCACGCCCCGACATGTTTCGTCACACAGTGACTTATTCATGGGGTTGGCCGTATGGGATCACAATCATCCCTTATATACCCTCCTATCACCAGCTGATAGGGAATCGCCCGGCGCGCCTGCGCATAACTCGTGTCCCCGCGATCGCAATATCCCCATCACTGGGAAACAGCATCCATTAAATCACGTAAGGTACACTGTAAAATATCTACTAATTTCAAACTACAGGCACAATTCTGTAACCTATATCATACACAGGCTATATTTAAACTACTTTCGATTTCACATATAAGTCATATATTCACGTATGTTTCTTACAACCTCCACATTAGATATTTGACATTCAATTACCTAAAACAAACGGTTAAACATTGCTCTAAAATATCTCTTAATTAAAACAATGAACCAAATACCAATAGTGAAATAAAAAAAATATATAAACTTTATATATTTTAATAACAATAATCTATATGTATATGGATGGCTGGAACCTCTCTAAACAATAAAATCTCAATCCTTAGCTACTAGACTGACAGTCTCTAATATACAAATCTGTATTATAAATATATGAATACCTACTATAAGATTGTACTCAGACATTTTTCATCATAAAACAGCACCATACCTGATCATTATTACATGAGGGTATATATAACCTGGGATATAGAACCTGCTTAGGCATCCTTTAAAGCAACCACTGGTAGGTGCTAACTGCAGCCCAATCATTATCTCCTCCTCTATTTAAAACTACTTCTGTCAGTCATTTGGGTTTCACCATTAGGTTTCCCCCGTCACTTGCAAATCATATATTTATATATAAAAACATATAATCCACAACTGATTTAGACATAATAATTAGTTGAAACTCACAACAAAATAATCTTTTAACTGTTTACAACTCATTATGTCCATACCCTATACTAAAAACATCAGGAGTACACTACACAGGGGATATATAAAAACAACTCCTTTCCAATGGGGTGTCTGAATCTGCAAATATGTGCATTGATCAGACAACCTCCAATGTCATGTAACGTGCCCCCTATTAAAGTGACAGTGCTATATAATCTAAAAATCACTTAATTACTTAATTAGTTTAATGGAGCCAAAGTCTATTGAATATGGGTACAATGTAGTCAGACAAGAAAAATGTCACCCCATAATTCCTATTAAAAAAAATTCTTTATTAACCACTTGACCACTGGGCACTTAAACCCCCTTAATAACCAGACCAATTTTCAGCTTTCGGTGCTCTCACACTTTGAATGACAATTACTCAGTCATGCAACACTGTACCCAAATTAATTTTTTGTCCTTTTTTTCACACAAATAGAGCTTTCTTTTGGTGGTATTTAATCACTGCTGGGTTCTTTATTTTTTGCGCTATAAAAGAAAAAAGACCAAAAATTCTGTAAAAAAAATGAATTTTTCTTTGTTTCTGTTATAAAATTTTTGCAAATTAGTAATTTTTTCTTCATATATTTTGGCCAAAATGTATACCGCTACATATCTTTGGTAAAAATAAATCAAATCGGTGTATATTATTTGGTCTTTGTGAAAGTTATAGAGTCCACAAGCTATGGTGCCAATCTCTGAAAATTGATCACACCTGAATTACTGACGGCCTATCTCATTTCTTGAGACCCTAACATGCCAGAAAAGTACAAATACCCCCCAAATGACCCCTTTTTGGAAAGAAGACATTCCAAGGTATTTAGAAAGATGCATGATGAGTTTTTTGAAGTTGTCATTTTTTCCCACAATTCTTTGCAAAATCAAGATTTTTTTTTTCACAAAATTGTCATATTAGCAGGTTATTTCTCACACACAGCATATGCATACCACAAATTACACCCCAAAACACATTCTGCTATTACTCCCGAGTATGGCGATACCACATGTGTGAGACTTTTACACAGCGTGGCCACATACAGAGGCCCAACATGCACGGAACACCATCAGGCGTTCTGGAGTGCCCAGGCCAATTCTGACATTTCTCTCCTACATGTAAAAATCATAATTTATTTGCTAGAAAATTACATAGAACCCCAAAACATTATATATATTTTTTTAGCAAAGACCCTAGAGAATACAATGGCGGTCGCTGCAACTTTTTTTCTTGCACGGTATTTGCGCAGCAATTTTTCGAACACGCATACTTCGCCCCCATCGCCACACCAACCTGCTGGGAAAAGAACTGCCCATTAAACCAAAAGTAGTTATGGGACATACAGAATGGTGAGCCAATGACGAGTGACGCTTTCTAGCTGTACCAGGAAGGGGGGATCTGTCAGAGTGGCTGGCCATCAAGGAGTAGGTGAGAGAAGCGGTCTGATGCCTGCATACCTTGGGTCCGCCGTGACCGCAACCCTTAACTGTGGTATCCAATTGTTTGCTGTGCTGTGCTTTGGAGTTCATTGTGCTGTGGAAGTTTTTCAATAAACTGGTTATACGATTTACACTATTGGAGCACTTTTTTCATTTACATGTGGAACGATTCCTGCACACATATTTGGATGTTTGGTTTGCCGTTGTGATCCTTCCTGTTTGGTTATAAAAAGCACTTAAGCCTTACACGAGATTGTGGGCTATTGGAGTTGGTGAGTGAATTTCTTTAGGGAGTGGGCTCACTCAGCACCTGGGTGTGGTGGAAGCTGCAAAGAAGACATCACTTCATACAGACTTTATATAGGTTTTTTCATGTATTTTTTATGCAATTTTTTTTGCAATAAAATCAGTTGTTGTGCACTTTTTATGTATTTTTCACTTGCCACTTGGTGTTCATTATATATATATATGCATTCTACATTTGTATGTTCATTTAGTTAAAGAGTTCACTTTAAGGGTGAAATTATTAGGTTTCAAGATAGCGCCACTGTTTTTTTCACTTTTGTCCAACTTTAGGATTATGTAGGTCACAGAAGAAAACACTTTATATATATCTTAATTTTTAAGGTGGCAGCTTTAGATTTTCTGTAAAATTCATTTGTGTACTCCGAGGCGCAGTGGTGGTAAGCAAAGTATAGGTGGGTAGTGATACTTTGAATATCAACTTTAAGTATAGAAATTGATCATTCAAGGATTCTATCACCATTGCCTGAGTGTATGGGGATCTGATTGGCAATATCGGGACAATTATTCTGATAAGAGTGGGAACTGATCGCTGGAGGATTTAAAACCAATGCCTGATTACATTGGTATCTAGTGTGGCTTATGTGAAGGGAGCGGGCTCCAAGAGGTGTGGTGAAGGTGAAACCTCCCCTGGCTTATTATCCCATTGTTCTTACTAAAAAATACAGACTGCGTATATTTCACAAATGGTGGACTATATGAAAATGAATGATACATAGATATTGAATTTAATGATCATATTGAGAGAACGCTGGTAATGCTTTGAGGATTTTTCTTTGAAACATATACAATTGAATATACAGTATAAGTCATGTATAATATCTACATGATATTTACACATTATGCACAAAACCATCTTTACAATACAATGTACAGTACAAGTATGGAGCTAGATTACCTCTCAGCTTCAGGTCAGTTCATACTGAGTGCTTGTGTGTCCCCAGGACAAAGAGGGTGCCCAGCTTGGTAACAAATGCATTGTATTCCCCTCTCCTTTCTGTAGAGTAGCTAATACAATGCACCCCAATTGTTCACTATACTTAGAAAATGTATATTGAGCACAGCCTCATTGGAGAATTCAAAAAAGGCTTCTGTTTACAACCCATGTGAGATGTGCTAAGGAAAGACAATGACCAGACCTTGGAAGTAGAAAACAATTTACAGTAACACCAACAGGAAAGCTAGGAATGGTGTGATGATGAAACACACTCAATGGATTACTCAGGTCTCTGCTTTTGCGGCTGTTCAGAACAAGGAACATATATATGCATGTGGTGGAATTGTTCTGTTATAAAGAAATTCCGGGAAAAGGTTTTTTTACTTGCTTCAGAAATGTTTGAAATAACAATAATACCACATCCAGAAATTGCCCCTTTAAATATAAAACCTGTTTACATGACTTGTAAACAATGCAAGCTATTCATACAACTTATGACGGCCGCGAAACAGACAATAACTAAAGCAAGGAAAACTCCCTTACTAAACATAGCAGAAACCAAGCACAGAATGAATCGGTCATTGTTGCATGCAAAAATGGAAGCCCTAGATCAGTGGTCATCAACCCTGTCCTCAGGGCCCACTAACAGGCCAGGTTTGCAAGATAACTGAAATACATTACAGGTGATATCATTCGCTGCTCAGTGATTGCAGTATTCTAGTCTGTATCTCCCCAAGGTAATACATAAAACCTGGCCTGTTAGTGGGCTATAAAGTGGGTTATAAAGAAAATCTGAAAGGATATGAAGGTCTATGGAAACCATGGATCACACATTGTTTACCTATAAACTTTGACCACCAGGTACTCCAGTCAGTCAGTAACTAACATTTTTATATGAAGCAATGATAAAACTATAAGAATAGATTTCGCCTCCGGAACACCTCATGCCCTCTGCCCCCCCCCCCCCCCCCACCTTTCCTTACCCTTATTTTCTTTCTTTCTTTTTTCCTCTCTTCCTTATTTTTCTCTTATTATCATTTCATAAGGTACCTAACAGCAACAGGTGATATCGAATATATTTAAAATATCACACTCAGAAGTTTGATACATATACTTTATTCAAATGTTTAACACACATAGACCTAATTTTCATTTCATTAACTGATAATGATCCTCTAAATATTAATGTAAGCTAATATTGAAACAGTCTGAAAACTCTATCATTTTGATAAAAAGGGAACTTATCTAACATAAATTTTACCATCTGTGTGTTATATTAATACAATGCCGGTGTTCAGTCGAGAAGTGCCCCCCCATCGAATAGTGCCCGGGATGTACTGCGCATGCGCAGGACAGAGCAGCACAACAGCTGATTTGCCCACCATGGGCTGACGTAACCATGACGCAAGTGCACATCATGGGAGGTATCTCTTAATGGGACATACCATTTCACAGGCACAATTTAAACCCTTTACAAACAGCGGGGGAGACCGTAGTTCTCACATTGTACATCGCTGCTGCTGGAGGGCGGCTAGTGGCTGTGTTGAAGAGCTGGTTTTGTCTGTGTTGCAAGCCGACCTTTCACACAGGCAAAACCAGCCATTGTACACAGCAAACCTGCCCTGCAACACAGAGAAAACAGAACCATCAGCACACTGTAAAGCTGCCCGCAACAGCGAGCCACAATGTGAGAACTACGGTGTCCCCCCGCTGTTTGTATAGCTTTCAGTTGTGGCTATGAAATGGTATCTCCCATCGAGAGATGCCTTCTATGATGTGCACTTGCGCCCTGGTCACGTCACTCCAGCTGATCAGCAAATCAGCATGCGCAGTATATTCCGGGCACTATTCGATGGGGGGCACTTTTCGAAAGAACACCGTAACCTGCTTCTTTATTTTACATGTAACTACTAAAATACCTTTAATTGATACATTATACTTGTTACCATATGTTGATCTTTCAATAAAAGCCTTTGAATGAGGAAAACACTCAATGATTTAACTATATTCCCATCTAACTAAAATATATTTCTAATTACAATATTATTTACATCTGTTAATGGAGATTTCACATAAACTCGTTATCTTACAAAGAGGCATAGGAGATGTCCGTAACTACGTCTCCAAATCAAGTAATGGGTTATGTTTACATGTTAATCATTTTGTTTGATTTACAGTGCCTTGAAAAAGTATTCATTCCCCTTGAATTGTTCCACATTTTGTCATGTTACTGCCAAAACGTAAATGTTAGGGGGAGTGGCCTGGCTATGAAGTGTGACAGCTGCTTAGGATGAGAGCTCCATCATCCAGGGCTTCTTTTTAAGCTGAGATTAGCGGGAGAGAGCTAAAATTGGAGATTGAGGACGGCAGGGAGTGTGACAGACCTAGCTGGGAGAGAGACTTTTGGAGGAGACTGTATGCTAGCCTCTTGCCGATCGATCGTGGGCCCTGGCATTTGGGGGAACGGTGCTCTTTGTGAGCTGTATGCCTGGGGACCCTTGAGGTGGTATTACTGTGGATTCGGGTCCTTGTCCTCCAGGACACACAGACTCTGGGGACCCTGGATTTGCCATATTGGAATAGTGACTGGTTCATACCATTGGGACTCCTACTGTTAAATGCTAATGTCATCAATTCCAGCTACCTGTCTGTTGTCTGCTAAAATGTGTATTGTAAATAAGTCTCTAGTATGGGATCTAAGAGTCATTAGATCCCCATTGTTGTTTGTGTTTAATTAACTCTGCTATTGTGATAATGTTGATTGGATTTTCTGAACTACAAGACGGCCAGTCTGGCCTAAAGGTCATGTCTGAGTCATCTAGGCTGTTTAAAGGGATTAGTTAATTAGCTCATATTAATTAGGTTAATTAGGTTACAGCTGTATTGTTAGAGTAATATGAGCAGGAGGTCTGCACCTCCTTTTTTATTGTATAAATAAGACTGTATTCCTGTCAATAGAGAGATTCCTGTTTGAACTTACATACAGCCTGCCTGGTGTTTGTTCTGAGCTATCACAACTGGGTTAGAATGGCACATAGCTGTAGTTCTAATCCCGAAGCATTGGATGACCGAACCATCAGATATTGCGATCTGCATTCTGATTCAATAGCTGCAGAGGAGTGTCGGGAGAGTGGAACCGAGCGAGCAAGGAGCAGCCATACAGCAGGTCCAGCAGGCCACACGCACTCATGCCCAGCACTTGATGGATATGCATATGAAGGATTTGGACAACAGGGGCCGGAGACGTAGCTTGCAGGTAAGGGGGCTACCGGAATCAGTGGAGGGCCAGTCAGTAGTCTGGGCTGTCTTTAGGACACTGCTGGGCAGGCAACCAGATGCTCCCGTAGAAATGGAAAGATGCCACAGGGCTCTCAGGCCTCAGGGCTGGGACCCACCCAGGGACACTGTCTGCTGCCTGTTCAGCTTTACTCAAAAGGAAGACATACTGTGCTTAGCGCATACTTACAACCATCTAGACCATCAAGGGACACCCATACAGATATTCCAGGATTTCTCCACCAGTACTCTTCAACATAGAAGAGACTTACGCCCTCTCTGGCAGTGCTACAGGATAGGCCTATTGCATACAGATGGAAATTCCCTTTCTGCTTGCAAGCAATAGCAGGGAACCGCACTGCATCCCTAATGCGGTTGGACTTTCTGGCGGCAAATGTGCGATTGGAGCTTGTTGTCGGAAATTCCGACCGTGTGTAGGCTCCATCTGACTTTTTCCATCTGAATTTCCGACACACAAAATTTGAGATCTGGATCTCAAATTTTTCAACAACAAAATCCGTTCTCGTAAATTCCAATTGTGTGTAGACAATTCCGGCGCACAAAGTGCCACGCATGCTTAGAAAAAATTACGAGACGGAAGCGCTGCTCGGTCTGGTAAAACTAGAGATAGCACATTTGTCACACTGCAATTTTTAAAATATTTTAATGCAGCGCATTCTCTTATTTTTTATAATGCTATATTAATGAAGTTGTTTTGCTGCTCATATTCACACAGAGTTATGACAAACTGATTTCTTTATTATTTCTTGTGATCTCCCGAATCATATTATTTATTTTTTTCGTTAGATCTCCATAATAACGTTTCTAATTTTTGTTTAATATATATATATATATATATATATATATATATATATATATATATATATATATATATATATATATATATATCCTATTTTTTTTTATAGTGATCTCCATAATATTTTTTCTTGTTTTGTGTGTCAAGTTACCACAACACCATTATGATCTTGTATTTTTTAATCTCAAGAAGGTTGGTGTTGGTGTCCCTTAATTAATTTGACATTGTATTTCAGAAATGTACCTGCCTACTGAGAAACAAACTGTCCTTTTTGAAGTAAAACACATAGGCAAGTATTTCAGAAAAAAATATCCATTTATTATGGGTCATAACAAAATAAAGAGGAAGGCAACGCTGGAGAAACTGTTGAAATTTGCATAGCCTTTGTACCCCAGGGTAGACATCAACAATTTTACAGTCAAAATTGGTGGCCTGAGGAGTCCTTATAATAGTGAGCACAATCTGGTCCAGGACTACAAGAGATCAGGAACATACAACAGCCTGCATCTTTTGTCAGACCAGACTGAACCCAGGCCATCACTCTCTGGTCTTCCTTACATACTTCCTTCCAGGCTTCCTTTTAGGCTGTGGCTCTGGTGTTGTAGTTGTGGCAGGAGATGGAGGAGGAGGAGGACCATGGTTAAACTCACAAATGTGGCTTTGGTTTGTGAGTTCGCCCCCCAACCCCTTAATTAGGGCTTGTAAGATCAGATACTCACATAAGAGGCGTTGGCCCTCCTCCATTTCCTGCATTTTTCAGGCTACCATGTAGGCATATTCCTCTTGATTATTGAGGGGGGGGGGTTCTGAGGGCTGCAGTAGCCTTCTGAAATAGGCCAATTGCAGCCTCCTCCAGGTTACTCTGCTTCCTGGGACTTTTTGTTGGAATGCGGAGGGCAGGGACCTGGGATTCGGGCAGGCTACTGGGCCCGACCACCTCCTGGCTGCCACTTTCCACTGCCTGGCTGAGGCTTTCCTGTGTATGAAAATAGGACATAGTTTTAGTTTTTCGTTCAGCAATCATACACAGTTTTCAGCTCATGACTGTTGCAAATTGAATGCTAATAAATAGAAATGACTATCATTCTGACCCCAGCATTTTTCATTCTTGTCACAATCAGTTTTGTCTACTACTGTCTATTGATATGTAAAAAATAACACCTATTTAACATCATTAATTTGACAACCAGAAATATTTTTAATAATGCTATACCTGACTCAAGCTGGGCTTCTCCACATGCTGCTGCCTGGAAGGCCCAGGTTGGTTGTTGGAAGCCTCAGCTGGGGGGGAAGGAAGCGTTGAAGGAAGACTGGAGAGTGCTGGCCTGGGTTCACTCTGGTCTGACAGAAAACGCAGTCTGTCGTAGTACCACAGCCTGGGGACATAACTGTCATCTGCTGCTCCTGATCTCAGGGAATCCTGGACCTTCTTACATAGTTACATAGTTACATAGTAGGTGAGGTTGAAAAAAGACACAAGTCCATCAAGTCCAACCTATGTGTGTGATTATGTGTCAGTATTACATTACATATCCCTGTATATTGCGGTCATTCAGGTGATTATCTAATAGTTTCTTGAAGCTATCAATGCTCCCCGCTGAGACCACCGCCTGTGGAAGGGAATTCCACATCCTTGCCGCTCTTACAGTAAAGAACCCTCTACGTAGTTTAAGGTTAAACCTCTTTTCTTCTAATTGTAATGAGTGGCCACGAGTCTTATTAAACTCTCTTCTGCGAAAAAGTTTTATCCCTATTGTGGGGTCACCAGTACAGTATTTGTAAATTGAAATCATATCCCCTCTCAAGCGTCTCTTCTCCAGAGAGAATAAGTTCAGTGCTCGCAACCTTTCCTCATAACTAAGATCCTCCAGACCCTTTATTAGCTTTGTTGCCCTTCTTTGTACTCGCTCCATTTCCAGTACGTCCCTCCTGAGGACTGGTGCCCAGAACTGGACAGCATACTCCAGGTGCGGGCGGACCAGAGTCTTGTAGAGCGGGAGAATTATCGTTTTATCTCTGCAGTTGATCCCCCTTTTAATGCATGCCAATATTCTGTTTGCTTTATTAGCAGCAGCTTGGCATTGCATGCCGTTGCTGAGCCTGTCATCCACTAGGACCCCCAAGTCCTTTTCCATCCTAGATTCCCCCAGAGGTTCTCCCCCCAGTGTATAGATTGCATTCATATTTTTGACACCCAAATGCATTATTTTACATTTTTCTACATTGAACCTCATTTGCCATGTAGTCGCCCACCCCATTAATTTGTTCAGGTCTTTTTGCAAGATTTCCACATCCTGCGGAGAAGTTATTGCCCTGCTTAGCTTAGTATCGTCTGCAAATACAGAGATGGAACTGTTTATCCCATCCTCCAGGTCATTTATGAACAAATTAAATAGGATTGGTCCCAGCACAGAACCCTGGGGGACCCCACTACCCACCCCTGACCATTCTGAGTACTCCCCATTTATCACCACCCTCTGAACACGCCCTTGTAGCCAGTTTTCAATCCATGTACTCACCCTATGGTCCATGCCAACGCACCTTATTTTGTACAGTAAACGTTTATGGGGAACTGTGTCAAATGCTTTTGCAAAATCCAGATACACCACGTCTACGGGCCTTCCTTTATCTAGATGGCAACTCACCTCCTCATAGAAGGTTAATAGATTGGTTTGGCAAGAACGATTCTTCATGAATCCATGCTGATTACTGCTAATGATATCATTCTTATTACTAAAATCTTGTATATAGTCCCTTATCATCCCCTCCAAGAGTTTACATACTATTGATGTTAGGCTAACTGGTCTGTAATTCCCAGGGATGTTTTTTGGGCCCTTTTTAAATATTGGTGCTACATTGGCTTTTCTCCAATCAGCTGGTACCATTCCAGTCAATAGACTGTCTGTAAAAATTAGGAACAACGGTCTGGCAATCACCTGACTGAGTTCCCTAAGTACCCTCGGATGCAAGCCATCTGGTCCCGGTGATTTATTAATGTTAAGTTTCTCAAGTCTAATTTTAATTCCGTCCTCTGTTAACCATGTAGGTGCTTCCTGTGTTGTGTCATGAGGATAAACACTGCAGTTTTGGTTACTGAAGCCCCCCGATTCACTCGTGAATACTGAGGAGAAGAATAAATTCAATACCTCTGCCATCTCCCCATCCTTTGTAACCAGATGTCCTTCCTCATTCTTTATGGGGCCAATATGGTCTGTCCTCCCTTTTTTACTGTTTACATACTTAAAGAATTTCTTGGGATTTTTTTTGCTCTCCTCCGCTATGTGTCTTTCATGTTCTATCTTAGCCATCCTAATTGCACCCTTACATTTCTTATTGCATTCTTTATAAATTCTGAATGCTGTGGATGATCCCTCAACCTTGTATTTTTTGAAGGCCTTCTCCTTTGCTTTTATATGCATTTTTACATTGGAGTTAAGCCATCCAGGATGTTTGTTCGCTCTTTTAAATTTATTACCCAATGGGATACATTGGCTAATGCCCTTATTTAATATGCTCTTAAAGCAAACCCATCTCTCCTCTGTATTCTTTGTTCCTAATATTTTATCCCAATTTATGCCTTTTAGCAAGGTTTGTAGTTTAGGGAAGTTGGCTCTTTTGAAATTCAGTGTCTTTGTGTTCCCTTCATGTCTCCTATTTGTGTGATTTATACTGAAACTAATTGACCTGTGATCGCTGTTACCTAAATTGCCCCGTATTTCCACATCTGTTATCAGGTCTGTATTGTTGGTAATCAGTAGATCTAGTAATGTTTTATTTCTAGTTGGTGCGTCTACCATCTGACCCATAAAATTGTCCTGCAAGACATTAAGGAACTGGCGAGCCTTAAATGAATGCGCGGTTCCCTCCGCCCAGTCTATGTCTGGATAATTAAAATCCCCCATTATGATAACACTTCCCATCCTTGCTGCTAATCCAATTTGTGATAGGAGATCCGTCTCCACTTCCTCCCTCAGGTTAGGGGGCCTATAGCATACTCCCAGTATTATTTTCCCCTTAGCTTCATCCCTTTGGAGCTCTACCCATAAAGATTCCACCTCCTCCCTAGCCCCCTCAGTGATGTCATCTCTCACATTCACTTGTACATTATTCTTGATATATAGGCATACCCCTCCCCCTTTTTTACCCTCTCTATCCTTGCGGTATAGGGTATACCCTTGAATGTTTGCCAGCCAATCATGAGAGCTGTTGAACCAGGTCTCTGAAATCCCCACAAAATCCAAATCCTCCTTGTACAACAGTATCTCTAGTTCACCCATCTTGTCTGCCATGCTCCTGGCATTGGTGAACATGCCACATAGTTTAGACCGGTCGCATATTGTCCTCGTATTGGGTGTTTCAAGATTGCAACTTGGACTTGCTACTATACTCACCTTGTGTTTTTGTGCTTTGGTTAACCTACCACTAATGCCCCCAATACTACCCTCTGGAATATCTTCCGCGCTGGCTATCACTGTCTCTGGACCCTCCCCCCCATCGCCTAGTTTAAAAACCCCTCTAACTTTTTGGCCATCTTCATTCCCAGCAGATCTGCACCCTCCTCATTTAGGTGCAGTCCGTCCCTTCTATAGTACCGGTTACCGACTGAGAAGTCGGCCCAGTCCTCCAGGAACCCAAACCCCTCCTTACTACACCAGCTCTTCAGCCACTTGTTTACTTCCCTAATCTCCCTCTGCCTCTCTGGTGTGGCTCGATGTACCGGTAGTATTCCTGAGAACACTACCTTGGAGGTCCTTTTCCTCAATTTAGCTCCTAAGTCCCTAAAATCGTTCTTTAGGACACTCCATCTGCCTCTGACTTTGTCATTGGTGCCAACGTGCACCATGACAGCCGGGTCTTCCCCAGCCCCTCCCAGTAATCTGTCCACAAGATCCGTGATGTGCCGAACCCGAGCGCCCGGTAGACAACATACTGTTCGGCGCTTCAGGTCTTGGTTACAGATTGCCCTCTCTGTCCTTCTAAGAATTGAGTCCCCTACCACCAGAATCTGTCTTTCCTTTCCCTTTGCTGCCCCCCCACTCTCACTGGAGGAGTTCTTCCCCTGGCAGCTAGGAGAGTCCCTCAACTCCAGCAGTGCTGGTCCCTGACTGGTTACACCAATGTCACTCAATGGAGCGTACTTATTGGGATGCTGCAGTCCTGGATCGGCCTCCCTGGCACTTCCCCCTCTACCCCTCCTGACTGTCACCCATCTACTCTTTGCTAGTGCCTGCACCTCTTTGTCTCCACCCGCCTCTGTGCTGGCCCCTGCCGCCACCTGCCGTGTACGTTCCTGGCTCACCTTTAGTATGGAGGGACTTCTCAGTGCTGACAGTTGCTTCCCCAGATTCAGAACCTGGGCTTCCAGGGAAACAATGTGCTTACATTTTGCACAGCAGTATTCGCCCTCGATCGGATGATCAAGGAACGCATACATGCGGCAAGATGTACAAAGAGTCGCCTCTCCACACCCGCCGGGCATCGTACCTATTTAAATTTAGTGAGGATTTGGGGATTTTACCCTGTCCAAATTACCTAACAGCTAGCTTCCTGGCACTAATACTCAAGACAATACACAGGTACACAATACACAAGTACTAACGATCCACACACACTACTCAGACAACACTCAGATACTCACACTACACAGGTACTATGACCCCTGTTATAACCTCCTGTTTTAAACTCTTGTTTATAACTCCCACTTAAAAAAGCTCCACTTACACCAAGCTCCACAGCTTCAAACTGAGCACGCTCAACTGAGTCCTACAACAAGTTAAATAGTCACCTGGGAGCAATTAACCACACCCTTAATTGATAGACTGATGAAACAAAAAAAAAAAAAAAAAAAAAAGAAAAGCTATTTAAAAAGTGACAGCAAAAGGCAAGATAAAAACTAAAAGGAAAAGTCCCCAAAATGCAACCCAGCAAACACCAACAGACAGCAGCAATACACACACCAACAGACAGCAGCAATACACACACCAACAGACAGCAGCAATACACACACCAACAGCCAGCAGCAATACACACACCAACAGCCAGCAGCAATACACACACCAGCAGACAGCAGCAATACACACACCAACAGACAGCAGCAATACACACACCAGCAGACAGCAAACACCAACAGACAGCAAGACTTGTATACTCTAACTCTTGTTTATAACTCCCACTTAAAAAAGCTCCACTTACACCAAGCTCCACAGCTTCAAACTGAGCACGCTCAACTGAGTCCTACAACAAGTTAAATAGTCACCTGGGAGCAATTAACCACACCCTTAATTGATAGACTGATGAAACAAAAAAAAAAAAAAAAAAAAAGAAAAGCTATTTAAAAAGTGACAGCAAAAGGCAAGATAAAAACTAAAAGGAAAAGTCCCCAAAATGCAACCCAGCAAACACCAACAGACAGCAGCAATACACACACCAACAGACAGCAGCAATACACACACCAACAGACAGCAGCAATACACACACCAACAGCCAGCAGCAATACACACACCAACAGCCAGCAGCAATACACACACCAGCAGACAGCAGCAATACACACACCAACAGACAGCAGCAATACACACACCAGCAGACAGCAAACACCAACAGACAGCAAGACTTGTATACTCTAACTCTTGTTTATAACTCCCACTTAAAAAAGCTCCACTTACACCAAGCTCCACAGCTTCAAACTGAGCACGCTCAACTGAGTCCTACAACAAGTAAAATAGTCACCTGGGAGCAATTAACCACACCCTTAATTGATAGACTGATGAAACAAAAAAAAAAAAAAAAAAAGAAAAGCTATTTAAAAAGTGACAGCAAAAGGCAAGATAAAAACTAAAAGGAAAAGTCCCCAAAATGCAACCCAGCAAACACCAACAGACAGCAGCAATACACACACCAACAGACAGCAGCAATACACACACCAACAGACAGCAGCAATACACACACCAACAGCCAGCAGCAATACACACACCAACAGCCAGCAGCAATACACACACCAGCAGACAGCAGCAATACACACACCAACAGACAGCAGCAATACACACACCAGCAGACAGCAAACACCAACAGACAGCAAGACTTGTATACTCTAACTCTTGTTTATAACTCCCACTTAAAAAAGCTCCACTTACACCAAGCTCCACAGCTTCAAACTGAGCACGCTCAACTGAGTCCTACAACAAGTTAAATAGTGCTCCCTATTATAAGTGCTTCTCATGCCACCAATTTTGGACTTTAAATACCTGATGTCTGCCGTGGGGATCATCGGCTTCACAAATTCAAGCAATTTCTCCAGCGCTGCCTGCCTCTTTGTTTGCTTATTAAAAAACGGGTGGTTCAGCTGCTACAGACAGGGCAGCTCCCTGAACATATCAATGAATATTGCTAGAAATTCCCCATCATTGAAAGGATCCATTTTCTCTGCAAGACACAACACAAAACAAACCTTAATGTCAGGCGAAACTCTCATAATCTTGACCCAATATAGGTCTCAATCTCTAAGCAGTATAGGCCACTGATGCACCAACTTAAAATTGTACCTTCGTTATCACAATCGTCGCTTTGGCTACTCCTTCCTCCGCTCACAGATTGAATGTACAACACACGCGTGTTACGCTTTATATACACTGTGCATGCGTGAAACTCCGCCCGTCCCTGACGTTTTTTCTAGTGTGTTCCCCGCCCCTTGTCTTTCGACGCAGTGGGGAGAGCACATGGCGGAGACACAGCAGGTGCATGCAGACAGCAGCAGCAACAACGAAAGCCCGGAGCCACGAATGTCCCAAGCCTGGAGGAGCTTTAAGGCCTCAAATAAGTCCTTTGTAGAGATGGTGGAGATGGTGGACATCTTGAAGAGGGCCGACTAGGACGGGAACTATGGACCTTACCTAAACCCAAATGTGAGAAAGGCCAAGATCATGACTAAAGTTGTGACAAGTCTGCACAGGAATTTTGGTGTATGAGGATCCAAGGAACAACTGAGGAAATGATGGTCAGACCTGAAATTGAGGGAGCACGATCAGTACAGAAAGATCAGGAACCTGCTTCTGAAAAGTAAGTATTTGTCGTGTGTTCCTATTATTATTATTACTTGCATGCTGCTCCATGTGCTTTTCTTTACTGTTGTACAGTTTAAAATGGCAACTTTCATGTTCATGGGCACAGTAATCGGTCGTAGGAAACATCGTTTGTTCACCCACTTATAAGATGTTTTTGGCAGATACAGATTAACTACATTTGTTCAGGCCTATTTGTATTAAAGTAAGTTTGTTGTCTAGATGGGTTTGTAACTAGAATGAAATTGGAAACTTGATTCAGTGTAAGGAGAGGACACTCAGCAGCTGTTTACAAATCTGGACGCAGGAGCAATAGTGTGGGACACCAGAACAAACTTTTTAGGGTGTCCCACACAGGTGCTCCAGTGGATACTAGGGGTGTCTCCATGCGTGAAACTTTAACAAAAAAGGTAAGTATTCCAGCTTTAGAAAGGAAATAAAAATTTCTTCAGCTTGGAACTCTGCCAAAATAGACAATTGTACAACACTTCCAAGCAATGTTTCATATTCCTATTTCTGCCATCAAATATCTGTGTGCTAAGTATATCTTTTTTTTTCACATAGGGGAGAAAAGACTCAGAACATCTGAGGACACCAGGGACCCACCACCTCCTAAAGAAGGGAAAATCCCAAAACCACAAACAGAGGATATGGAGAAAGGAGAGGTTTATGAAGTGGGCGAAATAGTCACCACAACAGATGAGTGTCTGAGACCACAGCTTCAGGTAATAGATGTATTCCTGCATATTTATAATACATGGTGTGTTTTTTTATTTTAGGTGATGTGGATGTTGTGGAAGAAGAATCTCATTTCACAAGTAAAAGTGCCCAGATCCTCATCAGGGAGATAATGGGGTGCAATCACGATTTAGAAAATATAAAGGAAAACATCAATGATGTTCAACAAAAAATGAAGAACATCATTGATGTTTTAGGCAGAATATAAAACACACAAAAATGTACAGTTTTACCATGTATTTTTGCTTTTAAAAACAAGTTTTAAAGTATTTTATAAGCCACATTTTGAAGATGCACACGGTGTGTCAACATGTGCTATCTGCCATCACGGGATATCGATGTACACGTTTTGTGGGTGCAACCCCTTCCTCGCAACTCAAGTAGGTGAGAGGAAGAGGTTGCACCCCCAAAACACGTCCATCGATCCCCCATGATGGGAGCTAGCACATGTTGACATTAGGCATGGGATCAGGAGGGAAATCCCCAATTTGAATCACAATTTGTGTGCATCTTCAAAATTTGGCTTTTACAGGGGTGACATCACCCCATCTGATGAAGGCAAAATCAACACAGTTTGGACATACTAATGTCTGATATTGCCTTCACTTTATCAAAGTTGAACTTTGTAAGTTCCCGAGTTGTGTATGGTATGGTTTGAAACATGCCTGTTTAACCAAAAAAATGATATTTCTAATGTGAAAAAAAAGGTTATACACCAAAGATGTTGGTTTGTTCAAAAACCCTTTTCTAATGCACATGTGAATGTGCTTTGAGTAAAATGTTTTCTACTCAACAATGTGTGGTTTTTTCTTTTAATGCTCAATAGTAGGGATGACCCGAACACCCCCCTATTCGGTTTGCACCAGAACATGCGAACAGGAAAAAAGTTAATTTGAACACGCAAGCGCCGTTAAAGTCTATGGGACACGAACATGAATAATCAAAAGTGCTAATTTTAAAGGCTTATATGCAAGTTATTGTCATAAAAAGTGTTTGGGGACCTGGGTCCTGCCCCAGGGGACATGGATCAATGCAAAAAAAAAGTTTTAAAAACGGCAGTTTTTTCAGGAGCAGTGATTTTAATAATGCTTAAAGTCAAACAATAAAAGTGTAATATCCCTTTTAATTTCGTAGCTGGGGGGTGTCTATAGTATGCCTGTAAAGTGGCGCATGTTTCCTGTGTTTAGAACAGTCTGACAGCAAAATGACATTTTGAAGGAAAAAAGCCATTTAAATCTACTCGCGGCTATTGCATTGCCGGTCCGACAATACACATAGAAGTTCATTGATAAAAACGGCATTGCTCGAAAATCCCCAGGAAACTTTACTATAAATCGGTAGCTATGCATATGATCAACGCTGCTAGGCTTTGTTTACCGGTTCATTGGAGGTCTATCTCCCCTCCTTCAATGAAGAAGTGGATCTCCCGTATTTATCACAAAGCAGCGAAGGAGGAACTGATCTACACCACCCTTGACAAAATATCTGAATACTCAGGCATATGGGAAGCTTGGAATACATATCCAGAATCTCACTCATACCAAGAGCTAATACAGAGCATCAAGCGAGTTGGTCCTTGGAATGATGACTGAGTTGTAAAGGAACTGTGTGTTATTCATCATCCTATCATAAGATAAGTACTTGCCTGACATGGACGGAGAGGGTAGCTGATGGTTGTCCCACCCCATCTCTTTTCTCTATCTCCTAGGTTCTTTTTCCCCACGCTTTCTTCTTCCCCCGTCCCTTCCCTTTTTTTTTTCTCGTCCCTGGGATTCACTGGACTCGAGTCTGAAGGCATTCACTAGTTCTGCTCCCACACCTATTCGGATACATCAAGTGACCTAATCAACTGTGCTCCTACTTTCTCTGTTCTTATTAGCTAGGTATTCATTGATAGAATACTATTGGAAGTAGTTCACCATGTGTTTTGTGCTTAGAATATCTCCCTCTCATCTTAATAACATGTGCTTCAGATCGAGTTGATAACATTTTGGTTGTATTTTGCTTTGTATTTCTATGCATCCGCCTACATGATGTAATGTTTGTGGAGTCATTTATTGTAATTTTGAGCTAAAATCTTTAATGAAATCTTTATGCAAAAAAAAAAGTAAATACTTTTTATTGGGATTTTTTATGATAGACCATCACAAAATGGAACATAATTGTGAAGTGGAAGGAAAATGAGGAATAGTTTTCAATTTCTTTTCCAAATAGATATCTAAAAAGTGTGGCATGCATTTATATTTAGCCCCCCTGAGTCAATAATTTGTAGAACCACCTTTTGCTGCAATTACAGCTGTAAGTCTTTTTGGGTATGTCTCTACCAGCTTTGCACATCTAGAGAGTGACCAGCTTCTGCTAAAGAAACGCATCCCCTAAACATGATACTGCCACCACCATGTTTCACGGTGGGAATGGTGTGTTCAGGGTGATGTGCAGTGTTAGTTTTCCGCCAAACATAGCATTTTGCTTTTAGGCCAAAAAGTTCAATTTTGGTCTCATCTGACCAGCGCATCTTCTTCCACATGTTTGCTGTGTCCCCCACATGGCTTCTTGCATACTGCAAATGGGTCTTCTTATGGCTCTCTTTCAACAATGGCTTTTTTCTTGCCACTCTTCCATAAAGGCCAGATTTGTGGAGTGCATGACTAATAGTTGTCCTGTAGACAGATTCTCCCACCTGAGCTGTGGATCTCTGCAGCTCCTCCAGAGTTATCATGACCCTCTTGGCTGCTTCTCTGATGAATGCTCTCCTTGCCTGGCATGTCAGTTTAGGTGGACGGCCATGTCTTGGTTGGTTTGCAGTTGTGACATACTCTTTCCATTTTCGGATGATGGATTGAACAGTGCTCTGTGAGATGTTTAAAGCTTGGAATATTTTTTTATAACCTAACCCTGCTTTAAACTTTTCTACAACTTTATCCCTAATCTGTCTGATGTGTTCATTGGCCTTCATGATGCTGTTTCTTAAATAAGGTTCTCTAACAAGCCTCTAAGACAGGTGTCTCAAACTGGTGACCCTCCAGCTGTTGCAGAACTACCAGTCCCATCTGAAAAACCTCTTTCAGTTGTGCACTGGACAACCAGGATTTGGTTATAAAGGCTCTTGCTTCCACAGAGTCATCCCTGACTTTATGTGCCAGGGTGGAGACTTTACCCATCACAATGGAACTGGTGGGAAATCTATTTATGGAAACAAGTTTGCAGAAGAGAACTTTACTCTGAGGCACGCTGGACCAGGAATTCTGTCTATGGCCAATGCTGGCCCTAACACAAATGGTTCCCAGTTCTTCATCTGTACTACCTTAACCAGTTGGCTTGATAAAAAGCATGTTGCTTGATAAAAAGCAACTTTCACGGCTGAAAGGAAAAAGCCACTCACAGGACACTTACTCCTCTTTGGTAGTGAACGCTCTCACTCAGCCTCACAGGTGCTGGCTCTGCACAAATCTTGGAAGACAAGGAAGAAGAATCTGGACGGCCGAACTTCCGTGTAGAAAAAAAGCACATTTATTGTGGTAAAAAACAAGTGCAAACAGGTCACATCACAAGTGGATAATGGGGAAAACTGCTAACGCATTTTACATCAACTGATGCTTATTCATGGCTGTTGAAGATTATTGTAACATGCATATATAGCAGGTAGACAGATTACAAACACCTACAACACCTGACAGGGGGCAAAAAGCAATACCAGGAAAAAAGAAGAAAAAGGACAAAGAAAAAGAAGGGGCTCCACCCACATTGCATGTTTAACCTTCAGAGACCCAGAAGCGTGAGTTGCTAGTAGAAAAATGTGTATAATAAAACACTAACATTTAAAAAGATTTTTTCTGGTTTTTCGATCGCAGTGATTTGTGACAGATATTATACTAAATCCGTGCGATCCACAAATACATTGTAATATGCAACAACAAAATTGGTCCATAGACAGTTATTCAAGGAAGGAAAATACACAAACCATATTAATAAATAAATGTAACTTCAAAATGGCAAAAGATGAATGTATGGACCATAAACAAACCTAGTTATAGGTGTAAAAACTTCCTTATATTTTAGTGCATCTTTGGATCGTAAAAATGCAAATAAAGTAGTTCCTCTATAAGTACAAAATGTCCAAGGTGCATTATGGAAAATGCCAAAGCAGTGTCCGCATTATTGGACTAGATTGTTAAAAATAGTACAGAAAAAAATATAACGCTGTTCTTTTAGTATGTCCTCATAAAATAAACACTGTATGGCCATCCAAACAACAATGTAAATGTGTGTAATAAAAGCTGAAACCTTATGACAGCTATAGGGGTTAACGACATCCGAAGCGACATAATGGGGCTATAGTGCTGTATACCCAGACATTGCCCACTTGAAAACAGAACAGCAAACTCTGTCTTATCACTGAACTGTAGGGATGAGCTTCGAGTTCGAGTCAAACTCATGTTCGACTCGAACATTGGCTGTTCGCAAGTTCGCCGAACAGCGAACAATTTGGGGTGTTCGCAGCAAATTCGAATGCCACGGAATACCCTTTAAAAGTCTATGGGAGAAATCAAAAGTGCTAATTTTAAAGGCTAATATGCAAGTTATTGTCATAAAAAGTGTTTGGGGACCTGGGTCCTGCCCCAGGGGACATGGATCAATGCAAAAAAAAGATTTAAAAACGGCCGTTTTTTCAGGAGCAGTGATTTTAATAATGCTTAAAGTCAAACAATAAAAGTGTAATATCCCTTTAAATTTCGTACCTGGGGGTGTCTATAGTATGCCTGTAAAGGGGCGCATGTTTCCTGTGTTTAGAACAGTCTGACAGCAAAATGACATTTTGAAGGAAAAAACCCATTTAAAACTACCCGCGGCTATTGCATTGCCGACAATACACATAGAAGTTCATTGATAAAAACGGCATGGGAATTCCCCAAAGGGGAACCCCGAACCAAAATTAAAAAAAAAAAATGACATGGGAGTCCCCCTAAATTCCATACCAGGCCCTTCAGGTCTGGTATGGATTTTAAGGGGAACCCCGCGCCAAAAAAAAAAAAGCGTGGAGTCCCCCCAAAAATCCATACCAGACCCTTACCCAAGCACGCAACCTGGCAGGCCGCAGGAAAAGAGGGGGGACGAGAGTGCGCCCCCCCCTCCTGAACCGTACCAGGCCACATGCCCTCAACATTGGGAGGGTGCTTTGGGGTAGCCCCCTAAAACACCTTGTCCCCATGTTGATGAGGACAAGGGCCTCATCCCCACAACCCTGGCCGGTGGTTGTGGGGGTCTGCGGGCGGGGGGCTTATCGGAATCTGGAAGCCCCCTTTAACAAGGGGACCCCCAGATCCCGGCCCCCCTGTGTGAAATGGTAAGGGGGTACTTACCCCTACCATTTCACTAAAAAACTGTCAAAAATGTTAAAAATGACAAGAGACAGTTTTTGACAATTCCTTTATTTAAATGCTTCTTCTTTCTTCTATCTTCCTTCAAATTTCACACAGGTGGACTCTATTTACTAATTGGGTGACTTCTGAAGGCAATTGATACCATTAGACTTTAGTTAATTTTGAAAAACATTTATCATTTTCCTTCCACTTCAGAATTATGTGCCACTTTGTGTTCGTCTATCACATAAAATCCCAATAAAATACAATTGCGTTTTTTGGTTGTAACATGGCAAAATGTGGAAGAGTTCAAGGCATAGGAATACTTTTTCAAGGCACTGTATTTTAAAAAAATGATGGGTGGTTGTCATGCCATATACAGGAAGTCTCCGAGTTATGAACACCTTAAGGACTGTAGGTTTGTTCGTAAGTGAAATCTGTTTGTAAATCAGAACACTGCTTGTAAGTGTAACTTCCGCCTGTGCAGGGATGTGGAATGTTTCGGCGTCCGCCTGTGGAGGGATGTGGGATGTTCAAGGCGCTTCTGGGGCTCTTCTGGCCATGCAGTACCATACTTACCAACTGTCCCGAATTTGCCGGGACATTCCCGGGATTTAGACTCTTTTCTCGATTTTATTATTTCCCAGGAAATGTCCTGAAAAATCCACTTTTTCCCAATTTTTCGCTGCCACCTCCGTTGGAGGTCCCCAGCGGAGCCCCCCTCACATCAGGAGTTCCCAGCGGAGCCCCCTCACATCAGGTGTCCCCAGAGGAGCCCCCCTCACATCAGGAGTCTGCAGCGGAGCCCCTCTCACATCAGGAGTCCCCAGCGGAGCCCCCCTTACATCAGGAGTCCCCAGTGGAGCCCCCCTTACATCAGGAGTTCCCAGTGGAGACCCCCCTACATCAGGAATCCCCAGCGGAGCCCCCCTTACATCAGGAGTCCCCAGCGGAGCCCCCCTTACATCAGGTGTCCCCAGCGGAGCCCCCCTTATATCAGGAATCCCCAGCGGAGCTCCCCTTACATCAGAAGTCTCTAGCGGAGCCCCCCTTACATCAGGTGTCCCCAGGGGAGCCCCCCTTACATCAGGAGTCCCAGTGGAGCCCCCCTTACATCAGGAGTCCCCAGAAGAGTCCCCCCTTACATCAGGAATCCCCAATGGAGCCCCCTTACATCAGGAGTCCCCAGTGGAGTCCCCCCTTACATCAGGAGTCCACAGCAGAGCCCCCCTCACATCAGGAGTCCCCAGCGGAGCCCCCCTCATATTAGGAGTCCCCAGCGGAGCCCCCCTCACATTAGGAGTCCCCAGCGGAGCCCCCCTTACATCAGGAGTCCCCAGCAGAGCCCCCCTTACATCAGGAGTCCCCAGCGGAGCCCCCCTTACATCAGGAGTCCCCAGTGGAGTCCCCCCTTACATCAGGAATCCCCAGCGGAGTCCCCCTTACATCAGGAATCCTCAGCGGAGCCCTACTTACATCAGGAGTCCCCAGCGGAGCCCCCCTTACATCAGGTGTCCCCAACAGAGCCCTCCCTTATATCAGGAGTCCCCAGCAGAGCTCCCCCTTACATCTGGAATCACCAGCGGAGCCCCCTTACATCAGGAGTCCCCAGCGGAGCCCCCCTTACATCAGGAGTCCCCAGCGGAGCCCCCCTTACATCAGGAGTCCCCAGCGGAGCCCCCCTTACATTAGGAATCCCCCGCGGAGCCCCCCTTACATCAGGAGTCCCCAGCAGAGCCCCTCCTTACATCAGGAGTCCCCTGCAGAGTCCCCCCTTACATCAGGAGTCCCCAACAGAGCCCCCCTCACATCAGGTGTCCCCCTATTGGAGCCCCCCTCACTTAAGAAGTTCCCAGCAGAGCCCCCCTCACATCAGGAGCCCCAGTGGAGCCCCCCTTACATCAGGAGTCCCCAGCGGATCCCCCCTTACATCAGGAGTCCCCAGTGGAGTCCCCCCTTACATCAGGAATCCCCAGCGGAGTCCCCCTTACATCAGGAATCCTCAGCGGAGCCCCACTTACATCAGGAGTCCCCAGCAGAGCCCCCCTTACATCAGGTGTCCCCAGCGGAGCCCTCCCTTATATCAGGAGTGCCCAGCGGAGCTCCCCCTTACATCAGGAATCCCCAGCGGAGCCCCCTTACATCAGGAGTCACCTGCAGAGTCCCCCTTACATCAGGAGTCCCCAGCGGAGCCCCCCTTACATCAGGTGTCCCCAGCGGAGCCCCCCCTTAAATCAGGAATCCCCAGCGGGGCCCCCCTTACATCAGGAATCCCCAGCGGAGCCCTCTTACATCAGGAGTCCCCAGCGGAGTCCCCCTTACATCAGGAGTCCCCAGCGGTGCCCCCCCTTACATCAGGAGTCCCCAGCGGAACCCCCCCTTACATCAGGAATCCCCAACGGAGCCCCCCTTACATCAGGAGTCCCTAGTGGAGCCCCCCTGCCCCACTCCTCCCCGCTGCAGGTCTGTCATGGAAAGGGGGGTGGTGGTTCTATTGTAACCATGCTGCCGGCGGAGACATTATTTTGTTCCCCCTTGGCCTTCTGTACTGGCGGCGGATTCACCGCTGGGGGCTCCTGATGTGAGGGGGGCTCTGCTGCGGACTTCAGATGTGAGGGGGAGCCCGCTGGGGACACCTGATGTAAGGGGGCTCCACTGAGTATTCCTGATGTAAGGGGGGACTCCGCTGGGGATTCCTGATGTAAGGGGGTGACTTTGCTGGGGACTCCTGATGTAAGGGGGGCTCCACTGGGGACTTCTGATGTAAGGGGGGCTCCGCTGGTGACTCCTGATGTGAGGGGGCTCCGCTGTGGACTCCTGATGTGAGGGGGGCTCCGCTGGGGACTCCTAATGTGAGGAAGGCTCTTCTGGGGACACCTGATGTGAGGAGGGGCTCCGCCGGGGACTCCTGATGTGAGGGGGGCTGTGCTGGGGCACCTGATGTGAGGGGGACTCAGCTGGGGACTCCTGATGTAAAGGGGGAATCCGCTGGGGACTCCTGATGTAAGGGGGCTCCACTGGGGACTCCTGATGTAAGGGGGGCTCCGCTGGGGACTCCTGATGTAAGAGGGGCTCCGCTGAGGACTCCTGATGTAAGGGAGACTCCGCTGGGGATTCCTGATGTAAGGGGGACTCTGCTGAGGACTCCTGATGTAAGGGGGGGCTCCGTTGGGGACTCCTGATGTAAAGGGGGCTCCGCTGGGGATTACTGATGTAAGGGGGCTCTGCTGGGGACTCCTGATGTAAGGGGGGACTCCGCTGGGGACTCCTGATGTAAGGGGGCTCCGCTGGGGACTCTTGATGTAAGGGGGACTCCACTGGGGACTCCTGATATAAGGGGGGGCTCCACTGGGGACTCCTGATGTAAGGGGGGCTCCACTGGGGACTCCTGATGTAAGGGGGGCTCCACTGGGGACTCCTGATGTAAGAGGGGCTCCGCTGAGGACTCCTGATGTAAGGGAGACTCCGCTGGGGATTCCTGATGTAAGGGGGACTCTGCTGAGGACTCCTGATGTAAGGAGGGGCTCCGTTGGGGACTCCTGATGTAAAGGGGGCTCCGCTGGGGATTCCTGATGTAAATGTAAGGGGGGACTCCGGTGGAGACTCCTGATGTAAGGGGGCTCTGCTGGGGACTCCTGATGTAAGGGGGGACTCCTGATGTTAGGGGGCTCCGCTGGGGACTCCTGATGTAAGGGGGACTCCACTGGGGACTCCTGATGTAAGGGGGGGCTCCACTGGGGACTCCTGATGTAAGGGGGGGCTCCGCTGGGGACACCTGATGTAAGGGGGGCTCCGCTGGGGACTCCTGATGTAAGAGGGGCTCCGCTGAGAACTCCTGATGTAAGGGAGACTCCGCTGGGGATTCCTGATGTAAGGGGGACTCTGCTGAGGACTCCTGATGTAAGGGGGGGCTCCGTTGGGGACTCCTGATGTAAAGGGGGCTCAGCTGGGGATTACTGATGTAAGGGGGCTCTGCTGGGGACTCCTGATGTAAGGGGGGACTCCGCTGGGCACTCCTGATGTAAGGGGGCTCCGCTGGGGACTCCTGATGTAAGGGGGGCTCCGCTGGGGACTCCTGATGTAAGGGGGGGGCTCCGCTGGGGATTCCTGATGTAAATGTAAGGGGGACTCCACTGCAGACTCCTGATGTAAGGGGGGACTCTGCTGGGAACTCCTGACGTAAGGGGGGACTCCGCTGGGGACTCCTGATGTAAGGGGGGCTCCGCTGGGGACTCCTGATGTAAGGGGGCTCCGCTGGGGATTCCTGATGTAAGGGGGGGCTCCGCTGGGGACTCCTGATGTAAGAGAGGGCTCCGCTGGGGACACCTGATGTAAGGGGGGGCTACGCTGTGGACTCCTGGTGTAAGGGGGGCTCCACTGAGGACTCCTGATGAAAGGGGGACTCCGCTGGGGATTCCTGATGTAAGGGGGGACTCTGCTGAGGACTCCTGTTGTAAGGGGGGCTCCGCTGGGGACTCCTGATGTAAAGGGGGCTCCACTGGGGATTCCTGATGTAAATGTAAGAGGGGACTCCGCTGGGGACTCCTGATGTAAGGGAGGCTCAGCTGGGGACTCCTGATGTAAGGGGGGACTCCGCTTGGGACTCCTAAAGTAAGGAGGGGCTCCGCTGGGGACTCCAGATGTAAAGGGGGCTCCGCATGGGATTCCTGATGTAAGGGGGACTCCGCTGGAGACTCCTGATGTAAGGGGAGACTCTGCTAGGAACTCCTGATGTAAGGGGGGGCTCTGCTGGGTACTCCTGATGTGAGGGGGCTCCTCTGGGGACTCCTGATGTGAGGGGGGCTCTGCTGCAGACTCCTGATGTGAGGGGGGCTCTGCTGGGGACTCCTGATGTGAGGGGGGCTCCGCTGGGGACACCTGATGTGAGTGGGGACTCTGCTGGGGACTCCTGATGTAAGAGGGGGCTCCGCTGGGGACTCCTGATGTAAGGGGGGGCTCCGCTGGGGACACTTGATGTAAGGGGGGCTCTGCTGGGGACTCTTGATGTAAGCGGTGGCTCCGCTGGGGACTCCTGATTAAAGAGGGCTCCGCTGGGGACTCCTGATGTAAGTGGGGGCTCTGCTGGGGACTCCTTATGTACAGGGGGGCTCCGCTGGGGACTCCTGATGTAAGGGGGGCTCCGCTGGGGACTCCTGATGTAAGGAGGGGCTCCACTGGGGATTTCTGATGTAAGGGGGGCCCTGCTGGGGACGTCTGATGTAAGGGGGGCTCCGCTGGGAATGTCTGATGGAAGGGGGGCTCCACTGGGGACGTCTGATGTAAGGGGGGCTTCCTGCTGGGAAGACCTGTTGTAAGAGGGGGCTCCGCTGTGGACATCTGTTGTAAGGGGGGCTCCGCTGAATACATCTGATGTAAGGGGGGCTCTGCTGGGGACATCTTATGTAAGGAGGGACTCTGCTGGGGGCACCTGATGTAAGGATAGACTCTGCTGGGGGCACCTGATGGCATCTGGTGGCAGGCGATGTGGTAGGTGACACGCTCAAGGGTCTCACTGATTCCGGTTTATGGTGAGCTGAATGATTTCATTCTATATTACAATGTAAAAATAGTAATAATGCGCCTCAATCATCTTGACACCATAACAACCATGGTGTGGGATGATTGAAGTGCTAACACCAGGTGTTTGGAGTATCTTTATCTACTGATTTGTTAAAATCTGGAATACACATTTCTATTGTGGTGTAGGATCTGGGCCTGCTGTCCCTCCATCCTTCTTTCCTTCTTTCTCTCTCCCTCCCTCCCTCTTTTCCCCTTTCTTTCTCCATCTCTCATTCATCTCAGACTCTAACCACACTCCCATGTAAACCACGCCCATATAAGCCACGCCCACTATTTTACTCAAACCACGCCCATTTTTGGGTTTGGAGTGCTACGCGCGCCGCATTTTTCTTTTTTGCTATGCCACACCTACAAACGCATGCCCCCCCTAATTATAATAAGACTCCACCTACAGCCAAAAAAGTGTCCCTATAATTTTTTTTACAATGTTGGCAACTATGGCAGTACATGAAGTAATGCAGTGTGGAATGTAGCAAGATAGCTGCTCGAAGGTATCTAGGACCAGCGTAGAGCACAAGCAGCCGGCATTGAGGCCGTTTGTAAGTAGGAGTCGTTTGTAAGTCGGGCGTTCATAAGTCGGGGACTGCCTGTACCATTTTGCTGATACTCTATGTTCACATTGTACCACCTGAGCAAGTTCAATACATTTTTGTCATTAAAAAAGATGCAGTTTATGGTTGTAGTCTGTTTCTAAATCTTGTTGTCCACAAAATATTTTGTCAACAATAGACTGTACAGCTGTAATGTAATTTATAAATCTTCTGTTCAGCTTCAAACAATGTTTTATGAATTAGATGTTTGTATTAGTGCAGGAATCCAATATGTTTTAAACTCTCCTAACATGTTGGTCAGAGTAGTGTGCATTACAGTAATGGCAGGCATTAATCGTTTTAGGCTTCCTTATATGTGGATTTATGTTGCAAATCCAGCACTGCTAGATTTCTAACTGCTTATGCTTGCTCTAATTGGTAATCTTGGGAATGTTTCCTGAGCTATACAGACGAGGCACTGTATTTATTAGCAGAGCAAGTCACCTTATCAAGCTTTTTAGCTATATATTTTACTTTATGCTGGTACAACATTCAAGAGTGGTTAGGCCTTAGATCTTGCCATAAAAGAGTGTATGTAAGAGAAATAATAGCCTTGGATCAGATTTTCGTTTTCTTTAATATGCATCTACTTGCTACATTATTTTAATGTAAAGGGTTTAAATCTAACAATGATATTAAACACAATAATATGTTATTTATGCAAATTCAGCTCAAGCCCCCAGATATGATATATATATAGACATTGTTTAAAATACATATATTAATTTAAAACAACAAAAGATCTTTTTCAGTATCACTCCAGTCAGCAAGGCCTATGACCTACAGGCACATAATGTGCTGAAGAATGCTGAGATTAATGGTTGAAAGCATCTGTCTTCTCTTTTTTTTCATAGTGTTTAACTAAAAAAATAAATTAATTCTGCAAACACTGTGTCAATCTAAATGTAGAAGCATTACAGAAGCTGGCCATTACTCTGTTCACAGACTGCTAATAAATCCATATTGGTGATCAATTAAGGCATCAGGTGTCTACAAAACAGTTCTATGAAATCTTTGACTCTTTTTCAAATAATTCTTGCAAGCTCTACACTATAGCCACCAAAGCTTCACCCACATAAAAACATTATTTAGTATTTTTCCTGGAACTTAGCTCTCCTTACATTAAAGGCTAAGTTCACCCTTTCATGCAGAATTTCTCTTTTCATAATAAATAGACACTTTTTAATGTCCTTTCTGCCCAAGCCATCCCAATGCATTTATCTCTCACTTTTCATCTACCTGTTCAAAATTAAAAAAAATGCTTTCTGAGCCCTGACTTCCTGTGTCTTCATGTGACCTTACAGGAACTTCTTATCTCATCATGCACTTCCTTATGCACCACAGAATAGATTGTCATATGTAAAACCTCATATATTATTAACAGTGATCACTCAATATGCACATACTTGCCAACTGTCCCGAATTTCCTGGGACATTCCCGGGATTTAGACCCTTTTCCCGATTTTAGCGCTTCCTGGGAAATTTCCTTTTTTACCGATTTTTCGCCACCGCCCGCTACCTCCCGACATCGCCGCTAGAGGTCCATGGCTGGCGGAGACAATGTCAATGGCGGCCATTTTACAGAAGATCAGAAGAAGTAACAGTGAGAACAAACAAGAAACGGAACAATAAAAATTGAGCTGCGGTGTTGCCCACCCCCGCCCCGGTCTATCTGTGACCTGTTGTGGAAAGGCGTGGGAGGCACCACAGCTCAATTTCTATTGTAGCCACCTGGCTGGTTCCGCCTCTATTTTGTTCCCCCTCGGCCTCTGTTACTCCTGAAATTCTGTAATGGCAGTAGAGACCCCGCTGCTGGGATACCTGATATAAGAAGGGCTCCAATGGGGGGATACCTGATGTAAGGGGGGCTCCAATGGGGGATAACTGATGTAAGGGGGCTCCAATGGGGGGATGCCTGATGTAAGGGGGCTCCAATGGGGGGGACACCTGATGTAAGGGGGCTCCAATGGGGGGGATACCTGATGTAAGGGGGGCTCCAAGTGGTGGGGATACCTGATGTAAGGGGGGCTCCAATGGGGGGACACCTGATGTAAGGGGGCTCCAATGGGGGGATACCTGATGTAAGGAGGGACTCCGCTGGGGACCCCTGATGTAAAGAGGGACTCCGCTGAGGACACCTGATGTAAGATGGGACTCCGCTGGGGACCCCTGATGTAAGGAGGGACTCCGCTGGGGACACCTGATGTAATTAGATCAAAAGGATGTTTCTACTAAATACTGAGCAAAGGGTCTGAATACTTAGAACCATGTGATATTTCAGTTTTTCTTTTTTAATAAATCTGCAAAAATGTCAACAATTCTGTGTTTTTCTGTCAATATGTTGTGCTGTGTGTACATTAATGAGGAAAAAAATGAACTTAGATGATTTTAGCAAATGGCTGCAATATAACAAAGAGTGAAAAGTTTAAGGGGGTCTGAATACTTTCCGTCCCCCCTGTATATTCCCAGATATTCCCCGATATTTGATGTTATTAACTATTTCCAAACATGGAATCCCTAATGGCAGATCCACCTTCAATGGATCAACCGGAAGCAAAAAATTGATTTTTCCCTATATATGTCCAAAATTTGTAATTACAGTATCTCACAAAAGTGAGTACACCCCTCACATTTTTGTAACTTTTCTATTATATCTTTTCATGTGACAACACTGAAGAAATGACACTTTGCTACAATGTAAAGTAGTGAGTGTACAGCTTGTATAACAGTGTAAATGTTCTGTCCCTTCAACATAACTTAAAACACAGCCATTAATGTTTAAACTGCTGACAACAAAAGTGAGTACAACCCTAAGTGAAAATGTCCAACTTGGGCCCAATGTATCAATATTTTGTGTGGCCACCATTATTTTCCAGCACTGTCTTAACCCTCCTGGGCATGGAGTTCACCAGAGCTTCACAGGTTGCCACTGGAGTCCTCTTCCCCTCCTCCATGATTACATCACAGAGCTGGTGGATGTTAGAGACCTTGCGCTCCTCTACCTTCCGTTTGAGGATGCCCCACAGATGCTCAGTAGGGTTTTGATATGGAGACATGTTTGGTCAGTACATCACCTTTACCCTCAGCTTTTTTAGAAAGGCAGTGGTCGCCTTAGAGGTGTGTTTGGGGTTGCTATTATGTTGGAATACTGCTCTGCGGCCCAATCTCTGAAGGGAGGGGACCATGGTCTGCTTCAGTATTTCACAGTACATGCTGGCATTCATGTTTCCCTCAATGAACTGTAGCTCCCCAGTGCCGGAAGCACTCATGCAGCCCCAGACCATGACACTCCCACCACCACGCTTGACTGTAGGCAAGACACACTTGTCTTAGTACTCCTCACCTGGTTGCCACCACACACGCTCGACACCATCTGAACCAAATAATTTATCTTGGTCTCATTAAACCACAGTACATGGTTCCAGTAATCCATGTCCTTTGTCTGCTTGTCTTCAGCAAATTGTTTGCAGGCTTTCTTGTGAATCATCTTTAGCCATGCAGACCAATGTGATGCAGTGTGCATCGTATGGTCTGAGCACTGACAGACTGACCCCCAACCTCTTCAACCTCTGCAGCAATGCTGGCAGCACTCATACGTCTATTTCCCAAAGACAACCTCTGGATATGATGCTGAGCACGTGCACTCAACTTCTTTGGTCGACCATGGTGAGGCCTGTTCTGAGTGGAACCTGTCCTATTAAACCACTGTATGGTCTTGGTCAACGTGCTGCAGCTCAGTTTCAGGGTCTCTGCAATCTTCTCATAGCCTAGGCTATCTTTATGTAGAGCAACAATTCTTTTTTTCAAATCCTCAGAGAGTGAGAGTGATAACACCAAATTTAACACACCTGCTCCCCATTCACACCTGAGACCTTGTAACAATAACTAGTCACATGACACTGGGAAGGGAAAATGGCTAATTGGGGCCCAAATTGGACATTTTCAATAAGGGGTGTACTCACTTTTGTTGCCAGTGGTTTAGACATTAATGGCTGTGTGTTGAGTCATTTTGAGGGGACAGCAAATTTACACTGTTACACAAGCTGTACACTCACTACTTTACATTGTAGCAAAGTGTCATTCCTTCGGTGTTGTCACATGAAAAGATATAATAAAATATTTACAAATGTGAGGGGTGTACTCACTTTTGTGATATACTGTATATCCATTGCTGCCATCAGGGATGCCTGAGTATCCCCCAAAAACAGCAACACATCAACAGCATATAGTGCTATTTTCTCTACCCTAAGAATTGCTGTGATCTACCGGCCCCCTGGACCATTATAGATTTTTCTTGATGAGTTTTCTGCCTGGCTACCCTACTTTCTCTCTTCAGAAATTCCCACAATCCTTCTTGGTGATTTCAACATCCCTGCTAATACAAACACTCCTGCTACTTCTAAACTTCTTAGTCTAACATCTTCTTTTGACCGGAAGCAATGGCTACAGGCTTCTACCCACTCTGATGGCAACACCCTTGACCTTGTATTCTCCTACCTATGCCCTCCATGCAACTTCTCAAACAATCATTTTATTCTCTCTTCGACCACCACCTTATTAGTTTCTCTCTCTCCCTGTCTTCCACCACCTTTCCATCCAATCGCCTAACCATCAACCGTAGAAACTTTCACAACTTCAACACCTCTCTCCTCTGCTACTGACCACCTCTTTGACAAAATCTCTCTCCTGTCCTGCCCCAACCATGCCACGTCCATCTACAATAAATCCCTGTCCTCCACCCTGGACAAGCTCGCTCCCCTCACTACACGCAGAATCAGGCCTCGACCCCTACAACACTGGCAAACAGATGACACTAAAATTCTCAAAAAACGTAGTCACGCTCTTGAGCATCTGTGGCACAAGACTAATGCCGCGTACACACGGTCGGACTTTCTATCCTACTTGGTCCGGCGCACTTTCCGACGGACTTTGTCCGCCAGGTGCGCCGGACTTTAAAACGGACGGACTTGCCCACACACGCCCGGACTTTCCGGCGGGCTAAGTCCGCCCGTCTTTCCGACGGACTTTCGCCGGAGTTACGGCAGACTTTCAGAATGAACGGACTTGCCCACACACGGACAAGTCCGTTCATTTTGAACGTGACTCAGGTGCGACGGGACTAGCAAAGGAAGTCAATCTTGCCGCTTTTATCGGCGAGATTGACACCTTGCGAGCCCCGTCGCGGGTCATACCAGGCCCTTAGGTCTGGTATGGATTATAAAGGGAACCCCCTACGCCGAAAAAACGGCGTGGGGTCCCCCCTAAAATCCATACCAGACCCCGATCCGAGCATGCAGCCTGGCCGGTCAGGAAAGGGGGTGGGGACGAGCGAGTGACCCCCCTCCTGAACCGTACCAGGCCGCATGCCCTCAACATGGGGGGTGGGTGCTTTGGGGGAGGGGGGCACCCTGCGGGGCCCCCCCACCCCAAAGCACCTTGTCCCCATGTTGATGAGGACAAGGGCCTCTTCCCGACAACCCTGGCCGTTGGTTGCCGGGGTCTGCGGGCGGGGGGCTTATCGGAATCTGGGAGCCCCCTTTAATAAGGGGGCCCCCAGATCCTGGCCCCCCACCCTATGTGAATGAGTATGGGGTACATGGTACCCCTACCCATTCACCTAGGGAAAAAGTGTAAGTAATAAAACACACTACACAGGTTATTTAAAATATTTTATTAAACAGCTCCCGGGGGGATCTTCCTCCGGCTTCGGGGGTCCCTCCGCTTCATCTTCTCCCGGCGTCCGGTTGGTTCTTCTCCGCTCTCTTCTCCCGGAGTTCCAGTTCTTCGGCCGGCTCCTCTGCTGTCTTCAGGTAGCTCTCTTGCCAGCAGAGGTCCGGACATCTGGGCATCTTGTCTTCTGGGCTTCTTCTCTTCTCTTCCCCAGATGTTGACACGACGCTCTCTCCGGCTGGACTGCTCTCCGAGGGCTGCGTTGTGACTTATATAGGCGGAGACCCCGCCCCCTTTTGATGTCACAGTCCCTGGGCATGCTGGGACTGTGACGTTTTAGGGGGCGTGGTCAACATCACCCAGTGACCACCCCCCTAAAACGTCACAGTCCCAGCATGCCCAGGGACTGTGACATCAAAAGGGGGCAGGGTCTCCGCCTATATAAGTCACAACGCAGCCCTCGGAGAGCAGTCCAGCCGGAGAGAGCGTCGTGTCAACATCTGGGGAAGAGAAGAGAAGAAGCCCAGAAGCCCAGAAGACAAGAAGCCCAGAAGTCCGGACCTCTGCTGGCAAGAGAGCTACCTGAAGACAGCAGAGGAGCCGGCCGAAGAACTGGAACACCGGGAGAAGAGAGCGGAGAAGAACCAACCGGACGCCGGGAGAAGATGAAGCGGAGGGACCCCCGAAGCCAGAAGAAGACCCCCGAAGCCAGAGGAAGATCCCCCCCCGGAGCTGTTTAATAAAATATTTTAAAAACCTGTGTAGTGTGTTTTATTACTTACACTTTTTCCCTAGGTGAATGGGTAGGGGTACCATGTACCCCATACTCATTCGCATAGGGTGGGGGGCCGGGATCTGGGGGCCCCCTTATTAAAGGGGGCCCCCTTATTAAAGGGGGCTCCCAGATTCCGATAAGCCCCCCGCCCGCAGACCCCGACAACCAACGGCCAGGGTTGTCGGGAAGAGGCCCTTGTCCTCATCAACATGGGGACAAGGTGCTTTGGGGTGGGGGGGGGCCCCGCAGGGCGCCCCCCTCCCCCAAAGCACCCACCCCCCATGTTGAGGGCATGTGGCCTGGTACGGTTCAGGAGGGGGGGCGCTCGCTCGTCCCCACCCCCTTTCCTGACCGGCCAGGCTGCGTGCTCGGATCGGGGTCTGGTATGGATTTTAGGGGGGACCCCACGCCGTTTTTTCGGCGTAGGGGGTTCCCTTTATAATCCATACCAGACCTAAGGGCCTGGTATGCCCCGCGCTCGCCGCAATAGGAAAATTTGTTTTTTCTATTGCAGCGAGCGCGAGATGCAATACCCTGCCCTCGCGTCGTATCTGGTCCGTCGGACCAGCATACACACGAGCGGGCTTTCCGTCGGACCAGCACACACACGAGCGGACTTTCCGCCCGAAACTGAGTCCGACAGAAAGATTTAAAACTTGTTTCAAATCTAGGTCCGGCGGGCTTTTGGGAAGAAGTCCGCCGGAAAAGTCCGCTGGCGCCCACACACGGGCGGATTGTCCGGCATACTCTGGTCCGCCGGACCAAGTATGCCGGAAAGTCCGACCGTGTGTACGCGGCATAAGTCTCTCAAAGACTTCAACCAATACAAATCTGCCCTCCAAAAATACTATTCTTCCCTCCACACTGCCAAGCAAACCTATTTTACTACTCTCATTAACACCTTCTCATGCAGTCCCCGTAAACTCTTCTCTACCTTCAACTCTCTACTTCATCCTCCACTGCCTCCACTCACTGACTCACTGCCCAGGAGATCGATAATCACTTCAAAAACAAGATTGATACAATCCATGATAAAATCTCCACTCTACAGGTATCTCCCCCAGTTAAGACCCCATGTCAACAGGTACAACTGACACTCCCCTCATTCAAATCTGCTACTACAGACAAAGTTGCTAAACTTCTTATTATCTCACACCTAACCACCTGTCTGCTGGACCCTATTCCCTCTCAAATGCTCCAGTCGCCCTCCGACTCCATCCTACACTCTCTAACCCACATCTTCAATCTCCCCCTCATCTCTGGCATTTTCCCCAATGCTCTAAAACATGCACTGGTCACCCCCATACTTAAAAAGCCATCCTTGAACCCTTCCAGTCTTAACTATCTACGCCCTATCTCCTTGCTCCCCTTTTCCTCTAAACTCCTTGAACGCCTGGTTTACAACCAACTGAGTGACCACTTCATTAACAACCTTCTTGATCCCCTTCAATCTGGATTTTGCCCTCAACACTCCACAGAAACTGCTCTTTTAAAACTCACAAATGACCTACTAAGTGCAAAAACCAACAGACACTATTCTGTACTCCTACTTCTGGACCTTTCAGCTGCCTTTGACACGGTTGACCACCCCCTCCTCAAAAAAAACTTTGCTCCCTCGGTTTCCGTGACTGTGCTCTTCAGTGGCTCTCATCCTACCTATCCCAATGCACCTTCAGTGTCACTTACAATTCTACTTCCTCCACTCCTCTTCCCTTCTCCGTCAGGGTCCCCCAAGGTTCTGTTCTTGGACCTCTTTTATTTTCAATCTACACCTCTTCCCTAGGTCAGCTGATAGCCTCTCTAGCTCCCTCATCACCTCCTCCCATATCCGCCTCCCGAGCCTCGCCCATCCTCTGGAATTCCCTACCCCAATCTGTCAGACTGTCTCCAAATGTATCCACTTTTAGGCGATCCCTGAAAACATTCCTCTTCAGAGAAGCCTATCCTGCCTCCATCTAACAACTGCACTATTTTCTCCATTAGCTCATCCCCCACAGCTATTACCCTTTTGTATAACTTGACCCTCCCTCCTAGATTGTAAGCTCTAATGAGCAGGGCTCTCTGATTCCTCCTGTATTGAATTGTATTGTAATTGTACTGTCTGCCCTAATGTTGTAAAGCGCTGCGTAAACTGTCAGCGCTATATAAATCCTGTATAATAATAATAATAATAATAATACTCCTGATGCCCTCTGAAATCCCTGTATATCAACGGATGACTTGATAGCTTTAGATAGTGGCTCCATTGCTAAGGCAAAAGACAGGGGTGACAAAGGACACCCCTGTCTTGTCCCATGAGTCAAAGGAAACTTCTCAGAGCATGTATTATTTATCCACACTTTCGCCTTGGGCCTTTCATATAGAAGCCTTACCCAGTTAACATAATTTGGGCCGAACAGGAAAGCAGCCAAAGTCTGCCAGAAATAGTGCCATTCAAGGCTGTCGAAGGCCTTGGCTGCGTCCAGAGACAATATTGCTCTTGATCCCTCGTTAATCGTTGGAACTTGCAAGTTTAAACATACCCTCCTTATATTAATACTGGTTGACCTATTTGGTATAAAACCTGTCTGGTCCATATGAATCAGATTCCAAATTTTTTTTTTAGCTTAACAGCCATTTTTACCAAAATTTTCACATCTGTACACAACAATGCTATTGGCCTATATGAGGCAGGGTTAGGTAGATATTTTCCTTCTTTTGGAAGTAGGGATAAGCAGAACACCCCCTGGTTCGGTTTGCGGCAGAACATGCAAACTGACAAAAAGTTTGTGCGAACACCGTTAAAGTCTATGGGACCCGAACATGAAAAATCAAGTGCTAATTTTAAAGGCTAATATGCAAGTTATTGTCATAAAAAGTGTTTGGGGACCCGGGTCCTGCCCCAGGGGACATGTATCAAAGCACAAAAAGTTTTAAAAGAAAGGTTTTTTTTCGAGAGCAATGATTTTAATAATGCTTAAAGTAAAACAATAAAAGTGAAATATTCCTTTAAATATCATGCCTGGGGGGTGACTATAGTATGCCTGTAAAGTTGCACATTTTTCCCATGTTTAGAACAGTCCCTGCAGCAAAACTACATTTCTAAAGGAATAAAAGTCATTTAAAACTGATCGCGGCTGTAATGTATTTTCGGGTTCCAGCAATATAGATGAACATCATTGAGAAAAATGTCATGGGTGCCCCCCCCCCCCCCAGCCCATTACCAGGCCCGTTGGGTCTGGTATGGATATTAAAGTGAACCCCACACCCAAATCCCAATTTTTTTAAAAAAAGGCGTGGGGCCCCCAGGCCCTATATACTCTGAACAGCAGTATACAGGCGGTCCTCGGGTTACAAACAAGATAGGGACTGTAGGTTTGTTTTTAAGTTGAATCTGTTTGTAATTTGGAACAGGTACATTTTTTAAGTGTAGCTCCAGCCAAAAAAATCTATTTTTAAGCTTTTTGGATAACATAGGGAAGGGTTATCACCCCTGTAACATTTGTTTTGCTGTCTGTGCCCCTGTTCAGAAGATTTCACCTCACTTTCTGTCCCAATGACAATTGGATTTTGAAAATTTTGGGTTATTAGAGAAACAAGGATTGGTGATAAAGCATCAGTGGAGACACCTTTTTCCCATATTAACTCTTACAGGAGAGAATTTCCCTTCCTAGGGGTAGATTTCCTCTCACTTCCTGTTGTCTCCCTCCGTTTGTAAGTAGGAGTCATTTGTAAGTCGGATGTTTGAAAATAGGGGACCGCCTGTATATACTATATGGCTTGCCCTATATACTCTGTGGAAAATTGGGTGTTGGTGGTGGTGCCACAACACTGTAACCCCTCACAGATTCTCTTGTTGAGCACAGGAATGAGCCCTGCTGTGAAATATTAGAGCAAAATTGTAATTACATGCCCCTGTCAAACAGGGGCTAAAAAATTGGGCCTTAGGCGGTGGTGGTGGCACAACACTGTAAAGCCTCACAGATACTCTTGTTGAGCACAGGAACGGGCCCTGCTGTGGAATATTAGATGAAAAATTGTAATTACGCGCCCCTTGTAAACAGGGGCAGAAAAATTGGGCCTTAGGCAGTGGTGGTGGTGCCACAACACTGTAACCCCTCACAGATTCTCTTGTTAAGGCAGGAACAAGCCCTGCTGTGAAATATTAGAGCAAAAATTGTAATTACATGCCCCTGTTAAACAGGGCAGAAAAATTGGGCGTAAGGCAGTGGTGGCACAACACTGTAAAGCCTCACAGATACTCTTGTTGAGCGCAGGAACGGGCCCTGCTGTGAAATATATGGATCAAAAATTGTAACTATGCACCCCCTGTTAAACAGGAGCAGAAAAATGGTGCCTTAGTCAGTGGTGGTGGTGCCACAACACTGCAATCCCTTACAGATACTCTTGTTGAGCGCAGGAACGAGTGCTGCTGTGAAATATTTGAACAAAAATTGTAATTACACGCCCCTGTTAAACAGGGGCAGAAAAATTGGGCCTTAGGCAGTGGTGCTGGTGCCCTGAACCAAAAATATTCTTAGAAGCTATCATCATGAAGATTGGGGAGGAATAGGATAGTCACTCAGCATAATAGGATAGTCACTCAGCATAGGCAGTCTTCAAGGGATCCCACATCCATAGAGAAATCAATTGGTTACATCAGCATCAGGTGCTTGGTAACTTGTGAGCCAAGACTGATTCATTTTTATGAATGTGAGCCGATCAACAGAGTCTGTAGACAGGCGCACTCTGTGATTGGCTACAAAGCCTCCAGCAGCACTGAATGTGCGTTCAGAAAGAACGCTGGATGCAGGACAGGACAGTAGCTCAATTGCATATTGAACAAGCTCTGGCCAGTGGTCCATCCGCAAGACCCAGTAACCCAGTGGATGTTCTGTTGGAAATGTCTCCAAGTCTGATCTTGCCCCTAGATGTTCCTGCACCATGTAATTCAGACACTGGCGATGGTTGCTGGAACTGATCAGACCTTGGCACTGAGGACTGAAGAATTGTCTGAAAGCATCGGTCAGCCGGCCACCTTCTCCACCGCTCTTTCTGTGACTCAACAAAGCCTCAGCAACACGCTGTCCAGCACCAGGGAATTGTAACCTCCCAGGCTCTGGAAACGCATTGCACAAACCTTTCTGCAAGGCCTCCTGAAGATGTTTCATCCTCTGCTCCCTCTGCGAAGGCTGGATAAGTTCTGCAGCCTTACCCATGTAATGTGGATCAAGAAGGGTTGCTAGCCAGTAATGATCCCTTTCCTTGATACCACGAATCCTAGGATCCTTTCGCAGGCTTTGCAGGATCAGGAAGGCCATGCATTGTAAGTTTGCAGAGGCATTCGAGTCACTAAGGATCACATGATCCACAACCACCTCCTCCCAGCCACGTACAACTCCTTGGATTTCTGGGGACTGAAAACAATCCCTTTAAGACTGCTGCTGATGCTGAGTGTTATCCTCCACCTTTATGCTGACACAATCCTCCTCCTCCTCTTCTTCTTCCTGTGTGATCGACGGGCCCACAGGAATACTATCTGGATAAAGAGGGCCTTGAGAGGTAGGGAAGTCCTCCTCTTCCTCCTGCTGTTCTGCCTCAAGTGCCCTGTCCATTATTCCATGAAGCGTGTGCTCCAACAGGAAGACAAGAGGGACAGTATCACTGATGCATGCACTGTCACTGCTCACCATCCTCGTGGCCTCCTCAAATGGTGACAGGACAGTGCATACATCCTTGATCAGTAGCCACTGGCGTGGCGAAAAAAAGCCAAGCTCCCCTGACCCTGTCCTGGTGCCATACTCACACAGGTACTCATTAATGGCCCTCTGCTGCATGCGCAGCTGCTGCAGCATTGCCAATGTTGAGTTCCACCTGGTGGGCATGTCACAAATGAGGTGGTTCTTGAGCAGGTTGCATTCACTTTGAAGGTCAGCCAGCCGAGCACTGGCATTATATGACCGGCGAAAATGACCACAGACTTTCCTGGCCTGCCTCAGGAGATCCTGTAAGCCCGGGCACCTGCTCAAAAACTGCTGCACCACCAAATTCAGGACGTGAGCCAAACAGGGAACATGGGTCAAGAGTCCCTGTTGGAGGGCAGAGAGGAGGTTGGTGCCATTTTCGCATACAACCATTCCTGGCTGAAGCTGGCATGGCATCAACCACCTCTGAGCCTGCCCCTGCAGAGCTGACAGAATATCTGCCCCAGTGTGGCTCCTGTCCTCTAAGCAGACCAACTCAAGCACCGCATGACATCTTTTTGCCTGAGTGCTTGCGTAGGTCTTTGAATGCCTACGAAGCACCGCTGGTTCAGAGGACAAATCTGCAGAGGAAGATACCATTGAAGAAGAAGAAGAAGAGGAGGGGTGGAGGAGAGAGTTACCCAGTGCACTGTACAAGAAAGGTAATGTCCCTGTCCATGCCTGCTGGACCATGAGTCAGCGATAATATGCACCTTACTGCTGACCGCCCTGTCCAATGAGGCCAAGACATTGCCTTCCGCATGCTGGTAGAGAGCCGGAATGGCCTTCCGTGAAAAGAAATGGCGTTTGGGAACCTGCCACTGAGGTACTGCACATTCCACAAATTCACGAAAGGGGGCAGAGTCCACCAGCTGAAAAGGCAGCAGTTGCAGTGCTAGCAATTTGGCCAAGCTAGCATTCAGATGCAGAGCATGTGGATGGCTGGGACCGAATTTCTTTCGACGGTTTAGCAACTGGGGTAGGGAAATATGCCTGGAAAAATCGGATGTTGGTGTACCGCTAGCAGATTGGCCACAAGTACTTGGAACACCTATTTCTATACCTTCATTCCTCTCAGTGCAGATTTCTGAGAGTACTAGAGATACAGTGGGGTTGGAGATACCAGCTAATGAGAGCAAGGAGAGGTCCGCCTTGTTCTTTGATGTGGGTCTTTTAAGTGCTGTTGCCAACAGACTGCATGGGAGGTCGTCATATGTCTGGTCAAGCATGTGGTGCCCAAGCGGCTGCTGTTTTGGCCACGCTTGATACGCTTCAGACCTGCACCTGCTTAGCTCTGCGGTGTGATGCAATAGGGTGGCCGCCCTTAAGCTGCCTCCTGGATGGCATCCTGCCTCATTGGGGATGTGTCTCCTCCTCCTCTCTTCTATCAGGCACTCAAGTAGTCAGTGACCTCATCATCCCCTCCCTCCTCATCACTGGAGCAAACTTGGCAGTATGCTGCAGCTGGGGGAACATGACTGCCAGTTTCTTGTCTGGGCACCTCCTCTCTCTAGGCTCACATTACTCCCTTCGTCAACCTGGGTACCATCATCGGAGCCTTCAAATCACTGCACATCCTCCTGCAGCACCTGACACTATGGTCGAATAGTTCGGGGGACTCCTCCGTGCATTAAAGTGGGGCTAGGGAAGGAGTGACTGTTGACATGGAGCCGATGGAATAGGCCGCTTTGGCAGCTGCATTGGCAGGCAAACTACTCTGAGCCTGGGTGACAGAGGATGAGGAGGATGAGGATTGTTTTTTTATCCATTCCATCAACTCTTCTGCATGTTGTGGCTCAATAACACGGCCAGCTGCAGAAAAAAAGGACAAGCGTGCCCCACGGCCACGTGCTGAGGATGCATTGTGTCTATGACCAGCACTGTTGACTGTAGACACAGAGCCTGCTTACCCACTTTTAGTGGCCTGTGAGCGTCTGCCTCTCCTTGGTGGCCTTCCGAACATGCTGTAAATTTTGTTTAGCAAAGCCACACTACACTGTATTGTGTACTGTGTACACCACCAGTAAAGTAGTAGCAACTGTACTAGGGGTGCGCGGTATTGTGTACACCACCAGAAGTGTAATAGCAACTATGGGTACACTGTATTGTGTACTTTGTACACCTCCAGAAAAGTGCTAGCAACTGCACCAGGGGTGCACAGTATTGTGTACACCACCAGAAGTCTAATAGCAACTATGGGTGCACTATATTGTGTACTGTGTACATCACCAGAAAAGTAGTAGCAACTACACTATGGGTGCACGGTACTGTGTACACCAACAGAAGTGTAATAACAACTATGGATGCACTGTATTGTGTATTGTGTACACCACCAGAAAAGTAGTAGCAACTGCACTATGGGTGCACTTTACTGTGTACTGTGTACACCGCCTGAAGTATATTATAAAAAGGTCCCCTAGAGGGGGCGTGGCCTGACACAGCATGGAGTAGGACGTGTGTACCCTGAGCTCCGTCCATTACTCCTTTTTTAGATTAATCCTGGACTGCTTGTACTGGTTCACTGGCTGGATCACTTCCCTGGGACACCTATAATCCCCTGAACTAACTTCTGGAGCGATCGGACACACGGAGGCCCGAGTGGAGCGACGATCTCCCACACGGCGGCCAAATTCAGGCAAGTCCGTGGCTTCGGCCTACACCTGGAGGTCCGCGGCCATCTTGGTCCTCCTTTACTTCAGATCTATTCTGAGATAGCTTTGCCATACTGATGCTCAGTTGCTGGAAAACCTCCTAGGGGAGCTGGACTACATTAATCCTGTTATACATAGCCCCCTGGCCCTCAGTAACCCAGGATAAACGGCGTCAATATTCGGGCTGGATTGTGGCCTAAGCCTGCATGTGGAGACCGGCGGCCATCTTAGCACACCTGCTCGTCCAGCCTGTACTGCATCTACAGCCTGCGGCCCTCTCGTCCCCCTCTGAACAGCTTCTATTGGGGTCCTTCTATATTTCCTATTACAGCCCCAGATTGCCAGCACCCCAAGCGGAGAAGTAACATCTCGCACACCTGCTATATGAGAACAGTCCTCGTCCCCGGGCATTTTGGTGACCTTGGGACCCTAGACAGCACTCTCCCCTGACCAGCAGTCAATTAAATTCGCTAACTCAAGCTTGGGGACTTGTTGGGTGACACCCCGGACCCTCACAGTATGTCACCAACCAAAGCACAGAAGGCAGCGGCGGCAAAACTTGATCAGTACCACCAACAAGACAAAGAGGATATGGAGGAAGATGGAACTTCTGAGAAAGTTGGAGGAGGAGAACGAACAGCGAGTGACACTGACAAACTCCTTGAAGCAATCACCTTTTGCAGAATTTCCCTCACAGCACAAATTGAGGAAGTCAAGATGGATATTTCCCTTATTAGGCAGGACTTTCAAAAGCTCAGAGACAGAGTGAAAGAAGCTGAGACCAGACTGAGCACGGTGGAGGATGTCATTCCACCCTTACAAACATCCTCAGATCGTATACAACGGCAAATACATCAACTCCTTATAAAACAGAATGATATGGAGAATAGGCTGAGAAGATGTAATATACGCCTGATAGGCCTGCCGGAGGGGTCTGAGGGTAAGGACACTACCACATTTTTGGAACAACTTTTGATCAATGCCTATGGGTGAGAAGCCTTCTCCCCTATGTTTGCGGTGGAACGGGCACATTGCATGCCAGCAAGACCCCCCCCCCAAGCAGGGAGCTCCTCCTCACACGTTCATAGCTAAACTCCTTAACTACAAGGATCAAGATACAGCTTTAAGAATGGCAAGGGAGAAAGGCAATATCCCAGTAGGAAATGTTAAAGTGGCTATTTTCCCAGATTTCTCGGCAGAGGTGCAACGCCGTCGGCAGAGCTTTACGGAGGCCAAGCGTAGGCTAATGTACCTACAATACAAATATTCTATGCTTTTTCCTGCCCACCTCAGAATAGAACATGAAGGTCGTGCGTTCTTCTTTGAGGATCCAGAGGAAGTGATCTTCTGGCTGGAATGACGAGCTAATCCTGAAAAAGCTGATTAATTAAGTCCCACTAACTAAGTGACTGTGACCAAGAACTGTTCTCAAACCAGCGCAAGTTCAAAGCACAAATCCTTGATATCCACAGTACAAGAGTCAACTTACCCTCCGGGGCTCCGGAGAGACAGAAGTCCTACAGACAACATGCATCGTGCAGCGAGACTTTACCCCACACAGTCCTGGGAAGCAGCACCATGAACACTGGAATATTCTCTGGAACTTATTTGTTGCAGTTAAATGGAAGCAAGGGGATCGGGAGACCACTCCATACCTTTTGCAAGTGATATGGATGATACCCCTCGTTCTACTTAGTCTCCGGGGACTTAACCAGCTGCTCTGCATTCTACTGGTAACCAGGAAAATGGAATGTTTCCCAGTTTAAAATAAGTTAAGGGATTATGCCCGCACCAGTTTGGGTCAGTGTAGGGCAGGGAGGGGGGTGGGGGTTCATCTGTTTATGGTTTGGTTAAACTTGAGTGTGCATACTTATCATAGAAAACAGGTAACATTTCAAATGCCAGATCTGGGTGAATGTACATATGTGTCGTGCGATACACGATTGATGCAGCTATGTCTGAATACTAGAAACATGTGTGCCTTACGCATAGAGAGCAAATTGTTTAATGTAAATGTTTTATTAGAGATTAAAAGGTTATTATCTATGGCATCTCTGAAGTTTCTCACATGGAATGTGAAGGGCCTGCGTGAGAAATTTAAGCGCACAGCAGTCTTCACATTCCTTAAGAAGCAACATGCTGATATAGTAGCATTAGTGGAGACGCATGTTGAGGGGAGTGTCCAGATGGCACTTCCATGGGTTGGATGGGCGTATCATTCTACCCATACATCCCATTCCAGGGGACAACATTTTGAGTTGTGTGAGTTATCCACTGACCCGCTAGGCCGCCATGTCTTTATCCATGCTAAAGTATATGGAGAACCTCTACTCATAATGGCTTTTTATATACCACCCCCATTTAATATCTCCATAGTCAAGGAGGGTATATCATTCATGACCCGTCATTCGAATATAGCAGCGGTTTGGCTAGGCGACTTCAATGTCACCCTAAATCCGACTCTAGACAGGCTCCAACTGGCTACGCCGACCCGTAATACTCCCACTGAGACTAGGTTCTCTAAACTTATCTCCACCTTCCACTTAATAGACACATGGCGCCACAAGTTCCCACAGGCCAGGTCATACTCGTGCTTCTCGTCCTCTCATGGTTCCATGTCCCGTATAGATTTTATACTCATCTCCCGCAGGTTGACACCAAGACTATCAGAGGTTATGTTTTGCCCTAGAACACTTTCAGATCATAGTCCCTACTGGATTACATTAAGTATTCCAATAGCAAAACCACCACGGTCATGGTGTCTGAACCCATTTTGGCTCTCTCTTCTACCTGAAGATGGTGAGCTTATTAATAAATGGAGAATGTACTTTGTGGAAAATGACAAGTCTGCATCAACATCTGTAGTATGGGATTCCTTCAAGTTATTTGCTAGGCATACATTAACCACTTGCCAACCGCCCCATAGCCAGATGATGGCTGCAGGGCGGTTGGATAACTCTGGGATCACGTCATATGACGTGATTCCAGAAAACTGCTCCCGGGAACATCCGTGACTTCCAGGTCCAGAGGACCCGGCGGTCCACGGATCACGGTAAACGGCCGCTGATCGTGGCCATTTACAATGTGATCGCTCCGTCAAATGACGGAGCGATCACATGTAAACAAACCGGCGTCATATCATGACACCGGTTCCTCCCTCCCCTCTCTGTACCAATCAGTACAGAGGGGGAGGGATCGGATGGGAGCCGCGCTGTGGGCTGGATGTGTAGTGCCCACAGCGCAACTCAGTGACATGTACAATCACATCCATCCATCCATCCCTCCATGCTCAGCCATCCCCCCCATGCTCTGCAATTCCCTGGGCAATACTCTGCAATTCCCTGTGCAATACTCTGCAATACCCCACAATACCCTGTGCAATACCCCACAATACTTTGCAATACCTTGTGCAATACTCTGCAATACCCCACAATACTCTGCAATACCCTGTGCAATACTCTGCAATGCCCCGCAATACTCTGCAATGCCCCGCAATACTCTGCAATACTCTGCAATGCCCCGCAATACTCTGCAATACCCCACAATACTCTGCAATACCCTGTGCAATACTCTGCAATGCCCCACAATACTCTGCAATACTCTGCAATGCCCCACAATACTCTGCAATTCCCCACAATACTCTGCAATACCCCACAATACTCTGCAATACCCCACAATATTCTGCAATACCCTGTGCAATACTCTGCAATGCCCCGCAATACTCTGCAATACTCTGCAATGCCCCGCAATACTCTGCAATGCCCCAAAATACTCTGCAATGCCCCGCAATACTCTGCAATACCCTGTGCAATACTCTGCAATACCCCGCAATACTCTACAATGACCCGCAATACTCTGCAATGCTCCGCAATAGTCTGCAATACTCTGCAATGCCCCGCAAAACTCTGCAATGCCCCGCAATACTCTGCAATGCCCCGCAATACTCTGCAATGCCCCGCAATACCCCGCAATACCCCGCAATACTCTGCAATACCCTGCAATACTCTGCAATACCCCGCAATACTCTGAAATACCCTGCAATACTCTGCAATACCCCGCCATACTCTGCAATACTCGGTGATACCCAGCCATACTCTGCCATACTCAGCCATACCCAGCCATGCTCAGCCATACTCTGCTGTACTCGGCCTCTGTATGTGGCCAGGCTGTGGAAGTCTCACACATGTGGTATCGCCGTACTCAGGAGGAGTAGGAGAATCTATTTTGGGGTGTCATTTTTGGTATGTACATGCTATGTGTTAGAAATATTGTATAAATGGACAATTTTGTGTTAAAAAAATGTGTTTTAACCACTTCCCGCCCGCCGGCCGTCATGCAACGTCTTTGACTTTGTGTGGGGATATCTGAATGATGGATGCAGTTACAGGCATCATTCAGATATCAGCTTTTTCAGCCAGTGATTCCCTACACCATAAGAATGACCATAGCGGCTGTTCCACTGCTTGATCATTCTTACGGGAGGCGAGAGGGGACGTCCCCCCCTCTCGCCGCCCTCAGGTGCTTCTACCGACTCACCGCTAAGATCGAAGCCAGGATCATTTTTTTATTTTTTTATTTCAGGCTTCCCAGCCTAGAGGTGAGATGTGGGGTCTTATTGACCCCATATCTCACTGTAAAGAGGACCTGTCATGCCATATTCCTATTACAGGGGATGTTTACATTCCTTGTAATAGAAATAAAAGTGATGAAAAAATTATTTTTTTGGAAGAAAGCCTCAAACTAAAATAAATAAAGTAAAATGAACAATAAAAAAAAAAAAAAAAAAAAAAAAATTTCCCAGTGTCCCCGTGTGCTCACATGCAGAAGCGAACGCATATGTAAGTTGCGCCCACATATGAAAATGGTGTTCAAACCACACATGTGAGGTATCGCTGCGAACGGTAGAGTGAGAGCAATAATTTTGGCCCTAGACCTCCTCTGTAACTCACAACATGTAACCAGTAAAAAATTTTAAAGCGTCTCCTATGGGGATTTTTAAGTAGCGAAGTTTGGCGCCATTCCACGAGCGTGTGCAATATTGAAGGGTGACATGTTAGGTATCTATTTACTCTGCATAACTTCATCCTTTACATTATGCAAAAATATTGGGCTAACTTTTCTATTTTGTTTTTTTATAAAGCACAAAACTGTTTTTTCTTTTAAAAAAAAGCGTTCAAAAAATTGCTGCGCAAATACCGTGCGAGATAAAAAGTTGCAATGACCGCCATTGTATTCTCTAGGGTCTTTGCTAAAAAAAATATATATAATGTTTTGGGGTTCTATGTATTTTTCTAGCAAATAAATTATGATTTTTACATGTAGGAGAGAAATGTCAGAATTGGCCTGGGTGCTCCTAGAATGCCTGATGGTGCTCCCTGCATGTTGGTCCTCTGTATGTGGCCACGCTGTGTAAAAGAATGTGTTTTTGGGTGTAATTTGTGGTATGCATATGAGGTGTGTGAGAAATAACCTGCTAATATGACAATTTTGTGAAAAAAAAAAAAGAAAAAAAAAATCTTGATTTTGCAAAGAATTGTGGGAAAAAATGACAGCTTCAAAAAACTCATCATGCATCTTTCTAAATACCTTGGAATGTCTTCTTTCCAAAAAGGGGTCATTTGGGGGGTATTTGTACTTTTCTGGCATGTTACCGCCGGTTCACACAGGGGCAACACGACTCTGGCCGCGACTTTGCGAGGCGACCTGGACACGACCTGAGGGCGACACGACAGCGCGACTTGGGGCGACTTGGGGCGACTTACAAGGCGACTTCAAGTCGCCTCCAGTACAGGCAACTTTCCAGTGGCCAATCAAACAACAATCAGCTCTGGGGGAGGGAGGGGTTTGCTTGAAAAAACCATCTTCTCTTCCTGTGAAGTCGCTTCACTATAGACCATGATCCGACTTGTAGGCGACTTCCATTGAAATCAATGGGTACAAGTCGCCTACAAGTCGCCTTGAAGTAGTACAGGGACCTTTTCTGAAGTCGGAGCGACTTCAGTAGCGTACATATAGACGGCTCTCATTCACTTACATGGACTTTCAGATGTCAAGCGACTTGGGGCGACTTGAGGTCTGACAAGTCGGATCCCAAGTCGCGGTAGTGTGAACCGGCACTTAGGGTCTCAAGAAATGAGATAGGCCGTCAGTAATTCAGGTGTGATCAATTTTCAGAGATTGGCACCATAGCTTGTGGACCCTATAACTTTCACAAAGACCAAATAATATCCACCAATTTGGGTTATTTTTACCAAAGATATGTAGCGGTATAAATTTTGGCCAAAATATATGAAGAAAAAATTACTAATTTGCAAAATTTTATAACAGAAACAAAGAAAAATGCATTTTTTACAGAATTTTCAGTCTTTTTTCTTTTATAGCGCAAAAAATGAAGAACCCAGCGGTGTTTAAATACCACCAAAAGAAAGCTCTATTTGTGTCAAAAAAAGGGCAAAAATTTCATTTGGGTACAGTGTTGCATGACTGAGTAATTGTCATTCAAAATGTGAGAGCACCGAAAGCTGAAAATTGGTCTGGTTATTAAGGGGGTTTAAGTGCCCAGTGGTCAAGTGGTTAATAACTACTATTAATTAAATTAGGACAAACTCTTCCAGTGCCCTCGGTAAGGCGCTGGAGGATCTGTCCTCCGCTGAAAGAGTTTATGCCAACACCCCGACCCCCACAAATGCAGATCAACTCAAACTACAGATAGAGTAGTTAACCAGCTACAGTACCAGAAAGCCAGACAAAAAATGTTTTTCTCCAAACAGAAAATGTTTGAACATGGGGAAAAAGCAGGCAAGTTGCTGGCGTACTTGGTACATAGCGAGGATAGACCCCCGGTGGTTATTGCCTTACATGGCCCTGGAGGACAACAGGTCACAGACCCACCTAGAGTAACCTCAATGTTCAGGGATTTTTTTGCTGACTTATACACAACGACAGCCGAGACCCAATCTATGTCCCTTTTTCTTGAAAAGGTGATTTTCCCACATCTGACAGAAGAACAGATAGAATTACTAGAAGCACCACTTATCACAGACGAAATAACAACTGCTATGGCTAGCTTTTCTAGGTCTAAATCCCCAGGATCAGACAGACTGCCAATTGAGTTTTATTCCCAATTTAGTGAAATACTAACCCCTAAACTATTAAAGATATACAATCATCTCTTTGAAACTGGGACTCTACCCCCATATATGACAGAGGCAACAATAGTCCTCATCCCCAAACCCGGAAAAGACCTGGGATTCCCAGAATCCTATTGTCCAATATCACTTCTACAGGTTGATATTAAAATATTAGCCAAAGTACTATCTATTAGGCTTAATCAGGTAATTTTAACATTAATACATGCAGATCAGGCTGGTTTCATGCCTGGACGCCACACCTTGTTTAACCTTTGGAAACTATATATCAACCTACAGGCTACACATGAGGAGGTTGGTTCGCGGGTTGTTGTGACCTTAGACACAGCAAAAGCCTTCGATTCGGTGGAGTGGAGGTATCTCTGGAGATGCTTGGAGGGCTATGGATTTGGCCCGAAATTTATTAAATGGGTCCAATTATTATACCAGGCACCTAGGGCCAGAGTGGTGGCTAAAGGGTGGTCGACCCAGCTGTTTGATCTCAGCAGAGGTACGAGACAGGGCTGCCCCTTATCCCCATTGTTGTATGCCCTAGCGGCAGAACCCCTGGCGATATCCATCCGAGCGAACCCGGAGATTAAGGGACTCAGAATGGGCTCTTTGATCGAAAAAATTAGCATGTATGCAGATGACACGCTATTATACTTAGCAGATTCGGGCCCATCATTATGTACTGCACTCCACACAATCAAACAATTCAGAATATTTTCAGGACTGAAAATCAATTGGGACAAATCCCAAATTCTACCAATTGACAGTTTTCCACCCCCAGAATCCCAAGCCAGGCTTCCGCTTCAGAGAGTTGATGTTATTAAATATTTGGGGATTCATATAACTAGATCCCCTGTGTATTATGTATCCCTAAATATAGATCCTCTCATTTCCACGGTTAAAAATAAAATACGGGTTTGGTCCAAATTACCACTGGGAATCTGGGGTCATATAAATTTAATCAAAATGATCTTACTCCCCAAAATACTTTATGTTCTCTGGCACACCCCAGTTTACTTACCCTTGAAACATTTCAAATCTTTAGAGTCCCTCCTAAAGTCATTTGTGTGGGGTAATAATAGACACAAATTAGCATGGCAAACCCTTAAGAATCCGACTGATCTTGGTGGCACTGCTCTCCACCTAGATAAAACGAACAGCGAGAGATTTCTCACGCTTCTATGTCCAAAGTGGGCACAGTACACCAAGGACTCAATATAGGCAATAGCAGCGGACTTGGGAGGGATGGAACTAGGAGAAAATAGACATACCATGCTATACCACTACAGGAAAATATGGAATTTAGCTGCCTCTAGACTTGAAATTCCACAGTTTAACGATTAATAAAATTCATGACACATTTATATGGTCCATACAGGGAGTATTTTACCTACACCACATATTAAAAGACGGACAGCTTAACACCTTTGATTCACTTAAAGAAGAATTTACAATCCAGAACCAGATGTTCTTCAGATTTCTACAATCACAATTCCCTGACTCCCGCCCAAGCCCTACACCTAATGTTCTTATAGCCATAATTAAGAGCACAGACTCATAAATTGATCTCAGCTTTTTATAACATGCTTTTAACCCCTGTATCTACCAAAATAGCATATGATCTCAAACTAAGATGGGAGAGAGAGGTGGGACCGGTGGAGGACGAGGAGTGGGAGGAGGCATTGGAGTCCTGCAAAGCTGAGTCTCCCAAACTATCAGACCGACTGACGCAGCTCTACATTCTTCACAGGGCATATCTTACACCCCTTATGCCCCGTACACACGGTCGGATTTTCCGATGGAAAATGTCCGATCGGAGCGTGTTGTCGGAAATTCCGACCGTGTGTGGGCTCCATCGGACATTTTCCATCGGATTTTCCGACACACAAAGTTGGAGAGCAGGAGATAAAATTTTCCGACAACAAAATCCGTTGTCGGAAATTCCGATCGTGTGTACACAAATCCGACGGACAAAGTGCCACGCATGCTCAGAATAAATAAAGAGATGAAAGCTATTGACCACTGCCCCGTTTATAGTCCCGATGTACGTGTTTTACGTCACCGCGTTTAGAACGATCGGATTTTCTGACAACTTTGTGTGCCCGTGTGTAGACAAAACAAGTTTGAGCCAACATCCGTCGGAAAAAATCCTAGGATTTTGTTGTCAGAATGTCCGAACAAAGTCCGACCATGTGTACGCCCTATTAGAGTGGCAAGATATAAGCGTACACAAACCACCACATGTCAGATGTTTGGGAGAGAGACAGGCACTTTTTTCCATTTGCTCTGGACATGCCCTAAGATAAAAGGCTTGTGGGAACAAATTGTGACATTTTTACACGACACAATGGACTCACCTCTAGCTCTAGACCCAAAACAATGCCTTCTGGGTATAGTTCCGGACACAACTGACAAATACACAAAAACATTTCTACATGAAACACTCTTTGCAGCAAGAAAGGTTATATCCAAAAAATGGATGAGGCAAGAGTCTCCTAAAATAGTGGAATGGAAGGTGGAGATAAATAATACATTACCATATAAGAAATGCATATATATTAATAGAGGTTGCCCAGCCAAGTACAATAAGATCTGGGATCGATGGCTTCAAGAATCTTCTACCTGTGTCTAATGTAATTATATGGGCATAGAGTGATTTAATGGATATGGGTATGGATGTGCAGTTTATATAAACCAAATATATACACCCTGAATATCATCACACGTCAAGTATTTTTGTACTCAATATAATTTATATTTCAGTTACAACAATTATTGTATTGTTACAATGTTTATGTGCTAAAGCAATCATATTATGTATGCACCAGTTACTCAATAAAACTTTGTTTGATTTAAAAAAAAAAAGTACATCAGAAATGGCCTGCAGTCAGATATAGGCTACACTGGATGCATTGTATATATATATATATATATATATATATATATATATATATATATATATATATATATATATATATATATATATATATATATACACACAAGACTGACTGTAAATATATATTTAATACATTGCAGCTAACTGAATAACCTGCCTGCCTGAAGTATATTATAAAAAGTACACCAGGAATGGCCTGCAGTCAGATATAGGCTTGGTTACACTAGATGCAGTGTAAATATTTATATACAAGACTGACTGTATATATATATTTAATACACTGCAGCTAACTGAATAACCTGCCTGCCTGAAGTATATTAGAAAAAGTACACCAGAAATGGCCTGAAGTCAGATATAGGCTTGGCTACACTGGATGCATATATATATATATATTTATTTATTTAATACACTGCACTTAACTGAATAACCTGCCTGCCTGAAGTATATTAGACACCAGGAATGGCCTGCAGTCAGATATAGCTACACTGGATGCAGAGTATATATACTGTATATATATATATATGTATATATATATATATATATATATATATATATATAATATGAGACTGACTGTATATATATATATATATATATATATATATATATATATATATATATATATATATATATATATATATATTTATTTATTTATTTTTTAAATACACTGCAGCTAACTGAATAATCTGCCTGCCTGCCTGCACAATCTAAATCACACTCTCTCTCCGTCCACGCCAACAACACACTACACAGGGCCAACATGCAGGCAGCCTTATATAGTGTGGGGCGTGGACTTAGTCCCGCTGAACCATAATTGGCCAAAGGCACCCTGCCTTTGGCTAATTATGGCTCTCTTAGCTGAGGGCGCTGGGATTGGCCAAAGCATGCAGGTCATGGTGCATGCTTTGGCCAATCATCATACAGCAATGCACTGCGATCTTGCAGTGCATTATGGGGCATTACGTGGCGCTCAAATTTGCCGTGAATGCCCCATAATGTTCGTTTTTCGACGAACGGCGAACACCCTATGTTCGAATCAAACTCATGTTCGACCCGAACATAAAGCTCATCCCTATTTGGAAGGACTATGATGGTGGATTCCCTCATAGATGCTCCGTTAAATGTTTTTAACAACTCTGGCAGCAGTATTTCTTCATAACACTTGAATATCTCTGCTGGCAGACAATCTGGTCCTGGAGATTTCTGGTTTGCCAATGCTAATACCGCCTGTCTCCCTTCTTCCAAACTATGGGGGCATCCAATACCTCTCTGGCTTCCTCCGTGAGGTGGGGGTTCTTCAGATCTCTAAAAAACTCCCACATCTCCCCCTCTAACTCCCTGCCTTAGGCACTGTACAGTTTCTCATAGTATTTTTTAAATATGTCTACAATCTCGGGGACATGTGATGTTATTTGCCCCATCCGTTCTAATAGCGGATATAACAGTGGTAGTTGTATTTGCCCTTGCCAATCGAGCCAGTAAGTATCTCGCACTCTCTCCCTCTACATAATAACGCTGTCTCTGGAACATCAACTTGTTCTCTGCTTTTACGAGGAGAAGGTCCTTATATTCATGTTGTATTTTAATCCACTCATAAATCGCCTTAGGGGTTGATCTTACTATTTATTGCTGTTCTGCTTCTGCAACCTTGTTCATAATAAGTTTTTCCCTTTCTCTAGTCTGTTTTTTTTACTCTTGCTACATGTTGTATTAGTGCCCCCCCTAAGAAATGCCTTAAGGGTGCCCCAGACCACCCCTAGGGGTGCTGTTCCAGCAATAATACTCATAAATTCTACCAAGAATAATATCACTCCCTCTTTTCCCCCTATTATCTCTAAACAGTATGGGCTTATTTTCCAATCCCCTTTACAGTACTCAATGACACAACCAATGGAGAGTGGTCTGAGAGGCCCCATGGCATATAATTTATGTTCCTAACAAAATTCAGCATATTCTCACTACCCAGAGCCAGATCAATTAGAGAGCATGGAATGGGTTTTCGAGAAACAGGAATATTGCTGTTTAGTTGGATTCCGCATCCTCCATATGTCCCAACTCTCCTACTATTTGTGAAAACATAACGGCCCCTTTTCCTGTCTGAATTCCTGATGGACATGTATCCACCCTCCCACCCAGTACCATGTTAAAGTCTTCTACTGCCATTGTTGGGACATCAGGTTTATCGAAAACGAATTTCATCAACTGATACAAAACCTCAGCTTTAAATGGGGGGGATGTATATATTAGCCAAAATGCATTTCATATTCCCAAAGGTGCAATACAGAAAGATATACCGACCTCTTTCATCTATATTAATCTGCCTGCAGGAGAACCCCACCCTTGTTCCAAACAGAACACTTTGAATACTGAGTCTGGAAATTTCTCCTTTTTAAATATATTGTCTCTTTTGTTAGATGCATCTCCCGTAGGCAGACTACAGTGGCCCGGTATGCCGTCACTGCAGCAAAAACTGCAGCTCTCTTTATAGGGTCTCCCAATCCCTAAACATTCCAGGAACATACATTCACCATTTTAGATTGCATAAAAAAATTTGGTTATCAATAGCTTAGTGTTTTTATAATATCCCTAATCTTATCTATACTTGTGCTTCCCAATATATATTATAGTATATACAGTACTGTCTTTTTTAGACATGCTTCTACATGATTCTCAAATTCCTTAATAGTGTTTTTAGTGCAACAGAAAAATAAACCAACTTTAACTATCCTACAACACCCTTTCACTACCCACACTTGAACCTCATTAAACCTACACAAACAATGTTTAAATCCGATATCTGTGCAATATCTTTTCCCCATACATACCAAAAACAAAAGGAAAACAAAATTACAGACAACAATAACATAAAGTGCTATAACAAACAACAACAGACAAAGACACAAAAGACAAATACAAAAAAATCCTTTCATACCCCATGCCTGGCCCTTACTAGGCCTATACAAGAGGCATTTAAAGTTCCTGTGATAAAAAAGACACTTCCCTTCTCCTCATTCCTCCCGCTCAACCAGGGATGGAAAGACGGAGGGAAAGGGAAAAAACAAAAAACACCCACCAAGGGAAAACACACATCTGCCATTCCCCTTCCTCTAGTGCAACCCCCCTCCTAACCAACAAATATTCAATAAATCTCTATTTCAAAACTAGACCATTATGCATCATAGTTAGTCTATTGGACTCTGATCTTTTTCTTTCTGTTTGCTTCCTGTCTTCCCTTTATTTTTCTCCAGCCATGGAGTACAATGTGGTCAACGCATCGACAAATGTGCTCTATTCGCGGACGATTTGTTGCTTTTCTCACTTCTCCTCTTACATCAACCCCTAATGTCCTTAGTTTCCTAAAGACTTTCAGAAGGATCTCGGATTTATGTGTCAACATGACCATAGCGCTGAACATCAATATCCCGACCTCCTTAGTCGAACGGCTCAAAAGCCACTTCCCATTTACTTGGAGTAACCATTATATCCAGTATTTAGGTGTCAACTTGGCAGCTAGTGTGGATCGGCTCCATAACATTAATTACCCTCCCCTATACAGAAATCTGGGTGCAGACTTGGCCAATTGGTCGCATGGAGACATCTGGTTGGGAAGGGTTAATTCTGTCAAAATTACCCTTCTCCCCAGGTTATTGTACCTCTCTCATTCCCTCCCGATCCCACTTCAAAAACCTTTTCTTAAAAAATTCCAATCTCAGGTAGTCCACTTTATTTGGGGATCCAAGGGCTATATATGTCCTAAAAGTTTACTGTTTAGAAGACCAAATCAAGGAGGGTTAGGGGTTCTATTCTCTGAAAATATTGCTAGGTGGCCCAATTAGCACAGTTCTCCATAGTTTATTTTCAAGGACATACACTAGATTGGGTAGATATTCAGAGACAAGCCATTCCCAGACACACAATTGACTACTTAGTCTGGACTCCCTCTAAAAATAGGCCTCTGATCCTGGCCCCAACACTCTCCCATTCTATGGCTCTCTGTGACTCCTTACATAAATCACCAACATTGATTTCCAAACTTCAACCTTTAACGCACCTTTACTACAATCCCAAATTTCCCGCTGGACAACATATTCATTCCTTTCACTGGTGGAGGAATGAAGAAACAAAGAATTTTTGCCCGTGGGACTTTAAATGAAGTGTCCATGGTGATCACATATAAATAGAAAGAGTATAATAGTAACAAGATTTATTGGAATAAATATCATCCAGTATAGGTCATAAACATAGGTGACAGTTACATAGAAACAACAGCATGATAAAAAGGTCCAAAAGACATAACCATCATGACATAACATCAAAGTATAAAAAGTACAGATATACATGATACATCTCTAACCCGACGCGTTTCGCGAGCTCTCCTCGCTTCATCAGGGGCTGATGTGTATATCTGATGTCTGTAATAACAAGTAAAGAGTGTATTGAAGTATAGTTTGTAATTGGACAACAACATGAAGTCAGAGCTAGTAATCCGATATCTACTTGTCAGGTACTTGACCCCAAAGAGGGCGGCCCCAGGCAGGGGGCAGCGGGAATGCATCTCCCCCGGGAGCTGAGGGGGAGGAGACCACGACGCGGAGGTCCAGGATCAGGCACAGGGCAGGCATGGCGAATGAATGGAGAAAAGAAAGATGGACCCGACTGTCACCCATAATAGTTGAAGAGCGTACTCACTGTAATAAAGTATAACAAAAATATATATGTATCTAAGATAGTGGCAGTAGCCATATCCAAAAATGTATGCAATAATATGCTTGAGTATGGTGGGTGCAGGGTGACCAGCAGAACATGAAAAAGAAAGTAAAAACAGAACAGAAAACAGAAGAAAAGTAAAGAGGATGTCAGCCCACGTGTAACCCATGAATCTAGCAGGGCAAACTCTCTATAATAAAATGTATAGATGTAAATATATTTATTAAGGTCTACTTAATCACCTGAAAGTCCTACGTAACATGTACATCATAATAAGGTACATGAATATGTGTATTTATAAACCTTAAATGGTTAATGTCCCATTGTAATGAAAGTATAAAAGTAGGTGTCTCATGTTAGGGAGCAGCTCTCAGACTTTCTCTTTTTTCTGGTGGAGGAATGAGGGCCTTTTTAGGATCGGTAATTTTATGTACTCATTGGGACCTATAATGGCAACCCACTGTGTAAGTAAACTTGAAATGTCCCAATCTGAGAGATTCAGATTACATCAAATTAGACATCATCTCTTTACTCTGTGGAGATCTAAACCCCGACCCCCCTAATTTCACAGCCTACAAGCAGTGGTGTTCACAGATTATGGACCAGAGAGGTGGTATCTCCCTGATTTACACAGCCTTGGCAGAAAGCTCAGGCAAACCTTCACATGCACTGAACTGGGAGCGGGATTTGGAGATCGACTGGGAGATTGACACTTGAAACAGACTTTTCCAAAGAGCATTTAAAGGAATTGTAAATGATTCCCTGATCGAGGCAAGTGTTAAAATCAGGGCTTTTTTTCTACCGGAACGTGGTGGAACTGCGTTCCGCCACCTCTGGCAGCCCTGTCCTTTCCATCTTGTCGCTGAACACAGAAGGCAGTAGAAGTATTTGCACTACTCACTTCCTCCACCGGCTTCTGTGTCAGGCACTCAGGACATGTGTATAACAGTACATGTGTCAGTGGGTGCGCAAGTCCCCACTCCGCAACCACTGCATCTTTTTTAAGTTTCTCTGGGGCTTTTAGAGCCGGCTCCTGTCCTGCCCCACCTGTGTAGCTCAGAGCCGAGTGCAGTGTTCTAAAACTCCTCCTTTGCTCCGTGCTACACATGTCTGACAGGTGGGGCAAGACGAGGAGAGCAGGGCAGGCGAGGCGAGGCAGGGCAGAACGGGAGTTGGGACTACACTGTGTTGGAAAAAAGCCTGCTCACTCAACAGACCATGAACAGCTGCACCGCAAGCTTTTAAGAGGAGGTGAGCGAAAGCTATAGAGGGAGAGGGAAAAGGGGGGGGAGTGGTTGTGCACAGAGGCATCGGTGGGGGAGCTGACAGCTGTGAACCACAGTGGGGGTGAATTTGTGAGAAGAGGTGAGAGATGGAAAGGGGGAGAGGTTGTACAAAGTGAGAGCTGAGTAATGTGGAGGTGAGGGGGCAGGTGGTACAGTGGCAAGAGTTGGCAGGTTGTTTAGAGGTAGCAGGGGGTGAAGAGGCAAAGGTTGGAGGGTTGAAGAGATGAGAGCTGTGGATTGGGGTGCAGAAGTGAAATGTGGAAGGGGGGGTTAGAGACAAGCTGTAACTGTGGACTGGGGGTGGGGTGTAAGCTGTGGATTTTGGGGGGGATGCAGAGTTTAGTTGTTGACAGGGGGTACAAAGGTGAGTTGTGGGGGGTGCTAAGGTGAACTGTGGACAGGGGTACAGAATTGAGCTCTGGGCAGAGGTACAGTGGTGTGCTGGGGATGGGGGAAAGAAGTGATGTGCTGGGGATGGGGGAAAAAGGGGTGTGCTGCAAAGGGAGGAAAGAAGTGGTAAGCTGCGGGGGGGGGGGGGGGGGATTGGAGGAAAGAAGAGGGGAGCTGTGGAAAGGTAAAAAGGAGATGAAATTGGAGGGGGGGCTAGGTGAGCTGTGGACAAGGGTTACAGAGGTGAGATGTGAATGGAGGTCACAGAAGTGAGCAATAGATGGTTACATTGAGGGTGATAAGTAAGTACTGTCCCTTCTGCTGTCTTTTTTTTCTGTGCCCTATGTGACACACACACCTCATCGCTGCAGAGTACACTTTCCTAAGCTCTGTGTTATGCACTACTAGGTGCGGTACTCTGTGCCTTTTTGGGCCTTGAGCAGTGCACAGATTTGGCACTGCTTTACTTCTCTTCCCGCAGAACGACGGGGTTGGGAGCGGAGAGTTGGCTGGGGAGGGTGAGTTCCTGCACCTATTCTCTGAGAAAAAAAGCCCTGGTTAAAATCATCTATAGATGGTATTGGGTGCCCTCCCGATTAGCAAAAATCTTTCCTGGCACATCCCCACTTTGCTTTCGAGAATGTGGCCTTGTGGGATCACTCTTCCATACTTGGTGGGAATGTCCACGCATTAGGGGCTTTTGGAATAGGATTTTTGGTTTGCTGCACAGGGTCACTGGTATGGCAATACCTAAAACTTGCTTTGCTGATTAGCAAGCCAGTTGGATGTTCTAAAAACCTATTAAAACTCACTCACTTTATCCTGCTGGATGCTAAAATTATTATAGCCTCTGCATGGAAACAGCCGAAAGTGTCCTATGCTGCAGCAAAATGAAAGATATTTTGGATAATGGTCCAGGAGAAGACGGTTGGTTCTCTTTTGGCCTCCTCCAAAGCATATGAAGCAGTATGATTCGGTTTGATAGAATACGTTTTTCGTAGACTCCGGATGCCTGTACCTTCTCAAAGCTGACTGTCTCTCTACTTCTCCCTTCTTTTTTTTGGCTCCTAACTTTTCTCCGCTTTCTTCTTTTCTCAAATGACATGATCATTTAAGTGCTAACACATTTGGAACCGATCAAGTTAAAGGGGGCTTCTCTTGACAGGAATGCTTTCTTATAAGGGTGGAGCGGGGGTTTTCCCCACTCCTGAGAATTGTTTCTTAACCTATATTTCCTCTTATTTTGTTTATTTTTTTATTTTGCCTTTTTCCTTTTTTTTTGGATGTGTATATTAAGTTCTCTAATTGTTATTCTTGTTAAAAGTCACATCCCTGAATGGTAAAATTGTTCTAAATGTTCAATTCTTAATTTGTTACAGATGATGATTATTATGGTTTCAATGCCTCTCGTTGTAAATCTTTTTGGTCTTTATCAATAAAAAATATTGAAAGTAAAAATATCATAACAATATTATGCTAGGTGAGAGTCTATTTCACGGTGGCGAGCTGCTATAGATGAAGAGTTTGACATTCAACAGACCGCAAGACAAAAAAATATTATCGTATAAGGCTCGGCTCTTGCTGTGATATGGTGAGTCGTGACCCATCAGGGGGTCTGTCACAAGGTGTGATGATTGGAACTGTCATTATTGCAACAATCTCTTGCCATTCAACCCAGATGGGGAATAGGCTCACAGCTTTTTTACTCACAAATAGGGATGAGCCGAACACTCCCCGGTTCGGTTCGCACCAGAACCTGCGAACGGACCGAAAATTTGCACGAACGTTAGAACCCCATTGACGTCTATGGGACTCGAACGTTCAAAATCAAAAGTGCTCATTTTAAAGGCTAATTTGCATGGTATTGTCCTAAAAAGTATTTGGGGACCCGGGTCCTGCCCCAGGGGACATGTATCAATGCAAAAAAAACTTTTAAAAACGGCCGTTTTTTCGGGAGCAGTGACTTTAATGATGCTTAAAGTAAAAAAAAAAGTGAAATATTTCTTTAAATATCGTACCTGGGGGGTGTCTATAGTATGCCTGTAAAGTGGCACGTGTTTCCCGTGTTTAGAACAGTCCCTGCACAAAATGTAATTTTTAAAGGAAAAAAAGTCATTTAAAACTGCTTGCGGCTTTAATGTAATGTCGGGTCCTGGCAATATGGATGAAAATCAGTGAGACAAATGGCATGGGTACCCCCCAGTCCATTACCAGGCCCTTTGGGTCTTGTATGGATATTAAGGGGAACCCCGCACCCAAATTAAAATAAGGAAAGGTGTGGGGCCACCAGGCCCTATATACTCTGAACAGCAGTATACAGGCGGTGCAAACAAGACAGGGACTGTAGGTTTGTTGTTAAGTACAATCTGTTTTTAATTTTGAATGGGTACATTCTTAACGTGTTTAGCTCCAGCCAGAAAATCTTTTTTAAGCTTTTTGGAAAACATAGGGAAGGGTTATCACCCCTGTGACATTTGTTTTGCTGTCTGTCCTCCTCTTCAGAAGATTTCACCTCACTTTTTGTCCCAATGACAAATGTTTTTTGAAAATTTGGGTTTTTTTGTGGAACAAGGATTGGAAAGCATCAGTGGGAAGGAGAAATGTTTTTCCCATATTAACTTACAGGAGAGAATTTCCCTTCCTAGGGGTAGATTTCACCTCACTTACTGTTGTCTCCTTCCATTTGCAAGTAGGAGTCGTTTGTAAGTTAGATGTTTGAAAGTAGGGGCCTGCCCTATATACTCAGCAGAAATTTGGGCCTTAGGTGTTGTTGTGGCCACAACACTGTAAGCCCTCACAGGGCCCTGCTGTGAAATATTAGATCAAGAATTGTAATTACATGCCCCTGTTGAACAGGGGCAGAAAAATTGGGCCTTTGGTGGTGGTGGTGGTGCTGGTGCCACAACACTGTAAGTCCTCACTCACTCTTGGTGGGTGCAGAAATGGGCCCTGCTGTGAAATATTAGATCAAGAATTGTAATTACATGCCCCTGTTGAACAAGGGCAGAAAAATTGTGCCTTTGGTGGTGGTGGTGGTGCTGGTGCCACAACACTGTAAGTCCTCACTCGCTCTTGGTGGGTGCAGAAATGGGCCCTGCTGTGAAATATTAGATCAAGAATTGTAATTACATGCCCCTGTTGAACAGGGGCTGAAAAATTAGGCCTTAGGCACTGGTGCTGGTGCCACAACACTGCAACCCCTCACAGATACTCTAGTTGGAACGCAGAAACGAGCCCTGCTGCAAAGTATTGCATCAAAAATTGTAATTACACGCCCTTGTTAAACAGGGGCTGAAAAATTGGGTCTTAGGCACTGGTGCTGGTGCCACAACACTGCAACCCCTCACAGATACTCTAGTTGGAACGCAGAAATGAGCCCTGCTGCAAAGTATTGCATCAAAAATTGTAATTACACACCCCTGTTAAACAGGGGCTGAAAAAGTGGGCCTTAGGCACTGGTGCTGGTGCCACAACACTGCAACCCCTCACAGATACTCTAGTTGGAACGCAGAAACGAGCCCTGCTGCAAAGTATTGCATCAAAAATTGTAATTACACGCCCTTGTTAAACAGGGGCTGAAAAATTGGGTCTTAGGCACTGGTGCTGGTGCCACAACACTGCAACCCCTCACAGATACTCTAGTTGGAACGCAGAAATGAGCCCTGCTGCAAAGTATTGCATCAAAAATTGTAATTACACACCCCTGTTAAACAGGGGCTGAAAAAGTGGGCCTTAGGCACTGGTGCTGGTGCCACAACACTGCAGCCCCTCACAGATACTCTAGTTGGAACGCAGAAATGAGCCCTGCTGCAAAGTATTGCATCAAAAATTGTAATTACACGCTCCTGTTAAACAGGGGCTGAAAAATTGGGCCTTAGGCACTGGTGGTGGCGCCCAGAACCAAAAATGTTCTTACAAGCTATCAGTGTGATCATTGAGGAGGAAGAGGATAATTACTCAGGGATAGTCACTCAGCATATGCAGTCTTTGAAGGGATCTGAGATTTCCAAAAAATTATTCAGTTACATTAGCATCAGGTGCTTGGTAGCTGGTGGTGATCCAAGACTGATTCATTTTTATGAAGGTCAGTCGATCGACGGAGTCGGTGGACAGATGCACCCTGTGATTGGTTACAAAGCCTCCAGCAGCACTGAATGTGCGTTCCGAAAGAACGCTGGATGCAGGACAGGCCAGTAGCTCAATTACATACTGTGCAAGCTCTAGCCAGTGATCCATCCTCAAGACCCAGTAACCCAGAGGATTTTCTGTGGGAAAGGTGTCCAAGTCAGATCTTGCCCCTAGGTATTCCTGCACCATGTAAAACAGAGGCTGGCGATGGTTGCTGGAACCGATCATACCTTGGGGCTGCAGACCAAAATATTGTCTGAACACATCGGTCAGACAGCCACCTTCTCCATTGCTCCTTCTTTGACTGACCGAAGCCTCAGCAACACGTTGTCCAGAAACAGGAGTTTGTAACCTCCCAGTCTCTGGGAACGCGTTGCACAGACCTTTCTGCAAGACCTCCCGAAGATGTTTCATCAACCTTACCCTTGTAACGTGGATCAAGGAGGGTTGCCAGCCAGTATTGGTCCTTCTCCTTGATACCACGAATATGAGGATCCTTACGCAGGCTTTGCAGGATCAGGGAGGCCATGCAGCGTAGGTTTGCTGAGGCATTCGGTCCGGAGTCCTCTGGGTCACTAAGGACGACATGGTCCGCAGCCACCTCCTCCAAGCCACGTACAAGTCCATGTGTTTCTTGGGACTGATCCCTTAAAGACTGCTGCTGATGCTGAGTGCCAGGCTTCACCTCCATACTGACACAATCTTTTTCCTCCTCCTCCTCGTCCTCTTCCTGTGTGATCGGCGGGCACGCAGGAACACTGTCTGGATAAAGGGGGCCTTGAAAGCTCAGTACAGTCCTCTTCTTCCTGCCTCTGTTCTGCCTCAAGTGCCCTGTCCATTATTCCATGCAGCGTGTGCTCCAACAGGTGGACAAGGGGGACAGTGTCACTGATGCATGCACTGTCACCGCTCACCATCCTCGTGGCCTCCTCAAATGGTGACAGGACAGTGCATGCATCCCTGATCATGGCCCACTGGCGTGGGGAAAAAAAACCAAGCTCCCCTGACGCTGTCCTGGTGCCATAGTCGCACAGGTACTCATTGATGGCCCTCTGTTGCGTGTGCAGCCGCTGCAGCATGGCCAACGTTGAGTTCCACCTGGTGGGCATGTCACAGATTAGGCGGTTCTTGGGCAGGTTAAAATCCTTTTGGAGGTCCGCCAGCCAAGCACTGGCATTATATGACCGGCTGAAATGCACACAGACTTTCCTGGCCTGCCTCAGGACATCCTGTAAGCCCGGGTACCTGCCCAAGAACCGCTGCACCACCAAGTTAAGGACATGAGCCAAACAGGGCACATGCGTCATTTGTCCCTGTCGGAGGGCAGAGAGGAGGTTGTTGCCATTGTCGCAAACCACCATTCCTGCCTTAAGTTGGCGTGGCGTCAACCACCTCTGAACCTGCCCCTGCAGAGCTGACAGAACCTCTGCCCCAGTGTGGCTCCTGTCCCCCAAGCACACCAGCTCAAGCACTGCATGGCATCTTTTGGCCTGCTTACTTGCGTAGCCCCTTGAACGGCTACGGAGCACCGCTGGTTCCGAGGACAAAGCACAGGAAGAGGCCATGGAGGAAGAAGAAGAGGAGGGGGTGGAGGAGAGAGGTGTGTCACAATCATTAGCATTTTGGAGGCGTGGTGGCGGAACAACCTCCAACACTACTGCACCTTGTCCTGCATCCTTCCCAGCTGCCAGCAGAGTCACCCAATGCGCCGTGAAACTTAGGTAACGTCCCTGTCCATGTCTGCTGGACCATGAGTCAGCGGTAATATGCACCTTACCGCTGACCGCCCTGTCCAGCGAGGCATGGACATTGCCTTCCACATGCCGGTAGAGAGCCGGAATCGCCTTCCGTGAGAAAAAGTGGTGTTTGGGTACCTGCCACTGAGGAACCGCACATTCCACAAACTCACGGAAGGGGGCAGAGTCTACCAACTGAAAAGGCAGCAGTTGAAGTGCTAGCAATTTTGCCAAGCTAGCATTCAACCGCTGGGCATGTGGATGGCTGGGAGCAAACTTCTTTCGGCGGTGAGACATATGTTGCAAATAGCAGCGGTGCGATCTGATACACTCGTCTCAAAAAAGGCTCACATCAAAGAACTTTTTGAATAACGTGCAGAGACTGCAGCGCCCTGCACATGTGGAGCTTCCCTGCACATGTGGAGCTTTGGGGTGTGATGCAGTCAGTGTGCTGCCCTTAGTCTGGCCCCTGGAGGGCATCCTGCCTCGTTGGTGATGTGCCGCCTCCTCCTCCTCCTCTCTCCTATCAGGCACCCATGTTGAGTCAGTGACCTCATCATCCCCTCCCTCCTCATCACTGCAGCAAACCTGGCAGTATGCTGCAGCAGGGGGAGCATGACTGTCAGATTGCTGTCCTTCTTGGGCACCCCCTCTGTCCGTGCTCATGTTACTGCCTTCATCGAGCTCAGTATCATCATCAGAGCCTTCCAATCGCTGGGCATCCTCCTGGAGCATGTACCCAACACTGTGGTCAAACAGTTCGGGGGACTCCTCAGGAGGACATGGTGGGGCTAGGGAAGGAGTCACTGATGACATTGAGCCGAGGGAAGAGGCCGCTGCTTTGCCAGACAAAGTACCCTGAGCCTGGGTGAGAGAGGATGAGGAGGATGAGGACGGCTTGGCCATCCACTTGACCAAGTCTTCCGCATATTGCGGCTCAACGCGGCCAGCTGACGAAAAAAGGCCAAGCGCATTGCACGGCCACATGCTGATGAGGATGCACCGTCTCCACGACCAGCACTAGACACAGAGCCTGCTTTCCCTCTTTTATTTGCTTGTGACTTGGCCTTCCAGACATACTAATGGCCTGTAGCTGCACTAAGCTGGGATATATATATAAATATTTATGTACTGATACTGCAGCTAGCAAAATCAACTGCCTGCCTGTAGTATGAGAACACCACCAACCTTCTACAGGTAGCTTAAGCTGAACACTGTGCAGAGCTCGCAAAAAACTAACTTGTAGCTTATTTAGCTGCCTGCGGTAGTGATAGGATCAGGAAAACACCCCCAACCTTCTACAGGTAGCTTTAGCTGAACACTGTGCAGAGCTCGCATTACACTAACTTCTAGTTTTAGCTGAACACTGTGCAGAGCTCGCAAAAAACTAACTTGTAGCTTATTTAGCTGCCTGCGGTAGTGATAGGATCAGGAAAACACCACCAACCTTCTACAGGTAGCTTTAGCTGAACACTGTGCAGAGCTCACAAAAAAATAACTTGCAGCTTATTTAGCTGCCTGCGGTAGTGATAGGATCAGGAAAACACCACCAACCTTCTACAGGTAGCTTTAGCTGAACACTGTGCAGAGCTCGCAAAAAAATAACTTGTAGGTTTAGGTGAACACTGTGAGGAGGACGCACCACACTAACTTGTAGTTTTAGCTGAACACTGTGAGCAGGATGCACTACACCAACTTGTAGCTTTAGATGAACACTGTGCAGAGGTCTCACTACACTAACTTGTAGTTTTAGCTGAACACTGTGAGCAGGACGCACTACACTAACTTGTAGTTTTAGATGAACACTGTGCAGAGGTCTCACTACACTAACTTGTAGTTTTAGCTGAACACTGTGAGCAGGACGCACTACACTAACTTGTAGCTTTAGATGAACACTGTGCAGAGCTCGCAAAAAAATAACTTGTAGGTTTAGCTGAACACTGTGAGGAGGACGCACCACACTAACTTGTAGTTTTATCTGAACACTGTGAGCAGGACGCACTACACTACTTGTAGCTTTAGATGAACACTGTGCAGAGGTCTCACTACACTAACTTGTAGGTTTAGCTGAACACTGTGAGCAGGACACACTACACTAACTTGTAGCTTTAGATGAACACTGTGCAGAGCTCGCAAAAAAATAACTTGTAGGTTTAGCTGAACACTGTGAGGAGGACGCACCGCACTAACTTGTATTTTTAGCTGAACACTGTGAGCAGGACGCACTGCACTAACTTGTAGTTTTAGATGAACACTGTGCAGAGGTCTCACTACACTAACTTGTAGTTTTAGCTGAACACTGTGAGCAGGACGTACTACACTAACTTGTAGCTTTAGATGAACACTGTGCAGAGCTCGCAAAAAATAACTTGTAGGTTTAGCTGAACACTGTGAGGAGGACGCACCACACTAACTTGTAGTTTTAGCTGAACACTGTGAGCAGGACGCACTGCACTAACTTGTAGCTTTAGATGAACACAGTGCAGAGGGAGGTCTCACTACACTAACTTGTAGTTTTAGCTGAACACTGTGAGCAGGACGCACTACACTAACTTGTAGTTTTAGATGAACACTGTGCAGAGGTCTCACTACACTAACTTGTAGTTTTAGCTGAACACTGTGAGCAGGACGCACTACACTAACTTGTAGCTTTAGATGAACACTGTGCAGAGCTCGCAAAAAAATTACTTGTAGGTTTAGCTGAACACTGTGAGGAGGACGCACCACACTAACTGTAAATAGTCTAGCTGCCTGACTGTGGTACTAATAGGATCAAAAGAACACCAGCAATTTTCTTCAGGTAGCTGTAAATACTGTAACAAGACAAGCCTGCCTGTCAGTAGGAAAATAACAGGAACGGATCTAGCTAAACTGAATACAGTGTATATATATATATATATATATATATATATATATATATATATATATATGCAACACCTGGGATGCATATATATACACAATACACTGTGAGTGCAGCTAACTCACTGATTGTCCTGCCTAATCTATCTAACTCAAATGAAATGACACTGTCTCTCTGTCTATCTATGTATCTCAACGCCGGAACACACACTACACAGGGCAGCCATGCAGGCGGCCTTATATAGTGTGGGGCGTGTTCTAAACCCCCTGAGCCATAATTGGCCAAAGCCACCCTGCCTTTGGCCAATTACAGCTCTCTCTACCGACGGCACTGTGATTGGCCAAGCATGCGGGTCATAGTGCATGTTTGGCCAATCATCAGCCAGCAATGCACTGCGATGCCGCAGTGAATTATGGGCCGTGACGCGCCACACGAATTTGGCGCGAACGGCCCATAACGTTCGGAATTCGGTGAATGACCGAACAGCCAATGTTCGAGTCGAACATGGGTTCGACCCGAACACGAAGCTCATCCCTACTCACAAAGTGTCAAATAAGGACTTTTATATACGTGATCTGAATATTGACCAATTAGCGCTGCTAATGTTTGTATTTGCTTTTAGGAAGTTCAAACATATGTGTGTAATATTATTAATATGTTCTCTAATCCTAACTAACAATGGTATGGTGGTTGTTCCTACATTTAGCAGCCAGCATGGGCATTCGATAACATACAGTAGGTCACATGGGTACTATTATAAGTAATCATTTTATCAATCTTGTAATCCCTATTCGTAATGTTAGATTTAAACCTCTCTATTTTTCTACCACCCTTCCCTTCTTACTAACACTACATGGCAGGCATTTTTTACATTTGTAGAACCCTTTTAAATCTCTAGGAAGGCTTATTTCTTGGGGGGATCAATAACGTTATGTACCACATGATTCTTCCAGGAGGGCGCCTCTCTGTATATGAAGTTGGGTCAAGCCGAGAGTCTTTGATAAGACTTTATCCATTCTTAGTATCGGCTAGTGTTTCCTTATTATATATTCTAATGCCCTGTATTGCCTGCCTGTTGAAACCTGTAATGAAGGCAACATCCACATTCTTATTGTTCTCCACTTTAGGCTTTTCTCCTAATAGTTAATTCTTGTTCATCTCTTCTATCCTATTACTGAGGTTCTCAATCTTGTTCCCTTGGTATCCGTTTTCTTCAAACCTCTGTTTAAAGTTTCCTGCTTGTTCTTCGTAATCTTTCAGGTTGCTACAATTCCTCTGATGAGCTGTCCTTTAGGAATATTTCCCATCCACTTGGGGTAGTGGCAGCTGATAGTAGGTGTGTATCCATTTTGGTCTGTTTTTTTTAAAGTATGTTTTAGTATGTAGTTCCCCATTTTCTTTATAAATTTGAAGATCCAAATAGTTAAAACTGTGGTGACTCTAATTGCCCAAAAAAGAAATCCCATACCTATTTTGATTAATTTTCATTAAAGAAACTTTTTAGCAACTCTTTTGTCCCTTCCCACAGGATCATGATATCTTCGATATATCATCTGTAAAACCTAAGCTGTGGTATGGTCTTGCTATCAAGTATGAGCCAGAAGCGCTTGTAAAACTAGCATTCGTAATTTTGATACATTTTTTTTTCTCGTGATCTCCAGAATAATCTTTTTTTTATTTTGTTTTTTTCTAGTGATCTCCATAATAATACGTTTTTTTCATTTTGTGTGTCAAGTTACCACAACACTCTTATTATCTTGTATTTTTTAACCTCTAAGATACAACTATGTTGGTGTCCCTTGTTAATTTGATATTGTATTTTTGAAATGTACCTGCCTACTCACAAACAAACTGTCCTTTTTGATGTAAAACACATAGCCAAGTATTTGTCAAAAACAAAATTTTAAATTTAATAGGGAGCACAAGGTCATAACAAAATAAAGAGGAAGGCAACGCTGGAGAAACTGTTGGAATTGGTGAAGCCTTTGTTCCCCAGGGCAGACATCAATTATTTGACTGTCAAAATTGGTAACCTGAGGAGTCCATTTAATAGGGAGCATAATACGGTCCAGGATCGGGAGCAGCAGCAGATGACATATATGTCCCGAGGCTGTGATCTTACTGCCTCTCAACACTTCCTTCCACGCTTTATTCCATGATGCTGTGGTGGGTGGGGTGGCTGTGGTGTTGGTGGAGGAGCATGGTCCAACTCACAGAGGTGTGTTGGTGTTGTGAGTTCGCCCCTCATCCCCTTGTTTAGGGCCTTCAGAATAATTTCTTCACATATCGTGCATTGGCCCTCCTCCATGTGTTCTAGTTTCCTGGCAGTGACACATCCAAATGCCTCGTGGCCACCTGGGGTCATGCTAATTGCCACAGTAGCATGTTTGAGGAAAGCAGCCGCGGCCTCCTTCAGGTTCCTTACCTTCCTGGTCCTTTTGGTTGGAGGGCGGAGGGGAGGAACCTGGGATTTGGTCAGGCTGCTTGCCACGGCCTCCTCCTGGCTGAGACTTTCCTGTGTATGAAAATGGTACATAGTTTTGGGTTTTTGGTCATCAACCACACACAATTTTGAGCTCATGACTGTTACAAATTGAATGTTAACAAATAGAAAAGACTATCATTCTGACTCCAGCATTTTTCATTCCTTTCCCAATCAACCATTTTGTTAAATCATAAATTTGTGATCAATAACATCTAGTTAACATCATTCAATTTTGACAAGAAATATATTAAACAATGCTATACCTGGATCAAACTGGGCTCCTCCACATCTTCTTCCTGGGTGGAAGGCCCAGGTTGGACCTCAGGAGCCTCAGCTGATGTGGAAGGAAGTGTTGATAGCGATGGCCTGGGTTCCGTCTGGGCGGACAAAAAACGCAGGCTGTGGTAGTACCACAGCCTGGGGACATATACGTCATCTGCTGCTACTCAGGCTACCAATTTTGGCCTTCAAAAAGTTGATGTCTGCCGTGGGATACACAGGCTTCACCAATTCCAATAGTTTATCCAGCGCTGCCTTCCTCTTTTGCTTGTTCGAATAGTCCCTGCATTGGACTTGCCAAGAACATGGCAGCTCCCTGTACTTGTCAATGAAGTTTGGCAGGAAGTCAGGGGCTGTGAATTTGTCAACCATTTTATCTGCAAGACACAACACAAGACAAACCCTAATGTCAGGCTAAACTCTCATAATCTTGTCCCAATATAGGCCTCAATCTATAGGCAGTATAGGCCACTAACCACTGATGCCCCAAGTTACAATTGTACCTTCATTTGCACGATCAACGCTAACGAACCTCCGCCCTCAACTCACAGATCGTACGCATGACTCCCGCGTGTTATGTTTTATATACACTGGGCATGCGTGAAACTCTGCCCCTGTCCTTCTTTCTAGTATATTCCCCGCCTCTTCTCTTTCCGGGCAGTTTAAGAGCACATGGCGGAGACACAGCAGGTGTGTGCTGTTATCAGCAGCAACGACGAAAGCCTGGAGCAAGGCAGTTCCAGATCCAGGAGAAGATATAAGGCCTCAAATATGTCCTTTGAAGAAATGGTGGAGATGGTGGACATCTTGAAGAGGACAGACTATGATGGGAAGCATGGACCGTACAGAAACCCAAATGTGAGAAAGGCCGAGATCATGGCTAAAGTTGTCAGAAGACTGCACAAGAATTTTAGGGTATGACAATCCAAGGATCAATTGAGGAAACGCTGGTCAGACCTGAAATTGAGGGAGCAAGATCAGTATCGAAAGATCAGGAAAGTGCTGTAAAAAGTAAATATTTGTCGTGTGTTCCTATTATTATTAATCCTTTTGTGCTGGTCCATGTGCTTTTCTTTAATGTTGTACAGTTTAAAATGCCAAGTTTGAGGTTCGTGGACACAGGAATCGTTCGTATTGAACATTGTTCGTTCGACCACTAATACGTCGTTTTTGGCAGATGCAGGTTAACTACATTTGTTCATGCCTATTTGTATTAAAATAAGCTTATTACATTGTTGTCTAGATGTGTTTGAAACTATAATGAAATGACAACTTTATTCAGTGTCAGGAGAGGACTAGGGATGAGCTTCGAGTTCGAGTCGAACTCATGTTCGACTCGAACATTGGCTGTTCGCCAGTTCGCCGAACAGCGAACAATTTGGGGTGTTCGCGGCAAATTCGAAAGCCGTGGAACACCCTTTAAAAGTCTATGGGAGAAATCAAAAGTGCTAATTTTAAAGGCTTATATGCATGGTATTGTCATAAAAAGTGTTTTGGGGACCTGGGTCCTGCCCCAGGGGACATGTATCAATGCAAAAAAAAGTTTTAAAAACGGCCGTTTTTTCGGGAGCAGTGATTTTATTAATGCTTAAAGTCAAACAATAAAAGTGTAATATTCCTTTAAATTTCCTACCTGGGGGGGTGTCTATAGTATGCCTGTAAAGGGGCGCATGTTTCCCGTGTTTAGAACAGTCTGACAGCAAAATTACATTTCAAAGGAAAAAAAGTCATTTAAAACTACTCGCGGCTATTAATGAATTGCCGGTCCGACAATACACATAAAAGTTCATTGATAAAAACTGCATGGGATTTCCCCATAGGGGAACCCCGAACCAAAATTAAAAAAAAACTGGTGTGGGGGTCCCCCTAATTTACATACCAGTCCCTTCAGGTCTGGTATGGATATTAAGGGGAACCCCACGCCAAAATTTAAACAAAAAATGATGTAGGGGTCCCCCTCAAAATTCATACCAGACCTTTCAGGTCTGGTATGGATTTTAAGGGGAACCCCGTGCCAAAAAAAAAAAATTGGCGTCGGGTCCCCCCAAAAATCCATACCAGACCCTTATCTGAGCACGCAACCTGGCAGGCCGCAGGAAAAGAGGGGGGGCGGGAGAGCGCCCCCCCTCCTGAACCATACCAGGCCACATGCCCTCAACATTGGGAGGGTGCTTTGGGGTAGCCCACCAAAGCACCTTGTCCCCATGTTGATGAGGACAAGGGCCTCATCCCCACAACCCGGTGATTATGGGGGTCTGTGGAGGGGGGCTTATCGGAATCTGGAAGCCCCCTTTAACAAGGGGACCCCCAGCTCCCACCCCCCCTGTGTGAAATGGTAAGGGGGTACAAAAGTACCCCTACCATTTAACAAAAAAACTGTCAAAAATGTTAAAAATGACAAGAGACAGTTTTTGACAATTCCTTTATTTAAATGCTTCTTCTTTCTTCTATCTTCTTTCTTCTTTCTTCTATCTTCCTTCAGTTTCTTCCTCCATCTTCTTCTTCCTCTGATCCTCTGCTTCTTCCTCTGGTGTTCTTGTCCGGCATCTCCCTCTGCGGCATCTTCTTCTCTTCATCTTCTTCTCTTCATCTTCTTATCTTTATATTCTTCTCTTCATCTTCTTTTCGGGCCGCTCCGCATCCATGATTGGATGGGAGGCTCCCGCTGTGGGACACTTCTCTCTTCATCTTTTTCTCTTCATCTTTTTCTCTTCATCTTCTTCTCTTCATCTTCTTGTCTTCATCTTCTTTTCGGCCGCTCCACATCCATGATTGGATGGGAGGCTCCCGCTGTGTGACGCTTCTCGTCTTCTGACTGTTCTTAAATAACGGAGGGTGGGGCCACCCGGTGACCCCGCCCCCCTCTGACGCACAGGGACTTGACTGGGACTTCCCTGTGGCATTCCCCATGACGTCAGTGGGGGCCGGTAATTAAAAACCCTCTGCTCTGGAGTCAGGGTCCTCATGGGGAATGGCCTCATCAGATGTTCCCCCAGAGCAAAGGCCTCATCCACCACAAAAATCAACTTGAGTCCCGCAACGTTATCCTCTGGAGATGGCAACCCCAAGGTGCAATTGTTGGAGATGCTGGTAAAATTCCATCTGGACAATCACTCCTCCTTTAGACATATGGGCATTCTTCCCTGCGTCTAGGTATAGAAATTTATAATTCGCTGTCACCACCGCCAACATCACGATACTACTGAACCCCTTATAGTTGAAGTAGTATGACTCCGAGTTGGGTGGTGGGACGATCCAGATGTGCTTCCCATCGATCGCACCACAGCAATTGGGAAAGTCCCACTGGTAGTGGAATTGGGAGGCCACAGTCTGCCATTCCTGTGGGTTGAAAGGAAACTGTGGAGTCAAACAAGAAAAAAAAATTTGTGCTTTTGCACATAACATTGCAAGCAGATTAGACACAAACATTCTTGGCCAACATAAGTATAACATTTATTGAAATGAGTATTTAAAGACAAAAGTATAAGGTCTACTTATCAGATTCCTCACCCCCTCTGATGGCCCATTGTAAAAATGTTATGTTGGGGGAGATGTTTTGGACAGGTAACCCTCTCCACTTCATTGAGAGCTGAATGCATTAATAATGTGTGTTACTTTGGCCAGCCCCTCCTTACTTACACTATTGGCAGCCCACTGGACAGGTAAGAAGTGTCATAATCCAAAAATAGGAATACACACTGTCCAAATTGAAGCACATTTTTACATTCTGCAATTACCTATCAAGATAATAGGAGAACAAAACTTTAAACAGTACCATTTGAAAGTATTCAGGCAGGCACTTGCACTACATGCTTTGGTGAATTCATCCATAAATATGACCACAAAAGAGGTAGGTATAGTGAAAAAGGGGGGTTGTGACCTGTCCCAGCCTTGGTAAAACAATGACATGCCTCCATCCCTGATTTGTATGGAATCGAGGATAAAAATTTGAGCGAGACTTTGAGTGAGGCATGTCAAAGAGTGCTGTCTAATTGTATACCGAGAATGCTTTTTAACTCTGGATTTGATTTAGTATAATGTAATGTTACGGTGTCAAATCAATAGTCCAAGGTTTTAAAAATATATCAATAATTAATATTATAAACTGAATAGCGTAATCACAAAGAATTTACATAGTAATATTCAAATAAACATATTTAATATAATTAATCACTGGACATGATGGTACAATCAATACAAATAAATCAAACAATAAACATAAGTAATACAATTAATACAGAAATCGATAAATAGAAAAATATATAAATAGATTTTTAGTAAAAATATTTTGGGCATCCAGTAGTTGATAAATGCGTTTCATAGCTTGAAACCAATCGTCAGGAGTTAGATGCATATATAAACTAAAGAAGAAATTTGTTGGAGTAATGGGACATCTGTTAGTATATAAACCCTCTAAGTAAGGGGAAGAAAGAAAGATCAGTTTCAAAAATACTTACAGATCAGCCCACAAGCTAATCACAGCTCCCAAAGGGGTCATAACGGCAGCCTGGGTTGGGTAGTCTCACCCGGGGTTGAGGCAGAGAACACCCCCCAGAAGGACAGACAAGGGACCTGGGGATGGCAGCAGCCAGGAAACAGACCAAATAACTCTAAAACATGATCACTGGTAATGGATATGCATGCTTGAACATACACCCAGTTCTGAAAGGAAATGAATGATATAGGTGAGTAAGGAGGATTAAAGAAAATGGGGAGGGGGGAAGAGGGGTATTGTGGAATGAGTGGTGAATAGTATTGATGTCAGGGCTAACTAATGCGTAAAACAAGTAATAACTATACCAAATGGGTGTGTGTAGTAATAAAAAACCTCCTGGTAGGACCAAGTTAAAAACGTTGGCCTATAAGTCTATGTTAAAAAATGGTAAAGGTGTGTTCATGAAAAACAAGGGTAAAAAAGGTAAAGGTGAAATAGATGAATAATAAGTGTATCCTATTGAGGGTGTAGGGATGAAAATGGTGTGTGGGTTGAGTGTGTATAAGAGTGTAGGACCTGCCATCAGGGAACATCAATCCCAGTGGGTGCATGTCCGCCTCTGCTGCAGCATGAGATAAAAAAGACACACGCTTCCGCAATACGGCGTCAATTGGCGCCGTGCGAGGGACGTGTGATCATGACATCGATGCACTGAGGTCACGTCCCTGCCCCATCGCTTCACAGGGATGGGCGGAGGGAAAAGATCTGGGCGAATCGCAACCCCGGGATACAGACCAAAAGGACCCAGTACCGTCACCCATAGATTTGGCTAATTAGGAGAAGGACAATTGGGGTTAATCTAGTAACTTTTGAACTAATTACTGGGTCATATATTGATTGATAGTTCAATAACTAAATTAACATTTAACAAATATAAAAAATATAAATGTAGAATGGGCAAGAAAAATATTGCTGAGAATATTGTTTAATGATAGGTTGGTCAGGTCAGCTATGATTAGCTTGTGGGCTGATCTGTAAGTATTTTTGAAACTGATCTTTCTTTCTTCCCCTTAGTTAGAGGTTTTATATACTAACAGGTGTCCCATTACTACAAAAAATGTCTTCTTTAGTTTATATATGCATCTGACTCCTGACGATTGGTTACAAGCCATGAAATGCATTGAGTTATCAACTACTGGATGCCCAAAATATTTTTACTAAATATCAATTTATATATTTTTCTATGTATCGATTTCCGTATTAATTGTATTAATTATATTTAATGTTTGATTTATTTATATTGATTGTACCATCATGTCCAGCGATTAAATTATATTAAATATGTTTCTATGAATATTACTGTGTAAATCCTTTGTGATTACACTATTCAGTTTATAATATTAATTAATGATATATTTTTAATACCTTGGACTATTGATTTGGCACCGTAACATTACATTATACTAAATCAAATCCAGAGTTAAAAAGCATTCTCGGTATACAATTGGACATCACTCTTTGACATGCCTCACTCAAAGTCCCTCTCAAATTTCTATCCTCGATTCCAGGTAGGTATAGTGTGTATGGGTTTGGCAAAGTCAGCAGATAGAGTATTGGTATCGGTTGACTTAGAGGTTGGGGGGAGGGAGGGTTCCAAATGAGTTTGGGCCCCCCAAAAAAAGCCTCTTGCACTCTGCATGAATTTAAGGACAACAATAACATTTGGACACATTTTAGGGGTGTTTAGGGTAAGCACTACAATGGAGCTGACAAAATACATTGTTAAGTTACTAGGCTAGATGTGCATGGGCCCAGGATAGCATGCTGGGGAGGTTAGTGAAGGCAAATATGCGTGAAGGACAAAAAAGGAGCATTAAAAGCTTACAGCATGCATTAGGACAAAGAGGACATTCACAGCATATTACAATCATGGTAATCATGAAATGAAGAAATTAATGCAATACATTAAATACATAGAATGGGATGTTAAATGAGAAAACGTACCTTAACCACTTGCCGACCGCCGCATGTACATATACGTCCTAAGTTTGGTGGCGGATATCGTTGTTATGGCAGCAGCTAGCTGCCATAACCCCAGTATCCCCGTTTTCGGCCGGCAGTCGACTACAAGAGAAAAGTGGTCTCTGCGGCGGACTCACCACGAGATCACTTTTATCGGTGGCGGGAGAGAGGCCCCCCTCCCGCTGCGATCTGGTGCCCTCCGCCGCTTACCGGAGCCATCGGTAAGCTGTGCATGGAGACAAGTGAGGGGAAGATGGCGCCCACCCGTCTCCATGACACTGCAGGGCGGAAGCGATGTCAAAACATCACTTCCACCCATACATCCTAAAGGCACATTTTTTTCAATGTCATTTTTTTATGACTTTTTTTTTATTGCACTTTAGTGTAAATATGAGATCTGAGGTCTTTTGGACACCAGATCTCATATTTAAGAGGACATGTCACGCTTTTTTCTATTACAAGGGATGTTTACATTCCTTGTAATATAAATAAGAGTGACACTTTTTTTTAAAACAATATAAAAATAAATAGAATCGTGTAAAATAAATAAGAAAAATAAAAAAAAATGTTTTTAAAACGCCACGTCCCGACGAGCTCATGTGCAGAAGCGAACGCATACGTGAGTAGTGCCCGCATATGAAAACGGTGGTCAAACCACACATATGAGGTATCACCGCGATCGTTAGAGCGAGAGCAATAATTATAGCCCTAGACCTCTTCTGTAATGCAAAACATGCAACCTGTAGCATTTTTTAAACGACGCCTATGGAGATTTTTGAGGGTAAAAGTTTGACGCCATTCCGCACAATTTTGAAGCGTGACATGTTGGGTATCAATTTACTCAGCGTAACATTATCTTTCACAATATAAAAACAAATTGTGCTAACTTTACTGTTGTCTGATTTTTTTATTTAAAAAATGATTTTTTTCCAAAAATAAGCTCACTTCTAAGACCGCTAGGCAAATACGGTGTAAAAAAAAAGTATTGCAATGATCACCATTTTATTCTCTAGGGTGTTAGGAAAAAAACAATATATAATGTTTGGGGGTTCTAAGTAATTTTCCAGCAAAAAAACAGTTTTAAACATGTAAACACCTAAATTCCAAAACGCGGCTGGTCCTTAAGTGATTAATATAGTCCTTCTGCAGGACCTGAATGAAGTACCGCAAGGTGGCGACGAGCCTTTGCTCGGGAGTAATGGCTTGCCGCATGCAGGTGTCCTTCTTCGTAAGATAAGGTGACAGCAAAGCCAATAGGCGGTGAAATACGGGGTCCGTCATTCAGAGATAGTTCCTGAAATCGTCAGGATTATTCTCCTGGAGCTTCCGCATCAAAGGCATATGACAGAATTGGTCACAATTAAGTAACCAATTCTTGGTCCAAGAACTCCTCCTCCCCCTGTTCATGGACAGGACTTGGGTCAAAGAAATAACTCCAACACCAAGCCCAACAACGTCACGAGCTCTCCGATGAGAATGCAAGCGCAACATGGCTAGTAAACGAATGACTGTTCAGAACGAACTGACAGAACGCACCGAAAATCAGAAGGGACCTGACAAGAATGACTTGAAAATCAGCAATGACCGGACAAGCACGCACTGAAAATCAGAAGCAAACTATAAATAGAACGCACTAAGAGACAGAAACGACCTGACAAGCAGGCACTGAAGAACAAATACGAACCAACTAGCACAACCTGAAAAGTGCAAATCGTCACTCAACAAACTGCTACTAATGCAAGATAAACACGAGATTTGCAGAAGGAGCCCAAAGGGTGGCGCACTTGCTATTGAACTTCCTTTTTATAGTCTCGTTGTACGTCTTGTACGTAACCACGTTCGTAATTGTTGGCCAACATTTGTGTGACCGTGTGAATGCAAGACATGTTGGAGCCAACAACCTTCGAACAAAATTCCACGGTTTTGTTGTTTGAAAGTCCGATCGTGTGTACGGGGCATTAGGCTGTCATGAGGGGACACCTAATTAGTATTTCAGCTGCTAAAAACAAATCAAAACTGGCAGACATTAGAACCCTCACCAGAGATTTAGACCACCCTAATAACAAACACAGCCAATCTCCATGTTCTGACCTGTTTAACCAAATTCAAAATAAATGTCAAGCTTTAGATACATTGTTATCCACAGACTCTGAGAAGGCCCTAGGATAGTCTAAGGTGAAATTTCTCTTACATAGAAACTCTGCTTCTACCATGTTTGCCAGAAAACTGAATCACTCTATAAAACCTCCTCATGTTTGGAAACTCTGAAATCAAGCTGGCAATATGTTCTCTCACCCCAAGAGGTTTTAGATATTTTTTCAGACTTCTATAAAAACATCCCTCAGTCATCTCCTCACTTATCCTCCTTAGAGTGGCTTGAGGGGGTTTTGCTCCCCACTCTGTCCAGACAGAAAATTGAAGCCCTTAATGCCCCCTCTTCAGTTCTTGAAGTAACCAATGTTATTAAATCTCTTAAAACCTCCACCGCACCAGGTTCTGATGGCTACTGTACCACATATTACAAGAACATTTCTTCATTAGTGCCCCTTAATTGACTAAATTATATAATCATATTTTACAAGGTAATCATTTTGCAGAAGAAATGCTTTTAGCCAATATTACCTAATATGACCTCCTACATAAACCCCATAAAAATCACACTCTTCCACAAAACTTTCACCCCATTTCCATTATCAACAATGACCTTAAAATATTTGGTCGTTTGCTGGCTGACAGACTGTCTGTAATCATTTCCTTCCTGATCCAACCATATCAAACTGTATTCATTCCAGGCAGGCAAATTACAGACAATTGTTTGGTCACCAATGTAATTCAAGACTCAAATCTACATTTTCAACCCTCATTCTCAGCCTAAACATCCATAAGGCATTCAACAGTGTAAGTTGGTGCTATCTAAAACTTCTACTTCCCAAATTTGGCCTAAGTGATGAATTACTACAATGCTTTAGAGCTGTATCTTCTGTATGGACTCCACAAACCAGAATTAAACTCCCTGGTAGCAACTCTGAGTTTTTCCCCTTAGGGAGAGGCACAAGACAGGAGTGCCCTCTCTCCATACTTCTTTTCGATTTGGCGACTGAATCCCTTGCATGCGCAATTAGAAATAATATAAAAATAAAAGGATATACTCAGGGTCCAAAATAATTTAAATTGAGTCTATATGCTGATGATGTCCTACTTTTCCTATCAGATTCCCTTCTTTCTTTACCTAACCTTATTACCAAATTGGAGACCTTTCAAGATCTCTCAGGTCTAGGGATTAAATAATCTATCAAAATGTTCAGCTATGCCAATCAATCTCCCACCTGTATTAGATGCTTATTTGCTAGAGAGATTTCCATTTTCTTGGAGTATTAAATCTTTATTAAAATGATGGTCTTCTTACCACATTTTATTTCTTGGTAGAGTGATTGCAATCAAGATGACTATTTTACCCAAACTGTTATTTTATTTTAGAGCACTGCAATTGCTGATCCCTAAATTCACTCTAGACTCCCTTCAAAGGAATATCAAAACATTTATTTGGCTTGAAAAAAAAGAACAGATTTGGTAATTCTCTCCTGCATAGACCTCAGTCCCTGGGAGGATTAAGCCTCCCTAATTTAGGGTTATACTACTTGTCTGCAAGGTTCACACAGCTAGCTCAATGGTATGCCTCGGCTAGCAATGTTCCTTGGCTCTCCTTTGAAGAACACCCTATCCATCCTTTCCATCTACAATGTTTACTACGGTCCAAGTCGGTCCCCCCCCCCCCCGAGAGATTTATTAATTGAATATAGTATATGCTCATTCTTACCATTTATGGTTTCGATACAAAGATAAATTGGACATGGCCTTCACCACTCCTCCCTTAGCCTCATTTTTTGTTGATCCACGTTTCACCCCCACCTTTAGAAGTAACAGCCCCTTGGCCCTTTGGCTATCACACAGTCTTACCAAATTGAAATCCCTCTCCATAGACAACACATTTAGCTCTTTTGCTCAACTACAACGAGAATTTAATCTGCCCCTAACAGAATCTCCATACCATATTCAACTTCAGAATTTCTTTTTAAAAACCCTATTTCATAATGCTTCAGACCCCTTATACTCAATTTGAAAATATTTGCATATTGTTTCCAAGAGATAAGGGAGTATTTTCTTGTATATATCGCTATTTAAATAATTTTCTCCCCCTTAAAAGTCCAAACCGATGCTTTGATGGGAGACCGACTTGGACAGCTCTTTTTCATCTGAGGATTGGGACACCATGATTAATAACTTACTCAAATGTACCCACACAATATCTATTAGAGAAAATGCTGTTAAAATCCATACCAGATGGTATATGACCCCGTCCAAGATACATTCCTTCTACCCCTCAGTTTCCCTCTGCTGTTTCAGGGGGTGCTCAGTAGGCTTGTGCAATTCATTTCATAACGAATAAAAATTTTGAATCTTTTGGACATTCAGATGCATCCGAATGTCTGAGTAAAAAAATAATGAATTTCAACTAATACGAAAGAAATTATAGCGAATAAAACAAATGAATTGGACATGATTCGGTAATTCGTTAAAGATCTAATGAAACCAAAGGTCAATTCAAAGTAAATCTTACAGTCCAATCAGCTGATTAATTTTGTGTTGGAGGTTGGATTACTGGCAAAGTGCATTCCTGAGAACTGAATGAAAAGGGTGTTGTATTGTATTTGAGCAGAGGAGAAGAGATATTGTCATTGTGTGTGTTAATAGATTCAATAAACAAACAACTTTCCAAACTACGAATCATTATCACAAATCAATATACATACATAAATATCGAATTTCAACTAATACAAATGAAATTATAGCAGATACGAATGAATTTATCATGATTCGGTAATTTGTTAAAGATCTAATAAAACAAAAGGTCAACTCAAAGTAAATCTTACAGTCCAATCAGATGATTAATTTTGTGCTGGAAGTTGGATTACTGGCAAAGTGCATTCCTGAGAACTGAGTGAGAAGGGTGTTGTATTGTATTTGAGCAGAGGAGAAGAGATATTGTAATTGTGTGTGTTAAAAGATTCAATAAACAATCAACTTTCTAAACTACGAATCATTATCACGAATATATACATACATACATACATAAATATTGAATTTCAACTAATACGAACAAAATTATAGCGCATATAACGAATGGATTCGGCATGATTCGAGATTCAGTATAACAAATATCGACACTCTACAGAAATAATGAATTATCCGAAAACGTATTAACGTAACACAACGAATATAACAGAACAAAATTATGTATTTTACGAATGACAACGAACCGAAACTAAACGAAATTTTCCGATGTGCACAAGTCTAGTGCTCAGATCATGACACTGTTATGCACATTTTATAAAGCTAAACATTTCAAAAAGCTTTGTGGCAACAGACAACCACAAATGTTTTGCAATTAGCAGGCAAAACAATCTCTCTAACCCCACAAATGTGCTTATTATTTGCTCCTATACCTGATATACCCACCCCCTGTGTCAGACTAATACACACTCTTTTTTGTTCCATCCAATGGATGATAGTATAACTGGCGTTCCTCATCTGTTCTCTAGCCACAAGTAGTAGCAAGCTTTTTTTCAGGAAACCACAGTGTACAGTATGCATATGCAATCCGTTTGACACATTTCAGCCTACACAGCTTTAATCATTATGATTCAAGCCATGTAGGCTGAAACACATCAACTGATTGCATCTGTGCACTGTACACTGTGGTTTCCTGAATAAAAGCAAGATTTTAGAGCAATAGTGGTTGTATCTTTATGGACACTCATATGAACAATTTCTATACGATTGCACTAACTTATGTACACAAATTTACATCTTCAATACTTTTACATTATCCAAGTGTTTTACCTGTTAATTTCATTTGGGCCTACACTTTGCACTACTTTTCTTCAAAACTATAAGATTTTGGTCTTATCTTGATGTGTACTATGTAATAACATTGTACCTTTTTTTTTTAGTACTACTGTACCTGATTCTGACCTTCCTAAAAAAATTGTTTGTAAACAAAAACATAACAGTACAAACACTAAATATGTTCAGTCTTCACATGACCATAGTAATAAAAAAGCTAATTTCCTGTTCCCTGGAAAATGACTTTATCTTTACTACATGCCATCTCTAGGAGAATAACAGAAAAGGTTAGGCACCTGTCAGGAGTTGCTGTCATCCACTATGGTTTAATAATGTCTCTAGGGGGCAGTGCAGTTCCTAAAAATTCAATAGAGTTGTCATTAAAAAAAAAGAGACCCATAATATTATACGCCACTTCATTCTGAAGGCCTTGTGTGCCAGCAGTGAGCTGTCATTTAAACCTCCCGAAGTACCGTATATGTGCCTTTTTATTCCTGTACTCTTTTTTTCTTATTCAAAGTAATCTAATAACCAACTACTGCCATTTTCTCCTTGTACAAGAAGGATCATTGACTCATGGTAGCCATTTTCCTTAGCTCTTGTTTCTGTGCACCTTTGCCAGGATGTATTGCTGTACCAAACTGATGCCAACTACTGCAATATATATATATATATATATATAATTGTAGCACCCTCTACCAATAGGTAGGTGCTATTACAAGATTTTTTACTAGGAACTGTCAGCACAGAAAAATTTAGGCAGGCCTATGCTGCAGGCTAGGCCTGTCTGTTTTGATCTGGGGGCTCGGAGTGGTCAGAGTAGCAGTGGATGTGGCCACCTGTGCTCCAGCTCTTAGGCGCCTCCCCTGCTTCCAGGGAGAATGTTCTGGAAGAGGGGCTGGGCCTGGAAATGGAGTGGCAGGCAGCTCATGTGGGAGCCCTGACCAATCCCCAATCTGGTATTGGCAGGGGGCAGGCCTCCTATATAAGCTGAGGTAACATGCCACTGGGGAGAGTTGTCAGCTGAGCGAAGTGAAGGATGGCATACTAGACAGCAGCAGGAGGGCACCCCCATCTGGGAGGGGTGCGCCAATCGCAGGAGGAGGCCCAGGGAGAGCTGTGAGGGAACTTTACCATTACACGGTCATTGGCAATGTCTTTATCCTCACACGGTCGTTGATAAAAAACTCCTGGAGCAAAGGGGTAGGTGAAGCTGTCGGAATGTATGGGCCAGTCAAGTTCTCCATCAAGGACTCAGGGCAGAAAAAGGTCGGTGAGTGTACCACAGTGGAGGGCTGGATGTGCCAGGAAGTCTGTGAGGGAACTTTACTGTTACACGGTCATCAGCAAAGACTTCATCATTACACTGATGGGGAGTCCTGGATCAGAAGAGAAACTGTGGGGATATGTGTCAAATCGATGTGGCCTGAGGGCACAGGATTTGCAAGCTGGGCTGGTTGGGAACAGTAGTCCATTATCCAACATCTGCTTTTAAACTACTAGGCCTCTGGGGAGAAGTGCTGCAGGCCTCTGACTTAGTATCTGTGAGCAATCAGAACCAGCTATCAGGATTTATTCAGAGTGGATCCTACTAGCTTATATAAGAAAATGTGATATTACTTTACTTCAGTATAAGATTTATGCAGGAGGAGAGGAGTTCTGGGAACATCACCCTTATGCGGTTAAGACAAGAGTGATGTCTTCATCCCTTACACGGTAATGGATGGGGAATGCCTGGAGGAAATAGTTTGCGGGAGTTAAGCAGAGGAGGAGCAACAGTCTGCATGGTGATACAGAAGGAAGATCATAGCAATTAACACATGCACATCACCTCTTATGGCTCTAACTTTGTGCTAGATGATGAAACCCTTAAAATATGATGGCAAATAAACTATCCTATGGGCATCCTAAATACCCTTTTCCCCAACCAAGTTGTACCCCCCAATAAACAAAAACAAAACCAGCGAAAGACTGTTCATTGTCTCTGCAAGTGATGTATGAGAGTCTGGCAGCGGGGTGATTTGGTGGATGTCTGTTACTAGTGGCAACTATAAGATAAAAAAGAGGGAGATATTTGCGCTAACCACCAAATAGTTAATATATATAACAATATATGTGCATAAGTGATGTGGCTAAATAAACGTGTGATTAAATGCTGCACCTCTATAGGTCAAATTCCAAACCTACAACAAGTAATAAGAACGATAAATATTACTGTGAATAAGTTCTCTAACATATAAACATGTGAAAAGTTGAGTAGTGTATCCAAACATAAAGTCCATATAGTATATAAAAAATAAATAAACAAACTGTAATTAACTTTATCAAAGACGGGATTTCCCACAGTGAATCTTCAAACTGGGAGATGTAAAGTCCTTCACTTATTCTCAGAAAGCAGGGCATATATTAATGTGAGAACATGTGAATAGTATATTAAAAAATATAATCCATATGGTATGTGAAAAATAAAATACCGTAAATAAAATTTATCAAAAACGGGAGATCCCACAGTGAATTTTCAAATTGGGAGATGTAGAGTCTTTCACTTATTCTCTGGGAGCAGGACACATATTCCTCATTCCAGTCATCTGGGATACGGGGCATACAATGCAAATACAGGCTGCTTACCAGATCCGTTGGATCTCAAGACATAGAGATCAAAAGCGCTTTGTGCATTAGCCTATCGGCAGGTGAACTCGCATTGATTGAAGACAGAGAAGGATCCATTTGTTTATACAGGAACCAGCAAAGTCTGTGGAAGTCTGTGTCTTTGCTGGTTCCTGTATAAACGAGTGGATCTTCTCTGTCTTCATGTTTATATGTTAGAGAACTTATTCACAGTAATATTTATCGTTACTTGTAGCGTTTCTTTGCGCACCTTTTCTTTCTTAGTACTAGTGGCAACTACACCGCTACATATATATATAAATATATATAAATATATATAATATATATATATATATATATATATATATATATATATATATATATATATATATATATATTGTTTACATACCCTGGAATGTTTGGCCTTGGTACAAAAACAGAAGGTGGCACACAGGTTCAAATGGCAATTAAAGGTTAATTTCCCAGATTGGGTCTTTTTAAATCACAATTAGTGTCTGTGTATAAATAGTCAATGAGTTTGTTAGCTCTCACATGAATGCACTAAGCAGGCTAGACACTGAGCCATGAGGAGGTAGAAAAGAACAGCCAAAAGAACTGTGTAACATTGTAATGAAACTTTACAAAGATGGAAAAGGATATAAAAAAATATCCAAAGCCTTGAATATGCCAGTCAGTACTGTTTAATCACTTATTAAGAAGTGGAAAATTAGAGGATCTTTTGATACCAAGCCAAGGTCAGGTAGACCAAGAAGGATTGCAGCCACAACTGGTGGAAGAATTGTTTAGGATACAAAGAAAAACTTACAGGAAACCACAGGAGAAATACAGGCTGCTCTCTAAAAAGATTGTGTGGTTGTTTTTAATGACCACAATTCAATGATACTTGAACAAAAAAAGCTGCATGGTTGAGCTGCCAGAAGGAAGCCTTTACTGTGCCAATGCCACAAAAATGCCAATGAGGCATGTCAAGGTGTTGTTGGGCATATTGTAACCAGGCTTTTTTGTGGAACTTGTACAGTAAAGGCTTCTTTCTGGCAACTTACATAGTTACATAGTTACATAGTAGGTGAGGTCAAAAAAAGACACAAGTCCATCAAGTCCAACCTATGTGTGTGATTATATGGCAGTATTACCTTGGATACCCCTGTATGTTGTGGTCGTTCAGTTGCTTATCTAATAGTTTCTTGAAACTATTGATGCCCCCCCGCTGAGACCACCGCCTGTGGAAGGGCATCCCACATCCTTGCTGCTCTTATAGTAAAGAACCCTCTACATAGTTTAAGGTTAAACCTCTTTTCTTCTAATTTTAATGAGTGGCCACGTGTCTTGTTAAACTCCCTTTCGCGAAAACATTTTATCCCTATTGTGGGGTCGACTCACCAGTATGGTATTTGTAAATGGTAATGATATCCCCTCTCAAGCGTCTCTTCTCCAGAGAGAAAAAGTTCAGTGCTTGCAACCTTTCCTCATAACTAATATCCTCCAGACCCTTTATTAGCTTTGTTGCCCTTCTTTGTACTCGCTTCATTTCAAGTACATCCTTCCTGAGGACTGGTGCCCAGAACTGGACAGCATACTCCAGGTGCGGCCATGCCAGAGTCTTGTAGAGCGGAAGAATTATTGTTTTATCCCTGGAATTAATCCCCTTCTTAATGCATGCCAATATTCTGTTTGCTTTGTTAGCAGCAGCTTGGCATTGCATGCCATTGCTGAGCCTATCATCTACTAGGACCACCAGGTCCTTTTCCTTCTAGATTCCCCCAGAGTTTCTCCCCCCAGTGTATAGATTGCATTCATATTTTTGCCACCCAAATGCATTATTTTACATTTTTCTACATTGAACCACATTTGCCATGTAGTTGCCCACCCCATTCATTTGTTTGGATCTTTTTGCGAGGTTTCCACATCCTGCGGAGAAGTTATTGCCCTGCTTAGCTTAGAATTGTGCGCAAATACAGAGATTGAACTGTTTACCCCATCCTACAGGTTGTTTATGAACAAATTAAACAGAATTGGTCCCAGCACAGAACCCTGGGGGACCCCGCTACCCACCCCTGACCATTCCGAGTACTCCACCCACTGAACTCGCCCTTGTAGCCAGTTTTCAATCCATGTACTCACCCTATGGTCTATGCCAACGTACCTTATTTTGTACAGTAAACTTTTATGGGGAACTTGACCATGCAGCTCTTTTTTGTTCAAGTATCATTGTATTGTCCTCCTTAAAAACAACAACACCATCTTTTTCCAGAGCAGCCTGTATTTCTCTAGAGGTTACCGGTGGGTTTTTCTTTGTATCCCGAACAGTTCTTGTGGCAGTTGTGGCTGCAATCTTTCTTGATCTATATGACCTTGGCTTGGTATCAAGAGATCCCCAAATTATCCACTTCTTATGAAGTGATTGAACAGTACAGACTGGCATATTCAGGGCTTTGGATATCTTTTTATATCCCTTTCCATCTTTGTAAAGTTTAATTACCTTTTTACACAGGTCTTTTGACTGTTCTTTTCTACCTCCTCATGGCTCAGTGTCTAGCCTGCTTAGTGCATCCATGTGAGAGCTAACAAACTCCTTGACTATTTATACACAGACACTAATTGTGATTTAAAAAGCCACAAATGTGGGAAAGTAACCCTTAATTGACATTTTAACCTGTGTTCCACCTTCTGTGTCTGTACCAAGGCCAAACATTCCAGAGTATAGAAAACTTTTCATCAGGGTCATTTGGGTAGTTTCTGTTGTCATTATGATTTAAAAAGTGTAAACACAGTTGATTGATAATAAATGGCTTCAGCCAAACACTAACCATGACTGAAAGAAATGTTTTTGTGTTATCATTCATATTCTTTGAAAAATGGCCAGGAAATCATAAATTCTGCCAGGGTATGTAAGCTTATGAACACAACTGTATATATATATACATATGGCAGAAACAAAACTTTATTGCCAAATATGTTTACCTTTATTTAAGAAAAAAAATGTTTGCTTCTTTACAGCCAACAACAGTAATAACTTATTCCTTGCTGGCAAAACTGAAAAAATGGAGATTGCAATGGGTAAAGCACAAAAGTATTATTTTTATTAAAATGCTAGAGGCCAAATAGAAATTTATGAAATTGATTTATACGTTTACAGGATTATTAGAGAAAAAAATGTAAGTTGTTGTGGCATATTATTTATTGTACAAAATAAACAAGGCATTCCAAGATAGCAAGTAATTGTGCTGCAAGGTTGACAATGACTTGCTAAGCTATTGCTAGACTTAACAGGCTTCACAATTTTGTTGCACAATTGTAAGCAAGTCTGCATTGCATGACTCCAGATCATCTTTATTTGCAAACATTCTGCAAGTCTGCTGCAAGTTTTGGTTCAGAAATGTAGTGCAATAGTCATCCCACCACTGGGTCACTGTAGCTGAATGTTTATGCTGTAGACTTGCAGAGCTCTTGCTGTAGACTCACCACTGTAATGTTGCTCTTGCTAGAAACTTGCTACGCACATTTGCTACAAATTGGAAAAGTGTCAACTAGAACTTGTGCTTCAAGTGCTCTGTAAATGTACAACTTGCCAATGAAAATGTGCAGCAAGCTAACAGACTCATGCCCCGTACACACGGTCGGACTTTGTTCGGACATTCCGACAACAAAATCCTAGGATTTTTTCCGACGGATGTTGGCTCAAACTTGTCTTGCATACACACGGTCACACAAAGTTGTCGGAAAATCCGATCGTTCTAAACGCTGTGACGTAAAAGACGTACGTCGGGACTATAAACGGGGCAGTGGCCAATAGCTTTCATCTCTTTATTTATTCTGAGCATGCGTGGCACTTTGTCCGTCGGATTTGTGTACACATGATCGGAATTTCCGACAATGGATTTTGTTGTCGGAAAATTTTATATCCTGCTCTCAAACTTTGTGTGTCGGAAAATCCGATGGAAAATGTCCGATGGAGCCCACACACGGTCGGAATTTCCGACAACACGCTCCAATCGGACATTTTCCATCGGAAAATCCGACCGTGTGTACGGGGCATTACAATTGAACACTGCCACAAATTTGTGGCAGGTTATCCTTGCTATCTGTGTTGGTTCCACAAGGCTTGCAAATCCAGATCTTTCCTAGTATTGGAGATATATTACCCAATTTAAGACAGAATTGGAAAATAGTTTTGAACAATGTGGGAAATTTATTCTGAGTACTATGAGAGTGAAATTTTAAAACCTGATTAAGACCTGGAAAAAAGCATAGTGGAGCTTTTGCCCTTTAAGTGGAAATCATTGCTGGATCAAAAAGAATTTTAGATAAATCTTTCAAGTAAATATTGAAAATAACAAATAATAAATTATACAGATAAATTGAACTATCAAAGTGAAAAGGCATACAGTTGGAACAGTCAAAAGAACACATCTCCAGAGAGATCTGGGACAATATAGCAATATCACCAGTGGCGGCCCACCCATAGGGGGCGCAGGGGCGCTCCCCCCAAAGCTACTCAAAAAAAATTAAATAAATACTGGCCCTTTAAGTGTTTGCGGGATGCCGGACACACAGGTGTATGGGATGCATGATGTGCTGCAATCACTGGAAAAATTAAATAATAATGACCCTTTAATTGTGTGCAGGGCGCCGGACACACAACTGCTATGGGAAGCATGATGTGATTGTAAACAAGAAGTGCTATTTGCTTCCTTTATAAAGTCCCCGGGGCTCTGAGCTTCCCGCCCTGAACACTCCCTCTAGCATTGTTCCATGCTGTGGATAGTGATTGGAGGGTCCTGTGCCTTCACTTCCTGTTTCTCTGACTCATCTCGGCCAGTACAAAGGTGGAAGATAGGCGACTTGTGTGAGAGCTGTGAGTATGAGAGGCACAGCTCCCAACTGTCCCTGATTTCGAGGGACTGTCACTGATTTGGAGCAATGTCCCTCTGTCCCTCATTCCTCTTCATTTGTCCCTCATTTGGGTCTGATCGATATGGATGTATATAAAATGTACTTTTTATCTATCAAAAAGTGTTTTCCAGTGCTAAACCTTTCATCTGATTTCTAAATTGCTGCATTTGTAAATTCCAAAAGCCAATATAAAGGATGATAGTGGTAAAAAAAAGCACTTCTTCTGGGGGCGTGGCCAACTGCCGAGCACTACGGATGAGCCGAACACCCCCCTGTTCGGTTCGCACCAGAACATGCGAACAGGAAAAAAGTTGTTCGAACACGCGAACACCGTTAAAGTCTAGGGGACATGAACATGAATAATCAAAAGTGCTAATTTTAAAGGCTTATATGCAAGTTATTGTCATAAAAAGTGTTTGGGGACCTGGGTCCTGCCCCAGGGGACATGGATCAATGCAAAAAAAAGTTTTAAAAATGGCCGTTTTTTCAGGAGCAGTGATTTTAATAATGCTTAAAGTCAAACAATAAAAGTGTAATATCCCTTTAAATTTCGTAGCTGGTGGGTGTCTATAGTATGCCTGTAAAGGGGCGCATGTTTCCCGTGTTTAGAACAGTCTGACAGCAAAATTACATTTCGAAGGAAAAAACCCATTTAAAAATACTCGCGGCTATTGCATTGCCTACAATACACATAGAAGTTCATTGATAAAAGCGGCATGGGAATTCCCCACAGGGGAACCCCAAACCAAAATGTAAAAAAAAAAATGACGTGGGAGTCCCCCTAAATTCCATACCAGGCCCTTCAGGTCTGGTATGGATATTAAGGGGAACCCCGGCCAAAATTTTAAAAAAATGACGTGGGGTTCCCCCTAAATCCCATACCAGACCCTTCAGGTCTGGTATGGATTTTAAGGGGAACCCCGCGCCAAAAAAAAAAAAAACGGCGTGGGGTCCCCCCAAAAATCCATACCAGACCCTTATCCGAGCATGAAACCTGGCAGGCCGCAGGAAAAGAGGGGGGGACGAGAGTGCGGCCCCCCTCCTGAACTGTACCAGGCCATATGCCCTCAACATTGGGAGGGTGCTTTGGGGTAGCCCCCCAAAACACCTTGTCCCCATGTTGATGAGGACAAGGGCCTCATCCCCACAACCCTGGCCGGTGGTTGTGGGGGTCTGCGGGCGGGGGGCTTATCGGAATCTGGAAGCCCCCTTTAACAAGGGGACCCCCAGATCCCGGCCCCCCCCTGTGTGATTGGTAAGGGGGTAATTACCCCTACCATTTCACTAAAAAACTGTCAAAAATGTTAAAAATGACAAGAGACAGTTTTTGACAATTCCTTTATTTAAATGCTTCTTCTTTCTTCTATCTTCCTTCATCTTCTTCTTCTGGTTCTTCTGGCTCTTCTAGTTCTTCCTCCGGCATTCTCGTCCAGCATCTCCTCCACGGCGTCTTCTATCTTCTTCTCCTCGGGCCGCTCCGCACCCATGGCATGGGGGGAGGCTCCCGCTCTTCTCTTCATCTTCTTCTCTTCTTCTTTTCTTCTCTTCTTCTCTTCTTCTCTTCTTCATTTTCTTCTCCGGGCCGCTCCGCACCCATGCTGACATGGAGGGAGGCTCCCGCTGTGTGACGGCGTCTCCTCATCTGACGGTTCTTAAATAACAGGGGCGGGGCCACCCGGTGACCCCGCCCCCCTCTGACGCACGGTGACTTGACGGGACTTTCCTGTGACGTCAGGGGGAATGCCACAGGGAAGTCCCGTCATGTCCCGTGCGTCAGAGGGGGGCGGGGTCACCGGGTGGCCCCGCCCCCCATTATTCAAGAACCGTCAGACGAGGAGACGCCGTCACACAGCGGGAGCCTCCCTCCATGCCAGCATGGATGCAGAGCGGCCCGGAGAAGAAAATGAAAAAGAGAAGAAGAGAAGAAGAGAAGAAGGAAGAAGAGAAGAAGATAAAGAAGAAAATGAAGAGAAGAGCGGGAGCCTCCCCCCATGCCATGGGTGCGGAGCGGCCCGAGGAGAAGAAGATAGAAGATGCCGCGGAGGAGATGCTGGACGAGAACGCTGGAGGAAGAACCAGAAGAAGAAGAAGATGAAGGAAGATAGAAGAAAGAAGAAGCATTTAAATAAAGGAATTGTCAAAAACTGTCTCTTGTCATTTTTAAAATTTTTGACAGTTTTTTAGTGAAATGGTAGGGGTAATTACCCCCTTACCATTTCACACAGGGGGGGGGCTGGGATCTGGGGGTCCCCTTGTTAAAGGGGGCTTCCAGATTCCGATAAGCCCCCCGCCCGCAGACCCCCACAACCACCGGCCAGGGTTGTGGGGATGAGGCCCTTGTCCTCATCAACATGGGGACAAGGTGTTTTGGGGGGCTACCCCAAAGCACCCTCCCAATGTTGAGGGCATGTGGCCTGGTATGGTTCAGGAGGGGGGGCGCACTCTCGTCCCCCCTCTTTTCCTGCGGCCTGCCAGGTTGCGTGCTCGGATAAGGGTCTGGTATGGATTTTTGGGGGGACCCCACGCCTTTTTTTTTTTTTTTGGCGCGGGGTTTCCCTTAAAATCACACACGGTGACTTGACGGGACTTCCCTGTGACGTCACGGGGAATGCCACAGGGAAGTCCCGTCAGGTCTGGTATGGAATGGAATTTAGGGGGAAATCCACGTCATTTTTTTTTAAATTTTGGCCGGGGTTCCCCTTAATATCCATACCAGACCTGAAGGGCCTGGTATGGAATTTAGGGGGACTCCCACGTCATTTTTTTTGAAAAAATTTGGTTCAGGGTTCCCCTGTGGGGAATTCCCATGCCGTTTTTATCAATGAACTTCTATGTGTATTGTCGGCAATGCAATAGCCGCGGGTAGTTTTAAATGGGTTTTTCCTTCAAAATGTCATTTTGCTGTCAGACTGTTCTAAACACAGGAAACATGCGCCCCTTTACAGGCATACTATAGACACCCCCCAGGTACGAAATTTAAAGGGATATTACACTTTTATTGTTTGACTTTAAGCATTATTAAAATCACTGCTCCTGAAAAAACGTCCGTTTTTAAAACTTTTTTTTGCATTGATCCATGTCCCCTGGGGCAGGACCCAGGTCCCCAAACACTTTTTATGACAATAACTTGCATATTAGCCTTTAAAATTAGCACTTTTGATTTCTCCCATAGACTTTTAAAGGGTGTTCCGCGGCATTCGAATTTGCCGCGAACACCCCAAATTGTTCGCTGTTCGGCGAACTTGCGAACAGCCACTGTTCGAGTCGAACATGAGTTCGACTGGAACTCGAAGCTCATCCCTACTCCTTAGCACCAAGGCCTGAGGTGTGCCTTGGCCTGGCTGGTCAGTATGCCTGAAAAGAGGGCATACCCTGAATGTAAGAATAGGAAAAAGTATTATGAGTATGTATGAAGACTGGGGGAAACGGGTGGGTGGGAACCCAGAGACGCAGACGACACCTGGCCTGACAGAGGAGGAGGCTTAAATAGCCCTCTCAGACTCCTCCCTAAAATACAGGCTAGCCTCCGGCCAGCCTTTACACTTGTAGTCAGAGTCTTCAAGTGAGAAAGTGAGAAAGTGATACTCCTAAGCACCAAGGCCTGAGGTGTGCCTTGGCCTGGCTGGTCAGTATGCCTGAAAAGAGGGCAAAAAAAGAGGAGAAACACCCCTGACTTGGTGATGAGACAGAATTCCCTATAGAACCTGCAAAGCTACCCAGAATCCAACTAAACGTCCTGTGAACAAAAGGATAGAGCCTGAAGCCTAAGATGACCCAGACATGAAAATTAACTGCTTGTGAAAGAGAGGATGCATGGGGGAAGGGGAGCAATGGCTGGCTCAAGGAGCCCCTGCAAATGGATGGCCAAGAAGATCGAAACTTCAACCGGACACCAGTGAAGTGCTCAGTGAAACCCCCCAACCCCTGGTCTACCGATACTGGTATGGGGAAGTGTGAGGGTGAGTGCAAAAGGACCACTGGCAGGAGTTCACAATGCTGAATACCTGAAGGATGTGATGGAGTAGGTGGATGAGGCCCATGCACTTTGGCAATAAGCATTGTCAACATGAAGAAACCATTTCAGACACAGAACACTGGTCCCACATGATTTGATCGGGTCGTGCTTTGGCCTGTGACCTAGCAACCGAGTCTGAATCCTGAACCGAGGAAGGAGGGCCAGACTCCACCCTGGGGAAATAAGTCCCATGGATTGATACAGTCATACCCAAAGTGACTGAAACCCCCCTGGAATAGGCTGGGGAACGGAAAAGATGACTGAACTGCCATCCCTGAGCAGTTCTACAGGCCACATCCTAGACAAGAGATCAGAGCCGAGAGTGAAATCCAGAATCATGACAACGTTTGCCCAAACCTACCACTTAAGGACCGTCAAGGGGACGATGGATGCCAATAGTTTTAAATGGGTTTTTTCCTTCGAAATGTCATTTTGCTGTCAGACTGTTCTAAACACAGGAAGCATGTGCCCCTTTACAGGCATACTATAGACACCCCCCAGGTATGAAATTTAAAGGGATATTACACTTTTATTGTTTGACTTTAAGCATTATTAAAATCACTGCTCCTGAAAAAACGTCCATTTTTAAAACTTTTTTTTGCATTGATCCAAGTCCCCTGGGGCAGGACCCAGGTCCCCAAACACTTTTTATGACAATAACTTGCATATAAGCCTTTAAAATTAGCACTTTTGATTTCTCCCATAGACTTTTAAAGGGTGTTCCCCAAATTGTTCGCTGTTCGGTGAACTTGGACGTGTAGATACACAGCTCCTGCACCGACCGGAATACACCTCGACATCCCCGCTATTCTGGTGACCCCCAGCGACTGCTCAGACCACCAGAACACTGGATTACTCCCCCACACCATCTGGGATGAACCGCAAACGGAAAGAATACCGTCAGCCTAAGAAGCTGACTGATTATTACACACAGCCGAAAATCCAAGATGGCGCCCGCCATCCTGAATGCAGAAACTCGGCGGCCTATACAGATCTCCCTGATGAGGATGACCTGCAAATAGCTCCACATCTTCACTCTCCTGAGGCCTCACCATCATCCCCTGCTTCCTCGGCCGGCAACAGCCCTGCAAAAGCGCGGATGTGCCTGGATGCAAATTCAGCAGTATCTGAGGTGAGCCCTGTGCCTGATACAGCCCCAGCTCATCCATCCCCCATAGCAGCCTTCCCTACCACAAGCCAGCCTGTATTAGACACTACAATGAAGGAGATGCTCATCTCCCTTCAGAGCTCCCTTCACAATGACATTTCCAATATGTTCTCCAGATTCTCCTCACAAATGAATCATATGGGGCAGGAAATGCACATTGTTGAGAAACAGATGGGGGAAATGACAGAAACGGTCAATGATCTGGTAGACGCCCATGATCATACACGAGATGAACAGCAATGGATGAGGGCCAAAATGGCGGACCTCGAGGACAGGTCCCGCCATAATAATGTCAAGATCAGAGGGGTCCCTGAATCTATCCTACCGCATGATTTAAATGCATATGCCAGGAAATTGATTTCCACACTCCTGCGTGATCTCACCCCCATGGAAACCATAATCGATCGAATCCATCGCCTCCCTAAACCCCCGCATCTCCCGGCCGAAGTCCCATATGATATCCTGATGAGAATTCATTTTTTTCATGCCAAAGACCAACTTCTGTTCAAATCGAGACACCTGGACCAACTACCTGCCCCGTATACTAAGCTAAAATTGTACGCTGACCTCTCACAGCACACTCGTCAATTAAGGAGACAACTGAACACTATTACCAAACCACTCAATAAATACAAGATCCCCTATCAATGGGGCTTTCCTACCAAGATCATAGTCACTAAGAATGGGACCAAGCATAACATCTCCACAGTGGAGGAAGGCCTCAAATTACTCCACCTATGGGGAATTATTCCCGACCCACCTAACTCAGCGCAACTAAACCGCAGAGAAAACTTTCCACACTTCAATGACAACCGTCACTCCGGTAAGCACTAACCTATACCTGAATAGTGGGCTCACACATGATCCACTTTACCACAACTCCGGTCGGATGCCTTGCTCGTTGCAAATTGCTCCACGAACTTACACCCCACAACAACACAGCAGTACCAGTTTTACTTAACTGCTGCCAGTTCTTATATTTTTATTTACCCTTTTTTCCTAACTAACTTTTAGTTTCTCCTCACCCTAAAGTTTCCTTTAACCCAACATCTCTTCTTTCCTGAGAGCGCGCGGAAGAAAAAGGACACGAGTACCAGGACCACCAGATCTTTCTACGTAGAAGAACCTAACTACTAACTGTGAGTAAGAACTTACCACATATTCTATCCTACACCACCCACCAAGATGCCCAAATTCCTCTCACTAAACGCCAAAGGGCTAAACCATCCGGTAAAAAGAGCTTCATTATGGAGAACAGCCCAAAAATCTTCATGTGACATCATCTGTGTGCAAGAAACACACTTTAAAAAATCTGCAATGCCGCACTGCAATAACAAATCCTTTCCCAACATCTACCATGCTCCAGGCCCCACTAAGAAAAACGGAGTTCTAATTGCAATCAAACACACAATCAACTTTACGCTCCATAACAGTATGGTTGATGAAGATGGCAGATATCTGGCCCTAGATTGTACCCTGGACAATACTAGATACACTATTGTAACGGTGTATGCGCCCAACACTAAACAAATTAGATTCCTCTCTAAGCTGATGCCCAAAATCGCCAAATTCCGCCAAGGAAACCTCATAATCTGCGGTGATTTTAACATCATACCGGATAACTCCCTAGATGCCTCTTCTCGCAAAACTAGACTTACTTCACCTATGCGACAGTTCCTAAGAAACAACGACTTATATGATGTATGGAGATGCCACCACCCCACTGAGAGGGACTACTCCTTCTTTTCCCATCGACATAATTCATACACAAGAATCGATTACTTCCTTGTTGACAAGTGGACTCTACCAAAAATTTCTGAATCATCTTTAGACACGATAACGTGGTTTGACCATGCACCAGTGTCTATAACCCTCGAGTCTTTGCCTACTTCCTCACGTACGAAGCTATGGAGAGCCAATGCTTCAATTATTCAATCACCCGAACATTCAGCCACTATCCGTAAACATTTAGAAGAATTTTTTGATCTAAATCAGGAATCGACATCGAGCAACACTATTTTATGGAACGCTCATAAAGCGGTCATCCGAGGAATCCTTATCCAAATAGGAGCTAGAGAGAAAAGAAGGAGATTACAGTGTCTTGACACCATCACCTCCCAAATTAAAACAGCAGAAGCCCAAAACCAAAAAACTCCTGATCCTGCCCTTAGAGAAAAACTTGTACTTCTTAGACAAGAATTAAGAAACTTACTACTAGAAACATATGAAAGAGCCCAAAAAAGATTTAAGGCTAATCACTACTCCACCGGGAATAAGGCAGGGAAAGCCATGGCAATCAGAATCAAAGGCCATCATATCAAAAGCAAGATATCTCACCTCTACCATCCCTCCACGAGACAAAAACTGATAGATCCTCAAGCCATAGCAGAAGCGTTTAGTTATTATTACGAAACACTCTATAATCTAAAAAATGACTCCACTATTAGTCAACCTTGCTCAGAAGATATAGAAAACTTTTTGAAAGAAATTAATCTCCCCAAAGTATCCCCCGAGCAACTAACAATGCTAAATGCTCCATTCTCCCCAATGGAAGTTTTAGATACCATCCCATCCCTGCCATCTAACAAATCCCCTGGACCAGACGGTCTCACTGGGGAGTATTATAAACAATTCCGTACCATTCTAGCCCCTTTTTTGGCTCAAATGTGCAATGACGCTGCCTCCTCCTCTTCTCTCCCACAGGAAATGTTAAATGCCTTAATCATTACATTACCGAAGCCAGGCAAGGACCCTACCTCACTGCAAAACTTTAGACCCATATCGCTTCTAAATATTGACACGAAAATTTATGCCAAACTCATAGCAACCAGGTTAGTAAATATTATGCCATCACTAATTCACCCTGATCAATCCGGGTTCACAAAAGGTAGGCAAAGGTTTGATGCAACCCGTAGAAACAATAATATAATCCACAATGCGGAGTCTGGACGAACGCCTTCTCTGCTTTTATCCCTAGATGCAGAGAAGGTGTTCGATAGAGTCAATTGGATCTATCTCCATGCTACACTCCTTAAATTCGGTCTCCAAGGTCACATTCTTTCCGCTATAATGGCTTTATATTCAAAACCTTCAGCCCAGGTCTATACCTCTGAGATGCTATCCAAACCATTTCCAATTTCTTATGGCACTCGTCAGGGCTGCCCCTTATCACCCATCATCTTCAACTTAATAATGGAACCCCTGGCCGAACATATTAGACTAAACAAATCCATTACAGGATTTAAAATTGGAAAATTAGAACACAAGATCAATCTGTTTGCTGACGACGTCATCATGATGGTAACCAACCGCATATCCTCCCTGGCTTCGATACAATCTGTATTGCAAAGATTTAGTACCATTTCTTATTACAAGGTCAACGAAAATAAGTCATATATTCTGGACCTAGGTTTAGATGCCATAACTAGCAACCTTCTACGTAACTTCTATACGTACCCATGGGCAGACACAGGTATATCCTATCTAGGAATCACACTCACCAAAAGCACCAGAAATCTTTTTACCAGCAACTACATTGAAATGAAACAGATGCTTATTAAGGAAACCTCCAAACTTTCAAAATTTGAATTTTCTTGGGCTGGTAGACTAGCTGCCTTTAAAATGCTCATACTCTCTAGATTGCTCTACACAATCTTGCACACTACTTATTCCACTTACTAACTCATACATCAAATCTCTACAATCAATTATACACCACTACATTTGGCAAGGCAAGAAACCTAGATGTAGTCATCTCAAAACTACCAAACACAAACTAGCGGGTGGCCTGGGATACGTAGGTAATAAAGATTACTATCTAGCCACCATTCTATCTCAAATGAAGGAATGGGTAAACACGCACACAAATACACTATGGGGAAACATTGAAAACACCATGACTCCAGGGCCCAACCTTAAATACTGGTTATTCAGCACTACAACCAAACCATACAAGCTTCAGTTAAAGCTTAGTCAATGTTACACTCCGCAAAATGGTCCCAATTGCCTACCAAAAGCATTCCAATACCTATCCAAACCCTACAATTACTGTCACCTGATTTGCATATTCCCAAATGGATAACAGACCAAAATGCCTACACCACAGAACTCAGGTCTATGATACTACATAAATCCTTTACCCAACTCCAATCACAATACCAAGCACCCTCCATAGATTTCTTTAGTTGCGCCAGGATCCAACAATGTCTCTCAGCTCACCCACGATTAGAAGGAGAAATACCACTCAAAATGTGGAACTACTACTTCTCCAATAACACACCTACCAAAGGCACCTCACTAATATACTCTACACTGCAAGAAAAAACAGTATTCCTAAAATCTAAACCATACACAGACTGGGAAAAAGAATTACAGATACAGTTCTCAGAAAAACAATGGCAAAAGGCCCTACAATCCATTTATAAATCCACTAGCTGCACCTCTCTATGGGAATTAATGCATAAAATACACCTAAGATGGTACCTAATGCCACAGAGGATGGCCAAATTCCATCCACAATCCTCATCCAAGTGTTGGAGAGAATGTGACCACATAGGTACCTTATCTCACATTCTATGGTCATGTCCAGTCTTAAAAACCCTCTGGAAAGAGGTGGAATACATTATACAAGATATCTGTCACCTTCCCATCAAACTCACCCCACAATTGGCCATACTGAACTTGAACACTGAATTACTGCCACCACCTTTCAGACTAGTAATCACACACATACTTCTAGCTACTAGATTACTCATAACTAGAAGATGGAAAACAAACTTATCCCCAACGTTGACAGAAGTCATAACACTGGTTCATTCCCACTACGCATATGAATTAATTATATCAAAGGGAAAACCCTCATATTCCAAAATCCACAATTTATGGTACCCCTGGTCAAATTGGTACACACAAAAACTTACCTGATAATTTTTTGATACTACTTACAGATACTCGATCCGCACTGCTGTACTCACTCAGTATATAACACTGCTCTCTACCTCCCTCCCATACTCTTCCTGCCTCCAACCCCCCCCCCCCCCCCCTCCACCCCCCCTTTTTTTTTTTTAATTATTATTATTTTAGCTCCAAATACCTTACTTACTATTCTCTCTACTACACGTTACATACAGTTCCTTATGAGTACGAGAGCCCTCATAATTATACTCAAGTTCTCCGAGTACTCTAGACATGTTCCGTTCCATTCACATCCTCACACTTGAAAGTTTTACAATCTACACTTCTGTATTATTACCATCCTTTGGTAAGAACTGTTAATGCTATTCTAAGTTGTTAAATGATTTACTGTTTGAAACATCTTTACACCACGGGGAATGAAGGATCCCATAATCACCCATGTTACAGCATGAGCCCATATGGGGTACATGGGGGTAATAATTCACACACTTTATCTTACCTTCAACACCTATTATAGTTCTATTATTTTCACCACGATTGACGAATGAATATTGCTATGTAATTCTCTCAATTGTATTGCAATAAGAATGTGATTTTTGACAATGACTGTTCAATCTTTCACTTAAACCTTCAATAAAAATTATTGAAACAAAAAAAAGCACTTCTGGGTTTAACCAATCTTGTTTTTTTGTACAATTCTACTTTAAGGGGGTGTGGCAGGGGGTGTGTCCTATGCCTGCATACTTTTGCTGATAGGTGTCCCTCATTCCCATCTCAAAAAGTTGACAGGTATGCGAGAGGGGAGAGATGGGGGACATGTAATGTAAAGGGGGGCTCTGATGGGGACATGTGGGCATACATTTTCTTGGGCCCCAATGCAATTTTGGTTTCTACCCCAACATCCCCTTTGTCCCCAATGCCCCTTTATTACATCATGGTGTCCCTTATCACAGTGCTCAATTACACATCACACTGCTCCTTTAGGCTCCGTTGACATCTAGACGTCCCAGATCGTGGGCGGAATCGCAGCAATTCTGCCTGCGATCCCGGATCTCCTAAAATTGTGGGACTCCCTTGCAATCCCCATTCTGTTTGCATGAGTTTACTGCGATTTGTTGAGCCACATTCGCGGCAAAATTGTGTGCAATTAGGGTGCCGCTGGAAGTGATGGGATCACAAGGGCGCCCTGCAATTTGCAGAGATTCTGGATCACGGGTAGGATCACAGTGATTCTGCCTGCGATCTGAGATGCCTAGATGTAAACGGAGCCTTACACATCACAGTACTCCTTATCACAAAGCCTCTTTACACATTACAGTGTCCCATTGCACATTACAGTGCCCCTTATCAAAGTGCCCCATTACACATTACAGTGGCCTTTGCAGTCATTCCCTCCCCCCCTCCCTTTCCTCCCTGACATCACTGTCCACTTTCATTTTCAGTCCTACCAGGGCCCATATCAGCCCGGCTGTGCAGGGGAGTGGACACATAACTGCTAAGTGGCACGACTGCGGTTCGGACAAGATTGTCGTTTGGTCCATCATTTAGTGATAGCTGGCATATACCATAGTTTGTGGACTCTATAATCTTTCCTACTGACTAAATAATATACATGTGGGTTATTTTTTCAAAAGAAAGGAGAATACATTTTTGGCATACATTTATGAAGAAAGATTGTTTATTTGCTAAATTTTAAACAGAAAAACACACAAGAACACTTTTTTTTCAAAGTTTTCAGTCTTCTTTGTTTATTTAGCATGAAATAAAAAAACAGGCGGTGATTTAATACCACTGAAAGAAAGCTCTATTTGTGTGACCCAAATGATAAAAGTAAAAGGGTAAAAGTGCCTGGTACTAAAGTGGTTATAACAAAAGAGACCCTGGTGGTCTCTTCTGTTATAAATGTCCCCCCTGCCTGTCAGTGATAATGTGATTTGAGCTACCCATGCGGCTATGTCACCTCAGTGTGCATGGGTGGGAGTGACGTCACTTCAACCTGTCCATTCAAGCAGTCAAAGGTTGAGAACACAGAAAAAAGAATGGGAGAAGAGGGATGTGCCAAGGACCAAGGGGACCCATGAAGGGCAGAGTTTTCAGGTAAGTCTGTTATAATGCACTAGTATGCAGTGCATACTTGTGCATTATGACTTAAACCTGGAGGGGACTAGTGTTTTTATTTTTAAAATAGATTTTACTACTGCTTTAGGCCTGGTTCACATGTATGTGGGTTGGTGGTCCACATTTGCACAGGCACAGCAGTCCATTCATTTGAATGGGCTGCAATGCTAGTGCTTCCCGCAGAAAAAAGGTGCATGCAGCATTTTAAAAATGCAGCGATCTTGAAATTGCTTCTTGCTTTTGCACCATGCAACTTATCTGTGGTTCCTGAATACCCAAATGCACTGTGTTTTTAAAAGGGGGCCCACGCATCTAATCACACAGCATGTTTGTCGGTGCAGGAATTGTCGAGAAATCACATGGTGCATAAAATGCTGAATGCACCATTTTTCTGAGGGAAACGCTGGCAAGGCAGCCCAGCGCCAACCAACATGCATGTGAACCAGGCCTAAAATAAGCATATCAAGCAGCAGTGAAACACAGCACTGTCTTTGTGTGGAAGATATCAGCACAGTGCAGTGCCACTGGTCTGGTGGCCCATGCTGCATGCTCTGCCCTCTAATAAATACAACCACAGCCAGGTCAGGGTTTTGAAACTCACTGCATAACATGGGGAGCCGGGGAGGAGAAAGGCCTACCTGGTCCTGGCCAGCTGAGCTCCGATCACCATCCACGGGCTGTCGGGCGCACACCTGTGCAGTTGGCTGCAACTAGCACTCTGATATTGGCTCCACTACGCGGTCCTACCCCGAGGCCCCTGATGTACATTCAGGCAGCATGCATGCAGTGCGGGCTTACGAGGCAGCGGCTTTGGGCCCCAAAACAGTGACAAGGCGCTGGGCAGCTGCCCTATTTGCCCCACGTTAAAGATGGCCCTGCCAAAGGGGGGCTCTGATGGGGACATATAATGTAAAGGGGGGCTCTGATGGGGACATGTAATGTAAAGGGGGGCTCTGATGGGGACAACTAATGTAAAGGGGGCTCTGATGGTGACATGTAATGTAAAGAGGGACTCTGATGGGGACATCCAAAGTAAAGGGGGCTCTGATGGGGACATCTAATCTAAAGGGGGGCTCTGATGGAGACATGTAATGTAAAGAAGGATTTTAATGGGGACATGTAATGTAAAGGGGGTCTCTGATGGGGACATCTAATGTAAAGGGGGGCTCTGATGGGGACATCTGATGTAAAGGAGGACTCTGATCGTGACATCTGATGTAAAGGAGGACTCTGATGGGGACATCTGATGTAAAGGGGGATTCTGATGGGGACACTGATGCGGACACCTGATGTAAAGGAGGACTCTGATGGGGATACCTGATGTAAAGGAGTACTTTGGTGGGGACATCTGATGTAAAGGGGGACTCTGATGGAGATATCTGATGTAAAGGAGGACTCTGATGGGGACATCTGATGTAAAGGGGGACTCTGATGGGGACACCTGATGTAAAGGAGGACTTACATGGGGACACCTGATGTAAAGGAGGACTCTGATGGGGACATCTGATTTAAAAGAGGACTCTGATGGGATCATCTGATGTAAAGGAGGACTTTAATGGGGACATCTAATGTAAAGGTGGGCTCTGATGGGGACATGTAATGTAAAGGGGGGCTCTGATGGGGACATTTAATGTAAAGAGGGGCTCTGATGGGGACATGTAATGTAAAGGAGGACTCTGATGGGGACATGTAATGTAAAGGGGGGCTCTGATGGGGACATGTAATGTAAAGGGGGACTCTGGTGGGGATATCTGATGTAAAGGGGGACTCTGATGGGGACATCTGATGTAATGAGGACTGTGATGGGGACATCTGATGTAAAGAGGAGCACCTGTTGTAAAGGGGGACTCTGATTGGGACATCGGATGTAAAAGGGGCTCTGATGAGGACACCTTATGTTAAGTGGTTTTATTTTCTTTTACTTGAAATGTGGATGTGAGTGGCCTACTGTGATGGGCACAGTGAGGCTGCATATGATGAGCACAGAGAGGCTGCAATTGATGGGGACAGTTTTATCTAGCAGTAATTGATAAATAATCAGCTAATAAATAGCTATTTACAGTCCTGCATTACTAACAGTTTCATTTTTCAGTTTGTTTGTCCCCCCCCAAACAATTTTTTTGAGCACCAGCCGCCACTGAATATCACTAACATTCAAGAGATGGAAAATTAGGAAAGGAATACATCAGAGAAAATAACATTTCAAGAAAGAAAAGTACTAAAAAAAACCTGAGGGATCACCAGAAAAGATTACAATGAATAAAGTAGAGGACACCTACAAAGGGGACAATAAGAAAGATGATGGAAGATTTGGATCACAACTAAGTCATCCTCACAAAACATAGCTGCCTTAGAGACAAATTACAAAGTACTCACACGGTGGTATTTGGCCCCTGTCAGAATTGCGAAATATGCTCCAAATTATTCCCCATCTTGTTTTTGTGGCTTGGATCACATCTTCATACTTGGTGGGAAAGATGTATTTCTTATGATTTCAGCACTGTTTGACATCCCTATCAATCCTGATCCTACAATAGCACTTTTAAACTTAAAACCTGCCACTCTCTCCTACGGTCAATTCAAACTCCTATTACAGATCACTACAGCCGCAAAACAAACAATTGCCAAAGTTTGGAAATCCCCATCCTTAATAATTGCTGGAGTCAATCAAGCAATGATCCATGCCAAAACAAAGGCTATAACTCAAGATAAAATATCCAACTTTGAGAATATATGGAATCCCCGGGTGACTCACTTTTTGCCTTCCAATTTTGATGCTTCCCTACTAAGACCTTGGTCATTTCGATTTATACTTCCATTCTCTGTATTCATGGTATGTGTTTATTACTAGGGATGAGCCTGATGTTTGATTTGACTCGAAAATCGGGTGTTCGCCTGTTTGCCGAACAGCAAACATTATGCGGTGTTTGCGGCAAATTTGAAAGACGCTGGAACACCGTTAAAGTCTATGGGACATTAACATGAAAAATCAAAATTGCTCATTCATACCAGACCCAAATGGCCTGGTAATGGACTGGGGGGGGGGGGGGGGGGGATCCCATGCTATTTTTTTTCAATTAGTTTTATCTATATTGCCGAGACCTGACAATTCATTACAGCCGCGATCAATTTTAAATGGCAATTTTTCCTTTAGAAATGTTATGCTGTGGCACTGTTCTAAACATGGGAAAAATGCACCACTTTACAGGCATACTATAGACATCCCCCAGGCACGATATTTAAAGGAATATTTCATTTTTATTGTTTCACTTTAAGCATTAAAAAAAAATCACTGCTCCCGTTTTTAATTTTTTTTTTTGCATTGATACATGTCCCCTGGGGCAGGACCCAGGTCCCCAAACACTTTTTATGACAATAACTTGCATATAAGCCTTTAAAATGAGCACTTTTAATTATTCATGTTCGTGTTCCATAAACTTTAACGGTGTTTGTGTGTTCTGCCAAATTTTTTGCCTGTTCGGTATGTTCTGGTGCGAACTGAACTGGGGGGTGTTCGGTCAATCCCTACTGGTGACCCCACAATAGGGATAAAACTTTTCCGCGGAAGGGAATTTAATAAGAAACGTGACCACTCATTTAAATTTGAAGAAATTAGATTTAACCTTAAACTGCGTAGAGGGTTCTTTACTGTAAGAGTGGCAAGGATGTGGAATTCCCTTCCACAGGCGGAGGTTTTAGCCAGGAGCATCGCTAGTTTCAAAAATCTATTAGATAAGCACCTGAACGACCACAACATACAGGGATATACAATGTAATACTGACATACAATTACACACATAGGTTGGACTTGATGGACTTGTGTCTTTTTTCAACCTCACCTACTATGAAACTATGTAACAAACATAATGTACATTTATAAAGTGAATATGCAGATTTACCAAATGTCTTAGATTATTAGACGGCAGTAAGAGCCTCTAATCCATTGAGATCTCTGCCGAGTAGTACATCCAGCTTGCCCATATGTTTTTAAACCTATCTTGTTGATCTCTAACTGTATGGATCCACTGTTCAGCCTCCAAAATTACATTAACTTCTCTTTTCTAGTCCAACAAGGTGGGACATGTGGTCTGTTTCCAAAACCTTGGTATTAATATTTTTGCTGCGTTTAATAAGTGTGGAGTAATACTTTTTTTTATAAAATTTAATAGAGGAGGGCATCTCATGATAAAGAAAGTGTAGAGTTGAAAATTCTATGGTTCTAAGAGTCATCCGTTTAATCCATGGGGCTATCGTCTCCCAAAAAAGGTTTAATCTTAGGTCACAACCACCATAGATGGAGGAATGTGCCCCGTTGTCCACAGCCTCTCCAACAGTTTGCATCTGCTATTGGGTATATCTGTGCTATTCAGACAGGTGTCCTATAACATTTAGAAACAAATTTATAGAACATCTCTTGTATGTTGGAGCTTATAGAGGTGATATCAATTGATTTAATCAGTCTTTGCATTTGTAAAGAAGTAAAGGTATGACCCATCTCTCTCTCCCATTCCCTGATAAAGCAGGGAACTGAGGTGTCTTGGGAACTACGCACCAGACCATACATTCAGGATAGCAAGTGTTTAGACTCAAAAGTGGTAAGAGAGCTTAAGGGTCTCACTCGTGGTTTTAGTCTGTTGAAGAAGTCCGCCAATTGGCGATATCTCCAAGCGACTAATGGTATGTTTCCAAATTGCGAAATCAGCTACACCAGAGGAGATAGGGTGCCCCGTGGCGCAAACTTAATACATGTGGTGTTTCCATCAGAGCCCCATGTGCCCATAAATCCAGACTCTTCCCTGGGAGGAAACCAAGGAAACCCTCCCAATGGGGCCAGAGGAGATGTTTGAGGTGCGTATTTACCCAGCTTATTCAGTATATCCCATAGAGACAAGGATGTCTGAGTTAATGGGGATGTCCATTCTGAAAGACCCCTAGAAGCTGTAAGGATCCAGGGTGCTCCTGCCAGAATCCTACTCGCCAGAGTTTTTTCCAAAGGGACCCACAATTTACTAGATTGATCATGACACCAATCTACAATGCGTACTAGGGACATAGCCCTATAATATAAGGCAGTGTCCGGGAATCCTACCCCCCCTCCAATTTATGTCTACGCAGAATCTCGTGAGCCAATCTAGGATGTTTATCATTCCATGTGAAGATCCGAAATGCCCTGTAGGGCACTGTGAATAAGTTATAAATTATTCTGGGCAATATAGTCATCTTAAGAGCATTTATTCTTTCAAACCACGTCAGAGAATGCCCCCTCCAACTCTGCAGGTCTCTTAATATACCTATTAAAAGCGGTCTGTAATTAAGTTCATATAAAAGTTTTGGGTCGGATGTAATGTGGATCCCTAAGTAAGGTAAGGAATCTAGGCGCCAAATAAAGGGAAAGGAATGTCGTAGGGATGTTTCTATAGCTGAGGAAACATGGCTAGGCAGGAGTATCGTTTTCCCAAAGTTTATTTTAAAGTTTGATAACAAGCCATATTTATTAACTTCGGACATCAAGGCAGATAATGACCTCTGGGGTGTGGAGAGAAAAAATAATAGATCGTCTACATATGCTGCGATCTTATGTTCCACCGAGCGAATTTGGATCCCCGAGATGTCAAAATTTTCCCTGACCTGTACAAAGAAAAGGCTCCAAAAACAATAATGGAGAAAGTGGGCACCCCTGTCTAGTCCCATTATATATACTGAAATAATCTGAAATTGTACCGTTCAACTTAACTCCGGCTCTAGGTTTGGTATATTTTTATTTATAATTGTATTTTTATTGAAATTTTTTTTTTTTCAGGGAAAAACTAGATATCAACAAGAACAGACAATATCAAATTTGTAAGATAATCCAAAACAATGGATAAGAAATGTCCACACATATAGAATACAAATATACTCTGCAAGCAAATCTAGGAGTGAGAACAACTCATATGCATAATAAATGAAAAGAATAGAGGTCATATGTAAATAACATCATCAGCCAAAAATAATACTGGAGGGAATGGGTAATGTGAGGAGGTATTGTATAATAAACATTTCGGAGAGGAAAAGGAGGTTGGGCTTTTCATGATACTATAGCCGGCAGGGGAATTCCAAATTCCGACTGGTCCCACAGATCCCAGATTTTATTAAAATGAGGGACACTGTCGTGAACAGAAGCCATCAATTATTCCATCCTGTGGATATCAGCTATAAGTTGGAATAACCTGGAACTCGGAGGAGTGGTGTTGGATAACCAACTCAAGGGGATCAATCTCTTGGTAGCTAGAAGGATATATGAGATCAATCTATTACCATTCTTTGTATTACCTGAGAAAGGAAGGCCCAACAAATAATGTAAGGGGTCTAGCCGAAGAGATACATCTACCACCTTCTGAATCAACAACATCGCTTCCTGCCAAAGGGGTTGGATCATAGAACACTGCCAAAAAATATGAAACAGGGTACCCACTTTCTGACCACAACGCCAACATTTATCTGAGGTTGAGAGATCATATTTGTGGATGACTTTGGGCATTTTATACCAAAACATAAGTATTTTTATAGAAGTCTCCCTCTGCAAAACACATTTTGAGGATTTAAAAATAGAAGACCATATATTATCCCATAGTTGGGGGCTAATGGGTCTACAAAGCAATTGAGCCAATTTCCTCATATATAAGTGAGAGACTTCAGTGAGGGGAGTTGACTCGTGGAGGATGCGATGGATAGAGGATACTAGATGTAATTGGTAGGGACCCTGAGCACACAAGTATTCAAAAGGGGTGGGTTTGTCTAAGGTCAATGTCGGAGACAGGGAATGGAAAAAATGTCTGATTTGTAGGTAGAAATAGAACATATGGGAGGGTATATCTGACTTCTCACGAATAATGTCAAAAGAGTGCAGTCGACGGGAAATCGGATGCACTAGATTGCGAAGTTGGAACAAGGAAGCATTCATCCATGGAAAGATGTGTCTCAGGGATAAACTATCAGGGATGGATTAAATAGTACATTCATCAGAGGGGGAAATTTTCATGTGAGGGTAAAAGTATCCCTGAATTTATACCATATGGATAGGGAGAAGTTCATAGGGGCTGTACATTGACGTCTAAAAATAGGGTCAGTGTGTTGTGAGGGAGACCAGATCAGGGAACATGGGTGGACCGGATACAATGCCCCTCTTTCTATATCTGACCAATGACTGGGGGCATGTAAGCTGGACCAAGAAGTAATAATTCTTAGGTGGGTTGCATAATAGTATTTTATAATGTCCGGGGCACCCAAACCCCCTCTAGATTTAAGGGCGAAGACCACCAAACTCGCAATGCGGTGAACCCTGCCGTTACATATGAATTTAAGGAACCTCCTTTGGATGGCTTTAAGTTGGGAAAGGGGATGGCCACGGGTAATGTTTCAAAATAATATAACAGCCTGGGTAGAATGGACATCTTTAATACATTCACTCTACCTAGAAGGGAGAGAGGGTACTTAGTCCAACTTTGCAAGGATTTGTTGATGTCTAAAATTAGAGGGGGAAAGTTTACAGAGTAGAGGGTTGTGTAAGTAGGGGTAAGATGGACCCCCAAATATTTGAGGGGGTTGGAACACCATTTATAAGGGTAAGATTGTGTCAATTGAGATAAGAGAGGGGGAGGGATGTTTAAAGGAAGGGCCTCAGTTTTTGTGGTGTTAACTTTGTAGCCAGATATGGCACCAAAAGAGGAGAGAAGATCATGTAATGAGGGGAGGGACAACAATGGTTGGGTTATGGTTAACAGAGTATCATCTGCAAATAATGATAATTTGTATTCCCTCTGTCGCATCACCACCCCACGAATATCCGGGTGTAGACTGATAGACTCGGCCAAGGGTTCAAGACATAGTATGAAGAGTAATGGGCATAAAGGGCACCCCTGCCGAGTACCATTACTCATAGGGAAGCAAGGCGACAGAAAGGAAGACATCTGTACTTGTGCTGTTACTTGGGAATATAATGCCTGTAGCGCTTTTAGAAAGGGGCCTTTGAAACCAAACTTAAATTGAGTTGCAAACATATAAGGCCAGCTCATCCTATCAAAGGCTTTTTGTGCATCTGTTTAGAAGGTCGATTAAGTCTTTGGTGCATCGGGTGTTGTACCCTGCATGTCTAGTCAGGACAAAACCCACCTGATCTTTGTTAATCAGTTTTGGAATGTATTTGGAGAGTCTAGAAGCTAGTATCTTAGTAAAGATCTTATAGTCTGAGTTTAAGAGAGCAATAGGTCTGTAGTTGTCAGGGAGGGAGGGATCCTTACTCGGTTTAGGTATAACAGAGATATAGGAATGTGAAAAATGAGAGTGTGGGGATTGACCTTCGAGGAAGGTACTGTATAAAGTCAGTAAATGAGGGGATAAAATGTCAAAGAAAGTCTTGTAGTAGGTATAGGGGAGGCCATCTGGGCCAGGGGATTTATGAAGTGGGAGGTCCTTAATTATGTTGTGAAGTTCCTCAGCAGTTATAGGAGCATTCATATCAACCAGATCGGAGGTAGACAGTTTGGGGAGACTAAGACCTTCAAAAAAAGCATAAAATTTTGCTTTAGTAAAATTAAAGTGGTTTTCAGGTTGTAGGCAATTGTATAGTTTGCGGTAAAAGGAACTGAAGATCTTAGACATTTCAAGAGGGCAGTGGGTTCTGGTTCCATCATCCTTTAAGAGGAAATCAGGGAAAGAGTTGAAGGGGCGTCCTGTGAGGTTTATTTGAAAACTCACAAATTTTTGTTTTAACCAGAGTAAGGATTTAGCTGCCTTACCAAGAGTTAAGGATTTAATCTGTTCTCTGAGGGATGTAACCTTGCAGAGTTTCGACACCCTGGGTTTGCACAGTAGCTGGCGTTCGGCTATCATCAAGGTAGATGTCAATGACTGTAAAAGTTTGTTTCTGTCTCTTTTCAGACAAGAACCCTCTGCGATGCAAACACCATGGAAGACCGCCTTATGTGCCCCCCACAGTGTGGAAAAATCCGAAAGAGCCCACATTGAGCAAGAAAAATTCTTTAAGGCTGGTAGCCAACTTAATGTGGGAAAGATCAGAGTGTAGGAGTTGGTCATTTAGACGCCAGTGGCAAGACCTAGAAGGGATTTGAAATAGCATGACATCTAGTGTGATAGGGGCGTAGTCCGACTATGTAATGGGGCATATGTCTAAATCGATAATGTAAGGGAGAAGTGGAGCTGAAATAAGAAAGTGATCTAGACGTGAATACATTTTGTGAGCCATAAAATAGAAAGTGAATTGCTTAGCAGTAGGGTGCTTAATCCTCCAGGAGTCAAACAATTGGTGAGATCTGATACATCTACGAAAAGCATTAGCTTGGGAGGCAGCCTTGCGCGAGGGAGAGTATTGAAAACAGTTTGCCTATCCCGAGAAGGTGACATGACTAAATCGAAGTCACCTCCTATCATCATAAAGGGTTGGGAGTGGTACTGAGGCAAGTCAAATACCTTGTTGAGAAAATCTACCTGACCATTATTAGGTGCGTATATATTAACTAGAGTGAAGGAGGAGGACATATAATCACAATTCAGAATAATAAAGCGCCCATGAGGGTCAGAGTGTATATTTTTGACCCTAATGGGGCAGGACTTCTTAATTAGAATGGCCACTCCAGCCTTGCCTGAAGAGTCAGATGCCAGGAAGGAGGTAGGAAAAAACTTTAAGGCAAATTTTAATGTGCCACCTGCACGAAATTGCGTCTCCTGGATCATGATTATATCTGCGCCTGAGGATCTAAACTCCTTTAAAGCAATCCATCGCTTCTGAATGGAATTTAGGCCCTTGACATTATATGACAGAAGCTTTAAGGTCATGATATCAATTAGGTATCAACAGGTAAAAGCAATAGATATATATTGAACTTATAGTAGCCTAGAGCATAACTGACGTTGAAAGAGACATGTACATTAGTTATAAAGACATATTGAGAAGGACAAACCCGACGGATCTGAAAATTGATCCAATAAACCTCTTAGAAAAAGAAAAAAAAGAAAAAAACCTTAGAAAAAAGGCAGGAGGGGAAAAAAGGGGACCTCATCCAGCAATACCGACATATGAGTTTAGACTCAAGAACCCAAAAACATGAGCAAGTGGACAAAAATAATTAGACCAAAAAAGAAAAAAAATAACAATTGAAAGCCCAAGACACTGATGTGTCTCAGGAGGCCCTGAACCATATCACAGGCCAAGTAGGAACACATGTGGACCTCTCAGCAGGGAACTCAAGCAGAGAGGGGTAGGGAGACCCTTAATCCTCCAGGAGTCAAACAATTGGTGAGATCTGATACATCTACGAAAAGCATTAGCTTGGGAGGCAGCCTTGCGCGAGGGAGAGTAATTGAAAACAGTTTGCCTATCTCGAGAAGGTGACATGACTAAATCGAAGTCACCTCCTATCATCATAAAGGGTTGGGAGTGGTACTGAGGCAAGTCAAATACCTTGTTGAGAAAATCTACCTGACCATTATTAGGTGCGTATATATTAACTAGAGTGAAGGAGGAGGACATATAATCACAATTCAGAATAATAAAGCGCCCATGAGGGTCAGAGTGTGTATTTTTGACCCTAATGGGGCAGGACTTCTTAATTAGAATGGCCACTCCAGCCTTGCCTGAAGAGTCAGATGCCAGGAAGGAGGTAGGAAAAAACTTTAAGGCAAATTTTAATGTGCCACCTGCACGAAAATGCATCTCCTGGATCATGATTATATCTGCGCCTGAGGATCTAAACTCCTTTAAAGCAATCCATCGCTTCTGAATGGAATTTAGGCCCTTGACATTATATGACAGAAGCTTTAAGGTCATGATATCAAGTAGGTATCAACAGGTAAAAGCAATAGATATATATTGAACTTATAGTAGCCTAGAGCATAACTGACGTTGAAAGAGACATGTACATTAGTTATAAAGACATATTGAGAAGGACAAACCCGACGGATCTGAAAATTGATCCAATAAACCTCTTAGAAAAAGAAAAAAAAGAAAAAAACCTTAGAAAAAAGGCAGGAGGGGAAAAAAGGGACCTCATCCAGCAATACCGACATATGAGTTTAGACTCAAGAACCCAAAAACATGAGCAAGTGGACAAAAACATTAGACCAAAAAAGAAAAAAAAATAACAATTGAAAGCCCAAGACACTGATGTGTCTCAGGAGGCCCTGAACCATATCACAGGCCAAGTAGGAACACATGTGGACCTCTCAGCAGGGAATTCAAGCAGAGAGGGGTAGGGAGACCTTCCACTCTCCTTAAAAAGAAAATGAATAATAGGATTAAGTAGAGGTTGCATAAAAAATCAGCAAAAAAAAGAAAATAAAATGTCAGAAAAAGTATTATTATTAGTAACAATAATAGTAATATCAAGGAGGTTGCTTGGCAGATCTTGGACGTTGAGGAGTAGAAAATTGTTTCTTTGGTTGTCCTCTGACTGGGGTCCAGATGCGATTTGGTGTAGACGGAAGAGGACGATCTGGTCGAGGTGCAGCTTGTAGATCATCATCAGACAGTGGAGGGAGGCTAAGATTTTTCATGAAGGCATCTCCTTCCTGAAGATCTCGTAAGCTATGCTGGATGCCATCTTTAGACACTATGAGGTGGAAGGGAAAGCCCCAATAGTATGGGACCCTATGATACTGCAGATGTGTTGTTATTGGGCGTAAATTCCTCCGTTTTGCCAGGGTGATGGGGGACAGGTCACTAAAAATTTGTAGCTTGGCCCCTTTATAGGTGATATTTGATTTATTTTGTGCGGCCAGGCTTCCTTACTATCATAAAAATGAAACCTGATGACGACATCTCTGGGCCTAGCTCCAGCAGAAGATTTCAGGGAGCGGTGTGCTCTGTCCAGACACCAATCCACATCCACCACCGTGGGGGCTAAAGTATTAAAGAGACCCAGGTGATATGGGCGCAGAGAGGAGTCTCCTACTGTCTCAGGGATGCCACGGAACCGAAGGTTTTGGCATCTCTCTCTGTTTTCCAGGTCCTCCTGTTGCAGTTGTAACTGGGTAACAGAATGTCTAAGATTGTAATTTTCTTCCTCCATGGCCTGAACACAGTTCACCATTTCATCAAATTTTTGTTCCAGGGCATCTGCATGCTTCCCAATGTGATTAATTTCCCCCCTTAGTTCTCTAGAGATTTTGCTCACCTCTGTCACAATATTTCTGGTGATTTGTTGGAGGAGAAGCTGTAGCCTGGCATCTAATTTCTCATCCAGTATATCTGGGGTTAAAACTCCTTGAGCAGAGAGAGGGACAGGGCCTGGTATATGTCCTGTGCTGACAGGGGGGATGTCTGCCTCTTCCATCCCCAGAAGTGGATCCATTGCGGCGAAGGGATCGGCAGGGGAACTTGAGGCCAAGGATTGCGGCCTAGTGATATAGTGTCCATGCCTGGGCCCGCTTGTGGTCCGAATAGTGGCATATAGTTGTGCTGTTGCTGTCCAACTTTGCCCATGGGGTGCCCGTGGATTAGCGTGATCGATCAGGCTTACCCCTGGGTCTGATGGTAGCTTTCATTGCGGTGCGGAGGTCTCGGAGAGTGGACGGTTCCTGGAGCTCTCTCAGATCACGTCCGCCATACCAGGAAGCCGCGCATGCGCACCCCTAGGTTTGGTATATAAAGCCTTAACCCAGCCCATCCCTCCCTAATACTTCAATAATAAAGTGGAGGATATGATGGGCTCAAATGGTGTTATCCCTAGTTTCACGACCCTTCATAAAGCCCGTCTGATCCAGATGAGCTAACTTCCCCATAGGGTCTTACAACCGAAGGGCTAGGATCTTTGCTAGAAGTTTAGTATCAGAATTAAGGAGGAAGATGGGCCTGTAATTAGAGAAATATTGAGGATCCTTCCCAGATTTTGGAAGGACTGTCACATAAGCCAGCAGGGCTTCTAGAGGTAGGAGATTCGAAGTGGTAATGGAATTAAAGTAACTACAAAGAGGGGCTGCTAATATAGAAAAAAAATTCTTATAGTATGCATTCGTAAAGCCATCAGGCCCAGGACTTTTACCCATAGGTAGAGCATTTACCACCCTACCCAATTCCTCCCCTGTGATTGGGCCCTCTATTCCCTCGAAGACCGAGGAAGGCTGGACCGGCATTGCCGACTCTTTAAGATACTCCCGAATTTCCTCAACCCCTTACTCCCTTCCACCGCACCTGTAGGAGCCAAGGGAATACTAAAAAGGGATGCATAAAATCTATGAAATTCTGAAGCTATGGCTTTAGTATTCACTATCTGTTTATTATGTACTAATAAATTATGAACATGCCGAGGATCTTGTTGTTTTTTTAATTGTCTGGCCAATAGGGATGAGCTTTATGTTCAGTTCAAACATGAAGTCGACTTGAACATTGGCTGTTCACCCATTCATCGAAAACTGAACACTATGGGGCGTTTGCGCCAAATTCGAGCGCCGCGTAACGCCCCATAATGCACTGCGGGAGCGCAGTGCATTGCTGTATGATGATTTGACAAAGCATGCACCATCACCTGCATGCTTTGGCCAATCCCAGCGCCCTCAACTAAGAGAGCCATAATTGGCCAAAAGCAGGGTGCCTTTGGCCAATCATGGCTCAGGGGGATTAAGTCCACACCCCACACTATATAAGGCTGCCTGCACGTCGGCCCCGTGTAGTGTGTTGTTGGGGTGGACGGAGAGAGAGTGTCATTTAGATTGAGCAGGCAGGTTATTCAGTTAGCTGCAGTGTATATTTAATATATATATATCCACTACATCCAGTTTAGCTATATCTGACTTCAGGCCATTCCTGGTGTACTTTATCTAACATACTTCAGGCAGGCAGGTTATTCAGTTAGCTGCAGTGTATTTAATATATATATATACAGACAGTCTCGTATATATTCCTGGTGTACTTTTTCTAATATACTTCAGGCGGTGTACACAATACACAGTGCCGTGCACCCACAGTGCAGTTGCTACTACTTTTCTGGTGCTGTACACAATACAGTACACCCATAGTTGTTATTACACTTCTGGTGCTGTACACAGTACCGTGCACCCCTAGGGCAGTTGCTACTACTTTTCTGGTGGTGTACACAATACATACAGTGCACCCAGAGTTGTTATTACACTTCTGTTAGTGTACACAGTACCGTGCACCCATAGTGCAGTTGCTACTACTTTTCTGGTGGTGTACACAGTACACAATACATACAGTACACCTATAGTTGTTATTACACTTCTGTTGGTGTACACAGTACTGTGCACCCATAGTGCAGTTGCTACTACTTTTCTTGTGGTGTACACAGTACACAATACATACAGTACGCCCATAGTTGTTATTATACTTCTGTTGGTGTACACAGTACCGTGCACCCCTAGTGAAGTTGCTACTACGTTTCTCGTGGTGTACACAGTACACAATACAGTGTAGTGTGGTTTTGCTAAACAAAATTTACAGCATGTCCGGAAGGCCATCAAGGAGAGGCAGATGCTCACAGGCCACTAAAAGAGGGCAAGCAGTCTCTGTGTCAACAGTCGATAGTGCTGGTCATGGACACGGTGCATCCTCAGCACGTGGCCGTGGGGCACGCTTGTCCTATTTTTCTGCAGCTGGTCGTGTTATTGAGCCACAACATGCAGAAGAGTTGCTGGAATGGATAACAAAGCCATCCTCATCCTCCTCATCCTCTGTCACCCAGGCTCTGAGTAGTTTGCCTGCCAATGCAGCTGCCAAAGTGGCCTATTCCATCGGCTCCATGTCAACAGTCACTCTTTCCCTAGCCCCACCATCATGCATGGAGGAGTCCCCCAAACTATTCGACCACAGTGTCGGGTACATGCTGCAGGAGGATGCACAGCGATTTGAAGGCTCCGATGATGGTACCCAGGTTAAGGAAGGAAGTAACGTGAGCCTAGAGAGAGGGGGTGCCCAAGAAGGTAAAGAAACTGGCAGTCATGTTCCCCCAGCTGCAGCATACTGCCAAGTTTGCTCCAGTGACGAGGAGGGAGGATATGATGAGGTCACTGACTCTACTTGGGTGCCTGATAGAAGAGAGGAGGAGGAGGCATATCTCCAATGAGGCACGATGCCCTCCAGGGGGCAGCTTAAGGGCAGCCACCCTATTGCATCACACCGCAGAGCTAAGCAGGTGCAGGACGTTGCTGACTCCCTGCATATTTTGAAAAGTTCTTTGGTGTGGGCCCTTTTCGACACGTGGCAGCAGATCGCACCGTTGCTGTTTGCAACATATGTCTGAAGCGTATCAAGCGTGGCCAAAATAGCAGCCACTTAGGCACCACATGCTTGACCAGACATATGACGACCTCCCATGCAGTCCGTTGGCAACAGCACTTAAAAGACCCACATCAAAGAACAAGGCGGGATCTCCAACCCCACTATGCCTCCAGTCCTTTCAGAAACCTGCACTGAGAGGAATGAAGGGAAAGAAATAGGTGTCCCAAGTACTTGCGGCCAATCTGCTAGCACTACGCCAACATCCGATTTTAGCATGCAAATTTCCCTACCCCAGTTGCTAAACCATCAAAAGAAATTCGGTCCCAGCCATCCACATGCTCAGCGTCTGAATGCTAGCTTGGCCAAATTGCTAGCACTGCAACTGCTGCCTTTTCAGCTGGTGTGCAGTACCTCAGTGGCAGGTTCCAAAACGCCATCTCTTTTCACGGAAGGCCATTCTGGCTCTCTACCAGCATGTGGAAGGCAATGTCTTGGCCTCGTTGGACAGGGCGCTCAGCAGTAAGGTGCATATTACCGCTGACTCATGGTCCAGCAGGCATGGTCAGGGATGTTACCTTTCTTTCACGGCACACTGGGTAACTCTGCTGGAAGCTGGGAAGCATGCAGGACAGGGTTCAGTATTGTTGGAGCTTGTTCTGCCACCACGCCTCCAAAATGCTAATAGTGGTGATTCTGCCACAGCTCTCTCCTCCACCCCCTCCTCTTCTTCTTCCTCTATGGCCTCTTCCTCTGCAGATTTGTCCTCTGAACCAGCGTAGGCATTCAAGGGGCTATGCAAGCACTCAGGCTTAAAGATGCCATGCTGTGCTTGAGTTGATCTTCTTAGGGGACAGGAGCCACACTGGGGCAGAGATTCTGGCAGCTCTGAAGGGGCAGGCTCAGCGGTGGTTGACCCCACACCAGCTTCAGCCAGGAATGGTTGTATGCAACAATGGCACCGACCTCTTCTCCGCCCTCCGACAGGGACACTTGACCAATGTTCCCTGTTTGGCTCACGTCCTGAATTTGGTGGTGCAGCAGTTCTTGAGCAGGTACCTGGGCTTACAGGATCTCCTGAGGCAGGCCAGGAAAGTCTGTGGTCATTTCCGTTGGTCATATAATGCCAGTGCTCAGCTGATTGACATTCAAAGAGAATGCAACCTGCCCAAGAACCGCCTCATTTGTAACATGCCCACCAGGTGGAACTCAACATTGGCAATGCTGCAGCAGCTGCACATGCAGCAGAGGGCCATCAATGAGCACCTGTGTGAGTATGGCACCAGGACAGGGTCAGGGGAGCTTGGCTTTTTTTCGCCACGCCAGTGGCTACTGATCAAGGATGCATGCACTGTCCTGTCACTATTTGAGGAGGCCACAAGGATGGTGAGTAATGACAGTGCATACATCAGTGATATTGTCCCTCTTGTCTTCCTGTTGGAGCACACACTTTGTGGAATAATGGACAGGGCACTTGAGGCAGAACAGCGGGAGGAAGGTGAGGACTTCCTTACTTCTCAAGGCACCCTTTATCCAGATAGTATTCCTGTGGGCCCGCTGATCAGACAGGAAGAAAAAGAGGTGGATTGTGCCAGCATGGAGGTGGAGGATAACACTCAGCATCAGCAGCAGTCTTCAAGGGATTGTTTTCAGTCCCCAGAAACTCATGGAGTTGTATGTGGCTGGGAGGAGGTGGTTGAGGATCATGTGATCCTTAGTGACCCAGAGGACTCAGGATCGAATGCCTCTGCAAACTTAAGCTGCATGGCCTCCCTGATCCTGCAAAGCCTGCGAAAGGACCCTAGGATTTGTGGTATCAAGGAGAGGGATCATTACTGGCTGGCAACCCTTCTTGAGCCATGTTACAAGTGTAAGGTTGCAGAACTTAGCCAGCCTTCGCAGAGAGAGCAGAGGATAAAACATCTCGGGGAGGCTTTGCAGAAAGGTTTGTGCAATGCGTTTCCAGAGCCTTGGAGGTTACAATTTCCTGGTGCTGGACAACGTGTTGCTCAGGCTTTGTTCAGTCACAGAAAGAGCAGTGGAGAAGGTGGCCGGCTGACCGATGCCATCAGACAATTCTTCAGTCCTCAGCGCCAAGGTCTGATCGGTTCCAGCAACCATCGCCAGCGTCTGAATTACATGGTGCAGGAATATCTAGGGGCAAGATCAGACTTGGAAACCTTTCTAACAGAACATCCACTGGTTTACTGGGTCTTGAGGATGAACCACTGGCCAGAGCTTGCTCAATATGCGATTGAGCTACTTGCCTGTCCTGCATCCAGCCTTTTTTCTGAACGCACATTCAGTGCTGCTGGAGGCTTTGTAACCGATCACAGAGTGCGCCTGTCCACAGACTCTGTTGATCGGCTCACATTTATAAAAATGAATCAATCTTGGATCACCAGCTATCAATCACCTGATGCTGATGTAACCAATTGATTTTTTTATGGATGCAGGATCCCTTGAAGACTGCATATGCTGAGCGACTATCCTGTTATGCTGAGTGACTATCCTATTCCTCCTCAATCTTCCTGATGATAGCTTCTAAGAATATTTTTGGTTCAGGGCACCACCACCACTGCCTAAGGCCCAATTTTTCTTCCCATGTTTAACAGGGGCGTGTAATTACAATTTTTGATCAAATATTTAACAGCAGGGCTCATTCCTGGGCTCAACAAGAGTATCTGTGAGGCAAAACAGTGTTGTGCCACCACCACCACCGCCTAAGGCCCAATTCTTCTGCCCCTGTTTAACAGGGGCATGTAATTACAATTTTTGATCAAATATTTAACAGCAGGGCTCATTCCTGGGCTCAACAAGAGTATCTGTGAGGCAATACAGTGTTGTGCCACCACCACCACCGCCTAAGGCCCAATTTTTCTGCCCCTGTTTAACAGGGGCATGTAATTACACTTTTTGATCTAATATTTCATAGCAGGGCCCGTTCCTGCACTCAACAAGAGTATCTGTGAGGCTTTACAGTGGTGTGCCACCACCACCACCGCCTAAAGCCCAATTTTTCTGCCCCTGTTTAACAGGGACATGTAATTACAACTCTTGGTATACTATTTCACAGCAGGGCCCGTTCCAGCGCCCACCAAGAGTAACTGTGAGGGCTTACAGTGTTCTGGTACCACCAACACCTAAGGCCCAATTTTCCACAGAGTGTATAGGGCTGGCCGTATAGTATATACAGGCGGTCCCCTATTTTCAAACATCCGACTTACAAATGACACCTACTTACAAACGGAGGGAGACAACAGGAAGTGAGAGGAAATCTACCCCGTAAGAGTTAATATGGGAAAAAGGTGTCTCCACTGATGCTTTATCACCAATCCTATTTTCCCTAATAACCCAAAATCCAATTGTCATTGGGACAGAAAGTGAGGTGAAATCTTCTGAACGGGGGCACAGACAGTAAAGCAAATATTACAAGGGTGATAACCCTTCCCTATGTTATCCAAAAAGCTTAAAAATAGATTTTTTTGGCTGGAGCTACACTTTAAAAATGTACCTGTTCCAAATTATAAACAGATTCAACTTAAGAACAAACCTATGATCCCTATCTTGTTTGTAACCCGGAGACCGCCTGTATACTGCTGTTCAGAGTATATAGGGCCTAGGGGCCCCACACTTTTTTTTTGTAATTTGACTGCGGGGTTCCCCTTAATATCCATACCAGACCCAAAGGGCCTGGTAATGGGCTGGGGGGGGGGGTGGCATGCCATTTTTCTCAATGATTTTCATCTATATTGCCGGGACCCGACATTACATTACAGCTGCAAGCCGTTTTATATGACTTTTATTCCTTTAGAAATGTCATTTTGTGCAGGGACTGTTCTAAACATGGGAAAAATGCGCCACTTTACAGGCATACTATAGTCACCCCACAGATACAATATTTGAAGGAATATTTCTAAGAGTGCGCATGCGTAGAGTCTCCAAGATGGCCACTTAAGCCGGAGCTCCGCAACACACAGCTCCAACAGTGCCCACAGCTACCAGCAGACCATGACCTGAAGTGCCAAAACGGGCGATCCGGACCCCTGACCACCCGGGGAGCCCCACCGTATGTCAAGGAACCAGGTCAGAAGACATCTCAGGCTGCAATTTTGTCGGGCACCGACACCCAGGTGTACCAAGATGGCCACCGCGGCCCAGCTGCAGGCTTCAGGAGAGGAGAGCCACGCTAATCAGAGGCAAGTGATAGCCCCGGCTTCTCTTAACTTCACCCCAACTAATCAGAGTACCCTCCTCCAGCAGATGACTCCCTCCCCAGCTTCCACTGAATCGCTTCTTAGCAGGCACTATGGAGACATCATGTTCTCTCCTGCGGGGCCTACCCTAACGCCACAACACGGGGGCCCCTTCTCTGCACCCCTTTCCCCAGAGGCAGGCCTCCACCCTGATGACTTACTCTCAAAAATGTCAGCACTATTGAAGAGAGGCCTTGCTTCCACTGCTGCGAAGATAACCTGGGACATAAAGGCAGACTTCCAGAGCCTGGGCTCCAGGATGGAAGCCATAGAGCAGAAACTTGACATAATAAATACAAAAAGAGCAGCGCTGTGACAAAAAAAAAAGGTTTATATGATATAACCAAATCAGATAAATTGAATGTTAGACCCAAATTTGAGATAGGTTCCAAAGTTCATATAAAAGTACATAATAAACAAAGGTAAAAAAGTCCTATCCAAAATCGATCATAGATCGTGATCCTCTGCTGGGACTATTCATGTGTGACAGAGAATGGTCTATCCCTAGCCAGGGGTCACATCTCCATTATACAGTGATAATTGGTGAACAGCATGCTTAATCCAAGCGAAGGTGGTGTGCTTTTCCTTTGATGGTTCCATCCTGAAAGGCCCCGACTGGGTTAAGGTCGCAAGCTTCCTTAAGCTTGCCGCTTGGTAAGCGCGCATTCTTATAAATACCACAGTGGTGCGGTGAAGGACATATTGATTTATTTGTATTTCCACCTATCTACGCTTCCCACTATATCCACTATCTATGATCGATTTTGGATAGGACTTTTTTACCTTTGTTTATTATGTACTTTTATATGAACTTTGGAACCTATCTCAAATTTGGGTCTAACATTCAATTTATCTGATTTGGTTATATCATATATACCTTTTTTTTTGTCACAGCGCTGCTCTTTTTGTATTTATTATGTAATGTGTGTATCCCACTTTCAGCGGCTGCTCTTGTGTTTGGTTTCGATCAGTGAATTGTCACTTTTTGTTTTTTTCAATTTTGGTTCTCTCAGTATGTTTTTGATGCACTAATTTCCATTTACAGCGCGGCGATTTGTCTTTTCTCAGAAACTTGACATGACAGTAGCTACCACTAACCATAACTCAGAATCACATCCAGACACTTCAAGATACACTCGATTCAGCCCTACTTAGAATCGATGAACTAGAAAACAGATCCCGACGATACAACTTCAGGATCAGAGGTCTGCCGGAGTCCATTGCTGAGGTTTCACAAGCAACTTAGGAAATAATCAAATCTCTGATCCCGAACATTCCACAGCATCGTCTGGAATTGGACAGAGTACACAGAGCTCTGGGCCCCCCCCAGAAAGGATGGTTCACCCAGGGACGTCATTGCTAACCCACACTTCTACCTGGTCAAGGAGGAGGTAATGAAGCAGTCCAGAGTGATGAAACAACTCTCATGTCAAGGGCACCCTATACAAATTTTTGCCGACCTATCCCCTTCCATAATAATAAAAGAAGAAGGGCCCAGAAACCCCTACTCTCGGTGCTGGCCCAAAAAGAAATTAAATACTCGTGGACTTTCCCTGTTGCCGTCAAGTTCTACTACAAGAGCAAACACTACTCGTTCTCTAACTTCCAAAATGGAGAGAAGGCCCTCCTCTCCCTGAAGCTCATCTCACTTGAAGCGGACATGGACACCTCCAACCCAGCCTACAACCCAGCTAAACGTTCCCCACCTACCAGCCCGCTGGCGACCCTGTGGAACAAACCGAAGACAAAGAGAACAAAGGAAGTGTCGCCTGCACTCTTCGACCCCTTGCTTCTTTTTTTGTGCTCCAGGAGGGAGTATTGGCCAATGGATTTCCTTCCCTTCTACAAGAAGCCATGGCTCCTCCAGGGTGCCCCACTCTCCTTCTCCCCTTATCCACCATTTACCATCTGCCACTGCCTCCGCTCACTTTTTCTCCTCCCCTGAATACGGTTGGAGCAGACCCTAAGGGAGTGGGTCCATTCTAGAGTTAATCCACTAAAAATCCAGTGCACAACTCTTGTGTTATCCCATCCGACTGAGCAGGGTCTCACCGACCATCAATGCCTAGACTTCCTTCCCCTTTTTCTATGAGCTCGTTTTTGGCTCCAACGGAGGCTAAGGCAAGAAGGTGGAATATTATCCTAGCGACCAGGGGGGAGGGGGATGGGACTTTGCCATACGGCTTTACTTTATTCTCTATATTCTATATACTGCTTTTTATTCTCTCCAATCCCTTCTTGGAATAGCGTTCGTTCAGTGTAATAGTTTCCCAATAAGTTATCGGTTTGTATGTTTTTTTAGATTTCTCAATTTTTACATAAACAGGCACCGTGGTGCTGGGTGCTGAGCATGTGCCTCCACCTACTCCTCAGATTCACCAAACTCTGTGGGATAGGTTGTCTGCCCCTTGAGTAGACAAACTTTTGGGTTTAGACCCCTGGGGACAACTTTGTCCCCGGGGATCTACCCCTAACATCTGAAGTGGCTCGCTATGATCTCTTCACCTCTCCTCTTTTCTTTTTCCTCCTTTGCTCTCTCCCCCCCCTCTTCCCTCCCTACCCTCCCCTCTATATAGGACTCTCAATAATTACATGTCTCTCGATATCCAATCAGGTCTACTTCAAGGCTCCTAAACACACAGAAGGCCTACACAGAAGGTTCGTCAGGTCGAAAGTCTGTCGACTGGCTTCCCAAATGGTAAGTGACGCAGGGTCTGACAGCAGTCTCACTCCTCTCCTCCATGCCTGACCCGCCCAATCCCCCGTTTAGAATAGCCACCCACAATGCTCAAGGCCTGAATTCTCCCCTCAAAAGGAGAAAGCTGTTTGACAGCTACAAATCCCTCAAGCTAGACGTGGTGATGATACAAGAAACCCACTTCCCTGAACGGTACAGATCTAAATACTTGCACCATCAATTTCCTTTATTTTACTTGGCTAAGGCAGAGGGCAAGTCGAAAGGGGTAGCAATCCTCTTTTCTAAAACTTGCAACTTTCTCTGGCAGGCTGATTTCAAAGACCCGGAAGGGAGATTCCTCCTAGTCAAAGGGCTAATAAACAAGCACTTATTCTCTTTTGTTTCTTACTACACCCCAAATAAGGGACAACACAAATTTTTCCAAACAATGATGTCAACCCTTAATCCTCTCCTTGAGGAGACTCCCATACTTGGAGGAGATTCCAACATATAGCGCTAGATCAAGGGCTATACAAATCCAACCCCTCCAAACCCACATTAACTCGTCCTACCAGGGCCAGCCTAAAATTTGCCAGACTGATCCATGCATATGGAATGGCTGATGTATGGCGTGAATCGAACCCAAAGAAAAGAGACTACACTCACTTCTTTTGCCCCCATCAATCCTATGCTAGGATAGATCACATCCTTATGCCCACACAACATCTACACAACGTAGCCAGTTCCAAAATCATTGACTCAACTCTTTCATCACCGTGACTCTACACAACGTCTCCCACAGATCCAAGCATTTTCATTGGAGGTTAAACGAGTCAATCCTTTCGGACCCCATTAGAGTGACCGAGATCAACAAAGCATTAATAGAATATTTCTCGCTAAACCATGTTGGCGATATCTCGGCAGAAGTTCTGTGGGCGGCCCATAAAGCCACCATCAGAGGCAAAATCATACAAATCACAATCCAAATTAAAAAGGAAAGGAAGGCAGACATAGATGGACTAGAAAAAGAATACACTTCCCTCCGGGCTCAACATAAAAAGGACCGGACCGGCGTCACTACGTCACAACTAGACACAGCTAGACTTGAACTGAACCTAGCCCTCACAGTATGTGCTGAGAAACTGTTGCGGTGGAGTGGAGCAAAGTTTTACTTTCAGAAGGATAGACTAGGCACGAAGCTAGCCAATAAGCTTACCCCCAAAACAAAGTGCAATGCACTCCCTAGGATCTGGACACATAACCAGATTAATACCTCAGACCCCACCAAAATCCTCTCAGCATTTAGGGACTTCTATGTTAAGCTCTATAGCGACAACCAGAAGGGCACTGATAACTCTATCTCACAATTTTTCGAAACCCCCCCCATCCCCCGACTATCTGAAAAACACAAATCCATTTTGGAGGAGCAAATTTCTATAGCAGAAACTCTAGAGGTCATCAAAAACCTTAAGAGGGGATCAGCCCCGGGACTGGACAGGCTTTCGGTGCCCTACTATAAAACTCTCTATTTGACCAAATTCTTTAACGAAAAGGCGACCGGTTCCCACCTCAATCCCGACCTAAATACAGCTTTTACTACCGTTATTCTGAAACAAGATAAAAATCCTGAAGAAGTAGGGAATTACAGGCCAATTTCATTAATAAACAATGATGTGAAAATTCTCACCAAAATCCTTACTAACAGGCTAAATTCCTTTATCAACTCCTATATCCACAAAGACCAGGTAGGATTCATACCGGGTAGACAGGGACCTGACCAGACCAGACGAACCATAGACATAGCATCTATCCTACAAACGAACTGGCTGGGAGGTATCAGGCAGCAGGGAATGTTACTCTCCCTGGATATACAAAAAGTGTTCGACTCAGTACCCTGGCAATATATTTTCTCGCTACTAGATCACTGGGGGTTTGGTGAACGCTTTCTAGGAACTATTAAAGCTCTATATTCCACACCAACAGCTCTTATCAGATTGCAAGGATACCACTCCTCCCCGATTCACATAGCGAGAGGTACGAGGCAGGGTTGCCCTTTATCCCCCCTAGTGTTTGCCATAGCCATAGAGACGTTAGCGATAGAGATTAGAGAGAATCAAGACATTAAGGGGGTCTCCTGTGGAGCCCAGGAGCACAAATGTGGTCTTTTCGCTGACGACCTAATACTCTATATCACTTCTCCCCTCACATCCCTACCCAGTTTATGCAAAACTCTATCCTCTTTCGTGAACGTCTCTGGCCTCCAAGTATATTACTCCAAATCCCAAGCCCTCAACATCTCCCTACTTAAGCAAAACTTGACTGGAATGACTCAGCCATCAAATACCTAGGCATTTCCCTGACCCCCAAATTTGAATCTCTTTACACCAAAAACTTCGCCCCCATGTACCATAAACTGGAACAAGACTTAAAATCCTGGTCCAAACAAAATTTATCCTGGCTAGGAAGAGTAAATGCTGTGAAGATGACGCTGATGCCTAGACTGCTCTACCTTTTCCGGGCCCTTCCCATCCCACTGAGGAGGGATCACCTTCAGTCCTTCCAGAGCAAAATTCTCAAATTTATCTGGGGGGGCTCCGGATACAGGCTAAAACAACAGACCCTGTTTCTTTCATGAAAGCAGCTCGGGCTGGTCCTCCCACATCTCCACAGATACTACCAGGCAGCCAGACTTGTCCAGTTTTCAGGGATTTACTTCAACATGGAAAGACCAGATTGGATACAGATAGTATGGCAAGCGGTCCCCCAACACATCCTAGATTTCCTACTCTGGACTCTCCCCAAAAATAGACCCTACACTATCACACTCCTTCACGATGTGGGATAAACTGAAATCAAATCCTAACCTTTCCTCTGCAATGAAGCCCCTGTCAAACTTATTCCCAAACCTGAAATTCCCTCCAGGATAAGACATTAAGGCCTTCCAGTGGTGGCTAGACAAGGGGCTGTACCAGATAAGCCATTTCTTCATGTCTAGAGGTCCCATAACCCTTGCACAATGCATCAGTAAACTAGACCTTCCACACTTGGAACGGTTTTGGTTTAGCCAAATCAATCACTTCCTGCAAAGCATATGGTTGGATAAACCGAATCCCCAGAAATTTTCCAATTACGAACTTTGGTGTGGTCAGGCCATGGAGCAGAAAGGGAGGTATATCAGTCGTCTATGTGTCACTTTCCCAACCCCGTGGCAAATCTTCTTGCATGTTAGCCTGGGAGGAGGATCTACAATTCCAGTGGAGCCTGGAGACTTGGCAATCGCCAATTGCATCGGCATACAAAGGAATGATCAATACCTCCCTTTTGGAAGCAAATATAAAAATTATGACCAGATGGTACATGACACCAGCTAGGCTGGCAAAAATCTTTTCATCAGTTGACCCCCTATGTTTTAGAGGTTGCCAACTCACAGGCACAATTTCGCATGTGTGGTGGACGTGCCCCAGAATTAGGCCTTTCTGGAAAAAGATATTTATTCTAATAAAAAGAGCAACTGGATTTGCAAACCCCAGGTCTCCAGAAATCGCTCTACTGAATGCACACGTTCTTTGCCTCTCCAAGCACAATCGCAAACTGGTTCATTTTATATTTATGGGAGCCAAAATAACTATGGCTAGGGCTTGGAAGCAACCCACAGTTTCCACAAGGGCAGCGACCAGGAAGATATCCTGGATCATGGCCCAGGAGAAATTGGCGAGCAGCCTTAATGATACAAAACAGAAATTTGAGATGATCTGGGAACCGTGGGCTAAACTTATGGGCATAGCCATTTACCCAGGGTTGCTTCCAGGCCAATGCCAGGACAATAATTGAGAGAAGTAAACTTTATTCCCTAACCCTCTCCCCCTCCTCCTTCTGTTCTTTTCCCCCTCTTTCTTCTCTGTGGTCTGTCCCCTTTTGTTACATGGATTTTGTCTTCTACACCTGGTACACTTCCAGAATCCCAATCTAGAGACAGCAGGTCTAAAGTAGGGGCTCTCCGCTCAGTGGGGGGCCCCTCTCCCCAGGACAGCATGATCCCGTCAGGGGTTCCGGGGGGATGGGACCCTCTTCCGCAGGCCATAGCTGGGTCAGAGGGGCCTCTCGGTTGCTCACAGGATTTTCTTCACAAATAAACAACGGAACGGGAGGTAGCTTTTACTTAATATCAACCCCCCCCCCCCCAATGGGGGATGGGTAGTTTAAAATGCTATATAGTCTGGTTGGTTCTCTTTATACCTTTCCTATTTCACTGTATTGTACCAACAAAAAATGTAACCCGCCTATCTTTTTGTACCATGCGTTTATAGTGATAGTGCTATGCTTTAATTGTCATTCTGTTCGTCTTATGAAAATAAAATACTTTGAAAGTAAAGGAATATTTCACTTTTATTGTTTCACTTTAAGTATTATTAAAATTACTGCTTATGAAAAAAACGTCCATTTTTAAAACTTTTTTTTGCATTGATACATGTCCCCAGGGGCAGGACCCGGGTCCCAAAACACTTTTTATGACAATAACTTGCATATTAGGTGTATATAGAAAGATAATAAAGCGCTGATATAGATAAGTGCAAATAGTGAGAAATAACTAAATGATGCTAGCTGCAACCAATCTGATAGTGCTCTGACACCGTGACTGAAAATAAAATATACATTTATTGGTGCGCTGAGATCAACCTCCCACCCTGCTAAATGGATGATTGGTAAATATGCCCATAGTGAACCATAATAGTAATCCAAATATAATAATATAGGTGCTATACAATAAGATTAATAAATAAATAATAAATAATAATTATACACCAGTATATAGACAACCCCTTCTGTTCTGCACGAAATAAAGTCTTTAATGGTATACTCTTTGTTGGTACTTGTAGAAATAAAATGAGTGCATTTTTGGCCATTAAGATTTGTATTCCTGCATGCGTAGCATCTTCTACAAGGAAAAAAACATTTCCCCTGGAAAAAAGTAAATTCACTAGACTTCTTAGTTGGGTCCGGTACATTTTTCGCAACCAGGTCCCTCAACGTTGGTGCCCTCCTTTAAGTGAAGCATGGTTTCTCCGGTAAAATCATTTGTAATTGTCTATCAGCTAAAAGAAGTGACCAGTGCTTTTTAATAATCTGTTCAACTAGTTTATGTTGAGCGTTGAAATTCATTATTAGAGGAATTTCTTGGTATTGTTTAGATTCCTTTACTTTACCGTGTATAACTTGTTCCCGTGGTATTTCATATACTTCCTAGATTTTGTCTTCTATAAAGTTTTCATTATACCCTTTACATATAATTTTTTTTTCCATAATTTCTGCCTGTTCCAAGTAAGCACTGACTGGTGCAATTTCTTCTAAGGCGTATCAGTTGGCCTTTGGGGATATTAAAGAGCCAGGGTTTATAATGGCAACTGTCTACCGGTATATATGTTCCTTTCCACAGGTTTGAAAAAAGTTTTTGTGGTTATTAAACCCTCTTCTTGCTCTATTTCCAGATCAAGAAAGTGAACATTTTTATTACTGATCTCATAAGTAATTTTGATATTTTTCTGGTTATTATTCAATTTTTTTTAAAAATTAACCAAACTGTTTTCATTCCCCTTCCATATTACAATGCAGTCATCTATAAACCTTCTATATAAAATCAGGTCTTCAGGAATATTGGCATATATGGCTTGCTCCTCCCACTTTGCCATAAAAATATTTGCAACACTTGGTGCATACTTAGCACCCATTCCAATGCCATTCAGTTGTCTATAATATTTGGTATATAATAAATTACCAGTAAGCCGGCAGTAGCTTAAATAGTGAGCTTGGCCGGTCACATGATTACCCTTAAAAAAGTCATGTGACATGTGACGCAACGTGTCGGAGGAGGAGCCAGTGACGGCATCTAATGTGATTGTCAGCACAGCAGATGCTGTGTGAGGAGCAGTGTCAAAACTTCTGACCATTGTAACCCAAGCGCTATAGCTGGATAGCTGGAGTGGATTAAATTCATTACACGGATCCATATTACTTGTATCATTGTGCATAAATGCATTTTCTTATTTATTTCATGTGAATCATCATTTAAACAGTGAATCTGAGTGGAGCAGCAAGCAAGATTATAGGCATAAGATTGGACAGTTTTACCCGCAGGACTGATTCCACCTATGAATTAGCAGGGATTCATTGCCTATCCACTATTTGGTTTTATTGTTTTTGCTTTGGCAGTTTATGGTTGACCTTGTACATAAAGGGGCTATTTGATCCCCATATTTGGTGTATAATTATTATTTATTATTTATCTATTAATCTTATTGTATAGCACCTATGTTATTATATTGGATTAGTATTATGGTTCACTATGGGCATACTTACCAATCATCCATTTAGCAGGGTGGGAGGTTGATCTCAGCGCACCAATAAAATTATATTTCAACTTGCATATTAGCCTGTAAAATTAGCACTTTTGATTTTTCACATTCGAGTCCCATAGATTTTAACGGTGTTTGCGTGTTTGCACTAAGTTTTTGCCTGTTCGCATGTTCTGCTGCTAACCGAGCTGGGGGTGTTCAGCTCATCCCCACTGGCCAATAGGGATGAGCCGAACACCCCCCGGTTCGGTTCGCACCAGAACCTGCGAATGGACCGAAAATTTGCATGAATGTTAGAACCCCATTGACGTCTATGGGACTCGAACGTTCGAAATCAAAAGTGCTCATTTTAAAGGCTAATTTGCATGGTATTGTCCTAAAAAGGGTTTGGGGACCCGGATCCTGCCCCAGGGGACATGTATCAATGCAAAAATAACTTTTAAAAACGGACGTTTTTTCGGGAGCAGTGATTTTAATGATGCTTAAAGTTAAAAAAAAAAGTAAAATATTCCTTTAACCACTTCAGCCCCGGAAGGTTTTACCCCCTTCCTGACCAGAGCACTTTTTACAATTCGGCACTGCGTCGCTTTAACTGCTAATTGCGCGGTCATGCAATGCTGTACCCAAACGAAATTTGCGTCCTTTTCTTCCCACAAATAGAGCTTTCTTTTGATGGTATTTGATCACCTCTGCCGTTTTTATTTTTTGCGCTATACACGGAAAAATACCGAAAATTTTGAAAAAAAATGATATTTTCTAATTTTTGTTCTAAAAAAAATCCAATAGATTCAATTTTAGTCATACATTTAGGCCAAAATGTATTCGGCCACATGTCTTTGGTAAAAAAAATGTCAATAAGTGTATATTTATTGGTTTGCGCAAAAGTTATAGCGCCTACAAACTAGGGTACATTTTCTGGAATTTACACAGCCTTTAATTTATGACTGCCTATGTCGTTTCTTGAGGTGCTAAAATGGCAGGGCAGTACAAAACCCCCACAAATGACCCCATTTTGGAAAGTAGACACCCCAAGGAAATTGCTGAGAGGCATGTTGAGCCCATTGAATATTCATTTTTTTTGTCCCAAGTGATTGAATAATGACAAAAAAAAAAAAATACAAAAAGTTGTCACTAAATGATATATTGCTCACACAGGCCATGGGCATATGTGGAATTGCACCCCAAAATACATTTAGCTGCTTCTCCTGAGTATGGGGATACCACATGTGTGGGACTTTTTGGGAGCCTAGCCGCGTACGGGGCCCCGAAAACCAATCACTGCCTTCAGGATTTCTAAGGGCGTACATTTTTGATTTTACTCCTCACTACCTATCACAGTTTAGAAGGCCATAAAATGCCCAGATGGCATAACCTCCCCCCAAATGACCCCATTTTGGAAAGTATACACCCCAAGCTATTTGCTTTGAGGCATGTTGAGTCCATGGAATGTTTTATATTTTGACACAAGTTGCGGGAAAGTGACAATTTTTTTTTTTTGCACAAAGTTGTCACTAAATGATATATTGCTCACACAGGCCATGGGCATATGTGGAATTGCACCCCAAAATACATTTAGCTGCTTCTCCTGAGTATGGGGATACCGCATGTGTGGGACTTTTTGGGAGCCTAGCCGCGTACGGGGCCGCGAAAACCAATCACTGCCTTCAGGATTTCTAAGGGCGTACATTTTTGATTTTACTCCTCACTACCTATCACAGTTTCGGAGGCCATGGAATGCCCAGGTGGCACAAACCCCCCCCAAATGACCCCATTTTGGAAAGTAGACACCCCAAGCTATTTGCTGAGAGGCATGGTGAGTATTTTGCAGCTCTCATTTGTTTTTGAAAATAAAGAAAGACGAGAAAAAATTTTTTTTTTTTCTTTTTTCAAATTTCAAAACTTTGTGACAAAAAGTGAGGTCTGCAAAATACTCACTATACCTCTCATCAAATAGCTTGGGGTGTCTACTTTCCAAAATGGGGTCATTTGGGGGGGGGTTTGTGCCACCTGGGCATTCCATGGCCTCCGAAACTGTGATAGGCAGTGAAGAGTGAAATCAAAAATTCACGCCCTTAGAAAGCCTGAAGGCGGTGCTTGGATTTCGGGGTCCCGTACTAGGCTAGGCTCCCAAAAAGTCTCACACATGTGGTATCCCCGTACTCAGGAGAAGCAACAGAATGTATTTTGGGGTGTAATTTCACATATTCCCATGGCCTGTTTGAGCAATATATCATTTAGTGACAACTTTGCGCAAAAAAAAAAATAAAAAAATAAAAAATTGTCTCTTTCCCGCAACTTGTGTCACAATATAAAATATTCCATAGACTCGACATGCCTCTCAGCAAATAGCTTGGGGTGTCTACTTTCCAAAATGGGGTCATTTGGGGGGGGTTTGAACTGTCCTGGCATTTTATGCACAACATTTAGAAGCTTATGTCACACATCACCCACTCTTCTAACCACTTGAAGACAAAGCCCTTTCTGACACTTTTTGATTACATAAAAAAATAATTTTTTTTTGCAAGAAAATTACTTTGAACCCCCAAACATTATATATTTTTTTAAAGCAAATGCCCTACAGATTAAAATGGTGGGTGTTTCATTTTTTTTTTCACACAGTATTTGCGCAGCGATTTTTCAAACGCATTTTTTGGGGAAAAAACACACTTTTTTAAATTTTAATGCACTAAAACACACTATATTGCCCAAATGTTTGATGAAATAAAAAAGATGATCTTAGGCCGAGTACATGGATACCAAACATGACATGCTTTAAAATTGCGCACAAACGTGCAGTGGCGACAAACTAAATACATTTTTAAAAGCCTTTAAAAGCCTTTACAGGTTACCACTTTAGATTTACAGAGGAGGTCTACTGCTAATATTACTGCCCTCGATCTGACGTTCGCGGTGATACCTCACATGCATGGTGCAATTGCTGTTTACATTTGACGCCAGACCAATGCTTGCGTTCGCCTTAGCGCGAGAGCAGGGGGGACAGGGGTGCTTTTTTTTTTTTTTCTTTAGTATTATTATTTTTTTTATCTTATTTTTAAACTGTTCCTTTCATTTTTTTTTTTTAAATCATTTTTATTGTTATCTCAGGGAATGTAAATATCCCCTATGATAGCAATAGGTAGTGACAGGTACTCTTTTTTGCAAAAATTGGGGTCTATTAGACCCTAGATTTCTCCTCTTCCCTCAAAGCATCTGACCACACCAAGATCGGTGTGATAAAATGCTTTCCCAATTTCCCAATGGCGCTGTTTACATCCGGCGAAATCTAAGTCATAAAATGCTCGTAGCTTCCGGTTTCTTAGGCCATAGAGATGTTTGGAGCCACTCTGGTCACTGATCAGCTCTATGGTCAGCGGGCTGAATCACCGGCTGCATTTTCAGGTTCCCTGTCGAGACAGGAGAGCCAGAGAAAAACACGGAAGACGTTGGGGTGGGGGGCATTCCCTCCCACTGCTTGTAAAAGCAGTCTAGAGGCTAATTAGCCGCTAGGATTGCTTTTACATGAAAGCCGACCGCTGGCTGAAAAGAATGATACCAAGATGATACCTAAACCTGCAGGCATCATTCTGGTATAACCACTCAAAGTCGTGAATGGCGTACCTGAAGACAAAAAAATGGTTAACAATAAAGCACAGTAAACGGTAAAGTATAAAAAATTGCATACCTGAAAAGCAAACATGATAAAACATAATAACAATAAAACATGGCAGAATAGAATACAGTAAAAAAGAGCAGAACAATAGAGAGAATAGAGAGAGAGAGAACAATAAAACGACAACTATTTTATTTTATTTTATATTTTTGTATGTGTTTTTTTTTTTTTACACTTTTTTTTGTAACTAACTTTTATAACTGTAACCGGTTCCAGGTTCGGGTCTCTCAAAATGCGATGGCATCTTGGGAGACCCTGTGAAAGTGTGCCCTAGTCTGTGCAATGCTGTACCCTACGCTAATACTCAACTAGTGAATGGTAGCGTTCAAAACATTCACCAATGCAAAGACCAGGATTGTCAGGACAGGAGGGACAATAATAGCGGGTGTCACGCCTATATCCGCGCTTGCTGCAGACACGACATCTTTTTTGGGGGGGTTCGCTGGGTAGGGGTACTCGGGAGGACATAAAGAAAATGCCTCTCATGCAGCCGACTGCATTTGGTTGGGGATGTGAATGGGGGAAGTACGGGTACTGCAGAAGCGGTGGGTTCCCAATTAGGATTGGCGAATGCAGCAGGAAGGGCACTATGGGCACGATGGGCCTGTGTTTGTCTTTCTGGTGGCAGCGGGACACTACTTGTGCTTGCCACCTCACCAGCTTGAACTGCACTTATGGGACTCGCCATGTCACCAAATGTTACTGCAGTGCTGGTTTGACTACGACCGGGGTGTACTAGGCCGCTGGTGCTTGCCAGTTCACCAAAACGCTACCAAAAAAACTGTTCGCAGGGATCAGGCCTGACTCTGCGAACGCTGCAGTTATGCGTTTAGTGTTTTGTAAGTGACAGTGATCGATCGATACTGCACTTGGGTGGGCTGGGCCGGGCGGAGGGGCAAAACGCAGGTGCTAACAGGTATCTGGGCTGATCCCGCTAACACTGCGTGTTTGGGAACCCTAAACTGCTGGGGATGCCAGTATAGATCTGATCGGATCAGATATTGATCCGTTCAGATACTATACCACTAAGGGAGGTGTACGGTGCGTGCGTGAGTGTTAGCGGTACTGGCGCTAACCTGACGCTGCCTGGGGCTGGTGCTTGCCAGTTCACCAAAACGCTACCAAGAAAACTGTTAGCGATCGCAGGGATCAGGCCTGACTCTGCGAACGCTGCAGTTATGCGTTTAGTGTTTTGTAAGTGACAGTGATCGATCGATACTGCACTTGGGTGGGCTGGGCTGGGCCGGGCGGAGGGGAAAAACGCAGGTGCTAGCAGTTATCTGGGCTGATCCCGCTAACACTGCATTTTTGGGAACCCTAAACTGCTGGGGACGCTAGTATAGATCTGATCGGATCAGATATTGATCCGTACAGATACTATACCACTAAGGGAGGTGTATGCTGCGTGCGTAGGTGTTAGCGGTACTGGCGCTAATCTGACGCTGCCTGGGGCGACGCATATCACCGCCGGGCGATCAGGGGGCTAAACCTTTATTCGGTAATAAACGGCGGGTGCCCTGACACTATAAAAAATAAACGAACTAACCAGCGTCACCCGTAACAGTTATACGGTGATCAGTGGTGAAAGGGTTAACTAGGGGGCAATAAAGGGGTTAAAACATTTATTCGGTAGTATATGGGGGTCCCTGATGCTATAAAACGCTGACAGCGAACCTAAATATTTACCTCCCTAACTAGCGTCACCAGCGACACTAATACAGCGATCAGAAAAATGATCGCTTAGTGACACTGGTGACAGGGGGTGATCAAGGGGTTAAAACTTTATTAGGGGGGGTTAGGGGAGTACCCTAGACCTAAAGGGGGGTAATACTCACTGCCCTAACACTGTAACTGTCACAAACTGACACCAATCAGTAATCAGAAAAAAAAAAATACTGCTTGGTGTCAGTTTGTGACGGGGGGGTGATTGGGGGGGATCGGGGGGCGATCGGGGGGTGGGGTCGGGGGTGTTTTATGTGCCTGGCATGTTCTACTGTGTGTGTTTGTGTTGTGTGCATTCACATGTCTTCTCTCCTCGGCGCTGGAACGGAAACTGCCAAGCCGAGGAGAGATGACATCACATCCCCTGCCTGTGTGAAACTACACACAGGCAGGGGAGGATTCCGATTGGCTGGGAGCGATCGCGAGGGGGGGGCCACGATCGGATGGTCTCCCCCTCGCCTCCCAATGCTTCCAGTGAAAAGCCGACCGCCGCTGGCACTGGGGGGGGGGGGGTCCGATCGAGCCCCCCCGCCCGCGGGAGGCAGATCACGTATGGGAACGTGATTCTGCCTGCCCGTGCCATTCTGCCGCAGTATATCTGCGTTAGGCGGTCGGCAAGTGGTTAAATATCGTACCTGGGGCGTGTCTATAGTATGCCTGTAAAGTGGCGCGTGTTTCCCGTGCTTAGAACAGTCCCTGCACAAAATGTAATTTTTAAAGACAAAAAAGTCATTTAAAACTGCTTGCGGCTTTAATGTAATGTCAGGTCCTGGCAATATGGATGAAAATCAGTGAGACAAACAGCATGGGTACCCCCCAGTCCATTACCAGGCCCTTTGGGTCTTGTATGGATATTAAGGGGAAATACCGCACCTAAATTAAAAAAAGGAAAGGCGTGGGGCCACTAGGCCCTATATACTCTGAACAGCAGTATACAGGCGGTGCAAACAAGACAGGGACTGTAGGTTTGTTGTTAAGAAGAATCTGTTTGTAATTTAGAACGGGTACATTTTTAACGTGTTTAGCTCCAGCCAAAAAATCTATTTTAAGCTTTTTGGAAAACATAGGGAAGGATTATCACCCCCGTGACATTTGTTTTGCTGTCTGTGCTCCTCTTCAGAAGATTTCACCTCATTTTTTGCCCCGATGACAAATGTTTTTTGAAAATTTGGGTTTTTTTTGTTAAACAAGGATTGGATGATAAAGCATCAGTGGAAAGGAGAAATGTTTTTCCCATATTAACTCTTACAGGAGAGAATTTCCCTTCCTAGGGTTAGATTTCATCTCACTTTATGTTGTCTCCTTTCGTTTCCAAGTAGGAGTCATTTGTAAGTTGGATGTTTGAAAGCCCTATATACTCAGCAGAAATTTGGGCCTTAGGTGTTGTTGTGGCCACAACACTGTAAGCCCTCACAGGGCCCTGCTGTGAAATATTAGATCAAGAATTGTAATTACATGCCCCTGTTGAAAAATTGGGCCTTAGGCACTGGTGCTGGTGCCACAACACTGCAACCCCTCACAGATACTCTAGTTGGAACGCAGAAACAAGCCCTGCTGCAAAGTATTGCATCAAAAATTGTAATTACATGCCCCTGTTAAACAGGGGCTGAAAAATTGGGCCTTAGGCACTGGTGCTGGTGCCACAACACTGCAACCCCTCACAGATACTCTAGTTGGAATGCAGAAACGAGCCCTGCTGCAAAGTATTGCATCAAAAATTGTAATTACACGCCCCTGTTAAACAGGGGCAGAAAAATTGGGCCTTAAGCACTGGTGCTGGTGCCACAACACTGCAACCCCTCACAGATAATCTAGTTGGAACGCAGAAATGAGCCCTGCTGCAAAGTATTGCATCAAAAATTGTAATTACACGCCCCTGTTAAACAGGGGCTGAAAAATTGGGCCTTAGGCACTGGTGTGGCGCCCAGAACCAAAAATGTTCTTACAAGCTATCAGCGTGATCATTGAGGAGGAAGAGGATAATTACTCAGGATAGTCACTCAGCATCAGCATAGGCAGTTTTTAAAGGGATCTGAGATTTCAAAAAAAATTATTCGGCTACATCAGCATCAGGTGCTTGGTAGCTGGTGGTGATCCAAGACTGATTCATTTTTATGAAGGTCAGTCGATCGGCCGAGTCGGTGGACAGATGCACCCTGTGATTGGTTACAAAGCCTCCAGCAGCACTAAATGTGCGTTCCGAAAGAACGCTGGATGCAGGACAGGCCAGTAGCTCAATTGCATACTGTGCAAGCTCTGGCCAGTGAGCCATCCTCAAGACCCAGTAACCCAGAGGATTTTCGGTGGGAAAGGTGTCCAAGTCAGATCTTGCCCCTAGGTATTCCTGCACCATGTAAAACAGACGCTGGCTATAGTTGCTGGAACGGATCATACCTTGGGGCTGCGGACCAAAAAATTGTCTGAACGCATCGGTCAGACGGCCACCTTCTCCACCGCTCTTTCTTTGCCTGACCGAAGCCTCAGCAACACTTTGTCCAGAAACAGGAGTTTGTAACCTCCCAGTCTCTGGGAACGCGTTGCACAGACCTTTCTGCAAGGCATCCCGAAGATGTTTCATCCTCTGCTCCCTCTGCGATGGCAAGATAAGGTCCACAACCTTACTCTTGTAACGTGGATCAAGGAGGGTTGCCAGCCAGTATTGGTCCTTCTCCTTGATACCACGAATACGAGGATCCTTACGCAGGCTTTGCAGGATCAGGGAGGCCATGCAGCATAGGTTTGCTGAGGCATTCGGTCCAGGGTCCTCTGGGTCACTAAGGACGACATGGTCTGCAGCCACCTCCTCCCAGCCATGTACAAGTCCATGTGTTTCTTGGGACTGATCCCTTAAACACTGCTGCTGATGCTGGGTGCCAGGCTCCACCTCCATACTGATACAATCCTCCTCCTCCTCGTCCTCTACCTGTGTGATCGGTGGGCACGCAGGAACACTGTCTGGATAAAGGGGGCCTTGAGAGCTAAGGAAGTCCTCCTCTTCCTGCCTCTGTTCTGCCTCAAGTGCCCTGTCCATTATTCCACGCAGCGTGTGCTCCAACAGGTGGACAAAGGGGACAGTGTCACTGATGCATGCACTGTCACTGCTCACCATCCTCGTGGCCTCCTCAAATGGTGACAGGACAGTGCATGCATCCCTGATCATGGCCCACTGGCGTGGGGAAAAAAACCAAGCTCCCTTGACCCTGTCCTGGTGCCATAGTCGCACAGGTACTCATTGATGGCCCTCTGCTGCGTGTGCAGCCGCTGCAACATGGCCAACGTTGAGTTCCACCTGGTGGGCATGTCACAGATCAGGCGGGTCTTGGGCAGGTTAAACTCCTTTTGGAGGTCTGCCAGCCGAGCACTGGCATTATATGACCGGCGGAAGTGCACACAGACTTCCCTGGCCTGCCTCAGGACATCCTGTAAGCCCGGGTACCTGCCCAAGAACCACTGCACCACCAAGTTAATGACGTGAGCCAAACAGGGCACATGGGTCATTTGTGCCTGTCGGAGGGCAGAGAGGAGGTTGGTGCAATTGTCGCAAACCCCCATTCCTGCCTTAAGTTGGCGTGGTGTCAACCACCTCTGAACCTGCCCCTGCAGAGCTGACAGAACCTCTGCCCCAGTGTGGGTCCTGTCCCCCAAGCACACCAGCTCAAGCACCGCATGGCATCTTTTGGCCTGCATACTTGCGTAGCCCCTTGAACAACTACGGAGCACTGTTGGTTCCGAGGACAAAGCACAGGAAGAGGCCATGGAGGAAGAAGAAGAGGAGGGGGTGAAGGAGAGAGGTGTGTCACAAAAATTTGTAGTGGCATTTTGGAGGCGTGGTGGCGGAACAACCTCCAACACTACTGCACCTTGTCCTGCATCCTTCCCAGCTGCCAGCAGAGTCACCCAATGCGCCGTGAAACTTAGGTAACGTCCCTGTCCATGTCTGCTGGACCATGAGTCAGCGGTAATATGCACCTTACCGCTGACCGCCCTGTCCAGCGAGGCCAAGACATTGCCTTCCACATGCCGGTAGAAAGCCGGAATCGCCTTCCGTGAGAAAAAGTGGCGTTTGGGTACCTGCCACTGAGGGACTGCACATTCCACAAACTCACGGAAGGGGGCAGAGTCTACCAACTGAAAAGGCAGCAGTTGAAGTGCTAGCAATTTTGCCAAGCTAGCATTCAACCGCTGGGCATGTGGATGGCTAGGAGCGAACTTCTTTCGGCGGTGCAGCAGCTGGGGCAGGGAAATTTGCCTGGTACAATCTGAGGTCGGTGTATTGAAAGCAGATTGCCCACAAGTACTTGGCTGTGACACACCTAATTCTACACCTTCATTCCTCTCAGTGCAGGTCTCAGAGAGGACTGAAGGTATAGTGGGGTTGGAGATCTCAGCTGATGAGGTGCAAGGAGAGGTCCTCTTTGTTCTTTGGTGTGGGTCTTTTAAATACGCTTGCCAACGAACTGCATGGCAGGTCAACATATGTCTGGTCAAGCATGTGGTGCCCAAGCGGGAGATGTTTTGGCCACGCAAGCTACGCTTGAGACATATGTTGCAAATAGCAGCGGTGCGATCTGACGCACTCGTCTCAAAAAAGGCCCACACCAAAGAACTTTTTGAATAACGCACAGAGACTGCAGCGCCCTGCACATGCGGAGCTTTGGGGTGTGATGCAGTCAGTATGCTGGCCTTAGGCTGGACCCTGGAGGGCATCCTGCCTCATTGGGGATGTGTCGCCTCCTTCTCCTCCTCCTCTCTCCTATCAGGCACGCACATTGAGTCAGTGACCTCATCATCCCCTCCCTCCTCATCACTGGAGCAAAACTGGCAGTATGCTGCAGCAGGGGGAGCATGACTGCCAGATTGCTGCCCTTCTTGGGCACCCCCTCTGTCTGTGCTCACGTTACTGCCTTCATCTAGCTCAGTATCATCATGAGAGCCTTCCTAACGCTGGACATCCTCCTGGAGCATGTACCCAACACTGTGGTCAAACAGTTCGAGGGACTCCTCAGGAGGACATGGTGGGGCTAGGGAAGGGGTCACTGATGACATTGAGCCGAGGGAAGAGGCCGCTGCTTTGCCAGACAAAGTACCCTGAGCATGGGTGAGAGAGGATGAGGAGGATGAGGACGGCTTGCAGTTTTAGCTGAACACTGTGAGGAGGATGCACTACACTAACTTGTAGCTTTAGCTGAACACTGTGCAGAGGCCGCACTACACTAACTTGTAGTTTTAGCTGAACACTGTGAGCAGGACGCACTACACTAAATTGTAGCTTTAGCTGAACACTGTGCAGAGGTCTCACTACACTAACTTGTAGCTTTAGCTGAACACTGTGCAGAGGTCGCACTACACTAACTTGTAGCTTTAGCTGAACACTGTGCAGATCTCGCACTACACTAACTTGTAGTTTTAGCTGAACACTGTGAGGAGGACGCACTACACTAACTTGTAGCTTTAGCTGAATACTGTGCAGAGGTCGCACTACACTAACTTGTAGTTTTAACTGAACACTGTGAGCAGGACGCACTACACTAATTTGTAGCTTTAGCTGAACACTGTGCAGAGGTCGCACTACACTAACTTGTAGTTTTAGATGAACACTGTGAGCAGGACGCACTACACTAACTTGTAGCTTTAGCTGAACACTGTGCAGAGGTCTCACTACACTAACTTGTAGCTTTATCTGAACACTGTGCAGAGGTCGCACTACAATAACTTGTAGTTTTAGCTGAACACTGTGAGCAGGACACACTACACTAACTTGTAGCTTTAGCTGAACACTGTGCAGAGGTCTCACTACACTAACTTGTAGTTTTAGCTGAACACTGTGAGTAGGACGCACTACACTAACTTGTAGCTTTAGCTGAACACTGTGCAGAGGTCGCACTACACTAACTTGTAGTTTTAGCTGAACACTGTGAGAAGGACGCACTACCCTAACTTGTAGCTTTAGCTGAACACTGTGCAGAGGTCACACTAAACTAACTTGTAGCTTTAGCTGAACACTGTGAGGAGGACGCACTACCCTAACTTGTAGCTTTAGCTGAACACTGTGCACTACACTAACTTGTAGTTTAAACTGAACACTGTGCAGAGGTCACACTACACTAACTGTAATTAGTCTAGCTGCCTGACTATGGTACTAATAGGATCAAAAGAACACCAAGAATTTTCTTCAGGTAGCTGTAAATACTGTAACAAGACAAGCCTGCCTGGCAGTAGGAAGATAACAGAAACGGATCTAGCTAAACTGAATACAGTGTATATAAATATATATATATATGCAACACCTGGGATGCATATATATACACACAATAAAGGAGGAAAAAAAGGAAAAGAAAAGCACCTCTAAGTGCAGTATGTAAAATTTAATAGAGTGCACAAAGGGTTAAAAGCACTTACAAGATTGTTGAGTGTTAAAAGACATGATAAAATCAGGAGTCCTCATCTGTGGCATGTGTCCATCCTCAGCACGGTGGTAGAGAGCAGTGTAGAGCCGTCCAGCAGCTGTAAAGCGTTCTCATGCGTGTTGGAAAGAGGAGGCAGCAGGGAAGCCTGTATTCACATGCCTCTTACTAAATACCTTGGAATATCTCATCTCATAATATATATTCCAAGGTATTTAGTAAGAGGCATGTGAATACAGGCTTCCCTGCTGCCTCCTCTTTCCAACGCGCATGAGAACGCTTTACAGCTGCTGGATGGCTCTACACTTCTCTCTACCACCGTGCTGAGGATGGACACATGCCACAGATGAGGACTCCTGATTTTATCATGTCTTTTAACACTCAACAATCTTGTAAGTGCTTTTAACCCTTTGTGCACTCTATTAAATTTTACATACTGCACTTAGAGGTGCCTTTCTTTTCCTTTTTTATATGTTCAGAGTCGCTTCTCCTCTAACCAAAGTGCTGCCAGAAGTGCCATCTCATCACTATCATCCCTCTGACCAGCTACCCACCTCCACCAGAGCGCCCTTATCTCCTCTCTCTCTATATATACACAATACACTGTAAGTGCAGCTAACTCACTGACTGTCCTGCCTAATCTAGCTAACTCAAATGAAATGACACTGTCTCTCTCTCTCTCTCTCTCTATCTCTCAGCACGCCAGAACACACTACACAGGGCCACCGTGCAGGCGGCCTTACATAGTGTGGGGCGTGTTCTAAACCCCCTGAGCCATAATTGGCCAAAGCCACCCTGGCTTTGGCCAATTACAGCTCTCTTTACCGACGGCGCTGTGATTGGCAAAGCATGCGGGTCATAGTGCATGCTTGGCCAATCATCAGCCAGCAATGCACTGCGATGCCGCAGTGAATTATGGGCCGTTACGCGCATCACGAATTTGGCGCGAACGGCCCATAACGTTTGCAATTCGGCGAACGATTGAACAGCCGATGTTCGAGTCGAACATGGGTTCGACTCGAACTCGAAGCTCATCCCTGCTGGCCAACTCCCGGCCACATTTATTCCCCTGTTCATACAAAAGATGGGCGAAATTCCTATATTTGTCTTTGACTCTGCAGTCCTAACATTGAGCTAGATTTACTTGTGTTATTGCCAATTGTTGGGCATCCGCAGGGTCAAAAGAGGACTTATGTTTAGTTTCAAGATCCTGAATTCTATCTATAAGTTTGGTTATTTCTTTCCTTTTCTCCTTATTAATATGCCTTATGTGCCTCCCAAACTGCTTAACCAGACACCTCACCATGGGTATTTATCTAAAAATAAGATGCTAGCTTCTGAGATAACGCTTCCAAAACCCCTTTATCGTCTAGAAGGGATTCATTCAATCTCCATGTCTGTTCCAGCTGATGGCCGGAAATTGGACGGAGAGACAAAGCTATGGGGGCATGGTCTGATAAGGTGATAGATAGGGATGAGCTTCGCGTTCGAGTCGAACGCATGTTCGCCTCGAACATCGTGTATTCAGTCATTCGCCGAATCACGGCCCATAATTCACTGCGGCATCGCAGTGCATTGCTGGCTGATGATTGGCCAAGCATGCACTATGACCCGCATGCTTGGTCAATCACAGCGCCGTGTGGACAGAGAGCCGTAATTGGCCAAAGCCAGGGAGGCTTTGCCAATTATGGCTCAGGGGGTTTAGTACACGCCCCACACTATATAAGGCCGCCTACACGGCGGCCCTGTGTAGTGTGTTGCGGTGAAGAGAGATAGATAGACAGAGAGACAGTGTCATTTGATTGAAGTTTGATATATTATGCAGGTCGAGTCAGTTAGCTGCACTTGCAGTGAATTGTGTATATATATGCATCCCAGGTGTTGTATATATATATATATATATATATATATATATATATATATATATATATATATACATACACTGTATTCAGTTTAACTAGATCCTGTTCTTCTCTTCCTAATATACTGACAGGCAGGCAGGTGTTTTTACAGTATTTCCAATTACTGTACTGTCTAACCTGCACAGTTTCACCTACAGTATAACTACCTGAAGCCAGGTGCTTGTGTGGGCTCTTGACATATTTACATTTACTGTACTGTGTACCCTGCACAGTTGCACCTACAGTATAACTACCTGAAGCCAGGTGCTTGTGTAGGCTCTTGATGTATTTCCAGTTACTGTACTGTGTACCCTGCACAGTTGCACCTACAGTATAACTACCTGAAGCCAGGTGCTTGTGTGGGCTCTTGACGTATTTCCAGTTACTGTACTGTGTACCCTGCACAGTTGCACCTACAGTATAACTACCTGAAGCCAGGTGCTTGTGTGGGCTCTTGACGTATTTCCAGTTACTGTACTGTGTACCCTGCACAGTTGCACTTACAGTATAACTACCTGCAGCCAGGTGCTTGTGTAGGCTCTTGACGTATTTCCAGTTACTGTACTGTCTACCCTGCACAGTTGCACCTACAGTATAACTACCTGCAGCCAGGTGCTTGTGTACGCTCTTGACATATTTCCAGTTACTGTACTGTGTTCCCTGCACAGTTGCACCTACAGTATAACTACCTGAAGCCAGGTGCTTTTGTAGGCTCTTGATGTATTTCCAGTTACTGTACTGTGTACCCTGCACAGTTGCACCTACAGTATAGCTACCTGCAGCCAGGTGCTTGTGTAGGCTCTTGACGTATTTCCAGTTACTGTACTGTGTACCCTGCACAGTTGCACCTACAGTATAACTAACTGAAACCAGTTGCTTGTGTGGGCTCTTGACGTATTTCCAGTTACTGTACTGTGTACCCTGCACAGTTGCATCTACAGTATAACTACCTTAAGCCAGGTGCTTGTGTAGGCTCTTGACGTATTTCCAGTTACTGTACTGTCTACCCTGCACAGTTGCACCTACAGTATAACTACCTGCAGCCAGGTGCTTCTGTAGGCTCTTGACGTATTTCTAGTTACTGTACTGTGTACCCTGCACTGTTATACCTACAGTATAACTACCTGAAGCCAGGTGCTTGTGTAGGCTCTTAACGTATTTCCAGTTACTGTACTGTGTACCCTGCACAGTTGCACCTACAATATAACTACCCGAAGCCAGGTGCTTGTGTAGGCTCTTGACGGATTTCCAGTTACTGTGCTGTGTACCCTGCACAGTTGCACCTACAGTATAACTACCTGAAGCCAGGTACTTGTGTGGGCTCTTGACGTATTTCCAGTTACTGTACTGTGTACCCTGCACAGCTGCACCTACAGTATAAATACCTGAAGCCAGGTGCTTGTGTAGGCTCTTAACGTATTTCCAGTTAAAGTACTGTGTACCCTGCACATTTGCACCTACAGTATAACTACCTGAAGCCAGGTGCTTGTGTGGGCTCATGACGTATTTCCAGTTATTGTACTGTGTACCCTGCACAGTTGTACCTACAGTAAAACTACCTGAAGCCAGGTGCTTGTGTGGGCTCTTGACATATTTCCAGTTACTGTACTGTGTACCCTGCACAGTTGCACCTACAGTATAACTACCTGAAGCCAGGTGCTTGTGTAGGCTCTTGACGTATTTCCAGTTACTGTACTGTGTACCCTGCACAGTTGCACCTACAGTATAGCTACCTGAAGACAAGTGCAGGTGTTCTCATACTAATAATACTACAGGCAGGCAGTTGATTCTGCTAGCTGCAGTATAATCGGTATATATATATATATATATATATATATATATATATATATATATATATATATATCCCAGTTTTGTGCAGCTACATCTCACTGCAGGCCAATAGTATGGTTGGAAGGCCAACAAGGAGAGGCAGACAGTCACAAGCCAATAAAAGAGGGCAAGCAGGCTCTGTGTCTAGAGGTTACAGTGCTGGTCATGGACACGGTGCATCCTCATCAGCACGTGGCCGTGGGACACGCTTGGCCTCTTTTTTGGCAGCTGGCCGCGTTGAGCCGCAACATGCAGAAGACTTAGTCAAATGGATGACCAAGCCGTCCTCATCCTCCTCATCCTCTCTCACCCAGGCTCAAGGTACTTTGTCTAGCAAAGCAGCTGCCAACACGACCTCTTCCCTCGGCTCAATGGCATCAGTGACTCCTTCTCTGGCCCCACCATGTCCTCCTGAGGAGTCCCCCGTACTGTTTGACCACAGTTTTGGGTACATGCTCCAGGAGGATGCCCAGCGTTTTGAAGGCTCCGATGATGGTACTCAGCTAGAGGAAGGCAGTAAGGTGAGCCCAGACAGAGGGGGTGCCCAAGAAGCACAGCAATCTGGCAGTCATGTTACCCCAGCTGCAGCATACTGCCAGGTTTGCTCCAGTGATGAGGAGGGAGGGGATGATGAGGTCACTGACTCCACATGGGTGCCTGATAGTAGAGAGGAGGAGGAGGCACATCACCAACGAGGCAGGATTCCCTCCAGGGGCCAGCTTAAGGGCAGCACACTGACTGCATCACACCGTAGAGCTCCGCATGTGCAGGTTATTCCAAAAGTTCTTTGGTGTGGGCCTTTTTTGAGACGAGTGCATCAGATCCCACCACTGCTATTTGCAATATATGTCTCAAGCGTATCTCGCGTGGCCAAAACATCTCCCACTTGGGCACCACATGCTTGACCAGACATATGTTGACCTGCCATGCAGTTCGTTGGCAAGCGTACCTAAAAGACCCACACAAAAGAACAAAGAGGACCTCTCCTTGCTCCTCATCAGCCGGGATCTCCAACCCCACTATACCTTCTGTCCTCTCAGACCTGCCCTGAGAGGAATGAAGGTGTAGAATTAGGTGTCACAGCCAAGTACTTGCGGGCAATCTACTATCGGTACACCGACGTCAGATTGTACCAGGCAAATTTCCCTGCCCCAGCTGCTGCACCGCAGAAAGAAGTTCGCTCCCAGCCATCCACATGCCCAGCGGTTGAATGCTAGCTTGGCAAAATTACTAGCACTTCAACTGCTACCTTTTCAGTTGGTAGACTCTGCCCCCTTCCGCGAGTTTGTGGAATGTGCGGTTCCTCAGTGGCAGGTTCCCAAACGCCACTTTTTCTCATGGAAGGCAATTCCAGGCTCTCCACTGGCATGTGGAAGGCAATGTCTTGGCCTCGCTGGACAGGGCGGTCAGCGGTAAGGTGCATATTACCGCTGACTCATGGTCCAGCAGGCATGGACAGGGACGTTACCTAAGTTTCACGGCGCATTGGGTGACTCTGCTGGCAGCTGGGAAGGATGCAGGACAACGTGCAGTAGTGTTGAAGGTTGTTCCGCCACCACGCCTCCAAAATGCCAGTACTGGTGATTCTGACACACCTCTCTCCTCCACCCCCTCCTCTTCTTCTTCCTCCATGGCCTCTTCCTGTCCTTTGTCCTCGGAACCAGCGGTGCTCCGTAGGCGTTCAAGGGGCTACACAAGTACGCAGGCCAAAAGATGCCATGCTGTGCTTGAGCTGGTGTGCTTGGGGGACAAGAGCCACACTAGGGCAGAGATTCTGTCCGGTCTGCAGGGGCAGGTTCAGAGGTGGTTGACGCCATGGCAAATTAGCGCAGGAATGGTGGTTTGCGACAATGTCACCAACCTCCTCTCTGCCCTCCGACAAGGACAACTGACCCATGTGCCCTGTTTGGCTCAGGTCCTTAACTTGGTGGTGCAGCGGTTCTTGGGAAGGTACCTGGGCTTACAGGATGTCCTGAGGCAGGCCAGGAAAGTGCTCAGCTGGCAGACCTCCAAAAGAAATTTAACCTGCCCAAGATCCGCCTAATCTGTGCCATGCCCACCAGGTGGAACTCAACGTTGGCCATGCTGCAGTGGCTGAAGCGGCTGCACACTCAGCAGAGAGCCATCAATGAGTACCTGTGTGACTATGGCACCAGGACAGGATCAGGGGAGCTTGTTTTTTTTTCCCCACGCCATTGGGCCATGATCAGGGATGCATGCACTGTCCTGTCACCATTTGAGGAGGCCACGAGGATGGTGAGCAGTGACAGTGCTTGCATCAGTGACACTGTCCCCCTTGTCCACCTGTTGGAGCACACGCTGCATGGAATAATGGACAGGGCACTTGAGGCAGAACAGAGGCAGGAAGAAGAGGACTGTACTGAGCTTTCAAGGCCCCCTTTATCCAGACAGTGTTCCTGCGTGCCCGCCGATCACACAGGAAGAGGACGAAGAGGAGGAGGAGGATTGTGCCAGCATGGAGGTGGAGCCTGGCACTCAGCATCAGCAGCAGTCTTTAAGGGATAATTACAGTCCCAAGAAACCCATGGACTTGTACGTGGCTGGGAGGAGGTGGCTGCGGATCATGTCATCCTTAGTGACCCAGAGGACTCCGGACCGAATGCCTCAGCAAACTTACGCTGCATGGCCTCCTTGATCCTGCAAAGCTTGTGGAAGGATCCTCGTATTCGTGGTATCAAGGAGAGGGATCAATACTGGCTGGCAACCCTCCTTGATCCACGTTACAAGGGTAAGGTTGCGGACCTTATCTTGCCATCGCAGAGGGAGCAGAGGATGAAACATCTTCAGGAGGCCTTGCAGAAAGGTCTGTGCAAAGCGTTCCCAGAGACTGGGAGGTTACAAACTCCTGTTCCTGGACAACGTGTTGCTGAGGCTTCGGTCAGTCAAAGAAGGAGCGGTAGAGAAGGTGGCCAACTGACCGATGTGTTCAAACCATTTTTTAGTCCGCATCCCCAAGGTATGATCGGTTCCAGCAACCATCGCCAGCCTCTGTTTTACATGGTGCAGGAATACCTAGGGGCAAGATCTGACTTGGACACCTTTCCCACCAAAAATCCTCTGGGTTACTGGGTCTTGAGGATGGATCACTGGCCAGAGCTTGCACAGTATGCAATTGAGCTACTGGCCTGTCCTGCATCCAGCGTTCTTTTGGAACGCACATTCAGTGCTGCTGGAGGCTTTGTAACCGATCACAGGATGCGTCTGTCCACTGACTCGGCCGATCGACTGACATTCATAAAAATAAATCAGTCTTGCATCACCACCAGCTACCAAGCACCTGATGCTGATGCTGAATAATTTTTTTTGAAATGTCAGATCCCTTCAAGACTGCCTATGCTGATGCTGAGTGACTATCCTGTTATGCTGAGTGATTATCATCTTCCTCCTCAATGATCATGCTGACAGCTTGTAAGAACATTTTGGGGTCTGGGCGCCGCCACCAGTGGCTAAGGCCCAATTTTTCATCCCCTGTTTAACAGGGGCATGTAATTACAATTTTTGATGCAATATTTTGCAGGAGGGTTCGTTGCTGCACTCAACTAGAGTATCTGTGAGGGGTTGCAGTGTTGTGGCAATTTTTCTGCCCCTGTTTAACAGGGGCGTGTAATTACAATTTTTGATGCAATACTTTGCAGCAGGGCTCGTTCCTGCACTCCAACTAGAGTATCTGTGAGGAGTTGCAGTGTTGTGGCACCAGCACCAGTGCCTAAGGCCTAATTTTTTAGCCCCTGTTTAACAGGGGCGTGTAATTACAACTTTTGATGCAATACTTTGCTGCAGGGCTCGTTCCTGCGCTCCAACTAGAGTATCTGTGAGGGGTTGCAGTGTTGTGGCACCAGCACCAGTGCCTAAGGCCCAATTTTTCAGCCCCTGTCTAACAGGGTCGTGTAATTACAATTTTTGATTCAATACTTTGCAGCAGGGCTCATTCCTGCGCTCCAACCAGAGTATCTGTGAGGGGTTTCAGTGTTGTGGCACCAGCACCAGTGCCTAAGGCCCAATTTTTCTGCCCCTGTTTAACAGGGGCATGTAATTTCAAATTTTGATGCAATACTTTGCAGCAGTGCTCGTTCCTGCGCTCCAACTAGAGTATCTGTAAGGGGTTCCAGTGTTGTTGCACCAGCACCAGTGCCTAAGGCCCAATTTTTCAGTCCCTGCTTAACAGGGGCGTTTAATTACAATTTTTGATTCAATACTTTGCAGCAGGGCTCATTACTGCGCTCCAACTAGAGTATCTGTGAGGGGTTGCACTGTTGTGGCACCAGCACCAGTGCCTAAGACCCAATTTCTCAGCCCCTGTCTAACAGGGGTGTGTAATTACAATTTTTGATTCAATACTTTGCAGCAGGGCTTGTTCCTGCGCTCCAACTAGAGTATCTGTGAGGGGTTGCAGTGTTGTGGCTCCAGCACCAGTGCCTAAGGCCCAATTTTTCTGCCCCTGTTAAACAGGGGCATGTAATTACAATTTTTGATGCAATACTTTCCAGCAGGGCTCTTTCCTGCGCTCCAACTAGAGTATCTGTGAGGGGTTGCAGTGTTGTGGCACCAGTACCAGTGCCTAAGGCCCAATTTTTCAGCCCCTGTCTAACAGGGGTGTGTAATTTCAATTTTTGATGTAATACTTTGCAGCAGGCCTCGATCCTGCACTCCAACTAGAGTATCTATGAGGGGTTGCAGTGTTGTGGCACCAGCACCAGTGCCTAAGGCCCAATTTTTCTGCCCCTGTTCAACAGGGACATGTAATTACAATTCTTGATCTAATATTTCACAGCAGGGCCCATTCCAGCGCCCAACCAAGAGTAACTGTGAGGAGTTACAGTGATGTGGCACCGGCACCACCACCACCAAAGGCCCAATTTTTCTGTCCCTGTTTAACAGGTGCATGTAATTGCAATTCTTGATCTAATATTTCACAGCAGGGCCTGTTCCAGCACCCACCAAGAGTAACTGTGAGGACTTATGCCCTGTACACATGGTCGGATTTTCCGATTGGAGCGTGTTGTCGGAAATTCCGACCATGTGTGGGCTCCATCTGACTTTTTCCATCGGATTTTCCGACACACAAAGTTTGAGAGCAGGCTATAAAATTTTCTGACAAGAAAATCGTGTCAATTCCGACCGTGTGTGGACAATTCCGACGCACAAAGTGCCACGCATGCTCAGAAGAAATTCCGAGACAGAACAGCTCGGTCTGGTAAAATTAGCGTTCGGAATGGATAGAGCACTTTCGTCAGGCTGCAATCTTTAAAATTGATTAATACAGCGCACTCTCTTCTTCTTTATAATGCAGAAAGAACAAAGTAGTTTTGCTGCTGATATTCACACAGAGTTCTCACAAACTTCTTTCTTTCTTATTTATCGTGATTCCTTCAATATATTATGATTTGTCACATCTGAACAAAAATCTATATCATTTATTTTTTGGGGTTTTTTTTGTTTTGTTTTTTTTAAAGCCTGATGTGATTTTTTTTGGTTTGTATTTTTTTCAAGGCTCATCTTGTTTTTTTTTTTTTTAGTTATTTAACATCCAGAATATTTTTATGTGTGTTTTGTGTGTCAAGCTTCCACAACACCATTATTATCTTGTATTATTTAATTTCAAGGAGGTTGCTTGGTGTTGCTTGGTGTTGGTGTCTCTTGTTAATTTCACATTGTATTTTGAAATGTACCTGAATCCTCACAAACAAACTGTCCTTTTTGAAGGAAAACACACAAAGGCGAGTCTAATTGAAACCAAAAAACCTTTATTAAGGGCTCACAACCAAACAAAGAGGGAGGCAACGCTGGAGAAACAGCAGAAATTGCCGAAGCCTTTGGCCCCCATTGCACACATCAATTATTTTACTACAAAATTGGTGGCCTGGAGTCCATATATAAGGGAGTGCAGTCTGGGCCAGAAGTCCCAGAGATCCTGTATGTCCCCAGGCTGTGGTCATAAAAGAGGCTGCATCTTTTGCCAGACCAGACTGAACCCAGGCCATCACTCTCTGGTCTTCCTTCCACGCTTTCTTCCATGCTGTGGCTGTGGTAGTGTAGTTGCGGCAGGAGGAGGAGAAGGAGGATGTTCCAACTGAATCACGTGGGTATTGGGTGTGATTTCGCCCCTCACCCTCTTAGTTAAGACTTTATAAAGTAGGTCCTCACACAGCTGGCGTTGGCCCTCCTGCATGCCCTGCAGTTTGGTGGTAGCCATGCAGGCAAAGGCCTCTTCAGGAGTGGGGGTGGCTCTGAGGGATGCAGAAGCCTCCTGAATGAGCCTGAGAGCTGAATCCTGCATGTGACTCCCCTTCCTGGGTCTTTTGTTTGGAAGGCGGAGGGGAGGGACCTGCGATTCTGTCAGGCTCCTACTGGTCCCATGCTTCTCCTGGCTGCCACTTAGCCCCGCCTCCTTCTGGCTGCCACTAACCTCCGCCTCCTCCTGGCTGCCACATTTCACAGCCTCCTTCTGTGTGCCAAATTCCAGAGCCTCGTCCTGGCTGAGGTCTTCCTGTGTATGAAAAAGGGACATAGTTTTAGTTTTTACTTCATCAATCACACACAATTTACATCTCATGACTGTTGCAAATTGAATGTTAACAAATATAAAAGACTATCATTCTGAGCCCAGCATTTTTCATTCTTGTCCCAATTATTTTTGGCCACTACTGTCTATTGATATGTAAAACACTTTCTTAATTCAGCAATTAGTGATCAATAATAACATCTAGTAAAGATAAGTTCTTTATTGACCAGAATTCTGTAGAAGAATGCTATACCTGGCTCAAGCTGGGCTCCTCCACTTCTTCTTGGCTGGAAGTCCCAGGTTGGACATCGGAAGCCTCAGCTGGGGTGGAAGGAAGAGTGGAAGGAAGGGTTGAGAGGGATTCCCTGACTCCAGTCTGGTCTGACAGAAATCGCAGTCTCTCATAGTACCACAGCCTGGGGACATAAACGTCATCTGCTGCAGCTCCGGATCTCTGGGAATCCATGACCTTCTTGCGCTCCCTAAGATAAGTGCTCCTCAGGCCACCAATTTTGGCTTTTAAATAAGGGATGGTTGCTGTGGGGACCACCGGCTTTACCAACTCCAGCAGTTTCTCCAGCGCTGTCTGCCTCTTTTGTTTATTATTATAATGTGGATGTTTCACCTGCCACAGACAGGGCAGCTCCCTGTACTTGTCTATGAGCAGGGGGAGGAAGTTGTGGTCATTGAAGCCATCCATTTTCTCTGCAAGACACAACACAAGACAAACCCTAATGTCAGGCAAAACTCTCCTAATCTTGTTACAATATAGGCCTCAATCTAGAAGCAGTATAGGCCCAAGTTTAGATCTTACCTTCATTATCACGATCGGCGCCTCCGATACTCCTTCCCCTGCTCACAGATCGTACATACTACGCACGCGTGTTACGCTTTATACACACTGCGCATGCGTGAAACTCCGCCCACCCCTGACGTTCTTTCTATTCTATTCCCTGCCCCTTCTCGTTCGGCGCAGTGGGGGAAGAGCACATGGCGGAGACACAGCAGGTGCGTGCTAATTACAGCAACGAGGAGGAGGGGGAGGAAAGCCTGGAGCCAGGAACATCCCGATCCAAAAGGAGACGATTTAAGGCCTCAAATATGTCCTTTGGGGCGATGTTGGAGATGGTGGACATCCTGAAGAAGGCCGACTATGACGGAAGTATGGACCTTACCCCAACCCCAATGTCAGAAAGGCCAAGATCATGGTGAAAGTGGACAAGAGTCTGCACCGGAATTTCGGGGTACGACGATCGAAAGATCACCTCAGGAAACGGTGGTCGGACCTCAAATTAAGAGAGCACGAGAAGTACAGAAAGATCAGGAGAGTGCTGCAAAAAAGTAAGTAGTTGTCCTTTGTTCCTATTCTTTATGTTTATTATGTTCATGCTGCTCCATGTGCTTTTCTTAACTGTTATCCATTTTAAAATGGCAACTTTCATGTTCATGGGCACATTATTCGTTCGTATAAAACATTGTTTGTTTGGCCTAGAAAACAACATTGTTTTGGCCATATGCATTTGCCCATATTTTTTATGGCCTACTCTGCAAATAATTTGGTTGTGTAGATGGGTTTGTAACTAGAATGAAATGCAAACTAGATTCTGTGTAAGGAGTAGGGATGAGCTTTGAGTTCGAGTCGAACTCATGTTCGACTCGAACATTGGCTGTTCGCAAGTTCGCCGAACAGCGAACAATTTGGGGTGTTCGCGGCAAATTCGAATGCCGCAGAACACCCTTTAAAAGTCTATGGGAGAAATCAAAAGTGCTAATTTTAAAGGCTTATATGCAAGTTATTGTCATAAAAAGTGTTTGGGGACCCGGGTCCTGCCCCAGGGGACATGGATCAATGCAAAAAAAAGTTTTAAAAACGACAGTTTTTTCAGGAGCAGTGATTTTAATAATGCTTAAAGTCAAACAATAAAAGTGTAATATCCCTTTAAATTTCGTACCTGGGGGTGTCTATAGTATGCCTGTAAAGAGGCGCATGTTTCCCTTGTTTAGAACAGTCTGACAGCAAAATGACATTTCGAAGGAAAAATTCCATTTAAAACTACCCGCGGCTATTGCATTGCCGACAATACACATAGAAGTTCATTGATAAAAACGGCATGGGAATTCAACACAGGGAAACCCCGAACCAAATTTTTTTTAAAAAAATGACGTGGGAGTCCCCCTAAATTCCATACCAGGCCCTTCAGGTCTGGTATGGATATTAAGAGGAACCCCGGCCAAAATTTTTAAAAAAAATGACGTGGGGTTCCCCCTAAATTCCATACCAGACCCTTCAGGTCTGGTATGGATTTTAAGGGGAACCCCGCGCCAAAAAAAAAAAAAAAACGGCGTGTGCCCCCCAAAAATCCATACCAGACCCTTATCCGAGCACGCAACCTGGCAGGCTGCAGGAAAAGAGGGGGGGACAAGAGTGCGGCCCCCCCCTCCTGAACCATACCAGGCCACATGCCCTCAACATTGGGAGGGTGCTTTGGGGTAGCCCCCCAAAACACCTTGTCCCCATGTTGATGAGGACAAGGGCCTCATCCCCACAACCCTGGCCGGTGGTTGTGGGGGTCTGCAGGCGGGGGGCTTATCGGAATCTGGAAGCCCCCTTTGACAAGGGAACCCCCAGATCCCGGCCCCCCCCCCCTGTGTGCAATGGTAAGGGGGTACTTACCCCTACCATTTCACTAAAAAACTGTCAAAAATGTTAAAAATGACAAGAGACAGTTTTAGACAATTCCTTTATTTAAATGCTTCTTCTTTCTTCTATCTTCCTTCATCTTCTTCTGGTTCTTCTGGCTCTTCTGGTTCTTCCTCCGGCATTCTCGTCCAGCATCTCCTCCACGGCATCTTCTATCTTCTTCTCCTTGGGCTGCTCCACACCCATGGCATGGGGGGAGGCTCCCGCTCTTCTCTTCATCTTCTTCTTCATCCTCTTCTCTTCTTCCTTCTTCTCTTCTTCTCTTCTTCATTTTCTTCTCCGGGCCGCTCCGCATCTATGCTGGCATGGAGGGAGGCTCCTGCTGTGTGACGGTGTCTCCTCGTCTGACGGTTCTTAAATAACGGGGGCGGGGCCGCCCGGTGACCCCGCCCCCTCTGACGCAAGGGACATGACGGGACTTCCCTGTGGCATTCCCCGTGACGTCACAGGGAAGTCCCGTCAAGTCACCGTGCATCAGGAGGGGGGCGGAGTCACCTGGTGGCCCCGCCCCCGTTATTTAAGAACCGCCAGACGAGGAGACTCCGTCACACAGCTGGAGCCTCCCTCCATGCCAGCATGGGTGCGGAGCTGCCCGGAGAAGAAAATGAAGAAGAGAAGAAGGAAGAAGAGAAAAGGATTAAGAAGAAGATGAAAAGAAGAGCGGGAGCCTCCCCCCATGCCATGGGTGCGGAGCGGCCCGAGGAGAAGATGATAGAAGACGCCGTGGAGGAGATGCTGGACGAGAACGCCGGAGGAAGAACCAGAAGAGCCAGAAAAACCAGAAGAAGAAGAAGATGAAGGAAGATAGAAGAAAGAAGAAGCATTTAAATAAAGGATTTGTCAAAAACTGTCTCTTGCCATTTTTAACATTTTTGACAGTTTTTTAGTGAAATGGTAGGGGTAAGTACCCCCTTACCATTTCACACAGGGGGGGGGTCTGGGGGTCCCCTTGTTAAAGGGGGCTTCCAGATTCCGATAAGCCCCCCGCCCGCAGACCCCCACAACCACCGGCCAGGGTTGTGGGGATGAGGCCCTTGTCCTCATCAACATGGGGACAAGGTGTTTTGGGGGGCTACCCCAAAGCACCCTCCCAATGTTGAGGGCATGTGGCCTGGTACGGTTCAGGAGGAGGGGGGCCGCACTCTCGTCCCCCCCTCTTTTCCTGTGGCCTGCCAGGTTGCGTGATCGGATAAGGGTTTGGTATGGATTTTTTGGGGGGGCCACGCCATTTTTTTTTGGCACGCGGTTCCCCTTAAAATCCATACCAAACCTGAAGGGTCTGGTATGGAATTTAGGGGGAACCCCATGTCATTTTTTTTTTTAATTTTGGCCGGGGTTCCCCTTAATATCCATACCAGACCTGAAGGGCCTGGTATGGAATTTAGGGGGACTCCCACGTCATTTTTTTTTAAAATTTTGGTTCGGGGTTTCCCTGTGTTGAATTCCCATGCCTTTTTTATCAATGAACTTCTATGTGTATTGTCGGCAATGCAATAGCCGTGGGTAGTTTTAAATGGAATTTTTCCTTCGAAATGTCATTTTGCTGTCAGACTGTTCTAAACACGGGAAACATGCGCCCCTTTACAGGCATACTATAGACACCCCCCAGGTACGAAATTTAAAGGGATATTACACTTTTATTGTTTGACTTTAAGCATTATTAAAATCACTGCTCCTGAAAAAACAGCCGTTTTTAAAACTTTTTTTGCATTGATCCATGTCCCCTGGGGCAGGACCCGGGTCCCCAAACACTTTTTATGAAAATAACTTGCATATAAGCCTTTAAAATTAGCACTTTTGATTATTCATGTTCGTGTCCCATAGACTTTAACGGTGTTCACGTGTTCGAGCAAACTTTTTTCCTGTTCGCATGTTCTGGTGCGAACCGAACAGGGGGGTGTTCGGCTCATCCCTAGTAAGGAGAGGACACTCAACAGCAGTTTTCACTTCTGGATGCTGGAGCACTAGTGTGGGGCACATGAACACCCTTTTTATTAGGGGGCCCACACAGGTGCTCCAGTGTATACTATAGGGGTGTCTCCATCTGTGAAGCTTGTACAAAACAGGTAAAGTTTTGAAGCTTGACAAAGAATACTAAAAATTCTACATCTTGGAACTCTGCCAAAATAGACAATTGTACCCCACTTCCAAGCAATGTTTCATATTCCTATTTCTGCCATCAATTATCTGTGTGCTAAGTATACCTATTTTTTCTTACATAGGGGATAAAAGACTCGGAGGACACCCCTCATCCGAGGAGACCACAAACCCCCCACCTTTGGAAGAAGGGAAAATCCACCCAAGCCAAGCAGAGCAGGAGGAGGAAGACGTGGTGGAAATTGGCACCACAACAGGTGAGTGTCTGCGACCACAGGCTCAGGTAAGAGATGGATGCCGGCATATTTATAATACATGGTGTTTTTTTGTTTCTATCTTTTTAGGTGATCGTGATGTTGTGGATCCAGGGCATTTCACCTCGGAAAGTGCACATTGATGATTGGGGAGATCATGGGGTGTAATAGGGACTTGGAAAACATCCTGAAAAACATCAATGATGTTCAACAAAAAATGAAGAACATCATTGATGTTTTAGAGAGAGTTTAAAACCCCTCCAAATCCCTTTTGTTTTTTGTATGCAATTTTTTTTTTACATTTTTTGACGTTTTTTTGAAAAGCCAAATTTTGAAGATGCACATGGTGTGTCAACATGTGCTATCTGCCATCACGGGAGATCAATGGACGTGTTTTGGGGGTGCAACCCCTTCCTCAATAATAAAGTAGCTGTGAGGAAGGAGTTGCACACAAAAAACACGTCCCGTGATGACAGCTAGCACATGTTGACATTCGGCAATTTGTGTGCATCTTCAAAATTTGGCTTTTCCTGGGGTGACTTTACCCCATCTGAACGCAATATCAAACACAGTTTGTAAATACTGATGTCTGATATTGCCTTCAAGTTCTACCAAATGTGAACTTTGTAAGTTCAAGATTTGTGTCTTTCTTGTTGGTTTTAAATATGCCTGTTTTATCTTAAATGGACATTTCTAATTTTTCTAATGTGACCCCAAAAATTGTTATACAACAAACATGTTGGTTTGTTTTAAAAACCTTTTCTAAATGCACATGTGATTGTGCTGGTATTAAAAAGATTGTTAATCAAGAATGTGTGGATTATTGTCTCAACGCTCCAACACTTTTGTGATGCTCTAATTGGTGTTTTCTGTGACAATGGGTGTTATTTCCTAAGGGAAAATCCACTTTGCACTACGAGTGCAGTTTCCAGCGCACTTGTAGTGCAAAGTGTCCATGCCTTTAGTAAATAACACCCAACAATGCTTTGTAATGTTACACAATCATGCCATTTTCAGGACTCAACACATTTCTGTCAGGGTCAGCTAAAAGAAACACAAGCAGTAAATGTCACCAAAGATTTGAGTAGTTATTTTTTTTTATTACTTGAAAAAGGTTTCAGACATTGTCTGGCATATTGATAGCCCCACTACCCGCAAAGTATTCAAGGTATCTTAGCCGGACATCACGGGCACTCAGGGGGGGAAAGCAAGGACGGCCTCTTTCAAGCGCCGTCAGGGTAGTTTCAGTTATAATTCCGGCCTCAGGCCCAACTGAGCCAGCATAGTTGGCAGAATGTTGCCGTAAAAAGTTGTGTAGAACACAGCATGCCAGGATAATATGATTCAGTTTATACTCTACATGTGTATGGGTGTAAGAAATAGGCGGAACCAGCTGGCCATGATTCCAAACGTGTTCTCCACCACTCTTCTGGCTCTGGCCAGACAGTAATTAAAAACCCTCTGGTCCGGGGTGAGGGTCCTCATCGGGAATGGCCGCATAAGATGGTCCCCCGTTGCTCTGCAACGAAGACGAATGGGAGTCCTTCCACATTGTCTTCTGGAGGTGGCAAGTCCAAGCTGCCATTCTGGAGACGCCTGTAGAACTCCGTGTGGGCGATGACTCCACCATCGGACATCCGGCCATTCTTCCCCACGTCCACATACAGGAATTCGTAAGTAGCCGACACCACCGCCAACATCACAATACTATTGAACCCCTTGTAATTATAATAGTATGACCCCGAGTTGGGTGGTGGGACAATGTGGACGTGTTTCCCATCAATTGCCCCTCCACAGTTAGGAAAGTCCCACCACTGGGCAAAGTGGGAGGCAACAGTCTGCCATTCCTGTGGCATGGAAGGAAACTGTGGAGTCAAACAAGAAAAAAAAATAGTCATTTTGCACATAAACAGGGAAAGCAGATTAGACACAAAAATTCTTGGCCAACATCAAGATAACATTTATTTGAGGGAGTTTTTAAAGACCAAAGTATAAGGTGCACTTATCAGATCCCCCCCCCCCTCTCATGGGCCATTTCTAACATTTTAGGGGGGGAGCTCTTGGACAAGTAACCCTCTCCACTTCATTGAGAGATGAATGCCTAAATAATGGATATTACTTTGGCCAGCCCCTCCTTAGTTACACTATTGGCAGCCCACTGGACAGGTAAGAAGTGTCATAATACAAAGATATAAATACACACTGTACACATTTGAGCACATTTGGACATTCTGCTCTTACCTATCAAGATAATAATAGTATACAAAACTTTAAACAGTACCATTTGAAAGTATACAGGCATGCCCTTGCACTACATGCTTTGGGGAATACATCCATAAATCTGACCACAAAAGAGATGGGTATAGTGTATATGGGTTTTGCAAAGTCACCAGATAGATGATTGAGGATAGATAGAGAATTGTTATCAGCTGACTTAGAAGTTGGGGGGAGGGAGGGTTCCAAATGATTTGGGGACCCCTCAAAAACAGCCTCTGGCACTCTGCCTGAATTTAAAGCACAAATCACATTTAAAAACATTTTAGGAGGTGTTTGGGGTAAAGCACTACTATGGAGCTGATAAAATACATTATTAAATGAATACATGAGGTGAATATAGGGTCAGGAGACCATGCTGGGGAGGTTAGTGAAGGCAAATATGTATGAAGGACAAAAAAATAATTACAGAAAAATCCAGCATGCATGAGAACAAAGGGGACATTGACAGCATATTCCAGTCCTGGTAATTAGGGAATGGGGAAAGAAATACAATATATTAGAAAACATTAAATACAATAAAATGTAATATTAAAGTATAAAATCTTACCTTAATATACTCCTTCTGCAGGACCTGTATGATGGCAGAACAGGTTTCTGGGATAATGATCCCCAGAGCCTGGGGGGAGATGCCTGTCGAGAACTTCAAGTCCTGCAGGCTTCTCCCCATCACCAAGTACCGCAGGGTGGCGACTAGCCTCTGCTCCGGGGTGATGGCTTGCCTCATGCAGGTATCCTGCCTGCTGATATCGGGGGTCAGCAAAGCCAACAAACGGGTCCGTCATCCGGAGAAAGTTCCTGAAATCATCACGATTAGTCTCACGGATCTCACCGAGCAAAGGCATTTGACAGAACTGGTCACTCTGGAGCAACCAATTCTTGGTCCATGAACTCCTCCCCACCCTGTTCATGGACTGGACTTGTGTCAAGGTCAGGACCCCAACACCAAGCCCCCGCACAGCACGAACTCTATGAGGAGTATGTATACGCAACATGGCCAGAAAACGGTCGGCTGCTCAGAACGCAGTAACAGAACGCACTGAAGAACAGCAAGGCCTGTGAAGAGCGACCTGAAAAACAGTAACGAACGAACAAGAACACAATGACAAGAGTCAATGGTACTCGCTGCACGCACTGAAGAGCAGATACAAACCCACAAGCACAAACTGAACAGCAGAAAATGATCTGAAAACCACGAGTCTGAAAAAGCGCGAATCATCTCTCACCAAACTTTTACTAACACGAGATTAGCAAAAGGAGCCCAAAGGGTGCCGCGCTTGGTTCTGAACAGGCCTTTTCTAGTCTCGTCGTACCTGGTGTACGTCACCGTGTTCTTGGCGATCAGAAATTCCGACAACTTTGTGCGACCGTGTGTACGCAAAACAAGTTTGAGCCAACATCCGTCGGAAATAAATCCATGGATTTTGTTGTCAGAATGTCCGATCAATGTCCGATCATGTGTACGGGCATTACAGTGTTGTGGCACCAGCACCACTACCATCACCAAAGGCCCAATTTTTCTGCCCCTGTTCAACAGGGGCATGTCATTACAATTCTTGATTTAATATTTCACAGCAGGGCCCTGTGAGGGCTTACAGTGTTGTGGCAACACCAACACCTAATTCCCCAATTTCTGCAAAGTATATAGGGCAGGCCCCTACTTTCAAACATCCAACTTATAAATGACTCCTACTTGCAAACAGAAGAAGACAACAGTAAGTGAGATAAAATCTACACCTAGGAAGGGAAATTCTCTCCTGTAAGAGTTAATATGGGAAAAACGTTTCTCCTTTCCACTGATGCTTTATCACCAATCCTTGTTTCACTAAAAACTCCAAATTTTCTAAAAACATTTGTCATTGGGACAAAAAGTGAGGTGAAATCTTCTGAAGAGGAGCACAGACAGCAAAACAAATGTCACAGGGGTGATAACCCTTCCATATGTTTTCTAAAAAGCTTAAAATAGATTTTTTTTGGCTGGAGCTAAACACATTAAAAATGTACCAGTTCATAATTACAAAGAGATTCTACTTAACAACAAACCTACAGTCCCTGTCTTGTTTGCACTGCCTGTATACTGCTGTTCAGAGTATATATGGCCTGGTGGCCCCACGCCTTTCCTTTTTTTTAATTTGGGTGCGGGGTTCCCCTTAATATCCATACAAGACCCAAAGGGCCTGGTAATGGACTGGGGGGGTACCCGTGCCATTTGTCTCACTGATTTTCATCCATATTGCCAGGACCCGACATTACATTAAAGCCGCAAGCAGTTTTAAATGACTTTCATTGCTTTAAAATTGTCATTTTGTGCAGGGACTGTTCTAAGCACGGTAAACACGCACCACTTTACAGGCATACTATAGACACCCCCCAGGTATGATATTTAAAGGAATCTTTCACTTTCCATAGTAGAGGAACAGACATAACTCAGATAGAATTAATCAACCAACATTAGATCAAGACGAGAATAAGTATTATGAACTTTAGAGTAATAACTATAATCCCTATCTTTACTATGCATAACCCACCAGCGATCTACCAGATGGAGAGCATGTAGGAGTTGTTTGACATGTTTGAGGGCTCTAAAAGACAAAGAGGTTTTATCCAAAGAGGTGCCCAGACAAGAGTCTAAGGTAAGATTAAAGCCCCCCCAGAACCAAAAAACCCTCCCTAAACCTTTCTAGCATCGTCAAAGTTTTAGAAATAAAACTATCAGTACGAGTGTTGGGAGCATAAATTGAGGCAAAAGTGTAACAATGGCCGTATAGCATACCTTTAATGAAAAAAAAAACGACCTTCAGGATCTAATTGTAGAGATGTAAGGGATAGGGGGCATGTTTTCCGCAACGCTATCGTTACCCCCCTATCCCTTGGGATGGGCGATGGTGCGTGAAACCACTGGTCAAAGGGGAAATGAGGCATACGAGGGGTGGTCTCTGCCATGAAAGACCACATCCACAGCTGAATTCTGGAGTTCCTGCCGGAAACTACCCCTCTTATACTGTGAGCAAAGACCTTTCACATTATAGGACATGATTTTTAAAGTACCAACCATTGTATCACTCTATGTTGGTCATATAGAACCATAAACCCATTACTGCGCCACTCCATAGCAATCGTCTCATTAAGGGACCTATTTTTAACCTGATTTCACCCTCACAAAAAAGAAGGAAAAGAAAAAAAAACAAATACCAGTCAAAACATTGACAATACCGAAAAAAAAAAAAAAAGAAAAAGAACAAATACTTCCACTATGTGGAGTATACCAACTAAAGGGAGGAAGGGTCTGGGAAGGGGCAAACAACCCTCACTCGGAGGCTTCCACCCATAGCGCAGACTATGAAATCCCTTGTTACAGGACCCACCTAATGGAGAGGACATGAGTTAAAGGAGAAGTCCAGTCCAAGCTTTTTAGGCTGTGCTTCTCCTATGGGTCACAGGAGTGCAATTCGTTTTGCACTCCTGTGACCCGTTTTCAGTGGAGAGCATTCTGAAGTCCGCTTTCCGCTGACGTCACTGCCATTAGTCGAGGCAGAGCGTAACTTTGGATCCCCCAGCTGCCTTGATTGATGGCAGTCTCAGCGAGATGCTGAGACACTGAGACAGCCTCTCCCTGCCTCTCCGCAGCTCAGTGCTCCAGTGAGCGTGGAGGATCAGAGAGGAGAGACGCTGACTGACAGTAAGCAGCTTTCCTCTCAGGGATCTGTGAGAACCGAGCCATCGCCTATGTTCGGTGACTCGGTTCTCAGTGCAGAGATGGCGGGGGACAGCTGCAGCATCAGTCTGATGCTCTATCCACCGAGGTAAGTATGAATAAAAAAAAAAAAAACACTATACTTCTCTTTTAAGCAACTAGTGTTCCCCAGGCTACCATAAATTAGCACCAACATTACTAACATATATTGCAGCTCTGACATAGGAAAAAAAAATCCACTTATTAAATTTAAATCAATCGTCCTCTCATATTATCCTACTTCATGCTCCATCAAAAACCTCCTCCCTTTAAGACCCATTTTGATCAAAATATTCCTCTTATATTCAGGCAAAAGGAGGAAAAAAATGAGAAAAACACGGGGAGAAAAAAAATGAGAGGAGAAAAGAAAAAGAAAGAAAAAGATAAATGCATACATTTAGGCAGTCCCTGTGGGGAAAGCACCCCAACCGCGTCCGCCTGTGCGGTTCCTGTTTTGGGATCTAACCGACACCTGCTGCCAAAGAAGTTACTGAACTGCCTAATCTCCAATCCGCAAAGTCGGTCTGGGAAAGAGCCAATGTTTCTATAAAATATTGCAAGTCATCTTTGGTTCGAAGGACAGCTGTTTTCCCATTCCGAGAGGCCATTAGGGGAAAGGGAATACCTCAATGATATCTAACATCAACAGAGGGGGGTGTGGCTTGGCGCGCAACAGCGATGGACGCTTGAAACAAGAGCTCCGGCATCCAGGCAGCCCTAGCCCGTCACCTTGCACCCAAAGCACTCGATAATGAGCAGGAGGAACACAGAGACACCCCGCACGAGATCCCGCCGCACATCGGCAGCTTATCAGGGAAGGAACATTGAAGATTTGTTCCGGAATCCCCCGCCTGCACGAGAAGGCCTGTTAGGAGCCAAGATGGCGCCGCCGCATGTAACGGAGGACGACTTCAGTGAGGACTCTCAATCAGCGGCTGAGGAGAACGGTAGGATTACCCCTCACCCCGACCTCCCCCTGACATATGCCGGCATGTCAGGCTTTGCAGCTGACATAAAAGCCACCTTTTCGGCGGCGATAACGGATCTAAAATCCAGCATGTTGATCCTCACAGACAAGATGGCCACGGTAGAACATGCAGGCAAATGCAGGGATAAGGCTCTTCATCGCCTGGACAGAGTTACACATACACAGTCCCAACAACTTATAGAGATTAACAAACACCTCGAGGATTTAGATAACAGAGGCAGAAGAAATAATATCAGGGTGCGGGGGATCCCAGAGACTGTGGAGGCTGATCAAATAACCCCAGCTTTACAGAGGGTTTTTAACAGCCTGCTAGAAAGACCAGAGGAGACAGACATTGAATTTGTAAGGGCTCACAGAGCACTCAGAGCAAGAGGCCCTGACAATATGCCACCACGTGACATCATATGCTGTTTGCAGAGCTTTGCTTTAAAAGAAGACATCATGAGGAAAGCACGCAGGAATGATCAGATAGTCTTTAATGGAGAAACCATCATGCTATTTCATGATCTGTCTCAGATCACTCTAAAGAACCGCAGAGCTCTTAGACCATTACTAGACAAGCTGAGAGAAAAGGATCTCCACTACTCATGGCGATTCCCATTCGCACTCCTAGTGAACCAAAATGGAAGACAGCATATTTTGCGATCACCAGAAGATCTCCCAGATTTTTGCCAAGCGTTACATCTGGAACAGGTTGAACTGCCAGAGTGGTATCAGGAATTCATGCTACCTCCATTGGAAAGATCCCCCTTCTCATCGCCCGATAAACGCATCTCCAAGAAGATGAAATCAGCACGCCCTGGAGGTTCACAGGCGGGGACCCCAAATAACAGACCTCACACTTCCAGGAGCTTTGAAGAAGCCTGAAAATGTCCACAGAAAACCACACTACACATGGAAGAGGACGAGCATCTTTCCTGAAATAACACCTTGAATGCTGACCCCAAAGTTAATACTTGCTGACATCAACATTCTGAGACACTTCGGCTGGTTTCGTTTTATCTGGTCGAATGGAACTTCACATCAAGAATCAACAACACACTAAGTGGCAGTTCTTATAGCTCAGCAGTTTTAGTTGGAGTTTATGTTTATGGGGACTGTTGCTTTTACCCCCCATGATGGCTTAGGCCAATTCTATAGATAGAATACGGTTGTAAGGCAAACAAATCAGAATAGATGATACTAATGGGTCTGTGCAGTTCTTGAAGCATAACTGTCAGTATCTCACTTCAGCAAGCATTGATTATGGAAATGTCGATGAAAGAAATATCTTTAAAACTCAAAAAAAAAAAAAAAAAAGCAAAGTAAAACGCAAATTATAGGTTTAATTTAAATCCATCTCTAAAGGGAAGACGACAAGATGATACCCCCGCTTGGAGGGGGGCCTTGAAGTCTCCCAGGAGAACAGAGAAATGATCAAACAATTCATCGACATCTCTACCTGTAAAGTCATATGGGTCAAAGAGATCAGGGGAGGTTGTATGTTCCTTCATTGTTGCTATTAGGGTGCATTGTTGACCATTAATGTTTACAATATGTTTATTATGGCTGCTGCCGGTTTTTGCTCACTAATTGAGTGTTATATTTTTAATTCAGTCTAATCTAATTTGATTGGTTGGATTAACCAAAGTGATTGGGCGGCTGCCAATCGCGCTCCGACAAAGTGCCCCTTGACAGGAGAAGATTTTCCTGGCAGGAGGCACTAACATTTTACCTTGGCCCCATTGGGTCTCCAAGGAGATCACATTATCTCCATCTTACTTTCTAAGTGCTCTCACTTTCAAGGTACTAATTCCTTGCTTTCTTTTCCTCATTTCTTTTTACCTATACCTTTTAAGGGGTAAAGTATAATTCATTGGAAACTTCAGTTATCTCTCCAGTTATTGCCTCGACAGCTCTCTCTGGGCCCTCAAGATGGCGTACTCATCCCTAGGACATGAGCCTACAGTAATCTCTCACAACACGAAGGGCCTGAACATTCCTGAAAAGCGCAAGACCCTCTTAAAGGAACTCAAAAAAGGTAAACCACGTTTTGTGTTTTTACAGGAAACACACTTCAAAACTCAACAAATCCCCAAACTGACAGACTCGTTCTTCACACAAGCATACCATGCAACGAATGACTTAGCAAAATCCAAGGGAGTGTCCATACTCATTAGTAGGGAGGCTTCCTTTGAATTAACTGACAAACTCATAGATCCAGAAGGAAGGATCATATTCCTGAAAGGGAACTGCTGCGGTAAGCCTATTACACTAGCAAATGTTTATTTTCCCAACACGGCACACCTTACCTTCTGCCGTAAAATTGTTGGACAACTCAAAGATTTTGGCTCGGGATGTATCATTCTAGGGGGGGACTTTAATGTCCCATTGAATCCTCTCAGTGATACGTCCACAGGCAAAACCTATATCACATACAAAATACTCAAACAAATCAAAACATTACTGAACTCGCTTCAACTAATAGACTCTTGGAGATTCATCAATCCCGAGGGAAAAGATTACACCTTCTATTCCATACCCCACTGCAGATACTCAAGAATAGATTATGTCTTTATATCACAAAGAGACTTAGATATAGTCTCTGGAGCTAAAATAGGGATACAGACCTTTTCAGATCATGCCCCAATCTCAATGTCGTTGAAGTTCACAGAACACCGACCCAAAACAAACACTTGGAGATTAAATTCAGCACTGTTAACAGATCCAACTACACTCCCTCAAATAGCGACATCACTATCAGACTACTTCAAAACTAACTCCACACCAGACATCAACCCCCTTTCAATATGGGAAGCACATAAATGCACAATTAGAGGAGAACTCATCAGAATGGGCGCCCACCGCAAAAGAGAGAGGGAAAATGAAATTAAATCCCTGACAGAGAAGATTCGCGCCCTAGAATCCCTACATAAACAATCCCTGACAGAACATACGGCAACTGAACTTTTAAACCATAGAAAATCACTCCAACAGATCTTTGACACAAGAGCTAAAAGAGTCCTATTTTTTAGAAAAAAAATCTACTACGAACATGGCAACAAAACAGGTAGACTACTAGCAAGAGCCATAAAAAACGCGAAAACACAACAAAATATCTCAGGCATACGAACAAAAGAAGGGAAACTAGACATCACTACCGAAAAAATTGCACACCACTTTCATAATTATTACACATCCTTGTATAACTTACCCAACCCACAGAAACCTAGCTCAATTCAAGGAACGAGATTACATGCCATACGTCAATATCTGATAGACTCTAAACTTCCCTCATTGTCAACTGAAGATATTACCCAACTAGAAAATCCCATAGAAACTTGTGAACTACAACAAGTGATCAAACACCTAAAGACAGGGAAAAGTCCGGGACCGGACGGCTTCACAGCAATTTATTACAAAACATTCCAGGAAACTCTGCTGGGACCATTACTAAGGGCCCTGAACTACATGTCTGAGCCCAGGGAGATCCCGGCGGATTTCCTTAAGGCACATATTACAATTCTTTCCAAGCCAAACAAGGACCTGACAGAATGCGCAAGCTACAGGCCAATTTCGCTGCTGAATCTTGATGTGAAATTGATGTCAAAAATAATAGCAAACAGATTGAAACCTTTACTTCACAAATTGATAGGAAGCGAGCAAGCAGGATTCATGCCAGGAAGAGAAACCAGAGATAATGTTATCAAAACGCTCAATTTGATGCATGCTGCAGGGATGCGGAAATTCGAAGGCCTTCTCCTGTCCACGGACGCGGAGAAGGCCTTTGACCGCGTAGCCTGGGATTTCATGCTAGAAACATGCAGGTTCATTGGCTTGGGAAACAATATGATGTCTTGGATCTCTATGCTCTATAAAAACCCTTCTGCGCAGCTGAAGATCAATGGCTCCCTTTCAAGCACAGTTGAAATCAAAAACGGGACGAGACAGGGATGCCCTCTCTCGCCCCTGCTGTTTATCCTAACCTTAGAGCCATTTATCAGACGGATTGTAGCAGAGAGGGCAATACAGGGCTTTGAGGTGGGGAAAAAAGAATACAAGGTGGCGGCATATGCGGATGACTTGTTGTTCTTCATAACGAACCCTCATATTTCACTCCCCTCCTTGATGAAAGAGTTCTCTATCTTTGGGTATTTCTTAAACCTCAAAATTAATTATACCAAGTTGGAAATTTTAAATGTCTCGATCCCCACAAATAAATTAGATCCTATCCAATCAAATTGCCCCTTTAAATGGGTAAACACAGCGCTTAAATATCTAGGAATATGGTTGACCCCTAAATTATCTCAAATTTTTGAATATAATTTCACTCCCTTATTGAAAACAATATGTTCAGACTTACAAAACTGGCACTCAAAAGGTTTATCCTGGTTCGGTCGGGCAGCTATATGTAAAATGGTCATTTTACCAAGAGTACTGTATCTATTTAGAAATTTACCGATAAAAATTCCCCAAAACTTCTTTAAAGTGCTTCATACAACTCAAACGAAATTTATTTGGGCTCACAAGAAACCTAGAGTGAGATTTTCTAGACTTACTAAGCCCAAAGACAAAGGGGGAATGGGAATCCCAGACTTCCGTGCGTACTACCTAGCCTCTCACATAACCAGGATAATAGACTGGCACTGCCATTCTACATTCAAGGATTGGGTAGAAATTGAGGAAAAATTGAGCCATACACCAATTAAATACTCACCATGGATTCAGTGGAGTAGTCTCCCAGCGGAGATGAGGTCACATCCCTTAGTGGGCACCACCTTAGCAATCTTTCATAAGTTAACGAAACTTACCAACTTCTCGTCACTTCTTAGTCCGCTCACCCCACTACAGAATAACCCCAATTTCCCACCGGGAATGGGGAACCGATCACTTCAAGTGAACGACACAAATAAACCCCTATTAGCTTCACAATGTTTTCACAATCAAGAGTTTAGGGACTTTACAGATCTTAAACATACAAACAAACTACCCGACCTACGGCTTTGGACTTATTTCCAATGCCGTAGCTTCCTTAATAGAACACAAAGAAAACAAAATTTCAACAGACCACTAACAGAATTAGAGTCAGTATGTCAGACAGAGGAACCCATCTCTAAAGTGACATCACTAGCATACCGCTGGATCCAAAATGGGGAAGACAGGGGTGAGAGGGATCTCAGAGAGAGCTGGTCGAGGGCACTAGGTATTCCATTGACGACTTCACAATGGTTGAAAGCATGTGTTTTTGCTCATAAATGCTCCCTGAGCACAAAAACTCAGGAAACAGCATACAAATGACTTACTCAATGGTATGCCACACCAGTAAAACTACACTCTTGGTTTCCAGGCCACTCGGATACTTGCTGGCGCTGTAACTCTGACAAAGGATCATTGCTCCACATTTGGTGGCAGTGCCCAATATTGAACATATTTTGGGCAAAGGTCAGAGAGATGATATACTTAATAACAGAAACAAAATTAAAGTTAGACGCAGCGGCATGTCTCCTGCATGTCACGGAATTCCCCATTAAGAGGTATAAACACTCACTTACCAAACATCTTTTAAATGCGGCCAAAGCAGTCATCCCATTGTACTGGAAATCTACAAAAATCCCATCCATACAGGAATGGCTTAATAAGATAGAGGAGTTTTATGAGATGGAGGAGACTATTGCACAAGCAGGAGAAAATGTGGAAAGATTTCACAAAACTTGGTCACCTTGGCTTATATATAAATACTCACAGGCATATTTGGATGTTATGAAATAGGTCCTGGTTGAAAGATAACTCTCATATGACAAACTAAATATTGAAAAACAGTCCAGTGAGGAACAGTGATTCCCATTAACTTAAACTGAAGGCTTAATCCTTAATACCCTTTTCTCTCTTTCTTTTCTCTTTTCCTTTTCCAACTATTCTTCTTCTGTGAATGACAATACAGAATCCACGAATGATAATCATTGATATCTGCTTTATTAAGACTTACAGTTGTACAAGCATAAACAATTGATACCAACCCTTGCAATGTAACTGATGTTCAATGGTGTTTCTGATGTTATATCTAACACTGTATTGTACTGTGTGGAGCTGCGTCTCCACAGATGCATCTCTTGTTTTTCACAATAAACTTTGATGAGAAACTAACATCAACAGAGCGCATTACTTCAAGCAAAGGTCGAACAGCTCGGTGCTGCATGAGGGTACGCTGTGACAAATCAGGAAACAAGGTAAGCTGGGCTCCATCAAAATCAATAATAGGGTTGTCACGGGCAACCCTCATAATGGCTTCCTTCACAGAGTATTTGTGCCACCTACAAATAACATCTCTTGGTTTGTCTGTATCCTTAGAAACAGGAAGTGAGCCACAATGAACTCTGTCTAGACCAATGTTATCAAATGCGGAGTCCCCCAAAATTTGGTGAAATAAACCTTGCATAGTCAAGAGCAAATCTGGGGCACGAATCGCTTTGGGTACGTTTCATATGCGAACATTCTAGCAGCGATCCCTAGTTTCATAGTCGTCCAGCTGGTCTAATAAAAAATTCAAGACCTCCTCATGGCGTATAGTGGCGTCTTGAATGGCCTACACAGTTTGCATAATGTCCTCCTGACCCATTTCCATCATCTCTACTCTGTGTCCCAGTGCCACCGTGTCCTCCTTGAGTCCCTCAACAGCTTGCTTACAAGACATTGCAACAGCAGATATCAATTGTTGGATATCCGATTTAGTGGGGAGGGCTCTTATGTGTTCTCTAATGTTTCAGTCCATGTTTACAGTTGCTAACTCCATCTGTGGGGGGAGCTGGTTACCAGGGGGATCATGGGCCAGGGGGACCGAGTATTGCACCTGAGATATAGGCTTAAGTCCCAGGGAGCTAGATAATAAAAGAGTACTTCCCAAGTTTAAAATGTCCTTAACAGGTATTCGATGGCTGTTACTAGATGCTGGGGAGCCTTGGCTGGAGACTGGAGAGCCGTCCCCCACTGCAGATGATGCCTGTACAGGTGTTAGGAGGCCTTGGCTAGCTTCTAAAGAGCCACAATCCTCTGCTGGGAACCCACAGGTGAGAGCTGGATATACATCGCCGGGTGCTGCAGTCATGGCTGGATATAGGGGATCCTTGGCCGGCAACTGAGAGACCCTGGCCAGGTGTCAGGGAACTCCTGGCACACACCCCTGCACCACGGCCATATGCTGGGGAGCCATGGCTGGGCACCGGAGAGCTTTGGCCAGCCACTGAGAGACACCGGCCATGCATGGGGGAACTCTGGCCGGACTTCGAGGCACCATGGCTGGGTGCTGAGGAGCCACGGCTATGAGCTGGAAAGCCCCGGCTAGATGCCAGAGAGTCATCCTTTGAGACCGGGGAACCGTGCTTTGACTAATTGTGGCTAGACGCCATTTTAGATGTGTCCCGTATCTCCTGTCTGTGAGGTAAGATAAGCTTGTAGCCCACCCGCTGAGCTCTTACCACCGCCAGGTGGTTGTGAGGCGGTTCTGCAGCCTGTAGGCATGGTGTGGTTGGTGAAAGGAGGCTAAATGCAGCCGCTACAGACTATATGTAAGCCTGGGGATCAGAGAGTACTCAGCCAACACGTCCGCTCTCCATGACACGTCCCACCTACTGTCCTTGATATGTACAATTGACCATTTATTAGTTTAACTCCGTGTTACAGAAATGTACAGACTTACATTACATGAATCTTAATAATTTCCATATCACGTCCCATTTGTTCCGCATAGGGGCATATACTGAAGCTGCAATGTTGGGTTTGTCTGCTTTTGTTATTAAACGTATTGGTGGGTGGAGTTCTGATTGTTACCGTTATTATGTGAGACCTAATTTTTCTGTTTATTTGCAGATGTTAAACTCTACGTCTGGATTATAGGCCACTCTTTCATTTTCTGGGCCTCCCATCATGCAGCTCGTATAATTGGTTCCATGTGGTTCCAATTTAGGCCTACAGCAGGATTTATTTCAAGTTTGGTGGTATGGGAAATGGGGAATGAAATTGTGTGATTTGCATGAATCTTTGTCACTTTTGTATTTAGAATGGCCTCCTCCTTCAGTTATAATTTTTCACTTGGGAGGCAATGATGTTGGTTCTTGAAAAACCTTGGATATAATTTTTAGTTTGATTTTTTACAGTTACATTTGATCCTTTCTCATACTATCCTGTTTTTCAAGAATCATTCTTCGTCTGCGCTGGTCTTGCCTGAAATTTTGCATTGCCAGAAAATTCGTAAACATATGAATCAGGCTATCGTAAAACCTATGCCTTGTCTGTGTGATCGTCAGGATGTGTACAGCTACCATCTACAAACACATGTAGGTAATCAGGGTTGGGGGTGTCTTTTAAATAATCTACTTCTCCTTTTTTCTTTTATCCAATCTTTCCCTGGGATTTCTTTGATTCCGCACCCGATAACAGAAAAAATCGATATATCTTATGTAAAAATTATATATGGCACCTTTAAATGTCCTAACCTTAAATGTCCAAGGTCTAAACATTCCTCATAAGCGAACTAAAGTATTCAGATCTTTATCCTCCTCAAAAGCCCATATAGTGTGCCTCCAAGAGACGCATTTTACTGAAACTTCAACCCCTAAATATTTTGGGACATGCAACCTCCAAGTTTATACTGCTTCAGTTAAATCAAAACGCAGAGGAGTACTAATAGCATTTCACCAAACTACACCTTTTTCCCTCATAACAGAGATCAAAGATCCAGAAGGCCGCTATCTCATACTTTTGGGACACCAATGTGATATCCCACTTACAATAGTTTCCTATTATGCACCTAATAAAAGACCAACATCATTCCTCTCTCACTTGCTACAAGTAATAGATTCCCATAAAATGGGCACACTTTTGATATGTGGTGATTCAAATCAAGTTCTATACCCCTATCTAGATAAATTCCCTACTCCAACCGTATCCAGCTCTCAATCTTGTATGTTTCAAAGACTTCTTCAACAACATTCACTGCTAGATTTCTGGCGTGAAATTAATTCTTCAAAACGTCAATTCTCTTTTTACTCCCACCCACATAAATCTTTTTCCCGTATTGACTATATCCTAATATCTTTAAGTATGTCACCAGAATTGCTCAACTCTTATATTGAACCTTTTACTTGGACAGATCATTGTACAATAATTTAAACCTTTACTTCTTTAATCCCAAAAGCTCAAGACCCCACATGGCACATAAACGATTCAATTCTCACACACCCATCACATTCATCTGACTTAGAATCAGCAATAAAAGAATATCTGGGAAACAATGATACTCCTGATATATCCCCACTGACATTGTGGGAAGCCCATAGACCTGTTCTTAGAGGGGTCTGTTTACGACAAGCATCATACCTTAAAAAAGAAAAATGACAACTACAACAAAAACTAGAAAAAGAATTTAATGACTGCCACACAAATTTCCAATCAAACCCTACTCCAGTGTCAAAAGCACAACTTGATAAGGCAAGTTTAAATTTTGACCTATTCCTATCAGAATCGGTGGACAAAACAATACGTAAATCTAAACATAAATTCTACTTTAAAGCTAATAAACCTGGCACCCTTCTTGCACGTGCGCTTCAAAAATTAAATAACCCCTTTAAGCCAATTCGCCTAAAAATACCCCATGATAAATACACTAGTAACCCAGTAAAGATATTACACGTCTTTCATAAACATCTTACTTCTTTATACAAAAAAGAAGGATCCTTCGACCAATCCTCAGTAGAATCATTTTTTTCACAAGTTAAACTTCCAACCATTTCTCAAGTTCAATACGATAACCTTAAAAGTCCTATTGAACCTATAGAAATCGAAATAGCAATTAAATCCCTTAAGTTAAATAAACGACCAGGCCCTGACGGATTCTCAACCCTCTACTATAAAAAATGTTCCCATATTCTTACTCCCATCCTGAAAAAAGCATTTAACTCCCTACTTAACAAATAATCCTTCCGACCGGAAACTTTAACAGCAATAATTTGAATGATCCCTAAACCTCAGTCTGATGACTCATCTTGTACTAACTTTAGACCTAGATATAAAACTACTAGCAAAAGTAATGGCGTCTCGTCTTAATAATATAATTGGTTCATTAATAAGCAAAGATCAAGTAGGTTTCAACCCTTTACGACAAGCAGCAGATAATGTCCGTAGAGCCTCATTATTGATTCAAGCAGCTAAAACAAGGCGAATACCTCTGTGTCTCCTGTCATTAGATATCAAAAAAGCATTTTTTTTTTTTGTTTTTTTTTACTTCAATCTTTTTTATTATATAAACAATAATTGTTATACAGAAGATTGACAGTATACACACTTCTATTGTAGTTATTACATAGCAGATACATCTTACACATTGGTATTAACTGTATAACCAGTCTGAGTAAGTTATAAGAATCTGTTCGTGGTGCCCGTGATACGGGTCCGACGGCCGGCGTGGCACTCAAGATCCTTCATATTGGTCCCCCCGTCCCCGCCGGCCGCCCCCCGCCCCTCCAAGCACCGAAAATACAAAGTGTTGTTGAATTCTGTATATTCTTAACAAACAAGAACTGTTTAGATTCAAGATAGCATTTTAGGTAACTTTTCTATATTAACTTATTAGAAGAGTAGAAATAAAAAGGAAAGGAAAAGAAAAAGAAAAAGGATAAAATAATAAAATAAGACTAAGTGGTCAGTCAGCATATGTATTGGTACCCCAGTAAATGTTATCATTATCATTTTGTTAAACCATTAAACCATAGATCTGCTGGCATATCATTTTTGCCATGGGGCCCATGTTTTGGAGGCCCATTCGAACCTCCCTCTCGCGGAGTGGTGTAACATCTCATATGTGCCATGTGTGTTAACACTTGTTATTACCTCTGAAATCTTTGGCATTTCTGTATCTTTCCAGTGTCTAAGGATAATAAGTCTGGTAGCTAGAATAATGTGGGATACTATCATTTTGGAGTGTGGTGGTATGGATTCTAATTCTAGTGAGAGAATGGCCATTCCTGGTGAGAGCGAGAGGTTCGACTGGGTGACATTTCTTATGATCTGTTCTGTTTGGTTCCAAATTTTAGTTAGTTTTGGGCAACTCCATAGCATATGTAACAATGTACTAGTTTCCCCGCATAGTCTCCAGCATGTTGGTGATGCGTTTTTTAGAAATTTGGAAATGCGGATTGGGGTCAAGTACCATATAAGGAGAATTTTTTGTTGCATTTCCAGTAAATTAGTACTTTTGGTGGATGAATAAGTCAGTTTAAGTGAATTTCTCCATTGATCTACTGAGTATTCCACTCCTATGTCCCTTTCCCAAGCTTTCATAGTTTCTGTTTTTACGCATGTGTTTTTTTCTTGGAGCCCTGAGTAGAGGATTGATATTCCTTTCAGTATTATCGGTGATTGCAAGTAGTAGAGAGTTATTTGTTTGGGTAAGATTGTTAGTATTTGAGGGGATTTTTTTAGGAGTTGAGACAACTGTGTGTATTTATACTGATCTGTATATGGAAGAAGGAATTCCGATTGTAATTCATGGAATGGTTTAATAGAGGTGTTGTCTAAGATATCTTTCAGATATTGAATCCCTTTATTTTTCCATGGTGTTAGGTTTAGGTCTGGAATTAGTTGATTAAGGGCAGAAATAGGAAGTTTCAAAGGTAGAGTCGGACCAGACCATTGTTGTTTTTTCCGGAGGTATCCCCAAGCTCGTATGGATGCTAATATCGTGGGAGCTAGTTTGCTGTTTAGGTTTGTATTAGAGTGGGCTGTCATTATGAAGTCTTTTAAAGATCCTTTTGGTATTTGTGTTTGTTCTATTTCAGACCATAATGTTTTAGAATCTGGAATTAACCATTGTTGGAGTTGGGCCAGTACAGTCGCAATGTAATAATCCTGCAGGTGTACGTGCCCCATCCCTCCTGCTTTTCTGTGTTTAATTAGTTTATTGAATGTGCATCTGGCCTTTTTACCTTGCCATATAAACCTGTTTAATATAGGTTGAAGTGTGTTAAAATATGAATTTGGTATTGGTATTGGGAGGGTTCTGTAGAGGTATAATAGTTGTGGTAGTATTTGCATTTTAAAAGCTGCTAGTCTGCCTAGCCAAGAAAGTTCGTTTCTGTTTATGGCTTTTAGTTTATTTTCTAGAGATTTCAAAAAGGGAGTGTAGTTCGCACCTAATAGGCCTTCTGTTTTAGGGGTTAACGTGATACCCAGATATTTAATACCATCAGATTTCCAGATGTAAGGGAATTTTTGTTCTAATCTTTGTTTAGTTTTTTCTGGGATTCCTAAGTTAAGTATATATGATTTGGACTCATTCACTTTGTAATATGATACCCTATTGAAGGTGTTTAGCGCCTTGTGAACCTCCTTCAATGAGGTGTCTGCTTCCGAAAGCATCAATATGACAGACTAATGATATGTTGTCTTGATCCTATTTGTATACCTTTTATCAGTTGGTTTGAGCGTAAGTGTGAGGCTAATGGTTCCATTAAGAGATTAAATATCAAAGGGGACAAGGGGCACCCCTGCCTAGTCCCGTTGCTTATTGTGAATGGGGTAGATATTGCACCTGAGATAAGCACCTGGGCTGAGGGTTGGGAGTAAAGGGCCATTATGGCTAGATAGATGGAGCCCTCAAACCCAAATTTTTGGAGAACCTGTGCCAGAAACTGCCAATGTATTCTATCAAACGCCTTCTCTGCATCCAGCGCTAGGAGCAGAGAAGGCGCTTTTTGTTTATTAGCTATATGTATTACATTTACCAGACGTCGGGTAGCATCCGACGTCTGTCTCCCCTTAGTAGGGATGAGCCGAACACCCCCCGGTTCGGTTCGCACCAGAACCCGCGAACGGACCGCAAGTTCGCACGAACGTTAGAACCCCATTGACGTCTATGGGACTCGAACGTTCGAAATCAAAAGTGCTCATTTTAAAGGCTAATTTGCATGGTATTGTCCTAAAAAGGGTTTGGGGACCCGGGTCCTACCCCAGGGGACATGTATCAATGCAAAAAAAACTTTTAAAAACGGCCGTTTTTTCGGGAGCAGTGATTTTAATGATGCTTAAAGTAAAAAAAAAAAAGTGAAATATTCCTTTAAATATCGTACCTGGGGGGTGTCTATAGTATGCCTGTAAAGTGACGCGTGTTTCCCATGTTTAGAACAGTCCCTGCACCAAATGTCATTTTTAAAGGAAAAAATCTCATTTAAAACTGCTTGCGGGTTTAATGTCATGTCGGGTCATGGCAATATGGATGAAAATCAGTGAGACAAACGGCATGGGTACCCCCCAGTCCATTACCAGGCCCTTTGGGTCTTGTATGGATATTAAGGGGAACCCCACACCCAAATTAAAATAAGGAAAGGTGTGGGGCCACCAGGCCCTATATACTCTGAACAGCAGTATACAGGCGGTGCAAACAAGACAGGGACTGTAGGTTTGTTGTTAAGTAGAATCTGTTTGTAATTTTGAACATTTTTAATGTGTTTAGCTCCAGCCAAAAAATCTTTTCTAAGCTTTTTGGAAAACATAGGGAAGGGTTATCACCCCTGTGACATTTGTTTTGCGTCTTTCCTCCTCTTCAGAAGATTTCACCTCACTTTTTTGTCCCAATGAAAAATGTTTTTTGAAAATTTGGGTTTTTTTGTGGAACAAGGATTGGAAAGCATCAGTGGAAAGGAGAAATTGTTTTCCCATATTAACTCTTACATGAGAGAATTTCCCTTCCTATGGGTAGATTTCATCTCACTTCCTGTTGTCTCCTTCCGTTTGCAAGTAGGAGTCGTTTGTAAGTTAGATGTTTGAAAGTAGGGTCCTGCCCTATATACTCAGCAGAAATTTGGGCCTTAGGTGTTGCTGTGGCCAAAACACTGTAAGCCCTCACAGGGCCCTGCTGTGAAATATTAGATCAAGAATTGTAATTACATGCCCCTGTTGAACAGGAGCTGAAAAATTAGGCCTTAGGCACTGGTGCTGGTGCCACAACACTGCAACCCCTCACAGACACTCTAGTTGGAACGCAGGAACGAGCCCTGCTGCAAAGTATTGCATCAAAAATTGTAATTACACGCCCCTGTTAGACAGGGGCAGAAAAATTGGGCCTTAGGCACTGGTGCTGGTGCCACAACACTGCAACCCCTCACAGACACTCTAGTTGGAACGCAGGAACGAGCACTGCTGCAAAGTATTGCATCAAAAATTGTAATTACACGCCCCTGTTAGACAGGGGCAGAAAAATTGGGCCTTAGGCACTGGTGCTGGTGCCACAACACTGCAACCCCTCACAGCCACTCTAGTTGGAACGCAGGAACGAGCCCTGCTGCAAAGTATTGCATCAAAAATTGTAATTTCACGCCCCTGTTAGACAGGGGCAGAAAAATTGGGCCTTAGGCACTGGTGCTGGTGCCACAACACTGCAACCCCTCACAGACACTCTAGTTGGAATGCAGGAACGAGCCGTGCTGCAAAGTATTACATCAAAAATTGTAATTACACGCCCCTGTTATACAGGGGCTGAAAAATTGTGCCTTAGGCACTGGTGGTGGCGCCCAGAACCAAAAATGTTCTTACAAGCTATCAGCGTGATGATTGAGGAGGAAGAGGATAATTACTCAGGGATAATCACTCAGCATCAGCATAGGCAGTCTTTGAAGGGATCTGAAAAAAATTATTCAGTTACATCAGCATCAGGTGCTTGGTAGCTGGTGGTGATCCAAGACTGATTCATTTTTATGAAGGTCAGCCGATCGACCGAGTCAGTGGACAGACGCACCCTGTGATCGGTTACCACGCCTCCAGCAGCACTGAATGTACGTTCCGAAAGAACGCTGGATGCAGGACAGGCCAGTAGCTCAATTGCATACTGTGCAAGCTCTGGCCAGTGATCCATCCTCAAGACCCAGTAACCCAGAGGATTTTCGGTGGGAAAGGTGTCCAAGTCTGATCTTGCCCCTAGGTATTCCTGCACCATGTAAAACAGACGCTGGCGATGGTTGCTGGAACCGATCATACCTTGGGGCTGCGGACCAAAAAATTGTCTGAACGCATCGGTCAGACGGCCACCTTCTCCACCGCTCCTTCTTTGACTGACCGAAGCCTCAGCAACACGTTGTCCAGAAACAGGAGTTTGTAACCTCCCAGTCTCTGGGAACGCGTTGCACAGACCTTTCTGCAAGGCCTCCCGAAGATGTTTCATCCTCTGCTCCCTCTGCGATGGCAAGATAAGGTCCGCAACCTTACCCTTGTAACGTGGATCAAGGAGGGTTGCCAGCCAGTATTGGTCCTTCTCCTTGATACCACGAATACGAGGATCCTTACGCAGGCTTTGCAGGATCAGGGAGGCCATGCAGCGTAGGTTTGCTGAGGCATTCGGTCCGGAGTCCTCTGGGTCACTAAGGACAACAACGTCCGCAGCCACCTCCTCCCAGCCACGTACAAGTCCATGTGTTCCTTGGGACTGATCCCTTAAAGACTGCTGATGCTGAGTGCCAGGCTCCACCTCCATACTGACACAATCTTCCTCCTCCTCCTCCTCCTCCTCCTCGTCCTCTTCCTGTGTGATCGGCGGGCACGCAGGAACACTGTCTGGATAAAGGGGGCCTTGAGAGCTAAGGAAGTCCTCCTCTTCCTGCCTCTGTTCTGCCTCAAGTGCCCTGTCCATTATTCCACGCAGCGTGTGCTCCAACAGGTGGACAAGGGGGACAGTGTCACTGATGCATGCACTGTCAGTGCTCACCATCCTCGTGGCCTCCTCGAATGGTGACAGGACAGTGCATGCATCCCTGATCATGGCCCACTGGCGTGGGGAAAAAAAACCAAGGTCCCCTGACCCTGTCCTGGTGCCATAGTCGCACAGGTACTCATTGATGGCCCTCTGCTGCGTGTGCAGCCGCTGCAGCATGGCCAACGTCGAGTTCCACCTGGTGGGCATGTCACAGATTAGGCGGTTCTTGGGCAGGTTAAACTCCTTTTGGAGGTCCGTCAGCCGAGCACTGGCATTATATGACCGGCGGAAATGCACAGAGACTTTCCTGGCCTGCCTCAGGACATCCTGTAAGCCCGGGTACCTGCCCAAGAACCGCTGCACCACCAAGTTAAGGACGTGAGCCAAACAGGGCACATGGGTCAGTTGTCCCTGTCGGAGGGCAGAGAGGAGGTTGGTGCCATTGTCGCAAACCACCATTCCTGCCTTAAGTTGGCGTGGCGTCAACCACCTCTGAACCTGCCCCTGCAGAGCTGACAGAACCTCTGCCCCAGTGTGGCTCCTGTCCCCCAAGCACACCAGCTCAAGCACCGCATGGCATCTTTTGGCCTGCGTACTTGCGTAGCCCCTTGAACGCCTACGGAGCACCGCTGGTTCCGAGGAAGAGGCCATGGAGGAAGAAGAAGAGGAGGGGGTGGAGGAGAGAGGTGTGTCACAATCAGCATTTTGGAGGCGTGGTGGCGGAACAACCTCCAACACTACTGCACCTTGTCCTGCATCCTTCCCAGCTGCCAGCAGAGTCACCCAATGCGCCGTGAAACTTAAGTAACGTCCCTGTCCATGCCTGCTGGACCATGAGTCAGCGGTAATATGCACCTTACCGCTGACCGCCCTGTCCAGCGAGGCATGGACATTGCCTTCCACATGCCGGTAGAGAGCCGGAATCGCCTTCCGTGAGAAAAAGTGGCGTTTGGGTACCTGCCACTGAGGAACCGCACATTCCACAAACTCACGGAAGGGGGCAGAGTCTACCAACTGAAAAGGCAGCAGTTGAAGTGCTAGCAATTTTGCCAAGCTAGCATTCAACCGCTGGGCATGTGGATGGCTGGGAGCAAACTTCTTTCGGCGGTGCAGCAGCTGGGGCAGGGAAATTTGCCTGGTACAATCTGACGTCGGTGTACCAAAAGCAGATTGCCCACAAGTACTTGGCTGTGACACACCTAATTCTACACCTTCATTCCTCTCACTGCAGGTCTCAGAGAGGACTGAAGGTCTAGTGGGGTTGGAAATCTCAGCTGATGAGGAGCAAGGAGAGATCCTCTTTGTTCTTTGGTGTGGGTCTTTCAGATACGCTTGCCAACGAACTGCATGGCAGGTCAACATATGTCTGGTCAAGCATGTGGTACCCAAGCGGGAGATGTTTTGGCCACGCGAGATACGCTTGAGACATATGTTGCAAATAGCAGCGGTGCGATCTGATGCACTCGTCTCAAAAAAGGCCCACACCAAAGAACTTTTTGAATAACGCGCAGAGACTGCAGCGCCCTGCACATGTGGAGCTTTGGGGTGTGATGCAGTCAATGTGCTGCCCTTAGGCTGGCCCCTGGAGGGCATCCTGCCTAGTTGGTGATGTGCCACCTCCTCCTCCTCCTCCTCCTTCTCCTCTCTCCTATCAGGCACCCACGTTGAGTCAGTGACCTCATCATCCCCTCCCTCCTCATCACTGGAGCAAACCTGGCAGTATGCTGCAGCAGGGGGAGCATGACTGCCAGATTGCTGTCCTTCTTGGGCACCCCCTCTGTCCGTGCTCATGTTACTGCCTTCATTGAGCTCAGTATCATCATCAGAGCCTTCCAAACGCTGGGCATCCTCCTGGAGCATGTACCCAACACTGTGGTCAAACAGTTCGAGGGAATCCTCATGAGGACATGGTGGAGCTAGGGAAGGAGTCACTGATGACATTGAGCTGAGGGAAGAGGCCGCTGCTTTGCCAGACAAAGCACCCTGGGCATGGGTGAGAGAGGATGAGGAGGATGAGGACGGCTTGGTCATCCACTCGACCAAGTCTTCCGCATGTTGCGGCTCAACACGGCCAGCTGCCGAAAAAAAGGCCAAGCGTGTCCCATGGCCACGTGCTGATGAGGATGCACCGTCTCCACGACCAGCACTAGACACAGAGCCTGCTTGCCCTCTCTTATTGGCTTGTGACTGTCTGCCTCTCCTTCTTGGCCTTCCAGACATACTAATGGCCTGTAGCTGCACTAAGCTGGGATAGAACACCTGTAATTTTCTTCAGGTAGCTTTATATACTGTAACCAGACAAGCCTGCCTGTCAGTAGGAAGATAACAGGAACGGATCTAGCTGAACACTGTGAGCAGGACGTACTGCACTAAATGTATATAGCAGGAACGGATCTAGCTGAACACTGTGAGCAGGACGCACTGTACTAAATGTAAATAGTCTAGCTGCCTGACCGTGGTACTAATAGGATCAAAAAGAACACCTGTAATTTTCTTAAGGTAGCTTTATATACTGTAACCAGACAAGCCTGCCTGTCAGTAGGAAGATAACAGGAACGGATCTAGCTGAACACTGTGAGCAGGACACACTGTACTAAATGTAAATAGTCTAGCTGCCTGACCGTGGTACTAATAGGATCAAAAAGAACACCTGTAATTTTCTTAAGGTAGCTTTATATACTGTAACCAGACAAGCCTGCCTGTCAGTAGGAAGATAACAGGAACGGATCTAGCTGAACACTGTGAGCAGGACACACTGTACTAAATGTAAATAGTCTAGCTGCCTGACCGTGGTACTAATAGGATCAAAAAGAACACCTGTAATTTTCTTCAGGTAGCTTTATATACTGTAACCAGACAAGCCTGCCTGTCAGTAGGAAGATAACAGGAACGGATCTAGCTGAACACTGTGAGCAGGACGTACTGCACTAAATGTATATAGCAGGAACGGATCTAGCTGAACACTGTGAGCAGGACGCACTGCACTGAATGTAAATAGCAGGAACGGATCTAGCTGAACACTGTGAGCAGGACGCACTGCACTAAATGTAAATACCAGGAACGGATCTAGCTGAACACTGTGAGCAGGACGCACTGCACTGAATGTAAATAGCAGGAACGGATCTAGCTGAACACTGTGAGCAGGACGCACTGCACTGAATGTAAATAGCAGGAACGGATCTAGCTGAACACTGTGAGCAGGACGCACTGCACTGAATGTAAATAGCAGGAACGGATGTAGCTGAACACTGTGAGCAGGACGCACTGCACTAAATGTAAATACCAGGAACGGATCTAGCTGAACACTGTGAGCAGGACGCACTGCACTGAATGTAAATAGCAGGAACGGATCTAGCTGAACACTGTGAGCAGGACGCACTGCACTGAATGTAAATAGCAGGAACGGATCTAGCTGAACACTGTGAGCAGGACGCACTGCACTGAATGTAAATAGCAGGAACGGATGTAGCTGAACACTGTGAGCAGGACGCACTGCACTAAATGTAAATACCAGGAACGGATCTAGCTGAACACTGTGAGCAGGACGCACTGCACTGAATGTAAATAGCAGGAACGGATCTAGCTGAACACTGTGAGCAGGACGCACTGCACTGAATGTAAATAGCAGGAACGGATCTAGCTGAACACTGTGAGCAGGACGCACTGCACTGAATGTAAATAGCAGGAACGGATCTAGCTGAACACTGTGAGCAGGACGCACTGCACTGAATGTAAATAGCAGGAACGGATGTAGCTGAACACTGTGAGCAGGACGCACTGCACTAAATGTAAATACCAGGAACGGATCTAGCTGAACACTGTGAGCAGGACGCACTGCACTGAATGTAAATAGCAGGAACGGATCTAGCTGAACACTGTGAGCAGGACGCACTGCACTAAATGTAAATACCAGGAACGGATCTAGCTGAACACTGTGAGCAGGACGCACTGCACTGAATGTAAATAGCAGGAACGGATCTAGCTGAACACTGTGAGCAGGACACACTGCACTAAATAGTCTAGATAGAAGATAACAGGAACGGATCTAGCTAAACTGAATACAGTGTATATATATATATGCAACACCTGGGATGCATATATATACACAATACACTGTAAGTGCAGCTAACTGACTGACTGTTCTGCCTAATCTATCTAACTCAAATCAAATGACACTGTCTCTCTCTCTCTCTATCTCTCAGCACACCGGAACACACACTACACAGGGCCGCCGTGCAGGCGGCCTTATATAGTGTGGGGTGTGTACTAAATCCCCTGAGCCATAATTGGCCAAAGCCACCCTGGCTTTGGCCAATTACAGCTCTCTCTACTGACGGCGCTGTGATTGGCCAAGCATGCGGGTCATAGTGCATGCTTGGCCAATCATCAGCCAGCAATGCACTGCGATGCCGCAGTGAATTATGGGCCGTGACGCGCCACACGAATTTGGCGCGAACGGCCCATATCGTTCGCAATTCGACGGACGGTCGAACAGCCGATGTTCGAGTCGAACATGGGTTCGACTCGAACACGAAGCTCATCCCTACCCCTTAGTAAAGCCAGATTGATCTAAGTCAATTAGTGTAGGTAGGATGTTAATCAATCTATTAGCTAGTAGTTTTGCGTACATCTTTACATCATTGTTCAATAAAGAGATAGGTCTAAAATTTTGTGGAGTTGTTGGGGTTTTTCCTGGTTTGGGTAATGCTATTATAGTTGCTTTTAGCATTTCTTGGGGAAAGGAAGAGGAGGCAGCAGCAGCACCAAACATGCCCACTAAATAAGGGGATAAAATTTCGCTAAACGTTTTATAATATTCTCCGGTAAACCCATCAGGCCCTGGAGATTTGTTTAGTGGCATGGAATTTATTATTTGTTTTACCTCTATATCAGTTATGGGTGAGTTTAATGAAGAAAGTTGGTCTTTTGTTAGTTTTGGTAGATTAACTGTTTTTAGAAAAGATTCTATGATGTCAGGTGTTGGTTGTGAGATTGTTGTGTCATCCTTGAGATTGTACAGTGAGCTGTAGTAGTGGCTGAAAGCGTCAGCAATTTCTTGGGGGTGTTGATGTTTTGTTTGTGTCTTAGGATGTATTATATGCTGAATGTTTGTTTTGTATCTGTAACCTCTGAGTTGTTGGGCTAGTAATTTACCTGCTCGATTGCCACAAGTATAGTATGACAGTTTTAGTTTCCTGGAAGCTTTGTCAAAGTCTTCCAATAAAAGTAGTCTTAATTCTAATCTTAATTGGGTGATTTGATCAGTTAGTACCTTGGAGGTGTGAGTCATATTTTGTTTTTCTAATATCTCAATTTGGTTAACAATTTTCTCGGTGTGCTGCTGTCTCATCCTTTTAGCCCTTGTCCCCTGTTGTATCAAAACACCCCTGGAAAAAGCCTTATGGGCGTTCCATAAGGAAAATGGGTTCGATACCGAGGGCTGGTTTAATACAAAAAATTCTTTAAGATGCCGTTCAACATATGACCTAGTCGGACCATGCTGGAGAAGGCGAGAATTAACTCTCCACACAAAAGTGTTCTTATGACTAGTAGGTCCTCCAATAACCAATTCCACTGGAGCGTTGTCCGACCATGTAATACTATGAATTTTAGCTGACTTACATTTGAACAACAATTGCTTATCTACCAAAAAGAGATCTATCCTACTATAAGTTTTGTGACAGTGAGAAAAAAAGGAATAGTCCCTTTCGTTCGCATTTAAGCATCTCCAAGCGTCGAAAAGATCATATTTCCGTAATATTGGTAACAGGGATGGTGGAAGTCTCTTGGATTTTGCTGTGGAGTCACTGGATGGATCAGGGGTAATGTTGAAGTCACCACAGATTAGCAATGAGCCCTTTTGGATAGTTTGGATCTTCTTCATTAATTTATGGAAAAATTTGGATTGCCTGGCATTGGGAGCGTATAGGTTAACTAGTGTAGTTGTGTGGTTGTTGATTTCACACACTAGGATGATGAATCGTCCTTGAGGATCAATGACGCTTTTGTGTAGTTGGAAGGTCACCGTGTCCCTGATGGCAATCATCACCCCTTTTGATTTATTTTCTGCATTCGCTAAGTAAATAAACGGGAATTTTGGGTGAGAACATTTTGGTGGAGCTGTGGATTGAAAGTGGGTCTCTTGGGTGCATAATATGTCGCAGTTCCTCTGTAGTGCCTCCCTCCACAGAGACCTGCGCTTGGCTGGGTGGTTGAGACCTTTTGCATTAATAGTCAAAAGTTTTAGCGCCATGTGTTAAGGAAAAAAGGTGAGTGCATATGACGTTGAGTGAAGTTAAAGACACTTACACTAGATGAGGTCGTTGACCGTAGGCTTTGTAGTTGGGATCCTTCCTGAGATTGCAGAGGTGTTGGTAGTGAGGCATATTTCTTTTCCATTTTCTGTGGAGATGGGGTATTTGTGCTGACTGTGAAAATAACAAAGCAAAAAAAAATTGTGCAGAAACATAAAGTCAATGAAACTTTGGCTTGGTGCCATTTAACGTGAAAAGAAGATAGGTGTGACTGGTAGTCACTCATGTTGTAACTTGGGGTTATGTAGTCCTTAGACTTTTACGGACCGGAGATGTAACTCTCCTCAGCGGGAAAAGTGATAATTCATACACCCACCTTAGGGTCAGTTGTGCGATCGTGCGTTTTTACGATCAACTGTGCGCCATTCCGGTTCAGGTCTTGTGGAGGAATTTTTCTGGTGCTGGAATGGTTGAGGATCTGGGATTATCCCCCATGTGTTTAGCAAAGCCATGCCCTTTGCTACTGAGTCAATTATGTATTCTTTATCCTCTCTTGAAACAATCAATTTAGTTGGGAACCCCCATTTGTACCCCAGTTTGTTGTTCCTGAGGGTTTTTGTTATGGTGTTTAGATTTCTGCGTTTCTGCAATGTGTACTGGGATAAATCGGCGTAGAATTGGAGATTAGCATAGGATACGGGAATTTGTTCTTTTTGTCTTGCTGCAGTCATAAGTCTATCTTTCGTGTGAAAGAAGTGAAGTCTCATGATGACATTGCGTGGAGTGTTTTCTGATAGAAAGGAAGGTTTGGGCAGTCTATGAACCCTGTCCACTGTAAAATCTAGTGCTGACATGTCCGGTAGTATTTCGGATAAGAGCTGGGACATGTAGTCCCTCAGATCGTGTTGTTTAACCGATTCAGGGATCCCCCTTATCTTCACGTTGTTCCTCCTTGATCTATCCTCTATGTCCGCCATTTTGGCTTGCAGGCTTTCTATATCATCCTCTCTATCCTCATTGGCATCTACCAAATCGTTGATTGTAGTGGCAAACTCTGCCATTTTTTGTTCCACGTGTGTTACCTTGTCTGAGACCGATCGTATTTCAGTGCTAAACTTGTGCATACATGAAATCATATCAGCGTGGAGTGACCCCCTTAATGATACTAGCATCTCCTTTAGCATTGTATCTAGAACTGGCTGGCCGTTAGTGGGGAACGCATCTATGGAGTCTGGAAGTTCCCTAGTGTCATCCCCTGATTCTGAAAGGTAGCTCACCTCATGGTTTGCATCCGCTGCATCCGCCTTGAATCTCGTCTTTTCAGGGCTTCCTGAGGACGGTGTAGATGGGGGAGATTGCGATCCTTTAGGTGGGCTGCCTCTTTTTTGTGATTTGCTTTGTTGTGGCCTGTTATTTTGGGCTGCTGCTGCTGGCGTGGATGAAGAGCCGGCGCCATTTTTCCGGGGCTCGAGGGGATAGAACTCCGTCATTCGTTTCGGCCTGTTATCCTCCTTCTTTCTCCGCGGCATTGTTGGGAATCGTTCCCCGGTCGAACGGGATCGGATTCGCCTTGTATGGAGAAGGTAAGCTGGGTCTGGTGGGTAGATAGTAGCCGCTGATGTCCCGGTGGTACCGGAGCTCCGCTAGTGCGCGTCCATCTTGGTCTCCGGCTAGCTCCGCCCCCCCTCAAAAAAGCATTTTAACAGTGACGTGGCCCTACTTAAATTTCACTCTGCAAAAATGGGGCTTTGGCCCTCATTTTCTAAGCTGGGTCACTTCACTTTATAATAATCCCAAGGCATATGTTAAATATGCAGGATACAAATCAGACATGTTTGACATAAATAGAGGAACATGTCAGGGTTGTCCTCTCTCCCCACTTTTATTTGCCTTACTCATTGAACCTCTTGCCCAGGCTATCCGTACAGACCCCTCAATCAAGGGCATAGATTTAGCAGCCCATCAACATAAATTATGTCTATTTGCTGCCGATATATTAATTTTTACATCAAAAAAGGTTTTATTTTGTAATTAAACATATACAAACATATGTATCAGCAGGTTGACAGTGAATCAAAATCAAAGAAAGACAGACAGGACTATTTAGACTTTGAGGTATAACTAATCCTAGCTGAAATAAAGCCGAGGAAGACTATGTCGGTCGGGACCATGTCCCATTTATGTACTTAGTTGCATAAGGAATCTAGAACAGTTCTTACTTGCAAACAGAACGGTAGGTTGACAGTATAATGTTATGATAGTACAATGGTAGAGACGGAAAGGAGTCAGGGGAGTCCCATTTATACACCCAGCACCCCCAAGGGGGTCAGACTGTGCTGGGTGGGGGGATCGACCCTGGAGCCCCTCCCCCCCACCATGTATCTTAGGTTTGGCCCACAACGGTTCCTACTATCACCTGGAACTCCAGGCTGGTGATTCGTATGTGTTCCACTGTCATCTCATTTAGACAGAGGAAGAAGAGGAGGGAGAACAGAATAGGGTTGAGAGAGTCAGGGAAAAGGGAGAGGAAGAAGAGAGAAAAGGGTGTTGCTTATAGTTGTCTATCTTTAATAACCTTTTAGATTAGACTTGTAGGGTCTCAGTCTGGTCTACTGCCAGGGAGGAGGGAGATACCCATATACTGAGCCCACGGTTCCCATGTGGCCTCGAATTTAGTGCGGGAGTCTGATAGTATACTAGATAGTTTTTCTTGTGACATGATCCATGAGATCTTCCTTTGGGCGGCCTTAATGGAGAGGTTTGGTAGCTTCCACGCTCCAGCTATTGTAAGTTTAGCGCCCACTAGTATGAAGTGGATTAGCTTCCTAGTACAAGGCAGGGTTTTTGGAATCTGTTCATTGAGAAGGGCTATTGCAGGAGATCTGGGCACCTGGCGACCGACCATCCTGTCTATAATGTTAAAGATTTTCCTCCAGAAGGGGCGAATCCTGGGACACTCCCACCAGATGTGGGGCATTGTGCCTGTAAGATGACATCCTCTGAAACACAGAGGATCTGCAGAGGCATACATGGACGCTAATCTGAAGGGGGTATAATAACATCTTGAGATAACTTTTATACTGGCCTCTGTGAGTGAAGTGTTCAAAATCCCCTTAAAGGATTTAAAGCAGGCTGTTTGCCAGGTCTCCAGATTCCAACTGAATTGTAGCTCCTTTCCCCATCTCTTCATGAAAGGGGATCTAGAATCTGGGAGTACCAGTGATGAGTAAATGATCGATATTCCTCCCCTCTGCCCTGGACCCTGTCCACACCATAGTTCATATGTCGTACATCTAGGCGTGAGCGGTTTTTCTGACCATATGGTGTGCAGAAAATGTGAGATTTGATGGAATCTGAAGTGTTCTGTTGTGGGTAGCTCCAACTTATTTATGTAATGCTTGAGGGGGAGAGGGCCCGCAGGAGAGAAGAAGTGCCTGATTCGGTACAGTCCCTTGTCCAGCCACTATTTGAATGCCACAATATTTTGTCCTGGGGGGAATTCAGGGTTGTTAAATAAATAGGATAGTGGTTTGCTGGTTGATGTTAGGGTTTTCGACTTTCATAGCTTGTCCCAGAGTGCTAGGGAGTGGGAAACGGTCGGTGCCATTATCAGCGGACGGGATTTTGGGGGAGACCACATTAAAAAGTCTATAGTGTGACGGGGTATTGCTTGTCTTTCAATTCGGGGAAATTGGGGAGCCCAAGACCTCCCTTTTTTCTGTGCGTATACATGGAGCTTTGTGGAATCCTATAGCCTGCCTTGCCCCAAGTGAATTGTAGGATCTTACTCTGAAAGGATTTCATATGGCCCCTGTTGATTGGGATGGGGAGGGAGCGAAATAAGTATAGGAGTTTGGGAAGAAGGGTCATTTTTATAGAATTTATCTTTCCTATCCAGGAGAGGTTATGGTTAGCCCATATTTTGAGATCCGTTTCCAGTTTCCGGAACATAGGGGGATAATTGTTATTATAGAGGGACTCTATTTTGGGTGTTAAGTTGATTCCAAGATATTTAATATACTTGTCATTCCACTTAAAGGGGAAGGATTTTTGAAGCAGGGATACAGTTTGTGGATGGAGCAATATATTCATGGCTAGAGACTTGAAATAGTTCACTTGGAGCCCTGAAATTCTTGAAAATTCCTCTAAGGTCTGGCGCAAATTTGGCAGAGACGTGATGGGTGAAGTGAGGAATAGGAGAATGTCATCTGCGTAGAGTCCGCACTTGTGAGTTTGTGAGCCGCATGATACTCCTTTTATGTTTGGGTTCTCCCTAATCGAGATGGCGAGGGTTTCAATTGCCAAGGCAAAGATTAGTGGGGATAGCGGACAGCCTTGCCTGGTGCCTTTTGAAATGTGGATGGGGTTCGGGTAGTGTCTTGAAGGCGTATTCTTGCTTGAGGTTTGGCGTAGAGAGATCTGATTAGCCCCATGAATTTATCTCCAAACCCCCATCTTTCTAGCAGAGTGAAGATGTATGGCCAGGATACGGAATCAAAGGCTTTTTTTAAGTCTAAGGAGAGTAACATGCCTTCTTGTTTGGGTCCCCCCTCCCAGTTGGATTGAAGTATGGATATTATATTGACCGCCCGACTAATTTGGTCTGGACCTTGTCTGCCCGGGATGAATCCTACTTGGTCTTTGTTTATATACTTAGTTATGAATGATGCAAAACGATTGGCTAGAATTTTGGTTAAAATTTTGAGATCGCAGTTAATAAGAGAGATCGGTCGATAATTGCCCACTTCCTCCAGATTTTTATCCGGTTTAGGGATCACCGCTATGAATGCGGAATTGAGTTGCGAGTCTAGAGGGTCTCCCTGGGTTTTGGCGTTGAAAAATTTGGCTAGATGCGGAGCTAAGGTGTTAGCAAAAGCCTTATAGTAAGGGTTAGACAATCCATCCAGCCCTGGGACTGATCCACTTTTTAGTTCCTTAATAACGCTAAGAACTTCCTCTGCTGTGAAGGGAGCTTCTAATGAGTTTTTATGTTCCTGAGACAGATGCGGATGGGTAATTTATCTAGGAAGGATTTGATGGTCTCAGTGTTTTTTGGAGGGGAGGCTGTGTACAGTTTTGTGTAAAAGGACTGAAAAGCGTCTAGAATTTTCACCGGATATGAGGATTTGGGGCATTGTGTTAAGTTGTATTCTGGGAGATAATTTGGCAGCCAGCATGGAGCCAATTTTATCCCTTTGTGTATAGTATTTGTTTTTGTTCCATCTTATGCTTTTTTCAGCTTGTGCTGTGAGGGCTAAATTAAGGGCTAAATTAAGTTCCAGCTTGATTTTATTTATTTGTGTGATGTTATTATGTGGAGGGGTTTTTTGTGTTGGGATCTTAATGTGGCATACTCCCTTTAAAGTCTCTCAACTTCAGCAGTTCTAACCCTTTTTATTTGGGTGGACATTTGTATGATTTCCCCTCGGATGAAGGCCTTGTGAGCCACCCAAACAGTTCCCATTGAGATGTCTCCTGTCGTGTTGAGTTTGAAGTATTCTATTAATGACTTTTCTAGCATGGTGACTCTGATTGGATCCATTAGAAGGGATTCATTCATTCTCCAGGGTTTTAGTCCTGATTTTGGGGTTGTAAGTCGTATGGACATGCTTACTACTGCGTGATCTGAGAGGATCGTGTCTCTGATTCGGGATTGGGTGACTGCAGGTATTGATTGTGTGTGTAGTAGAATATGGTCTATTCTGGCGAATGTGTTGTGGGGGGCCGAATAGTGTGTGTAATCTATGGTGGCTGGATTCAGTTCTCTCTCCAGACGTCGGTCAGTCCCCGAGTATGAATCAGTTTAGCTATTTTATGGCTGGCCTTGAGGGGGCATGTTAATTGATGTCCCTGGGGCTTTGATCTGTCTAGGCCTTGATCAAAGGCGACGTTGGAGTCGCCTCCGAAGATGACAGTTCCCTCTAGCATGGGGTTAAGGGTGTGGAAAAGGCGGGCGAAAAATGTTGCTTGTCCTTTGTTAGGAGCATAATACGACACTAATGAGTACAATTGTCCTTCAATCGTGCCTTTGACTAAGAGGAATCTGCATTCTGTGTCCCTATAGTCAAAGGTCCATTGAAATTTGCAGGATTTGGAGAAGGGTATGGCCACTCCTTTTGTTTTGTTTTCTGCGTTTGCGAGATAAAATTTGGGATACTGCCCGTGGATGAACTTAGGACTGTACCGAACTGGGAAGTGCATCTCCTGTAACATAATAACATCTAGTTTGAGGGATTTATAGGAGTTGAAGATTTTCTTGCGTTTTAGAGGGGAGCTCAAGCCTTGCACACTGTGAGAGGCAATCCTTAGGATGTTTGGTGTGGGGCTAGCCATGGGAGCAGAGGGGAGGACTGTGGATGCATTCAACATCACTTACTGTGGGAAGTCTTCTTTTGTAATTGGAAATACTTGTGGAGACCGCCTTGGGCCTTTTCAAATGTGGTTTATTCATGTTCCAGGAAACGGTGGTATCTGCTAAAGATATACTAGTTAGTGTTGTCACCATAGACAATAGAGGGGAGTAGACATGGAGATGGAAAGAAGAAAGAGAAGAAGGTTTTCTCCCTGAGAGAATAGTAGGTCCCAGGGGGAGAAAGAAACCCCGGGAGCTAATAAATCCAAAAAATGTTGAAAAATATCCAAGCTTGCCATCTCGGTTGTCCCTACCCCTGGAAGCCAAGCGGATTTCAGAGGATGGGCGGAGGCACATGTGTACCGCCCCAGACCAAGGGGCTCTATATACAGAGAAGAAAAACAATATAAGTCAGCTATGCTACATGCATTTACATATAGATGTCAGGAATGTATACTGAGGAAAATATTTCAACCTGAAAACAGAATTGAGGAAGAAAAACTATCCAAACAGAACTTTGACTTTGAACAATTAGGTCCATCATTTGTCACACCAGAAGGATTTCTTGTGATTCCATTTGTCCATTATATCAAATTAGGACAACTACAATGATGTATGGGGAAATACAAGGCCCTTGGGGACCGAGAGTTAAACGGGGGTGGTGGGGGGAATGGGTAGGGGGGGACCGGGCGTTAGCAAATGGGAGGTTGTATGATCTACAGTTCTAATAACAATATAGCTGTGAAAAGCAGATTACACCTTTTCTACGAAATAAGTGCGTCTGTTTGTAAACCTGTAGGATAAAACAAGAACCGAACAAAGCAAAAAAAAAAAAGGATTTTTGGGGGGAAGGATAGACTATGCCGCATAGTGCACTTAGGAGCAAACAACAATAATGTGGGAGTAGGTTAAAGGCTTGTAGTTTTAGGGGGCCTTAAGTAAAATGTCAGGATAACTGACAAGCAATAAGGCAAATAGGTGAGTCCAGGATCCATTGTGGCGGCCTTCAGGTAGGGCCGTTGTCTACCGATCTTCTCGACTTCTGCTTTGACCATAGAGGGGTCGAAGGGCTGACAGGTGGAGGCCTCTTAGTTGAGCTTGTGGAAGCAGAGGACGTGTCTATTTCTGCATCATGTGAAATAATCTTCAGACGTTTTAGAAGCTTTTTTCCTGCAGCAAAATTGGAAAAAGCATGTTTTTTGCTTTTGTATGTGAATTGAACCGCAAACGGTACACTTGTATTTGATGTCTTTCTGAGCCATGGCGGTCAGCAGGGGCTTCAGGGTGCATCTTCTTTGGATGGTTAAGGGTGCAAGATCCGCAAAAATCTTGTATCTGTATGGCCTTGACATGTCATCTGGGTTAAAGTGCGTGCCTGTTTCATCACGTCTTCTTTGACGGCATATTGATGCGGTTTGACAATTATGTCTCTGGGCAAACCGTCTTTCCTGGGGGGACCCAGAGCTCTGTGGGCCCTGTCCAGCTCCAAGCGCAGCGGATTAATGTTAGGGAGCAGAGTTTTGATTAGGTCTTGGGTTGCTGCAGATACATCCGTCACAGTCTCTGGTAGTCCCCTGATCCTGAAGTTATACCGTCTGGACCTGTTTTCAAGATCGTCAATGCGTGATAAGGCGTTATCTAGTTGGTCCTGTAGGGTTGGATCATGTCAGTATTTTGGTTAGAAACTGCGGCATTGAGTTCCAGTTTACTTTCTATCGCCTCCATTCTGGAGCCTATGTTTTGCACGTCAGATTTGATGTCCCCTGTTATTTTAGCTGCCATAGTGGCCAATCCTCTTTCCAGGAGGATGGAGAGCTTGTCATATAGATCTGCTGTGGAAAAGCAGTGATCTTGTGGTTGCAGGCCTGGTATGGGGAGGTCAGAGTGTAGTGGCCTGTTAAGCCCTGTGGGGGAGAAAGCCTGATCAGCCATAGTGTGGCTTATGAGTGATTCTGTGGAGGCAGGAGAGGCGGTAAATACCTGCTGATAGTTCCCAGGCATAAGAGGGGTGTATGTCAGGGTGGCTGGGGTGTGGACTTGCCTGTAATCCTGGGCCCCTTCTGTGTTGGGGACATGAGGCTGCTTGCTTGCCTCAGCCAAGGCGGCCATCTTGGTACACCCGGCGTGGGTGGACGCCTCAAATTCTGGGCCCAGGTGGAGGCGGGCCACCGATATATTCATCCGGGAGGGTCACCGGGGGTTCGGGCGGCGGGTCTCCTCTATGTGAGCCTTCCTGGGGCGTGCAGAGTCGCGCTGGGAGCTTCGTTGGTCTGGCGGGGTGCAGAGGATCAGGCTCTTTTATGTCTTCCCCTCATATTTCTGCTCCCAATCTTATAAGCAAACTAGATCACTTTGCCCAAATTTCTGGACTATTTATAAACTCACAAAAATCAACAGCTTTAAATTTCTCTTTACCCCGGCAAACACTACAACAAGCTCAAACATCTCTCCCTTTTATATGGTCAACGTCTCACCTCACATATCTAGGTATTACTCTTACCCCCAATATATCTGATATCTTCTCTGCTAACTATCCTACACTACTACGAAATATTACTAATTTTCTTAAACAATGGTCCTCTTTACCAATATCATGGATTGGTAAAATAAATGTAATAAAAATGACTGTATTACCTAAAATGTTATATCTCTTTCGTGTATTACCCATTCCTATCACGGCATACTTCCTTAGGAACCTACAACATAAAACACAAGCATTCATATGGAGCTCCTTAAAATCTCACTTACCTACCCACACTCTTTATCTTTCTAAACTTAAAGGAGGATTAGGTTTCCCTAATTTTACTGATTATTTCCATGCAGCACAAATAGCACATATTCCTAAATATATCACACGAAACACGAGATCCTCCTCTGGGTAGCGATTGAATCAATCAATGGTCTACCTCTTCTGACCATAAAATAATAAATAGGATTACTAAACATACAATTGCTATATGGCAGGAATATGCAATTAGTGGACCTCCAGCTGTTGCAGAACTACAAGTCCCATGATGCATAGCGAGACTCTGACAGCCACAAGCATGACCACCAGAGGCAGAGGCATGATGGGACTTGTAGTTCTGCAACAGCTGGAGGTCCGCTAATTGCATATCCCTGCTATATGGGATAGATTCAAAGTAATCAAAAGACTACAATCTCCGCATATACCTCTTGTATCATTTATTAGAAATCCACTTTTCTACCCAGCTCATACACCTCCTAAAACTTTAAAAAAATGGATTTCTGCTGATTTAACACAACTCTATGACCTGATAACGACCACTTCACTTAAAACATTTCCTGAAATATGTGAAAGCCCCACTCAAAGGAGCTTGTGTCAATGTTGTATAGTCACCTGAATGCTTTGCTTGATACAAAAACACCCTCCTATGTGGAAAAATGGGAGAATGAGCTTGGTTTTCACATGGACTCATCCAAATGGGATACAGTCTGGGCCAATACCAAAATATCTTCTCATCATGTAGTAGCCTTAGAGGCGAACTATAAAGTACTTATGCGTTGGTATCTGGTCCCTGTTAGGATCGCGAAATATGTTCCACAATACTCTCCACTTTGCTTTCGTGGCTGTGGTGATCTAGGAACGCATTTTCATATCTTTTGGGATTGCCATATAGCAAAAAATTTTTGGAAAGAAATATTCCTAATGCTCTCTAAATTATTCAAGAAAACCATCATCCCAGATCCGACAATTGCGCTTCTAAATTTAAAGCCTAACCAAATCTCCTATACACAATTTAAACTCCTTCTACAAATTACCACAGCCGCAAAGCAGACCCTCGCCAAAAGCGTGGAAGTCCTCATCATTAATGCTTTCTGAACCTACGAATAGAATAAATCAGGCATTGATCCTCTCGAAAACAGATGCCATATCCAACGATAACATACCTAATTTGAGAAAATTTGGAGTCCTTGGGTGACCCACTTTCTTTCTCCTAATTTTGACACTTCTTTACTAAGACCTTGGTAACTATAAAACTTTGTCTTGAGTAACTGAAAAAAAGATACTATGTACATATTGTTACTAAGGAAGCCCTGGAAACCTCTACTAATCCAGACTTTTTTTTTATTCTTCTTCTTATCTTTACTTTCCTTTAATTCTTTTCTTTGCTACTTATTCTATCCCGTCTTCTCCTATTTATTTTTACATAACGAAATGGTAGCGAAACATTCACTTTTATAATGTTCAATTATAATACAATAATAGATAGTAAGCTCTAATGTCCTATTATAAATAACTGAATCTCATAGTAATTAATATTATTTCTTTATTACATATTACTCAAAGTTAAAAGTTTAACAACTTTTTCATTTTTTGTTGCTCTTGATTATATAATTGTTAAAATTGGGCTTTAACATCTGGATTGGCTGGGATGCAACGGAGGAGGGGTTCTAGGGTAAGTATATAAAGCAAGGGAGAAAGGGGGCATCCCTGTCTGGTTCCATCACGGATGGAGAAGGAGTCCGACAGATGTCCGTTGACCTTGACCCTAGCTCTGGGGTTAGCATATAATGATAGAATAAAGGCCCGCATATGTGGTCTGAGCGCCAGCAAGGTCAAAACCGCGTCCGTATAGTCCCAATCCACTCTGTTCAATGCCTTCTCCGTGTCCATTACCAGGAAGAAGCCCTCCTGTTGGGAAGAAGTAAGCCAGGTATGTAGGTTTAGAGCCTTAATGGTATTGTCCCTGGCTTCTCTTCTGGGAACAACGCTGTTGAGTGGCTCTAGCGAATAACCTACCTGGTTTGTTACTCTGTTCATAGAACAGTTTTTGGGATAAGATATTACGCCAGCGTGCCTTTTTGAAAAGTTCTCCTAGTAGAAGTGCACGCGTTTCCACCAATCCCTGCAATGTTTTAAGTGCTAATGTGCTGAGTCTCCAAGGTACGTTCCTTTTTTTTCTGTGCTGAGGCAGCAAGCAACTGGCCTCTAATGACACATTTGTGAGCCTTCCATTGTGTCATGGGAGAGACTTCCAGCGTGTCATTATGGGTGAAGAAGGCCCCTATCTCTCGTCTAAGATTTGCTAGGTCTCCAGGGTTCGTGAGAAGAGACACATTTACAGTAGGTGACCACGATATTGTGTCAATCTCGCCGCATTTATTGGTGAGATTTGACACCTGCGAGCCCCATCGCCGGAGCCAACGCCGAGATGGCTCACTCATCGGGAAAGGAAAACTTTTTTTCCTTTCGCGATGAGTGACAGTCAGTGCTGACAGCTGTCTGGTATGAATCCTGAGGGGGAATGCCGCGGAGGGCTTATCGGAATCCGGGAGCCCCCTTTATTAAGGGGGCCCCAAGATCTCAGCCCCCCATCCTATGTGAATGAGCATGGGGTACATGGTACCCCTACCCATTCACCTAGGAAAAAGTGTCAATTAAAAAAAAAAACACATTACACAGGTTTTAAGAGTAATTTATTAGGCAGCTCCGGGGTCTTCTTCCGACTTTGGGGGGTCTTCTTCCGACTTCTCCCAGTGTTCCGCCTCTTCTCCCGGGCCCCTCCGCTATCTTTTTCCAGCTCTTTTGCCAGCGGGGGCCCGGTCTGCTGCCGCTGTCTTGTCGTCGCTGTCTCGTCGCTTTTTCTCTACTTCTCTTCTTCCGATGTTGACACGACTCTCTCTCCGGCTGGAATGCTTTGTGCGAGCTGCGGAGCCATTTATATAGGCAGTGACCCCACCCCCTTGTGACATCACGGTCCCAGCATGCGCAGGGACTCTGGGGTCACGCCCCCTTATGACGCTAGAGTCCCTGCGCATGCTGGGACAGTGACATCACAAGGGGGTGGGGTCAGCGCCTATATAAATGGCTCCGCAGCTCACACAAAGCATTCCAGCCGGAGAGAGCGTCATGTCAACATCGGAAGAAGAGAAGAAGAGAAGAAGCGATGAGACAGCGGCGACAAGACAGCGGCGACAAGACAGTGGCAGCAGACCGGGCCCCTGCTGGCAAAAGAGCTGGAAGAAGATAGCGGAGGGGCCAGGGAGAAGAGGCGGAACACCGGGAGAGGTCGGAAGAAGACCCCCCAAAGTCAAAAGAAGACCCCGGAGCTGCCTAATAAATTACTTTTAAAACCTGTGTAATGTGTTTTTTTTTAATTGACACTTTTCCCTAGGTGAATGGGTAGGGGTACCATGTACCCCATACTCATTCACATAGGCTGGGGGGCCGGGATCTGGGGGCCACCTTAATAAAGGGGCCTCCCAGATTCCGATAAGCCCTCCGTCCGCAGACCCCGACAACCAACGGCCAGGGTTGTCGGGAAGAGGCCCTTGTCCTCATCAACATGGGGACAAGGTGCTTTGGGGTGGGGGGGCCCGCAGGGTGCCCCCCCTCCCGCAGGGCACCCTCCCCCATGTTGAGGGCTGGTACGGTTCAGGAGGGGGGCGCTCCCTCGTCCCCACCCCCTTTCCTGGCCGGCCGGGCTGCGTGCTCGGATAAGGGTCTGGTATGGATTTTGGGGGGATCCCCACGCCGTTTTTTCAGCGTAGGGGGTTCCCCTTACAATCCATACCAGACCTAAGGGCCTGGTATGCCCCTGGGAGGGGGAACCCATGCCGGTTTTTTCATTTAAAATTTGGCGCGGCGTTCCCCCTCAGGATTCATACCAGACAGCTGTCAGCACTGCCTGTCACTCATCGCGAAAGGAAAAAAAGTTTTCCTTTCCAGATGAGTGAGCCAGCGCGACATGCACAGTACCCTGTCACGGAGAACTAGCGCGATGGTATCGCGCTGGAAACACAATCTCGCGGTCAGGTACCGTAGTTTTCAATGTTTGGTGGAGGTGACCACATCAGGAAATAACAAGGTAATTGTGATAGGGTGACGATCAGACAACATCATGCTCTTGATAGATGCGCTATGGAGATAAGCTAAGTCCGCTTGTATTATAAATAGGTGATCCAGTCTTGAGTGCCGATTGTGCGGGGTGGAGAAGAAAGTGTAGTCTCTGTCTCAAGGGTAAAGGGTCCTCCAGGTGTCATGTAAGGTCAGTAGGGGAGGGAGGAAGTGCCAGTTGATCTTTTAGGGGATCTAGAGGTACGTTAAAGTCACTCCCTATTAGAAGACCTGATTGAATGAGCGTGGGTTTCGCAATGACCTCCCCCGGAAATGCGACTTGTCTGGAGTTGGGGCAGTATACATTAGCTAACGTCACCGGCTTTTTTTTCCACAAGCTCTTCAGGAAAATAAATCTACCCTCTGGATCTACTAGTTGGTCCTTAATTTTAAAAAATAATGCTTTAGAGAGGAGTACGGAGACTCCCTTAGTCTTAGAGTCAGGGCAGGTGGCATGATAAGCCGTGGGAAAGCAGTCATTATGGAAGCGTGGGGCTGAGCCCAATTAAAGGGGGTTTCTTGAATAAAAAGGATTTGTGCCCTAAGCCGGTGTGCTTCTGCAAGAACATTGCTGCATTTTTCAGGGATGTTTAATCCTTTAGCATTAAGAGAAAATACTTTGAGAGAGAGGGGAGCTGAGCGTGTTGAATTAAGCGACATGGTCTACGTTGTAGAGTAGGTAAACTGGCGTGGGCCTATAATCAGACAACCAAAGCCGCGTAGAGCCGGAGAGAGTAGTGGGGGAGGAAGGAGGGGAGAGGAGAGGAGAGGGGAGGAGAGGGGAGGAGTGGGTAGAGGGGAAAGGGGGGAAGAGAAAGAGAAAAAAAAGGGGGGAGAAAAAATTAAAGATAACGAGGGAAGAAAACTCACAGACTAACTTCTGGAGGTGGAGACAGGCCTGCTATTCCACTGATTGGACAGGATAGGGGTAATATTGGGACAAGGGAAGGGTAAGCCGGAAACTTTCAAAGGGGAGCCTGCAACTCTGAGGTGGGATAGGGGTCTAACATAGGAGTAGTAAGTAGTATAGACAAATAGGGGTGAGCCGAACACCCCCCGGTTCGGTTCGCACCAGAACATGCGAACAGGCAAAAAATTTGTATGAACACACGAACACCGTTAAAGTCTATGGGACACGAACATGAAAAATCAAAGCGCTAATTTTAAAGGCTTATATGCATGGTATTGTCTTTAAAAGTGTTTGGGAACCCGGGTCCTGTCCCAAGGAACATGTATCAATGCAAAAAAAAAGTTTTAAAAATGGCTTTTTTTTGACATTTCTAAAGGAAAAAAAGTAATTTAAAAGTACTCGCGGCTATAATGAACTGTCGGTCCCGGCATTACACATAAAAGTTTATTGAACATTTATGTGGCATGTTCACCAATGCCAGGAGCATGGCGGACAAGATGGGTGAACTAGAGATACGGTTGTACAAGGAGGATTTGGATTTTGTGGGAATTTCAGAGACCTGGTTCAACAGCTCTCATGATTGGCTGGCAAACATTCAAGGGTATACCCTATACCGCAAGGATAGAGAAGGTAAAAAAGGGGGAGGGGTATGCCTATATATCAAGAATAATGTACAAGTGAGTGTGAGAGATAACATCACTGAGGGGGCTAGGGAGGAGGTGGAATCTTTATGGGTAGAGCTCCAAAGGGATGAAGCTAAGGGGAAAATAATACTGGGAGTATGCTATAGGCCCCCAAACCTGAGGGAGAAAGTGGAGACGGATCTCCTATCACAAATTGGATTAGCAGCAAGGATGGGAAGTGTTATTATAATGGGGGATTTTAATTATCCAGACATAGACTGGGCGGAGGGAACCGCGCATTCATTTAAGGCTCGCCAGTTCCTTAGTGTTTTGCAGGACAATTTTATGGGTCAGATGGTAGACGCACCAACTAGAAATAAAACATTACTAGATCTACTGATTACCAATAATACAGACCTGATAACAGATGTGGTAATACGGGGCAATTTAGGTAACAGCGATCACAGGTCAATTAGTTTCAGTATAAATCACACAAATAGGAAACATGAAGGGAACACAAAGACACTGAATTTCAAAAGAGCCAATTTCCCTAAACTACAAACCTTGCTAAAAGGCATAAATTGGGATAAAATATTAGGAACAAAGAATACGGAGGAGAGATGGGTTTGCTTTAAGAGCATATTAAATAAGGGCATTAGCCAATGTATCCCATTGGGTAATAAATTTAAAAGAGCGAACAAACATCCTGGATGGCTTAACTCCGATGTAAAAATGCATATAAAAGCAAAGGAGAAGGCCTTCAAAAAATACAAGGTTGAGGGATCATCCTCAGCATTCAGAATTTATAAAGAATGCAATAAGAAATGTAAGGGTGCAATTAGGATGGCTAAGATAGAACATGAAAGACACATAGCGGAGGAGAGCAAAAGAAATCCCAAGAAATTCTTTAAGTATGTAAACAGTAAAAAAGGGAGGACAGACCATATTGGCCCCATAAAGAATGAGGAAGGACATCTGGTTACAAAGGATGGGGAGATGGCAAAGGTATTGAATTTATTCTTCTCCTCAGTCTTCACAAGTGAATCGGGAGGCTTCAGTAACCAAAACTGCAGTGTTTATCCTCATGACACATCACAGGAAGCACCTCCATGGTTAACAAAGGACGGAATTAAAATTAGACTTGAGAAACTTAACATTAATAAATCACCGGGACCAGATGGTTTGCATCCGAGGGTACTTAGGGAACTCAGTCAGGTGATTGCCAGACCGTTGTTCCTAATATTTACAGACAGTCTATTGACTGGAATGGTACCAGCTGATTGGAGAAAAGCCAATGTAGCACCAATATTTAAAAAGGGCCCAAAAAACATCCCTGGGAATTACAGACCAGTTAGCCTAACATCAATAGTATGTAAACTCTTGGAGGGGATGATAAGGAACTATATACAAGATTTTAGTAATAAGAATGATTTCATTAGCAGTAATCAGCATGGATTCATGAAGAATCGTTCTTGCCAAACCAATCTATTAACCTTCTATGAGGAGGTGAGTTGCCATCTAGATAAAGGAAGGCCCGTAGACGTGGTGTATCTGGATTTTGCAAAAGCATTTGACACAGTTCCCCATAAACGTTTACTATACAAAATAAGGTGCGTTGGCATGGACCATAGGGTGAGTACATGGATTGAAAACTGGCTACAAGGGCGTGTTCAGAGGGTGGTGATAAATGGGGAGTACTCAGAATGGTCAGGGGTGGGTAGTGGGGTTCCCCAGGGTTCTGTGCTGGGACCAATCCTATTTAATTTGTTCATAAACGACCTGGAGGATGGGATAAAGAGTTCAATCTCTGTATTTGCAGACGATACTAAGCTAAGCAGGGCAATAACTTCTCTGCAGGATGTGGAAATCTTGCAAAAAGACCTGAACAAATTAATGGGGTGGGCGACTACATGGCAAATGAGGTTCAATGTAGAAAAATGTAAAATAATGCATTTGGGTGGCAAAAATATGAATGCAATCTATACACTGGGGGGAGAACCTCTGGGGGAATCTAGGATGGAAAAGGACCTGGGGGTCCTGGTGGATGATAGGCTCAGCAATGGCATGCAATGCCAAGCTGCTGCTAATAAAGCAAACAGAATATTGGCATGCATTAAAAGGGGGATCAACTGCAGAGATAAAACGATAATTCTCCCGCTCTACAAGACTCTGGTCCGGCCGCACCTGGAGTATGCTGTCCAGTTCTGGGCACCAGTCCTCAGGAGGGACGTACTGGAGATGGAGCGAGTACAAAGAAGGGCAACAAAGCTAATAAAGGGTCTGGAGGATCTTAGTTATGAGGAAAGGTTGCAAGCACTGAACTTATTCTCTCTGGAGAAGAGACGCTTGAGAGGGGATATGATTTCAATTTACAAATACTGTACTGGTGACCCCACAATAGGGATAAAACTTTTTCGCAGAAGAGAGTTTAATAAGACTCGTGGCCACTCATTACAATTAGAAGAAAAGAGGTTTAACCTTAAACTACGTAGAGGGTTCTTTACTGTAAGAACGGTAAGGATGTGGAATGCCCTTCCACAGGCGGTGGTCTCAGCGGGGAGCATTGATAGCTTCAAGAAACTATTAGATAATCACCTGAATGATCGCAATATACAGGGATATGTAATGTAATACTGACACATTATCACACACATAGGTTGGACTTGATGGACTTGTGTCTTTTTTCAACCTCACCTACTATGTAACTATGTAACTATGATAAAAATGGCATAGGATTCCCCCACAGGGGAACCCCGAACCAAAATTTAAAAAAAAATGCGTTAGGGTCCCCCCAAATTCCATACCAGGCCCTTCAGGTCTGGTATGGATTTTAAGGGGAACCCCACGCCAAAATTTTTTTAAAAAATGGTGTGGGGTCCCCCCAAAAATCCATACCAGACCCTTATCTGAGCATGCAACCTGGCAGGCCGCAGGAAAAGAGGGGGGAGGAGAGAGCGCCCCCCCTCCTGAACTGTACCAGGCCACATGCCCTCAACATTGGGAGGGTGCTTTGGGGTAACTCCCCAAAGCACCTTGTCCCCATGTTGATGGGGAGAAGGGCCTCATCCCCACAACCCTTGCCAGTGGTTGTGGGGGTCTGCGGGTAGGGGGCTTATCGGAATATGGAAGCCCCCTTTAACAAGGGGACCCCCAAATCCCGGCCCCCCCTGTGTGAAATGGTAATGGGTACAAATGTACCCCTACCATTTCACAAAAAAATGTGTGAAAATGGTAAAAAAACACAATACACACCTTGGGACAAGTCCATTATTAAAAAAATTAAAAAATAAAACTGTCCCACTGACTCTTCTTCTTCTTGCAATCCGACGGACCCCCAAAAAAAAAAAGCCGCACGTCGCCTACGATCTGCCTCCATGGGAGGCACCTGCCGTAATGACTGATACAACAAAATATACTCTCTTTTTAGAAGCAAGTATTAACAGCGCTAGTTAAAGTGGTCTAAAATGAATTGTAAATATGGAATAGTTAGCTTCCCTAGGTGCACCAAAGCTGTGCCACATCCAAATATTATTTATAGAATAAGGAATTCCCCTAAGTGGACTTTATCGGCACTTTGCTAAGGATACTAATATATATATATTTGCGCAATAATTGTGTATAACAAGGTATAAGAAGTAACAGAATTTTTATTTAAACATGACATAATTTAAAAACATAATGTTTCATAGATTTCACAGGGCATATTACATAGTTTCATAAATCATTAATGTGATATTCTTCACAGAACAATGAGTTGTGCGAAAGCCCTTAATTAACACCCAACGCGTTTCGGAATAAAACAATATTTTTTTCCTTCTTCAGGGATGTAGCAAAAAAAGAGCAGTTCGTCTAAAACAGATTAGAATATAAGATAATAAGTCAAATTATCATATCTTCTATGTGTGTGAATATGCATATCATCTAATCATGATTGGGTGGGGATAAATCACTTACTTATATGCTAGATTAGGTTCCTTTAAAAATCCAAAACTGGAATGATATTGCCCATTATTGCTGGTGCAATTATCGTAGAAGGCATCAGGGTTGATACTGAATGGTGTCAGTTAGTAGTGGTCCCACTATAGTGGGATATGGTGTCTCACCTATCCCCATCCCTCCCGGATGCGTGCAGGCCAAGGCGACTACTGAGGCAAAACAGGAAGGATCCCCTAGGAGTGGCATAATATAACAGAGTAAATTTTGATGGCAGAAAAAGTAAATAGCTATAAAGATAAAAATGTATATAGTCTGTCACAAGAAGGAATTGTATTTAATATCCTCTGGGTATCTAATTTGTCCCAAGAATAAAATATACAAAACAAAGATGAAGCTATACTTATGTGCTATACATAAATTATATCCATATAGGAGGTGATAAATCAAAAGATGTCGTAGCATTGTCATAGCATTGTGTCTGATTCTAATATAAGGTATGTATATAGTATTCAAATATCATTGAGGAATACCCATATAAATGAGCATAGCACAATGCACTTGAAAATGCTGGATCTTAGTGTTTTTGCTTAATAGCTTGCATAGCTTGTTCCGTAGAAGCAATCATGTGTATAGCTGCTGGTCTGCCACTGACATGGCGGTTTAGAAGGAGATATGTAAGAACAGGATGTTGTAGAAAAAATAAAGATTAAATAAAAAATAAATTAATTAGTTAGATGTTTTGTATAAACATTTATTAAACATACCGTGTAAATATGTGGCCAGTTCATGTATATAAGTAAATGCTTTAGAGGAGAGTTGCCACAGAGCCATCAAGGAGGATTATAGTACATAATATATACATAGAGGGTTTTGCTTACCTATTTAACTCAGATTTAAAGTTTGCCAGCCGCACATCCCAGCGTCCAGCGTGCACAACGCCTTGGCTGGGAATGAGAGGATCTGGCTTTTTGTACATGTAGAAGCCCAATCAGCTGACGCTGATTGGGCTTCTACATGTACAAACAGCCAAAAATGAATTGTAATGTCACTAAACTCACAAATTAATAAAAATGGACATGAGGTTAGTCATCATAAAAATATATATCAAGAGTCCAATGCAGTATACAGGAACCAGCAGTCCCTAAATAAATAGTTCATAGAGTACCAAAACAGTGTGTAAACACTGATAATATCCGCTGCATAAACTCAAAGGTAACATGTAAATAGTTCATTGCATCAAGAGGACAATAATTGCAGTCAGGGAATGTAATTCTTCAGGAGTGCACATATCCAACTAGACCATCACCATATCACCGCGTGAATAACCCTTATGGATGTGAGCTTACCAGAGGTAAGACAAAGACAAGCCTGTCCTCTCCTTTACTCTTTCAGATCAGCTCCTCCACCACCGAATTCCCTCTGTCCTCCTCAGTCAGGATCTCCTCCATCCTCTTCTCGAACACCGGGCGATCTTCTCCAGCGAGAGATCTTCTCTGAGAGGCTGGGGGGACCACATCTTTCTATACACCTAAGATTGATTGCTGGCACCGGAATTCTTTGATGAACTCTTTCACTTGTTTGAATTGAGATTGTCACAATTTGAATTGCATCGTCTATGGGACCTTTTTTTATTGAGAACACTTTGGTTTTACTATATTAAGCACGTTTGCTTGATTCACATTGGATCCTAATGGTTATCTTATATTTTCTTTACACTTCTGTGAAGTTTTGCATGTTATCATATTTATATACTTGTTCATTTCTACTCTATATTGATGTTGCACAGATTGCACTTTTTCACCTTATTTTTTGAAATTGATATTTGTAAACTTTAGGGTGTTTTATTATTTATTGCCATTTTTATTCATTTGTATACATATTTATTTGCACAATGGTGTCAAGAATTTATTGGTGGGCACCTTATCAATTTCTTATGTTTTCTTGATCATATTTTTTAGAAAAGTATTATTTAACCACTTGAGTCCTGCACCATTATGCTGCCTAAGGACAAGAGGTCTTTTTCCAATTTGGCACTGCGTCGTTTTAACTTACTAAATGCTGTACCCAAACGAAATTTGCGTCCTTTTCTTCCCACAAATAGAGCTTTCTTTTGATGGTATTTGATCACCTCTGCGGTTTTTATTTTTTGCGCTATAAACGGAAAAAGACCGAAAATTTTGAAAAAAAATGATATTTTCTACTTTTTGTTATAAAAAAAATCCAATAAACTCAATTTTAGTCATACATTTAGGCCAAAATGTATTCGGCCACATGTCTTTGGTAAAAAAAAATGTCAATAAGCGTATATTTATTGGTTTGCGCAAAAGTTATAGCGTCTACAAACTAGGGTACATTTTCTGTAATTTACACAGCTTTTAGTTTATGACTGCCTATGTCATTTCTTGAGGTGCTAAAATGGCAGGGCAGTACAAACCCCCCCAAATGACCCCATTTTGGAAAGTAGACACCCCAAGGAAATTGCTGAGAGGCATGTTGAACCCATTGAATATTTTTTTTTGTCCCAAGTGATTGAATAATGACAAAAAAAAAAAGATATTTACAAAAAGTTGTCACTAAATGATATATTGCTCACACAGGCCATGGGCCTATGTGGAATTGCACCCCAAAATACATTCTGCTGCTTCTCCTGAGTATGGGGATACCACATGTGTGGGACTTTTTGGGAGCCTAGCCGCGTACGGGGCCCCGAAAACCAATCACCGCCTTCAGGATTTCTAAGGGTGTAAATTTATGATTTCACTCTTCACTGCCTATCACAGTTTCGGAGGCCATGGAATGCCCAGGTGGCACAAAACCCCCCCAAATGACCCCATTTTGGAAAGTAGACACCCCAAGCTATTTGCTGAGAGGCATATTGAGTCCATGGAATATTTTATATTTTGACACAAGTAGCGGGAAAGTGACACTTTTTTTTTTTTTTTTTTGCACAAAGTTGTCACTAAATGATATATTGCTCACACAGGCCATGGGCATATGTGGAATTGCACCCCAAAATACATTTAGCTGCTTCTCCTGAGTATGGGGATACCACATGTGTGGGGCTTTTTGGGAGCCTAGCCGTGCACGGGACCCCGAAAACCAATCACCGCCTTCAGGATTTCTAAGGGTGAAAATTTTTGATTTCAATCTTCACTGCCTATCACAGTTTCGGAGGCCATGGAATGCCCAGGTGGCACAACCCCCCCCCCCCCAAATGACCCCATTTTGGAAAGTAGACACCCTAAGCTATTTGCTGAGAGGCATGGTGAGTATTTTGCAGCTCTCATTTGTTTTTGAAAATGAAGAAAGACAAGAAAAAACATTTTTTTTTCTTTTTTCAATTTTCAAAACTTTGTGACAAAAAGTGAGGTCTGCAAAATACTCACTATACCACTCAGCAAATAGCTTGGGGTGTCTACTTTCCAAAATGGGGTCATTTGGGGGGGTTTTGTGCCACCTGGGCATTCCATGGCCTCCGAAACTGTGATAGGCAGTGAAGAGTGAAATCAAAAATTCACGCCCTTAGAAAGCCTGAAGGCGGTGCTTGGTTTTCGGGGTCCCGTGCGCGGCTAGGCTCCCAAAAAGTCTCACACATGTGGTATCCCCGTACTCAGGAGAAGCAGCAGAATGTATTTTGGGGTGTAATTTCACATATTCTCATGGCATGTTTGAGCAATATATCATTTAGTGACAATTTTGTGCAAAAAAAAAAAAAAATTGTCTCTTTCCCGCAACTTGTGTCGCAATATAAAATATTCCATGGACTCGACATGCCTCTCAGCAAATAGCTTGGGGTGTCTACTTTCCAGAATGGGGTCATTTGGGGGGGTTTTGAACTGTCCTGGCATTTTATGCACAACATTTAGAAGCTTATGTCACACATCACCCACTCTTCTAACCACTTGAAGACAAAGCCCTTTCTGACACTTATTGTTTACATGAAAAAGTTATTTTTTTTTGCAAGAAAATTACTTTGAACACACAAACATTATATATTTTTTTAAAGCAAATGCCCTACAGATTAAAATGGTGGGTGTTTCATTTTTTTTTCACACAGTATTTGCGCAGCGATTTTTAAAACGCATTTTTTGGGGAAAAAATACACTTTTTTAAATTTTAATGCACTAAAACACACTATATTGCCCAAATGTTTGATGAAATAAAAAAGATGATCTTAGGCCGAGTACATGGATACCAAACATGACATGCTTTACAATTGCGCACAAACGTGCAGTGGCAACAAAATAAATACATTTTTAAAATCCTTTAAAAGCCTTTACAGGTTACCACTTTAGATTTACAGAGGAGGTCTACTGCAAAAATTACTACACTCGATCTGACCTTCGCGGTGATACCTCACATGCATGGTGCAATTGCTGTTTACGTTTGACGACAGACCGCCGTTTGCGTTCGCCTTAGCGCGAGAGCAGGGGGCGACAGGGGTGCTTTTTTTTTTTCTTTATTATTTTTTTGCTTTTTTATCTCATTTTTAAACTGTTCCTTTCATATTTTTTTTTAATCATTTTTATTGTTATCTCGGGGAATGTAAATATCCCCTATGATAGCAATAGGTAGTGACAGGTACTCTTTTTTGAAAAAATTGGAGTCTATTAGACCCTAGATCTCTCCTCTGCCCTCAAAGCATCTGACCACACCAAGATCGGTGTGATAAAATGCTTCCCCAATTTCCCAATGGCGCTATTTACATCCGGCGAAATCTAAGTCATAAAATGCTCGTAGCTTCTGGTTTCTTAGGCCATAGAGATGTTTGGAGCCACTCTGGTCTCTGATCAGCTCTATGGTCAGCTGGCTGAATCACCGGCTGCATTTTCAGGTTCCCTATTGAGACAGGAGAGCCAGAGAAAAACACGGAAGACGGTGGGGGGGGGGCATTCCCTCCCACGGCTTGTAAAAGCAGTCTAGAGGCTAATTAACCACTAGGATTGCTTTTACATGAAAGCCGACCGCTGGCTGAAAAGAATGATACCAAGATGATACCTAAACCTGCAGGCATCATTCTGGTATAACCACTCAAAGTTGTGAATGGCGTACCTGAAGACAAAAAAATGGTTAACAATAAAGCACAGTAAACGGTAAAGTATAAAAAATTGCATACCTGAAAAGCAAACATGATAAAACATAATAACAATAAAACATTGCAGAATAGAATACAGTAAAAAAGAGCAGAACAATAGAGAGAATAGAGAGAGAGAGAACAATAAAACGACAACTATTTTTTTTTATTTTATATATTTTTTTTTTTTACACTTTTTTTTGTAACTGTAACTTTTATAACTGTAACCGGTTCCAGGTTTGGGTCTCTCAAAATGCGATGGCATCTTGGGAGACCCTGTGAAAGTGTGCCTAGTCTGTGGAATGCTGTACCCTACGCTAATACTCAACTAGTGTATAGTAGCGTTCAAAACATTCACCAATGCAAAGACCAGGATTGTCAGGACAGGAGGGACAATAATAGCGGGTGTCACGCCTATATCCGCGCTAGCTGCAGACACAACATCTTTTTTGGGGGGGTTTGTTGGGTAGGGGTACTCGGGAGGACATAAAGAAAATGCCTCTCATGCAGCCGACTGCATTTGGTTGGGGATGTGAATGGGGGAAGTACGGGCGCTGCAGAAGTGGTGGGTTCCCAATTAGGATTGGCGAATGCAGCAGGAAGGGCATTATGGGCACGACGGGCCTGTGTTTGTCTTTTTGGTGGCAGCGGGACACTACTTGTGCTTGCCACCTCACCAGCTTGAACTGCACTTATGGGACTCGCCACGTCACCAAGTGTTACTGCAGTGCTGGTTTGACTACAACCGGGGTGTACTAGGCCACTGGTGCTTGCCAGTTCACCAAAACGCTACCAAAAAAACGGTTAGCGATTGCAGGGATCAGGCCTGACTCTGCGAACGCTGCAGTTATGCGTTTAGTCTTTTGTAAGTGACAGTGATCGATCGATACTGCACTTGGGTGGGCTGGCCAGGCGGAGGGGCAAAACGCAGGTGCTAGCAGGTATCTGTGCTGATCCCGCTAACACTGCATTTTTGGGAACCCTAAACTGCTGGGGACGCTAGTATAGATCTGATCGGATCAGATATTGATCCGTTCAGATACTATACCACTAAGGGAGGTGTACGGTGCGTGCGTGGGTGTTAGCGGTACTGGCGCTAACCTGACACTGCCTGGGGCTGGTGCTTGCCAGTTCACCAAAATACTACCAAAAAAACTGTTAGCGATCGCAGGGATCAGGCCTGACTCTGCGAACGCTGCAGTTATGCATTTAGTGTTTTGTAAGTGTCAGTGATCGATCGATACTGCACTTGGGTGGGCTGGGCTGGGCCGGGCGGAGGGGCAAAACGCAGGTGCTAGCAGGTATCTGGGCTGATCCCGCTAACACTGCGTTTTTGGGAACCCTAAACTGCTGGGGACGCTAGTATAGATCTGATCGGATCAGATATTGATCCGATCAGATACTATACCACTAAGGGAGGTGTACGGTGCGTGCGTGGGTGTTAGCGCTACTGGCGCTAACCTGATGCTGCCTGGGGCTGGTGCTTGCCAGTTCACCAAAATACTACCAAAAAAACTGTTAGCGATCGCAGGGATCAGGCCTGACTCTGCGAACGCTGCAGTTATGCGTTTAGTGTTTTGTAAGTGACAGTGATCGATCGATACTGCACTTGGGTGGGCCGGGCGGAGGGGCAAAACACAGGTGCTAGCAGGTATCTGTGCTGATCCCGCTAACACTGCATTTTTGGGAACCCTAAACTGCTGGGGACGCTAGTATAGATCTGATCGGATCAGATATTGATCCGTTCAGATACTATACCACTAAGGGAGGTGTACGGTGCGTGCGTGGGTGTTAGCGGTACTGGCGCTAACCTGACACTGCCTGGGGCTGGTGCTTGCCAGTTCACCAAAATACTACCAAAAAAACTGTTAGCGATCGCAGGGATCAGGCCTGACTCTGCGAACGCTGCAGTTATGCATTTAGTGTTTTGTAAGTGTCAGTGATCGATCGATACTGCACTTGGGTGGGCTGGGCTGGGCCGGGCGGAGGGGCAAAACGCAGGTGCTAGCAGGTATCTGGGCTGATCCCGCTAACACTGCGTTTTTGGGAACCCTAAACTGCTGGGGACGCTAGTATAGATCTGATCGGATCAGATATTGATCCGATCAGATACTATACCACTAAGGGAGGTGTACGGTGCGTGCGTGGGTGTTAGCGCTACTGGCGCTAACCTGATGCTGCCTGGGGCTGGTGCTTGCCAGTTCACCAAAATACTACCAAAAAAACTGTTAGCGATCGCAGGGATCAGGCCTGACTCTGCGAACGCTGCAGTTATGCGTTTAGTGTTTTGTAAGTGACAGTGATCGATCGATACTGCACTTGGGTGGGCTGGGCGGAGGGGCAAAACGCAGGTGCTAGCAGGTATCTGGGCTGATCCCGCTAACACTGCATTTTTGGGAACCCTAAACTGCTGGGGACGCTAGTATAGATCTGATCGGATCAGATATTGATCCGTTCAGATACTATACCACTAAGGGAGGCGTATGCTGCGTGCGTGGGTGTTAGCGGTACTGGCGCTAATCTGACGCTGCCTGGGGCGACGCATATCACCGCCGGGCGATCAGGGGGCTAAACCTTTGTTCGGTAATAAACGGCGGGTGCCCTGACACTATAAAAAATAAACGAACTAACCAGCGTCACCCGTAACACTTATATGGTGATCAGTGGTGAAAGGGTTAACTAGGGGGCCATCAAGGGGTTAAAACATTTATTCGGTAGTATATGGGGGTCCCTGTCGCTATAAAACGCTGACGGCGAACCTAAATATTTGCGTCCCTAACTAGCGTCACCAGCGACACTAATACAGCGATCAGAAAAATGATCGCTTAGCGACACTGGTGACAGGGGGTGATCAAGGGGTTAAAACTTTATTAGGGGGGTTAGGGGGTATCCTAGACCTAAAGGGGGGTAATACTAACTGTCCCAACACTGTAACTGTCACAAACTGACACCAATGCAGTAATCAGAAAAAAAAAAAAACTGCTGGTGTCAGTTTGTGACAGGGGGGGGGTGATTGGGGGGGATCGGGGGGGGATCGGGGGGGGGGGATCGGGGTGTTTTGTGTGCCTGGCATGTTCTACTGTGTGTGTGTAGTGTTGTGCACTCACATACCTGTCTTCTCTCCTCGGGCCGGAACGGAAATTACCGAGCCGAGGAGAGATGACATCATTTCCTTTGCTGCTGTTTAGCATACAGCAGCAAAGGAATGATTCGATTGGCCGGCGGCGATCGCGAGGGGGGGGCCACAAACGGATGGCCTCCCCCTCACCTCCAATCGCCGTGGGACAAAAGACGACCGCCTCGGGCACCGATCAGACCCCCCACCCGCGGAAGGCAAATCACGTACATGTACGTGATTTTGCCTGTCCGTGCCACCTTGCCGACGTACATCGGCGTGAGGCGGTCGTCAAGTGGTTAATTTCATTTAATATTAGAAGATGTTTTCTCCTGGATAATATCTATCACCCTTTGAGAGGCTCCACTAATGGTCGTTTTGGGAGTGGGCTATTTTGGATCCATTTATTGAAGTAACAATGATTTGCTTTAATCTTTGGTTACACAATACGATGGAAGATTAATGGTAAAGACACAATTATTGATTGGATTTTCCGTATTGAATTTCCATTTTACTTGGTTGTTTTACATTCCTAGTTGATTTGAGTAAGCGCCACATATTTTACCATTTTGTAGATTTCCTTTTATTGGTGTGTGGCAGCTATATCAGCTAGCTTTTTTAGTTTTTTGATTTTTTGCCCGTGTTTTGTGGTTTGCGCATTAGTATTCGTTACCATCTAATAAGTACAGGTTCCATTCCTAGTCCTCCCATATTAAGCTGTAGACATAAAGGAGCACTCTGTAGATAAGACTAGGAAGTTCGGACTGCTATAGGATCTGTTTCCTTCTGGCTCTCCTCAATAGAGAGGTATGTGCTAAAGAGCAATGACCTCCATGCCACTAGGCCGGGGTCTAGCCGGGATACCCCCTTAGCTGTCGGAAGTTCAGCTCACTTGCACACATAACTCGCATACATTACATTTTATTTGTTGTATTTTGCCACAGGGCTGTGAGATACCACAAGCTAAGCCAACCGAATGCTTCCATGAAGGAGTTGCAAGTAGAGATGTCAGGGCTCACAGGAGCATGAGGAATCGGTTGCCCCTCCGGCACTCCAGTCCCTTATAGAAAGGTAATTATAAAAAGCCCCTTCTAAAAAGCTAAATTTAGTGTTAATGGTGTAAAGGCCTCCTGGAAGCCTAATTGTTTTTGACCCAGATAAAGGGAAGACGATCTTCAGAAGGAAACAGCATGTGGGCTAAGAGAAGTTAAGTATGTTTCAACAGGTTCCAATGTATGGATAACATCAGTAACACACTCGGGATCAGCCAACAAGAAATGGAATTTAGACATCCGCAGAAGTCCCAGCCAAAAGGAGCATTAGAGCACTAAGCAGTAGACAGGAACTGTAAGCAGTGGTGGATGTGCCAACAAGAATGCAGAAGGGCCAGAGTGTGGGACTATTCACAGAGCTGGCTGTCTTGGGCTCAGCGGTCTGTCTTCTCATGAGCCGATGAGGGCGAAGATCCGGGGCCACGGTCTGTGATATCATCCGAGCCTCTCCTCGATGAGTTGGAGGAAGATCTACGGTGCTTCTGGCGGTTGCGTTGCAAGCGGGGAGTCCCCTTATGTTGTGTAGAGATCCAGGGTTCCGGTTGCATGAAGTAACTGTATCACTCTGGTATAGCAACCACCGGGATACCCAAGGTGTCACAGAAAGCTTGTAGATCCATTGGTGTACGCAAGAGGGCCGTACGGTTTCCCACTGTCACTGCCAAACAGAAAGGTATTTTCCAGGCATACATAATATTTCTGCACCGCAAAACGTTGTGCAGGGGGTGGAGCTCCCTTCTATGCTGAAGTGTGATAGCAGATAGATCTTGGAAAATTTGTATGGGAGAGCCTTCATGTTGCAGCTGTCCTTGGTTGTGAGCTAACCAGGCAAAATATTGTATCCCTAGGAGGATCACCATCCCAACCTCTGGGCCTAAGGGCCCTGTGACATCTCTCCATTTCTATGGGAGCATCTGGAGGTCTGCCAAGGAGTGTATTGCATATTGTCCACACCACTAGTTGTAACTGAGGGCCTACTATTGTTTCTGGGATCCCCTTAATTCGCAGGTTGCGCCACTGGCCCCTATTATCAAGGTCTTTGATGTGGCGATGCATCTCAATGAGATGCTGGGCATGTGTATCAGTGACCTGCTGTACCTGCCTTATAGCTGCTCCATGAGTCATGGCCGCCGATTTCACAGTCTCTAGGTGGGAGGCCACAGCTCTTAGATCAGTTTTCAGATCTGATATTGTGGCGGTTAGTGTGTTTTTTATGCCCCTTTGCCACTAGCTGCAGATCTGCCATGCTGAGAAGCGGGGATGGCTATGGAAGATGCCTGCTGGCGTTTGGATGTTCCCTAGGATCGGGTGCATTGGGCTGACTGAGCTGACTGGTAGCATTGTGGCTTGAGGTCCGGGTAGAGGCCTGTGAGTCAGCTTGCTGAGAGCAGAATATCGCCGGAATGGCCCCACTGAGCTGCGTGGTTGGGTCCACCTGGGAGCAGGTGGCAGAACTGCTTGTCCCGGCCATCTCCTCACTGGTGAGTCCAAGCTGTTTCGCTTATGGAAGCTGAGAAGTTAGCCCTAGATGCTCTGGATATTATTAATCTGGGTTTTCAGAATTGTGTTGAACTGGCCTCGGTTCGGGTGGGGTGCCAGGCTCAATATATATGAGCCTGGCGTGTGGGACAGTTTTTATTGTTCTTTGGTATTTACTCAAGCTGTAATGGCTGAGTAAAATTGTAGGTTTTGGTATAAGCTGGTATTTATTTAAATATTTATTAAATATTATTGGTGCTTTATATATATAGATATATATCTATATATATAGATTTATTTATATATATATTGGATTAATATTTTATTGCCAATAATAAAAGGCCACGGTCAGTTCAATCCAATTATTGGTGTTTTGAGTGTTTTTTGATTGATTTGTATATTTGTAAAGGTTCTGTCTACAGTCCCATATTTCCTTGTCAAAATAGTTTTATTGAGTACGGAGATTATGTACAGATAACATTGAATAATAACATACATTCAGTATAAGGAAGCTCATTTACAAATAAAGAATAGTTAATTCATTAATAATATCGTAAAACAAGACAATATATTCTAACACAAGGCAATATATTTTAAAAGGAAATAAAGAAATAGGAGAGAAAAAGAACTTTGGAGTCTTTGTCCATTTCAAAAGAATAGAATTAAATGAGTTATGTAAGTTCTGCTACATCGTTTGCCTTGTTTTATTTCTATTTCTAGACAATAATTGAGATTATTATTTAAATATCAATTAGAGCTTCAATATCATAGAATAATATAGTATAAGGAAAAGAAAGGATAGAAAGTATATTAGGAAGGGGAGAAGAGAAGAAGGTTAAGGGAAAGAATCCGCGAGGTCAGGCCGAAAGTCACCACAACAACTAGGGCTGAAATATAGCCTATATCTTGTTATCACAACTACCATGGCAGTAGAACACTCTTGTCTAGGGTTGGCATGGAATATGTAATCCAAGGCTGCCATATTACCTCAAATCTGGGGATCGTGTCCAATTCTATAGCTTTCATCTTGGCATGAGTCATATAGTAATTCATTTTAGCTTTTGCTTCATTTATATCTAATGTTGGTGATTTCCAATATTTTGCTAAAGTCTGTTTAGCTGCTGTGAAGAGATATACCAACAATTGGAATTGGGTATGCGTTATGAATTCAGGTTTTAAGTTGAGAAGGGCCATTGCTGGATCGAAAGGGATTGTTTTCCCAATAAGGTTAGTTGCAATGTTAAAAATTCCCCTCCAGAATATTTGAGCTAATGGACACGACCACCAGATATGAAGGTATGTGCCAGGGTCCAAACAACCCCGAAAACATTGCTCCGAATAATTTTGCACATATTTTGCTACTCTAGTAGGTACTAGATACCAGCGTGTTAAAACTTTATAATTAGCCTCAACCGCCAATATATTAGGGGAAGCTGTTTTTGTTGTTGACCATATTTGTTTCCAATCTGAATTATCAAAAGTACGCTCAAGGTCCTCTTCCCATGTCTGGACATAGGATAATTTGTCTTTACTGGAATGAACCAACAGGTGAGAATATATAGTAGAGATTGTGCCTCTAGCATGCGGATCTTTTTTACAAACTTCTTCGAAACTAGTCATATGTGTTAATGGGGATGTGGTAGACACTAAGGGTGCAAAGAAATTTTTAATTTGGAAGTATCTAAATAATTCCGACTGCGGTAGACCATATCTCTCACAAAGGGTTGAAAAAGGGATGAATGATAAGGAATGTACAAATTTATACATACACAGTACGTCTCTAGATACCCATTCTTTAAAGGAATTAGGGAATATCCATGCTGGATAGAAAGCAGGATTTTTATAGAATGACAACATCGGGTTATGAGATGATTGTAAATGGTTATTCTTTTTGAATCTATCCCAAAGGGAAATGTAGTGTTTAGTAATTGGATTCTTTAGGTCTATGCGATCTTTTGGAGTGATCCATAGTAAGTTTGATATTGGAATAGGATTGAATTCTGTGGCTTCAATATGTATCCATAAAGGGGTCTCCTGATACGCAAGATATTTAGCCAGGCTTGCTATGTGTGCAGCCCTATAGTAATAAGCAAAATTAGGGCAACCTAGGCCTCCGTTTAATTTTGGGAGATATAGTGTATGTAGTTGTATGCGTGGTTTGGCGGAACCCCATATGTATGACGATGTTTTCCTTTGTAATATTCTTAGGTGATAAGCTGGAATAGGAATTGGTAATACTCTGAATAAGTACAGTAATTTCCGTAGTATCGTCATTTTTACCGCGTTGATTCTTCCGAACCACGATAATGGAAGATGAGACCATAATTTCATTAAGTTTGATAATTGCTTTAAAATTGGAGGGTAATTAACTGAAAATAGATCTGCTAATGATGCTGTAAAATGTATGCCTAAGTATGGGATTGATCTGTTTGACCATGTGAAAGGAAGACTAATTTTAGCTGAAGTCAGTTCAATGTTAGAAAGAGATATGTTCAATGCTAAACATTTTTTAGGGTTTATGTATAAACCAGAAATGTTAGCAAATTTATTGAGAATTGGGATTAGGTTTGGGCCTGACACTTGTGGAGATGAAAGAAATAGGAGGATATTGTCTGCAAACAAACAGAGCTTATGTTGAAATCCTCCCATTTCTATCCCTGTTATAGTGGGGTCAGATCTAATTACTAGTGCGAGTGGTTCTATTAGGAGGGTGAATATCAATGGGGATAGGGGACATCCTTGTCAATGTTGAAGAAGTCAGATTTATAACCTGCGTATTTGACATACGCTTTAGGTTTGTTATATAGAGCCGTAATCCAATTTATAAAATTTGGACCGAATCCCCATTTCTGCAAGGTATAATTCAAGTAAGGCCATGCAATAGAATCGAAAGCCTTCTTTATGTCAAGTGAGAGAAAGCAAACAGGTATGTGACGTTTTTTAGCTATGTGTGCCAAGAGGGTTGCTCTTCGTACATTGTCACCTGCCTGTCGGGAGGGCATGAAGCCTACTTGGTCACGATGTACGAGGGTACCAATGATCATATTAAGGCGGGCTGCTAGAATTTTTGCCAACACTTTAATGTCCATGTTCAACATGGATATGGGGCGATAATTTGTACATAGAGTATCATCTGAGTGAGGTTTAGGAATCATGCAGATGATTGCCAATAATGATTCTTGTCTAAAGGATTTATTATTTAATAGGTCATTAAACGCTTCAACAAGCATGGGTGAGATAATGTCTGTAAAAGTTCGATAATAAAGGGCTGTGAATCCATCTGGTCCCGGCCTTTTATTTATTTTTAATGTTTTAATAGCCTCTGCTACTTCATCGCTAGTTATGGGTTTTTCTATTGACAATTTTTGGGATTCTGTCATTTTGGGTAGGTTGATACGTGAAAAAAAGGCATCAGCTTCCTCAATGTTAGTTTTATTTGTCTCTGTGTATAGAGTTTTCAAATGAGAGCTAAATTTCTGTACGATTTTAAGAGGATTACTGGTGTATACATTGTCTGCTATTTTGAGTCTAATAGGTTTATAAGATTTGTTGATAGACTTTAATGCCCTTGCCATGAGAGTACTTGGTTTATTGGAATTCTTATAAAACATATGCTTAGTTTTCCTGAGGGATTTGTCAGCAGATTCAGTTAAGAAAAGATTATATTCTAGGCGGGCTTTCTCTAAGCGAATTTTCCCTTTCTGGTTAGGATTGTTTTGAAAAGCTACGAATGATGCATTAAATTCAGTTTCTAATTGTCTAGCCAATTTTATACGATCCCGTTTGAGTATACCTGCTTGTTGCTGAAGTATTCCTCTCAGAACTGGTTTGTGTGCCTGCCAAATTGTGAGTGAGGAGATTTCGTCACTTGTGTTATGTTCTATGTAGTCATTTAGAGCCTATTGGATTGTTAAACAGTGGGAGGGGTGTTTAAGTAGCACATCTGGAAGATACCATGAAGGGTCATGTCCCTTGGGTATAGTAGAAGCCAACGAGGTATAAACTGCATTGTGATCTGACCAGGGTATAGGGATAATTTTAGATAAAATTACTTCAGGAACCATCCCTATTGTTACAAAGATATGGTCTATGCGACTAAAAGTTTGATGTGGATTAGAAAAATATGTATAATTTCTTTTAGCTGGATTAGATTCTCTCCAAGAGTCAATCAAATTGTGCCTAGAAAGAAGTTGAGATAAAGACCTAGCATCTTGTGTTCGTGGTGGGGTATAAGGGGTTTTGTCAAGAAATGGAAGGAGGACCTGGTTGGAGTCCCCACATTTAAAAATTGATCCCATTTTGTGGGTGTTAATGATATTAAATAGGTGCGATAGAAAGGGTACAGAACGATAAATTGGTGCATAGTATGAGACCACCGTTACAGCTGTGTCCATAATGTATCCCATTAGAATTAGGTAGCGACCCTCAGGGTCTTTAATTTCTGAATGTAAGATAAATGGGGTAGAGCGATGAAACGCAATGAGAGTTCCACGTTTTTTAGTGAGCGCCGAGGCGGTGTAAACTTGGGGATAAGAAGTACTAAAAAATGTAGGGGTTGAAGTCGGGGTAAAGTGAATCTCTTGTAGACATACAATGTGTGCTTTTTTAGACTGAAATGACCGAAAGGCTTTTACTCGTTTCTGAGTTACATTAAGACCCTGGACATTCAGAGATAAAATATTTAAAGGAGCCATGGTAATTGAAACAAGAGTATGCGCTTACTAGTTGTCTGGGTGCAGCGACTATTCGGCCTGACCTGCGCGGATTTGAAACAAAGAGATAGATAGCCAGATCCATAGTAGGATAACTTAGAGAGGAAATAAGAAACAACAAAAATTATAAAGCATTTGAGTATAGTACAAATGTAAGTAGATTTGAAGAATACCCGAGTTGGTGTCAAGGACTTCCCAACAGGGGAAAGGAGGCCTTCGTCTGATCCCCATATATTACTATGGGAATCCGAGGAAGGCATGGTGAGGCACATGTGATTTCCGTGCATGGGGGAATCCGCCTTAAAAAGAAAGAAAATTTATCACAAAAATATGAAGATTGTAAAGTATAAAATTGTAAATTTAAGAGCCTGAGTTTCATATAATTGGTAATGTCTATTATTTTGAAGGGTACATGTTTATATTAAATATAAAGCGAATGGGAAAAAAATTGAATGGGAATAAAGGAGTGCAGTGATATCAGAAACATATTTGGATGTCCAACCAATATAAAAGGATAGGAAACCCTTTCCTTCCTATTGGGGTGACCAAAGAAATGTAAATTAAACTGTGAAATTAAGACTACTCAAAAACTGTATATATCAAATTAATGAAGAATTTTAAATAAACTTCAGTTAACCACTTGAGCCCCGGACCATTATGCTGCCTAAGGACCAGAGGTCTTTTTCCAATTTGGCACTGCGTCGCTTTAACTGCTAATTGCGCGGTCATGCAATGCTGTACCCAAACGAAATTTGCGTCCTTTTCTTCCCACAAATAGAGCTTTCTTTTGATGGTATTTGATCACCTCTGCGGTTTTTATTTTTTGCGCTATAAACGGAAAAAGACCGAAAATTTTGAAAAAAAATGATATTTTCTACTTTTTGTTATAAAATGTATTCGGCCACATGTCTTTGGTAAAAAAAATGTCAATAAGCGTATATTTATTGGTTTGCGCAAAAGTTATAGCGTCTACAAACTAGGGTACATTTTCTGTAATTTACACAGCTTTTAGTTTATGACTGCCTATGTCATTTCTTGAGGTGCTAAAATGGCAGGGCAGTACAACCCCCCCCCCCCCAAATTACCCCATTTTGGAAAGTAGACACCCCAAGGAAATTGCTGAGAGGCATGTAGAACCCATTGAATATTTATTTTTTTTGTCCCAAGTGATTGAATAATGACAAAAAAAAAATATTTACAAAAAGTTGTCACTAAATGATATATTGCTCACACAGGCCATGGGCCTATGTGGAATTGCACCCCAAAATACATTCAGCTGCTTCTCCTGAGTATGGGGATACCACATGTGTGGGACTTTTTGGGAGCCTAGCCGCGTACGGGGCCCCGAAAACCAATCACCGCCTTCAGGATTTCTAAGGGTGTAAATTTTTGATTTCACTCTTCACTGCCTATCACAGTTTCGGAGGCCATGGAATGCCCAGGTGGCACAAACCCCCCCAAAATGGCCCCATTTTGGAAAGTAGACACCCCAAGCTATTTGCTGAGAGGCATGGTGAGTATTTTGCAGTTCTCATTTGTTTTTGAAAATGAAGAAAGACAAGAAAAACCATTTTTTTTTCTTTTTTAAATTTTCAAAACTGTGGTTCACAAAGAAAAGACACGGCAGGGGGTGTAACCACCAGACGCCAGAACCGCCAGAGACATTAGATGAAAACCTGGTACATAACATTTCTTCTATTGTTTTGTCTAAAACTGAACTAAGTGTTTTGAATAAGGGTTTGGGCTTTTGCCCTAAAGAGAAAATGAATGATTTTGTACTTAAACAGGATTTATATAGATTTTTTAGACAATTAAGATTTAAAGCATACTATTCTGGTGTGGCCACTGCCACAACTAAAGAATTATCAATATTATCGATCAAAAACATGGGTTTAAAACCAAAAAGCACTAAAGTACCACCCACTTCATGTGCTGCTGTAGAGGTATATATAGAGAAAGTGGAAAATGACATAAAACGTTTTTTGTGTGACAGAGATAAGAGAGACCATATACCCCACAATCTAAATAGAGATGAGATTGCAGCGTTAAACTCCTTGTCAGTCCGGCATGATATCACTATCAAGCCGGCTGACAAGGGGGGAGCTATTGTGGTCATGGACACATCCATGTATGAAAATGAAATAATGAAACATCTGAGTGATACCCTTACTTATAAAAGACTTGATTGCTGTCCTGTTTTTAAAGTACAAAAAAGGATAAAAACAACTCTAACTAAGGCAGTTAAACAAAAAATCATTGATGATGAAACTATGGAGTTTTTGATATGTGAATATCCGGTTACACCGGTACTGTATATGTTACCAAAAATCCATAAAGACCCTAAAAATCCCCCGGGACGTCCCATTGTATCAGGGATGGAATCTGTGACAACACATCTAGCACAATACCTGGATAAGTGTTTGACACCATTGCTATTAAACACTAAATCATTTATAAGAGATACTACTGACTTTTTGTCAAAAATTCAAGATATAAACTTGTCATCAGATTCCATCCTGATATCATGGGACGTCTCTAGTTTATTTACTATCATTCCACATGATTTAGGAATAGAGGCATGTCAGCGATTGTTAATTCAATCAGGCATCTATAAAACCGAACAGATTTCATTTCTGCTTGACCTTTTGAAAATTACTCTTGAAGAGAACTATTTTCTTTTCAGAGATACTCATTTCTTGCAACTGAACGGAGCAGCGATGGGTTCAAATGTTGCACCCCCATATGCAAACGCATTTATGAATATGATAGAGACGTCCTTTATTTATGTCAATGATTTATTTTTAAAACATTGCCAATGTTGGTACAGATTTGTGGACGATATTTTCGCTATATGGGATGGCAACATGGAAAGCCTATACTTATTTGATAAATACATTAACTATTTAGTACCTGGATTAAAGTTCAACATTGAAATTGGTAAAAATGAGATCTCCTTTCTTGATACTCTTCTTAAATTGAACAATGGGCAGATTACTACCGACTTATATGTGAAACCCACAGATCGTAACCAATTGCTACATTTTAATAGCTTTCACCCCCCAAACGTTTTTTCATCCATCCCGAAAAGTCAGATGATGAGGGTGCAGCGGATCGTGAGTGACCCGCTGTGCCGTGATCAGAGACTTAATGAAATAAAAAACAAACTTATTAGTAGAAGATACCCGCAAGCTTTAGTTAATATCGATCATTCTAATACGGATAGTAATCGATCACCCCGAAAAGAAAACAAGAGAATCCCCTTTATTATGCAGTATCATCCCTTCTCCAACAAAATCAACCAAATTATCAAAAGACATTGGAATCTTTTAAGATCCAGTTACCCCATGGTACAGGAATTCTGGAATCCACCCATGTCCTCCTATAGAAAAGGTAGAACGATACGAGATCGATTGATTAAATCTGATCAACCTGTGGCTGCAGCAGCCAAACTAACCTTTCTGGGACCTAAAAATCTGGGATCGTATCCCTGCTTGTCATGCATACAATGTAACTCTATGATTAAAGGTAAATACTTTACACATCCACATAGGGGTTTCAACATCCCCATACGGGGTTACTACACATGCCAATCTTCATATGTAATTTATGCCATAAAGTGCCCGTGCGGTTTAGTTTATGTAGGGGAGACTACACAAAAAATTAAAGATAGGATAGCGAGACACAAATACTCAATACGAGATAAATTAACCCAATTACCGCTGGCGAGACACTTTTTGGAATTTGGCCACAATGTATCACAACTAAAGTATATGGTCCTAGAAGGTATTGAAAAAAATAGGAGAGGGGGCAACCGTGAATTGATTCTAAGAAAAAGAGAAGTATACTGGATACATTTTTTGAATACAATTGCTCCATATGGCTTAAATGTTGATTTGGATCTTTATTTATTTGTTTAACTGTTGGAATAAGCATGTGAAAGTAGCCAGATAAAATAACTTCATGATGGGGATATCTTTTTTGTTTTTGTTTTTCTTTTTTGTTTTTGTTTTTACTCATGAATGCAACATTTCCCTGCGTTTTTATAGGTATTCCAAATATTCTATAATGCAAGTGAAGAGAATGAGAGATTTGACACCTGTTGCTTATCCTTGCTCTAATGGCATGTTATAGATAAATATATGCATATATAGATGTTAAATGGTATGCGATTTGAACTAATTAGCCATATTGATTCCATATGTGAAGTACTTCACTTAACCTGTATTTAAATGAATGATTGGATTGAAACCCTCAGATGTGCTTCAATGGATCTTAGGAAGGGCGTAAGCTGACTAGCCCGAGACGTAATCCATCCATCCATCCATATCTGAATCTACTTGTGTCTGAAACTGTGTAGGCATTTCGTGCCTGTGATTTTGGATTATACTTGCTTTGTAAATCCCTGCTGAAGATATTGTGAAATAAAGCAAAGAAATTTTTAAGTGCAGCAACCTCTTGGACTCTTTTTCTATATATATATATATATATACATCTACATATACATATACATACACACATACAGAATAAAAAATACATATACATATATATATACATATATAATAATTTAATCAGTCCACCATATAATAGGGATTGTTTAGGTGTTCAGAAAGCATAAATATTGTCTGAACACTTACCATACCATGTTTCTAAAATAAAAAATACCAAAAAAGCCATTGAGAAACAAAAAAGGAGCCACATATACATACACACACATATACATACATATATATACATACACACATGCATAAAAAAATTAAAAAATATATATAGATAATATTTTAATCAGTCCTCCATACATTAGGGACTATTTAGGTGTTCAGAAAGTAAAAATATTATCTGAACATATACCATACCATGTTTCTAAAAAAAAAAAAAAAAAAATTTATAAAAGAAAAAAAATATATATATATATAAATAAATAAATAAATAAAATAAAAACTACCAAAAAAGGAACCCAAAATCATAATAAAAATTGTGTTATTTAATTATAAACTTATACCAATAAGGTATAAATTAATCAATTAGATAATCTAGTTCATAGTGTATGTCCAATTGCTCACTAGTGAGCTAGATGGAGTATTCGTTTTTGGTTTAGGAAGAGTATTCAAAAATGTAATTACAATTCTGTTCTCCCAATAGGTGCTGTCATAGCTGCAATGGCTATATTATATAAGTGCATATTACTCAGTCCATGGCGTCATCTTGTTCTTGTTGTGAGGATGCGAATCGTCCTCTTTTGTGTGTATGATGGTTTCCATTTTTTGTCTCAGAGGAGGATGTTTTCTGAATGGAGGAGGCAGAAGCTGATTTCCTACGTGAGGTGGAGGCTATAGTTGTACCATCAATCAATTTGAGGTCTTGGAGTACATGTTGTAGTTCTTCAGGAGTTTTGCATGCGAATCTGGTCCCCTGGTGGGTGAATTTTAGGCAGAACGGGAAGCCCCATTGATACTTAATGGCATGACGTTGAAGTTCCAGTAGATGAGGCTTCATTGCATGCCTCTTAGATATTGTTAACTGGGATAAGTCAGCAAATAGTTGATAACTATGTCCCTGAAATGTTAGATTATTTTTCCCTTTAGCAGCTTCTAGAAGTTGTTCTTTTGAACGAAAAAAATGAAATTTTGCTATAATATCCCTGGGGGGGCCATCAGTTTTTTTGGGCATAAGTGCCCTATGTACTCTGTCCATTTCAAGCCTTTCCACCGAAATGCCAGGTAGTAATTCTTGGCATAATGCTGTGATTGTTGATTGCAGATCTGTGATTGATTCTGGTAAGCCTCTGAATCGCAAATTTGATCTTCTGGCGCGATTCTCATAGTCCTCCAGTCCATTCTGTAAAATAATATTTTCCTCTTTGAGGACATCTATTTCAGAGAAAGCATCCTGTGTAGAATTTTCTATAGCTTCCATTTTCATTTCCAATGATTCGGTGCGTCTCCCCAGTTCTCTGATCTCTCTAGTCAGATTACTAGTAATTTGCTCTGATGTTTGTTGTAATGCCGCGTACACACGGTCGGACTTTCTAGAAAGCTAGGTCCGACGTACTTGCCGCCAGACTTCCGGCGGACTACCGCCGGACTTTCTGAACGGCCGGACTTGCCTACACACGGCCGGACTTTCCGGAATCCGGTCTTCCCGACGGACTTTCAGAACGAACGGACTTTCCCACACACGGACAAGTCCGTTCATTTTGAACGTGACTTTGGTACGACGGGACTAGAAAAGGAATTCAATCTCGCCGCTTTTTTTTGCGAGATTGAAACCTTGCGAGCCCCGTCGCAGGCCCTTAGGTCTGGTATGGATTATAAAGGGGAACCCCTACGCCGAAAAAACGGCGTGGGGTCCCCCTAAAATCCATACCAGACCCCGATCCGAGCACGCAGCCTGGCCGGTCAGGAAAGGGGGTGGGGACGAGCGAGCGCCCCCCCCCCTCCTGAACCGTACCAGGCCGCATGCCCTCAACATGGGGGGGTGGGTGCTTTGGGGGAGGGGGGCGCCCTGCGCCCCCCCCCCAAAGCACCTTGTCCCCATGTTGATGAGGACAAGGGCCTCTTCCCGACAACCCTGGCCGTTGGTTGTCGGGGTCTGCGGGCGGGGGCTTATCGGAATCTGGGAGCCCCCTTTAATAAGGGGGCCCCCAGATCCCGGCCCCCCACCCTATGTAAATGAGTATGGGGTACATGGTACCCCTACCCATTTACCTAGGTAAAAAGTGTCAGTAATAAAACACAACACAGGTTTTTAAAATAATTTATTAAACAGCTCCGGGGGGGGGGGGGTCTTCTTCCGTCTTCGGGGGTCCCTCCGGTTCATCTTCTCCCGGCGTCCGGTTGGTTCTTCTCCGCTCTCCGGCCTCTTCTCCCGGTGTCCCAGGTCTTCGGCCGGCCCCTCCGCTTTCTTCAGGTAGCTCTATTGCCAGCGGAGGTCCGGACTTCTGGGCTTCTTGGCTTCTTGTGTTCTCTTCTCTTCTCTTCCCCCAGATGTTGACACGACGCTCTCTCCGGCTGGACTGGTCTCTGAGGGCTGCGTTGTGACTTATATAGGCGGAGACCCCGCCCCCATATGATGTCACAGTCCCTGGGCATGCTGGGACTGTGACGTTTTAGGGGGCGTGGTCGACCACGCCCCCTAAAACGTCACAGTCCCAGCATGCCCAGGGACTGTGACATCATATGGGGGCGGGGTCTCCGCCTATATAAGTCACAACGCAGCCCTCAGAGACCAGTCCAGCCGGAGAGAGCGTCGTGTCAACATCTGGGGGAAGAGAAGAGAAGAGAACACAAGAAGCCAAGAAGCCCAGAAGTCCGGACCTCCGCTGGCAATAGAGCTACCTGAAGAAAGCGGAGGGGCCGGCCGAAGACCTGGGACACCGGGAGAAGAGGCCGGAGAGCGGAGAAGAACCAACCGGACGCCGGGAGAAGATGAACCGGAGGGACCCCCGAAGACGGAAGAAGACCCCCCCCCCCCCGGAGCTGTTTAATAAATTATTTTAAAAACCTGTGTTGTGTTTTATTACTGACACTTTTTACCTAGGTAAATGGGTAGGGGTACCATGTACCCCATACTCATTTACATAGGGTGGGGGGCCGGGATCTGGGGGCCCCCTTATTAAAGGGGGCTCCCAGATTCCGATAAGCCCCCGCCCGCAGACCCCGACAACCAACGGCCAGGGTTGTCGGGAAGAGGCCCTTGTCCTCATCAACATGGGGACAAGGTGCTTTGGGGGGGGGGCGCAGGGCGCCCCCCTCCCCCAAAGCACCCACCCCCCCATGTTGAGGGCATGCGGCCTGGTACGGTTCAGGAGGGGGGGGGGCGCTCGCTCGTCCCCACCCCCTTTCCTGACCGGCCAGGCTGCGTGCTCGGATCGGGGTCTGGTATGGATTTTAGGGGGACCCCACGCCGTTTTTTCGGCGTAGGGGTTCCCCTTTATAATCCATACCAGACCTAAGGGCCTGGTATGCCCCGCGCTCGCCGCAATAGGAAGATTTGTTTTTCCTATTGCAGCGAGCGCGAGATGCAGTAACCTGCTCCTCCGTCGTATCTGGTCCTTCGGACTAGCATACAGACGAACGGGCTTTCCGTCAGGAACTGAGTCCGGCGGAGGTACGACGTAAAGATTTGAAGCAGGCTTCAAATCTAAAGTACGTCGGATTTCCGCAAAAATCCGACCGAAACGGTCCGTCGGAAGTCCGATGGAGACCACACACGGTCGGACTTTCCGCCGGACTTTGTCCGGCGGCGTCCGTCGGACTTTTGCAGGTGAAAAGTCCGACCGTGTGTACGCGGCATAATGCTTTATGTAACATTTTTTCAAATTGTTTCAAAATGTTAGAAGGAATATCAGAGTTTTTTTGTGAAGAATGTAACATATTTGAATCAGGTTCAGAGTCAGAATCCCCTGAGGAGATAGCTTTTGGCTGCTTGGATTTGAGTTTCTTGTCTGAGGTAAAATTACCTGAGGAGACTGGCGCCTTTTTCATAGTATGTCTTGCCTGGGTGCCGCTATTAGAGCTAGTTTTGGTTTTATTCCTGGCACCTCCCAGCACCATTATTCTTGAATAATGTCCCCTCACCTCTAGGGTGAATAGTAACAAGATTTTTACCGTTTCTGTGTCCGTGGGCTGCCTTTATTTGCGGTTTATTCTCCCTCACAGAACGGAGCTCTAGCCCGGCATGTCTGTCGTGCTAGCCTCCCACACAGTGACTCATCTACAGTCCCATATTTCATCAACTGACAAACCCCCAGGGTAGTATACTTATTGACATGTAACTGTTAAGTTTCTAATATTGGCAAAATCAAACGCAAATGGTGGGAAAAGGAAAACTGACCACTCATAGTATATTAAGGCATTTTGAGTAGTCCTGTAGAAAGATTTTTGGCAAATCACTATAATTGGCATCTATAAGGCCACTATTATGTTGAAATGGATACATTGCATAACATTGTTTGTTGTCTTTATTTCTTTTCTACTAGGCTTTTTTACTGCTCTCTGTTATATAGTGAGCTAATTAGGGTAGGCCTTGATCCAAGGGATTCCCTTATTTTGCAGGGATTTCTTCTCACTTCCTGTTTTGGCTATGGGACAGGAAATTATGGGAAAAAAAAAAAGTTGTGTCTTTAGTTCTACTTTAACCTACCTGGCGGTATGATTATGTCAGATTATTGAATCTCAAAGCGGTACATTGTTTTGCATGGAAATTTGGCGTTTTATATTGCAGGCCTGTAGTTCTTAGTAATAACACACTTAAATCTGTCCAAACAAGAGTCTAGTAGACATCCTGAGTATGATAAAGTTTGAAACACGAAATCATAAATTTTAATATAATTAACTATAAATAATTATAACAAATAATAATATAATAATAATACATTTTATTCAATAATATAATCAAATCAAAAACACTGAAATTTTCTCAGTCGCAGAATTGTTGCTGTCGTCACTTTCAGTGTCTGATGATGAATTTCCCCACAAATCACTATCGCTCAATTCTGCAAGTATTGTATGTGTTATGTATTTTTCACTTTTTGAATTTGCCGCCGGGCTCCGCCCTCGTGCATCACAGCGCTCGCAGGGAACGGAGCCCGGAACAAAGGTGAATCAGGCGGATCATCCGGCGGAAGATACAGCGGGGGGACATCACAGGATCCTGGGGACAAGGTAAGTTGTACATGGATCCTGCGATGCATTCCTGAGTGTGTCTCAGGGTTACCGCTTTTGGTAGTGAAAATTCACCCTGAGCCACACTCAGGGAGGTTAATATAATACGTTAAGATCAGTCAATGAAGAAAAACCCTTATAACTTTCTGGAAGCCAAATAATTTAAGAATATGCTTGTCAGAAGTCTCTTTAAAGCATAAGTTCACTTTTTGTGCAGGTAAACAAATGTACATTTATTTAATTTTTAATTTTTTTTGGAGCCTGTAAACCATTGCTGGTGACATGCAGGTCTCCTGCAGGCCTGTCAGTGTATCTATGCCTGTATATCCCGAATGGACAAGCAGATACACTGACAGAAAGAATCAATAGATGTTGGCTTATAGTTCTCAATGAAGTGCCGTGGAGCGCCGTGGTAGTTCATTGCGAACTATAAGCATTTGCAAAGGATGTTGGTACTTATAGTCTATTCATTCACAGAACTCTGTGAATGAGTGACGCGGTGTATGGGCAGACCCCCGCATGGCCGCCCTGATTTAAAAAACTAATAGCTAGTACGGGAAACATCTCCCCTTACTGCTGTCATGGGGGGGGGGTCAAGCAGTAGTGTCTGCAACATTGGGAACATGTTACACCCTAAAAGTGGGTGGAACATGTACAGTACCTGACTGCGAGATTGTGTTTCCAGCGCGATCCCATCATGCTGGTTCTCGGCGACAGGGTAGTGTGCATGTCGCGCTGGCTCGCTCATCGAAAAAAGGAAAACTTTTGTTTTCCTTTCGTGATGAGCGACAGGCAGTGCTGACAGCTGTCTGGTATGAATCATGAGGGGGAACGCCGCGCCAAATTTTAAATTAAAAAACCGGCGTGGGTTCCCCCCAAAATCCATACCAGACCCTTGTCTGAGCATGCAGCCGGTCAGGAAAGGGGGTGGGGACAAGCGAGCAACCCCCTCCTGAACCGTACCAGGCTGCCTGTGGGCCCCCCCACCCCAAAGCACCTTGTCCCCATGTTGATGAGGACAAGGGCCTCTTCCCGACAGCCCTGGCCATTGGTTGTCGGAGTCTGCGGGCGGAGGGCTTATCAGAATCTGGGAGCCCCCTTTAATAAGGGGGCCCCCAGATCTCGGCCCCCACCCTATGTGAATGAGTATCGTACCCCTACCCATTCACCAAGGGAAAAAAGTGTCAATAACTAAAACACACTACACAGGTTTTTAAAGTAATTTATTAAGCAGCTCCAGGGGTCTTCTTCCGACTTCGGGGGTCTTCCTCCGACTTCTCTGCTCTCGCCGGCCTCTTCTCCCGGTGTTCGGCCTCTTCTCCCGGTGTTCGGCCTCTTCTCCCAGTGTTTGGCCTCTTCTCCCGGAGTTCAGCCTCTTCTCCCGGTGTTCAGCCTCTTCTCCGGTTCTTCTTCCAGGCCCCTCTGCTATCTTCTGCCACTCTTTTGCTAGTGGTGGCTCGGTCTTCTGCGCTGTCTTGTCCCCTCTTCTCTTCTTCCGATGTTGACACAACGCTCTCTCCCGCTGGAATGCTGTGTGCGAACTGCACAACCATTTATATAAGCGGTGACCCCGCCCCCTTGTGACATCACATTCCCAGCATGCGCTGGGACTGTGGCGCCATAAGGGGGTGGGGTCACCGGATGACTGTACCCGGTGACCACACCCCAATCCTATATAAGTGATCGCTCACCGTTCACACAGCATAACAGCGGGAGACAGCGTTGTGTCAACATCGGAAGAAGAAGAGAAGAAGCGAAGAAGAAGAGAAGAAGGAACAAGATGGCGAAGACCGGGCCACCACTAGGAAAAGAGCAGCAAAAGAGCAGAAGATAGCGGAGGAGACCGGCACAAGAACTGGACACCGGGAGAAGAGGCCGAACATCGGAAGAAGAGAAGAGGGGACAAGACAGCGCAGAAGACCGGGCCACCGCTAGCAAAAGAGCGGCAGAAGATAGCGGAGGGGCCCGGCAGAAGAACCGGACACCGGGAGAAGAGGCGGGAGAAGAACCGGACAACGGGAGAAGAGGCCAGAGAGAGCAGAGAAGTCGGAAGAAGACCCCCAAAGTCGGAAGAAGACCCTCGGAGCTGCCTAATAAATTACTTTTAAAACCTCTGTAGTGTGTTTTTTTATTGACACTTTTTTCCTAGGTGAATATGTAGGGGCACCAAGTACCCCATACTCATTCACACATGGTGGGGGCTGGGATCTGGGGGCCCCCTTATTAAAGGGGGCTCCCGGATTCTGATAAGTCCTCCGCCCGCAGACCCCGACAATCAACGGCCAGGGTTGTCGGGAAGAGGCCCTTGTCCTCATCAACATGGGGACAAGGTGCTTTGGGGGGGCCCGCTTGGCGCTGGCTCCCACGACGGGGCTCGCAGGTGTCAAATCTCGCTGATAACAGCGGCGAGATTAACACAATATTGGGGACACCTACTGTAACATGTTGCAAAAGGTAAACTTATCCTTTATGAAAAGAAAGGATCCATGTAGGACAGGGTGTCAAACTCAATTTCATCATGGGCTGCATCAGCAAAGGTATCTAATAGACTATATGAATTTATCCAGGTTTTTTCCCCCCAGAGAATAGGTGCAGAAACTCAACCCCCCCCACTGGAACCGCATATAAGGATGGGTGTGGCCAAATTGCACACATTAGTGGAGGTATCTTAAATGGGCAAAAATACCAAAAGTGCATTATGTGCAGAATCCAGAGAAGTGCTATGCTCAGATAGTTCAGGGATGCACTACATACTGCGTGCAAGGTTGAGGGGTGCGCTATGTACAGAGTGCAGTTTCATTCAGGGGTGCACTACATACAGAGTTCAGGGTTTAGAGTAGGGATGAGCCGAACACCCCCCGGTTCGGTTTGCACCAGAACCTGTGAATGGACCGAAAATTCGCACAAACGTTAGAACCCCATTGACGTCTATGGAACTCGAACGTTCGAAATCAAAAGTGCTCATTTTAAAGGCTAATTTGCATGGTATTGTCCTAAAAAGGGTTTGGGGACCCGGGTCCTGCCCCAGGGGACATGTATCAATGCAAAAAAAAGTTTTAAAAACTTCCGTTTTTTCGGGGTGCAGTGATTTTAATGATGCCTAAAGTAAAAAAAAAAGTGAAATATTCCTTTAAATATCGTACCTGGGGGGTGAGTAAGGTATGCCTGTAAAGGGGCGCGTGTTTCCCATGCTTAGAACAGTCCCTGCACAAAATTACATTTTTATAGGAATAAAAGTCATTTAAAACTGCTTGCGGCTTTAATGTAATGTCGGGTCCTGGCAATATGGATGAAAATCAGTGAGACAAACGGCATGGGTACCTCCCAGTCCATTACCAGGCCCTTTGGGTCTTGTATGGATATTAAGGGGAACCCCGCACCCAAATTAAAAAAAGGAAAGGCGTGGGGCCACCAGGCCCTATATACTCTGAACAGCAGTATACAGGCAGTACAAACAAGACAGGGCTGTAGGTTTGTTGTTAAGTAGAATCTGTTTGTAATTTTGAACGGGTACATTTTTAACGTGTTTAGCTCCAGCCAAAAAATCTATTTTAAGCTTTTTGGAAAACATAGGGAAGGGTTATCACCCCTGTGACATTTGTTTTGCTGTCTGTGCTCCTCTTCAGAAGATTTCATCTCACTTTCTGCCCCAAGGATTGGTGATAAAGCATCAGTGGAAAGGAGAAACGTTTTTTCCATATTAACTCTTACAGGAGAGAATTTCCCTTCCTAGGGGTAGATTTCATCTCACTTCCTGTTGTCTCCTTCCGTTTGCAAGTAGGAGTCGTTTGTAAGTTGGATGTTTGAAAGTAGGGGCCTGCCCTATATACTCTGCAGAAATTGGGGCCTTAGGTGTTGGTGTTGCCACAACACTGTAAGCCCTCACAGGGCCCTGCTGTGAAATATTAGATCAAGAATTGTAATAACATGCCCCTGTTGAACAGGGGCAGAAAAATTGGGCCTTTGGTGATGGTGGGGGTGCTGGTGCCACAACACTGTAAGTCCTGCCAGTTACTCTTGGTGGGCGCTGGAACAGGCCCTGCTGTGAAATATTAGATCAAGAATTGTAATTACATGCACCTGTTAAACAGGGGCAGAAAAATTGCGCCTTTGGTGGTGGTGGTGCTGGTGCCACAACACTGTAAGTCCTCACAGTTACTCTTGGTGGGCACTGGAATGGGCCCTACTGTGAAATATTAGATCAAGCATTATAATTACATGTCCCCGTTGAACAGGGGCAGAAAAATTGGGCCTTAGGCACTGGTGCTGGTGCCACAACACTGCAACCCCTCACAGATACTCTATTTGGAGCGCAGGAACGAGCCTTGCTGCAAAGTATTGCTTCAAAAATTGTAATTACACACCCATGTTAAACAGGGGCAGAAAAATTGGGCCTTAGGCACTGGTGCTGGTGCCACAACACTGCAACCCCTCACAGATACTCTAGTTGGAGTGCAGGAATGAGCCCTGCTGCAAAGTATTGCATCAAAAATTGTAATTACACGCCCCTGGTAAAAAGGGGCTGAAAAATTGGGCCTTAGGCACTGGTGCTGGTGCCACAAAACTGCAACCCCTTACAGATACTCTAGTTACAGCACAGGAATGAGCCCTGCTGCAAAGTATTGCATCAAAAATTGTAATTACACACCCCTCTTAAACAGGGGCTGAAAAATTGGGCCTTAGGCACTGGTGCTGGTGCCACAACACTGAAACCCCTCACAGATACTCTAGTTGGAACGCAGGAACGAGCCCTGCTGCAAAGTATTGCATCAAAAATTGTAATTACACGCCCCTGTTAAACAGGGACTGAAAAATTGGGCCTTAGGCACTGGTGCTGGTGCCACAACACTGCAACCCCTCACAGATACTCTAGTTGGAGTGCAGGAATGAGCCCTGCTGCAAAGTATTGCATCAAAAATTGCAATTACACGCTCCTGTTAAAAAGGGGCTGAAAAATTGGGCCTTAGGCACTGGTGCTGGTGCCACAACACTGCAACCCCTCACAGATACTCTAGTTGAGCGCAGCAACAAACTCTCCTGCAAAATATTGCATCAAAAATTGTAATTACACGCCCCTGTTAAACAGGGGCTGAAAAATTGGGCCTTAGCCACTGGTGGCGGTGCCCAGAACCAAAAATGTTCTTACAAGCTATAAGCATGATCATTGAGGAGAAAGAGGATAATCACTCAGCATAACAGGATAGTCATTCAGCAGCAGCATAGGCAAACTCGAAGGGATCTGACATTTCAAAAAAAAATATTCGGTTACATCAGCATCAGGTGCTTGGTAGCTGGTGGTGATCCAAGACTGATTCATTTTTATGAAGGTCAGTCGATCGACCGAGTCAGTGGACAGACGCACCCTGTGATCGGTTAAAAAAACCTCAAGCAGCACTGAATGTGCGTTCCGAAAGAACGCTGGATGCAGGACAGGCCAGTAGCTCAATTGCATACTGTGCAAGCTCTGGCAAGTGATCCATCCTCAAGACCCAGTAACCCAAAGGATTTTCGGTGGGAAAGGTGTCCAAGTCAGATCTTTCCCTTAAGTATTCCTGCACCATGTAAAACAGACACTGGCGATGGTTGCTGGAACCGATCATACCTTGGGGCTGCAGACTAAAAAATTGTCTGAACGCATTACCCTTGTAACGTGGGTCAAGGAGGGTTGCCAGCCAGTATTGATCCCTCTCCTTGATACCACGAATACGAGGATCCTTCCGCAGGCTTTGCAGGATCAGGGAGGCCATGCAGCATAGGTTTTCTGAGGTATTCGGTCTGGAGTCCTCTGGGTCACTAAGGACGACATGATCCGCAGCCACCTCCTCCCAGCCACCTACAAGTGCATGGGTTTCTTGGGACTGTAAATGATCCCTTAAAGACTGCTGCTGATGCTGAGTGCCAGGCTCCACCTCCATGCTGACACAATCCTCCTCCTCCTCCTCTTCCTGTGTGATCGCCAGACATGCAGGAACACTGTCTGGATATAGGGGGCCTTGAGAGCTAAGGAAGTCCTCCTCTTCCTGCCTCTGTTCTGCCTCAAGTGCCCTGTCCATTATTCCACGCAGCATGTGCTCCAACAGGTGGACAAGGGGGACAGTGTCGCTGATGCATGCACTGTCACTGCTTCCCATCCTCGTGGCCTCCTCAAATGGTGACAGGACAGTGCATGCATCCCTGATCATGGCCCACTGGCGTGGGGAAAAAAAAACAAGCTCCTCTGACCCTGTCCTGGTGCCATAGTCACACAGGTATTCATTAATGGCCCTCTGTTGCGTGTGCAGCCACTGCAGCATAGCCAACGTTAAGTTCCACCTGGTGGGCATGTCACAGATTAGGCGGTTCTTGGGCAGGTTAAATTCCTTTTGGAGGTCTGCCAGCCGAGCACTGGCATTATATGACCGGCGGAAATGCACACAGACTTCCCTGGCCTGCCTCAGGACATCCTGTAAGCCCGGGTACCTGCCCAAGAACCGGTGCACCACCAAGTTAAGGACATGAGCCAAACAGGGCACATGGGTCAGTTGTCCCTGTCAGAGGGTGGAGAGGAGGTTGGTGCCATTGTCACAAACCACCATTCCTGCCTTAAGTTGGCATGGCGTCAACCACCTCTGAACATGCCCCTGCAGAGCTGACAGAATCTCTGCCCCAGTGTGGCTCTTGTCCCCCAAGCACACCAGCTCAAGCACTGTATGGCATCTTTTGGCCTGCATACTTGCGTAGCCCCTTGAACACCTATGGAGCACCGCTGGCTCCGAGGACAAAGCACAGGAAGAGGCCATGGAGGAAGAAGAAGAGGAGGGGGTGGAGGAGAGAGGTGTGTCAGAATCACCAGTACTGGCATTTTGGAGGCGTGGTGGCGGAATGACCTCCCACACTACTGCACCTTGTCCTGCATCCTTTCCACCTGCCAGCAGAGTCACCCAATGCGCCGTGAAACTTAGGTAACGTCCCTGTCCATGCCTGCTGGACCATAAGTCAGCGGTATTATGCACCTTACCGCTGACCGCCCTGTCCAGCGGGGCCAAGACATTGCCTTCCACATGCCGGTAGAGAGCCAGAATCACCTTCCGTGAGAAAAAGAGGCATTTGGGAACCTGCTACTGAGGAACCGCACATTCCACAAACTCACGGAAGGGGGCAGAGTCTACCAACTGAAAAGGTAGCAGTTGAAGTGCTAGCAATTTTGCCAAGCTAGCATTCAACCGCTGTGTAGTGATATAATGTATTGGGTGAATAATTAATTAGTAGTTATTATAATGATGATGTAAGTACTCTTCCGCAGCAACCCAATTCTTCCAGAGAGATGCACTTTATTGACTTCCAACACAGAACAAGGTCCACAGTCCACAGATGACAAAAAATCCAACAGAGGAAATATAATTTAGAGTCCCATTTTTCCTAGGTCTGCGCCTTCATAGTAATACACAGACAGGACGAATGCATGCCCGCTTGAATGTCCTCTCTGAAATACTAATACACTGGAAGGGAGTTTCCGCTAGGTCAACCCAAAATACTCTTTGATCTTATTGTTACCCCCTCAAGTCTAATTACCATCAATAAATACTTCTTCTATGGTCCTTTAAACAATGTACCCTTTGAAATATTCAATTAGCTTAACAGGCCATACCTCACACTCCTAGGTAGACTTACATAAGATTAACATATGAAAGGGTCTTCAGCTGTCCCCTTGATATGTTAAAATTCAGTTGGCTTGGACAACTCAACTAATAAAAGAAAATATGTGCGCTTGCATTAAATACTGTAGATACTTATCTCCATATTCATGTATAAATACTACAAACGAAGAAATGAAAATAAAAAGATTGATTCTAAGAGGAAAAAATTCCAGAACAGAAATCGCTATGCTGCACAGCGAGTGGCGACATATGAATTAAATACTGATATATAAACCCTTCAGTACAAATAAATAAAGTGCAAAAAATTAGTCCACCCAAGTGCATAATTGAGGATGTGAAATTTCAAAGAGGCGACATGAGTAGCAGAAACGCATGTCCATAGTTCATAAGTTGCATCCCATATGTATGTATAGAGAAACAGGGAGACGTGAAGGGACTTCCAGCCACCAGTGAATCCAAGGGGTAAAAGCAGATGTATCCTTACCAGACAGGTTGGACCTCCTTTATAGCAAGGTCTTAGGGGCATGCAGATTTAGCCCTCTGCAGGGACAGGAGATGACAGCTCAACACGCGACCAGAGATGATTCCGACACTTCCGCGTTGATGTAAACACTCCTTCATCACAGAACTCGTAGATGGAGAAGGTGGGAGAGGGGAGAAAAACTCCAATGGTGTAGTAGGTATAAAAAGGTTTTATTGCCTCAAACAACCAGGCATCATATTGCAAAACATCCAAAATATTAAAAGCCGGCAAAATTTAAATTTAAAAACAGCAGAAACGCCTGTGCTGAGTTACATGGGGCTCTATGGCGAACTGGCGTACACTGTGTAGCCACGCCCTACATGTTTCGTCATACGTGACGTCTTCAAAGGGGCACGGGCGACGCAGTGAACCATCGCCATTTATATTGCTTAATAACACTCAAGTCTCGTTTTCGTCCGGAAACCGGGTTACAAGCTGAGCATGCGCAAAGGGATACCAAGCCTCGATATGGCACCCGTTATGGAAGGCAAGCTAAAGCCTGTTACGAGCCATAACTGGAGCTATTTATATGGTCAGAATTTCATTTTAGGGGAACTAATTATACTCCAGCCTCAAACAGATGTGTATTATCTATTTTAAGCCATAAAAATTACTTGTCTTTATGTTACATTGCCCTCCTGTGTGTATACTATAGGGCAATTATTCCTGTAACAATGGACCTTTTAGCAACTATGCGGAAGAAGGAATTATCATTATGTCATTAAATCCATATATTAAATTCATTTTTTACCTAAACCACAACTACTTTGTTATTAAAAAGAGTGATGTATTTCTAAGAATGTATTAATGTAAATCTTCATGCATTTATTCTTATGTTTGTATATATCTATAAGTGCATATATGCACTAAATGGGCGGCCATATCTGGACATGGTATCCCTCTTACATTTCTTCAAACAAAGTAATATGCCAAAATACAATTCTCAATTCTACAAGGAAAATCGCCCATGTTAAGGAGGTTATTTCAAAGGGTAAAGGTACCATCATCCCAGGTATCAAGTTCAAAAAAAGGAAGGGGGAGGGGAACGGCCGCAGTTAGCTGCTCCTGTCAGCCAATGTCTCCACCCCCCGACAGGGAAAAGAGGGGGACTATTACGGTACTCAGTGTAAGTATGTAGTACACATAAGGGGTAAAAAGGGGAATAACAGGTTTTATAAAAATTCACTTTTAATAGAAACAGTATTTAAAAAGTTACAATACCGCATACAGTTGCGATTTGAAACAATGACAATACATACAACCATAAAAAGGAAGGGGGGGGGAGGAATACCACAGAGTTAGACCAGTGGATTCCACCCAATTTTGATGGTAGATATATATATAGCTTAAGTTCTCGACCGGTTTCGCGGTTCTCACCGCTTCTTCAGGAGAGCCATATCTATAGTGTGACATAAGATAGTTGTAACAAATACAGACATCTCAACAAGTGTATATGATAAAATTGTTACTGCAGCAGAGTTATTAATGATACATCAAACCATTACATACAAATTATAAACAATAAGGACAAGCTCACACATTCAGGAATTCTCTGTGGGTATGCAAGGCCCCATGTGATTCCCCCTGCGGCGGACACAGGGGATGACAAACAGCCTCTGGTGAATAAATTTTGAATAAATGAATTGTACAAGTCACCAGACTATGGTATACAGAAACAGGTGGGGTATAAAGGTGCCAGTAATATATCTGTCAGAAAATCCGAAAAATTGGTGCAGTGGAGGGGCAGAAAAAATGGTGTGATATTGCTTGAGATGTAGAGTACTGGGGAGACAGGAGAGAGAGGAGGGAAGGGGGGAAGGGAGGAGGGAGGATGGAGAGGGGGGGGAAGGAGCGAGGGGGAAAAAAGAGGGGGGGGAGGGAACGAGGAGGGAGAAGGGTGAAGCAGGACAGGGGAGCAGAGGGGGAAACAAAGGGATGAGGGAGAAGGGGAGGAGAAGGTAAGGAGAGGGGAGGGGGGAAAGGGAGAAAAGGAAGGAGGGGAGGGGGAGGAACAAGGGGAGGGGGGACAGGGAAATAAAGGGGGGGGAAGAGAAGGAAGGGGTGAGGATAGGGGAGGGGAGGAGAAAGCGGGAGGAGAGTATAAGTAGTGGGGTCCCCCACTAGCCTATCCAGCTCTTGGAGATAGTCACTCTTGTTAAGTACCACAATACCCCCACCCTTATCAGCTGGCCTGATAACAAGGTCTTTACGTTTGCAAAGTTGGTCCAATCCCAATTCAAGGTCTTTGGTCATTCTACTGTTCCTAATTTTCAAATGAAAAGATCTCTCAGGAGAACATCTCTGAAGACCCTGATCGAGGCTGGTAGACCACCTGGGGGATTAAATAATGATGCATTTGCAAGGCCTGAGTGGATATCTATATATGTTTGAAATTTATTAGGTGGCTTGGGGGGTGCAAATCCAATTTGGCATCAACCTCCTCGACCTCAAAGAAATATGCGTACAGATCAGCACACCTGTAACTATCCACAATGGGAAGAGTATTCCCAACCTCAACATTGGCTTTTTCCCCGCGGAGACCAATATTACCAACGACCATTAGAAAAAAAAGAGAGGAGTCAGAGGGGGGAGGAGAACAAGGAGTAAAAAGAAAACGGGTTTAATTGGTCAAGGCATTTTCAATTTGAGTAATACTTCTTTGACCCAAAATGAGACTGCTATCTTGGATAAGGGTTTAAAATTTGCACCCCCAAGCCACTTAATAAATTTCAAACATATATAGATATCCATAAATATACCAGAAAGTTAAACATTAAAAGGTATCTACTGTCTAATCCTATTAATACCCAAGGCCATGATTCCACTAATATTAGGCACTCGGGCCTTGCAAATGCATCATTATTTAATCCCCCAGGTGGTCTACAAGCCTCGATCGGGGTCTTCAGAGATGTTCTCCTGAGAGATCTTGACCATTTGAAAATTAGGAACAGTAGAATGACCAAAGACCTTGAATTGGGATTGAACCAACTTTGCAAACGTAAAGACCTTGTTATCAGGCCAGCTGATAAGGGTGGGGGTATTGTGGTACTTAACAAGAGTGACTATCTCCAAGAGCTGGATAAGCTAGGGGGGGGAACCCACTACTTATACTCTCCTTAAGTCCGACCCTCGTATAAATTCCAGAAGGAATTACAGGGAATTGTGGATTATGTATTTCAATCAGGCATTATCAATAAAAAAGAGAAACTATTTCTGCTACCAGCATCCTCACGGATACCTATTATATATTATTTGCTGAAAATCCACAAGAATCCTACACACCCGCCTGGCCACCCAATTATTAGAATAAATGGAATAATTTCCATTACTTCAAGGGTTGGCAAGTACATTGATGGTTTCCTCCAATCCTTGGTCAGATCATTACCTGCTTATATTAAGGACTAGGGATGAGCCGAACACCCCCCGGTTCGGTTCGCACCAGAACCCGCGAACGGACCGCAAGTTCGCACGAACGTTAGAACCCCATTGACGTCTATGGGACTCGAACGTTCGAAATCAAAAGTGCTCATTTTAAAGGCTAATTTGCATGGTATTGTCCTAAAAAGGGTTTGGGGACCCGGGTCCTACCCCAGGGGACATGTATCAATGCAAAAAAAACTTTTAAAAACGGCCGTTTTTTCGGGAGCAGTGATTTTAATGATGCTTAAAGTAAAAAAAAAAAAGTGAAATATTCCTTTAAATATCGTACCTGGGGGGTGTCTATAGTATGCCTGTAAAGTGACGCGTGTTTCCCATGTTTAGAACAGTCCCTGCACCAAATGTCATTTTTAAAGGAAAAAATCTCATTTAAAACTGCTTGCGGGTTTAATGTCATGTCGGGTCCTGGCAATATGGATGAAAATCAGTGAGACAAACGGCATGGGTACCCCCCAGTCCATTACCAGGCCCTTTGGGTCTTGTATGGATATTAAGGGGAACCCCGCACCCAAATTAAAATAAGGAAAGGTGTGGGGCCACCAGGCCCTATATACTCTGAACAGCAGTATACAGGCGGTGCAAACAAGACAGGGACTGTAGGTTTGTTGTTAAGTAGAATCTCTTTGTAATTTTGAACATTTTTAATGTGTTTAGCTCCAGCCAAAAAATCTTTTCTAAGCTTTTTGGAAAACATAGGGAAGGGTTATCACCCCTGTGACATTTGTTTTGCGTCTTTCCTCCTCTTCAGAAGATTTCACCTCACTTTTTTGTCCCAATGAAAAATGTTTTTTGAAAATTTGGGTTTTTTTGTGGAACAAGGATTGGAAAGCATCAGTGGAAAGGAGAAATTGTTTTCCCATATTAACTCTTACATGAGAGAATTTCCCTTCCTATGGGTAGATTTCATCTCACTTCCTGTTGTCTCCTTCCGTTTGCAAGTAGGAGTCGTTTGTAAGTTAGATGTTTGAAAGTAGGGTCCTGCCCTATATACTCAGCAGAAATTTGGGCCTTAGGTGTTGCTGTGGCCAAAACACTGTAAGCCCTCACAGGGCCCTGCTGTGAAATATTAGATCAAGAATTGTAATTACATGCCCCTGTTGAACAGGAGCTGAAAAATTAGGCCTTAGGCACTGGTGCTGGTGCCACAACACTGCAACCCCTCACAGACACTCTAGTTGGAACGCAGGAACGAGCACTGCTGCAAAGTATTGCATCAAAAATTGTAATTACACGCCCCTGTTAGACAGGGGCAGAAAAATTGGGCCTTAGGCACTGGTGCTGGTGCCACAACACTGCAACCCCTCACAGACACTCTAGTTGGAACGCAGGAACGAGCACTGCTGCAAAGTATTGCATCAAAAATTGTAATTACACGCCCCTGTTAGACAGGGGCAGAAAAATTGGGCCTTAGGCACTGGTGCTGGTGCCACAACACTGCAACCCCTCACAGACACTCTAGTTGGAACGCAGGAACGAGCACTGCTGCAAAGTATTGCATCAAAAATTGTAATTACACGCCCCTGTTAGACAGGGGCAGAAAAATTGGGCCTTAGGCACTGGTGCTGGTGCCACAACACTGCAACCCCTCACAGACACTCTAGTTGGAACGCAGGAACGAGCACTGCTGCAAAGTATTGCATCAAAAATTGTAATTACACGCCCCTGTTAGACAGGGGCAGAAAAATTGGGCCTTAGGCACTGGTGCTGGTGCCACAACACTGCAACCCCTCACAGACACTCTAGTTGGAATGCAGGAACGAGCCGTGCTGCAAAGTATTACATCAAAAATTGTAATTACACGCCCCTGTTATACAGGGGCTGAAAAATTGTGCCTTAGGCACTGGTGGTGGCGCCCAGAACCAAAAATGTTCTTACAAGCTATCAGCGTGATGATTGAGGAGGAAGAGGATAATTACTCAGGGATAATCACTCAGCATCAACATAGGCAGTCTTTGAAGGGATCTGAAAAAAATTATTCAGTTACATCAGCATCAGGTGCTTGGTAGCTGGTGGTGATCCAAGACTGATTCATTTTTATGAAGGTCAGCCGATCGACTGAGTCAGTGGACAGACGCACCCTGTGATCGGTTACCACGCCTCCAGCAGCACTGAATGTACGTTCCGAAAGAACGCTGGATGCAGGACAGGCCAGTAGCTCAATTGCATACTGTGCAAGCTCTGGCCAGTGATCCATCCTCAAGACCCAGTAACCCAGAGGATTTTCGGTGGGAAAGGTGTCCAAGTCTGATCTTGCCCCTAGGTATTCCTGCACCATGTAAAACAGACGCTGGCGATGGTTGCTGGAACCGATCATACCTTGGGGCTGCGGACCAAAAAATTGTCTGAACGCATCGGTCAGACGGCCACCTTCTCCACCGCTCCTTCTTTGACTGACCGAAGCCTCAGCAACACGTTGTCCAGAAACAGGAGTTTGTAACCTCCCAGTCTCTGGGAACGCGTTGCACAGACCTTTCTGCAAGGCCTCCCGAAGATGTTTCATCCTCTGCTCCCTCTGCGATGGCAAGATAAGGTCCGCAACCTTACCCTTGTAACGTGGATCAAGGAGGGTTGCCAGCCAGTATTGGTCCTTCTCCTTGATACCACGAATACGAGGATCCTTACGCAGGCTTTGCAGGATCAGGGAGGCCATGCAGCGTAGGTTTGCTGAGGCATTCGGTCCGGAGTCCTCTGGGTCACTAAGGACAACAACGTCCGCAGCCACCTCCTCCCAGCCACGTACAAGTCCATGTGTTCCTTGGGACTGATCCCTTAAAGACTGCTGATGCTGAGTGCCAGGCTCCACCTCCATACTGACACAATCTTCCTCCTCCTCCTCCTCCTCCTCCTCGTCCTCTTCCTGTGTGATCGGCGGGCACGCAGGAACACTGTCTGGATAAAGGGGGCCTTGAGAGCTAAGGAAGTCCTCCTCTTCCTGCCTCTGTTCTGCCTCAAGTGCCCTGTCCATTATTCCACGCAGCGTGTGCTCCAACAGGTGGACAAGGGGGACAGTGTCACTGATGCATGCACTGTCAGTGCTCACCATCCTCGTGGCCTCCTCGAATGGTGACAGGACAGTGCATGCATCCCTGATCATGGCCCACTGGCGTGGGGAAAAAAAACCAAGGTCCCCTGACCCTGTCCTGGTGCCATAGTCGCACAGGTACTCATTGATGGCCCTCTGCTGCGTGTGCAGCCGCTGCAGCATGGCCAACGTCGAGTTCCACCTGGTGGGCATGTCACAGATTAGGCGGTTCTTGGGCAGGTTAAACTCCTTTTGGAGGTCCGTCAGCCGAGCACTGGCATTATATGACCGGCGGAAATGCACACAGACTTTCCTGGCCTGCCTCAGGACATCCTGTAAGCCCGGGTACCTGCCCAAGAACCGCTGCACCACCAAGTTAAGGACGTGAGCCAAACAGGGCACATGGGTCAGTTGTCCCTGTCGGAGGGCAGAGAGGAGGTTGGTGCCATTGTCGCAAACCACCATTCCTGCCTTAAGTTGGCGTGGCGTCAACCACCTCTGAACCTGCCCCTGCAGAGCTGACAGAACCTCTGCCCCAGTGTGGCTCCTGTCCCCCAAGCACACCAGCTCAAGCACCGCATGGCATCTTTTGGCCTGCGTACTTGCGTAGCCCCTTGAACGCCTACGGAGCACCGCTGGTTCCGAGGAAGAGGCCATGGAGGAAGAAGAAGAGGAGGGGGTGGAGGAGAGAGGTGTGTCACAATCAGCATTTTGGAGGCGTGGTGGCGGAACAACCTCCAACACTACTGCACCTTGTCCTGCATCCTTCCCAGCTGCCAGCAGAGTCACCCAATGCGCCGTGAAACTTAAGTAACGTCCCTGTCCATGCCTGCTGGACCATGAGTCAGCGGTAATATGCACCTTACCGCTGACCGCCCTGTCCAGCGAGGCATGGACATTGCCTTCCACATGCCGGTAGAGAGCCGGAATCGCCTTCCGTGAGAAAAAGTGGCGTTTGGGTACCTGCCACTGAGGAACCGCACATTCCACAAACTCACGGAAGGGGGCAGAGTCTACCAACTGAAAAGGCAGCAGTTGAAGTGCTAGCAATTTTGCCAAGCTAGCATTCAACCGCTGGGCATGTGGATGGCTGGGAGCAAACTTCTTTCGGCGGTGCAGCAGCTGGGGCAGGGAAATTTGCCTGGTACAATCTGACGTCGGTGTACCAAAAGCAGATTGCCCACAAGTACTTGGCTGTGACACACCTAATTCTACACCTTCATTCCTCTCACTGCAGGTCTCAGAGAGGACTGAAGGTCTAGTGGGGTTGGAAATCTCAGCTGATGAGGAGCAAGGAGAGATCCTCTTTGTTCTTTGGTGTGGGTCTTTCAGATACGCTTGCCAACGAACTGCATGGCAGGTCAACATATGTCTGGTCAAGCATGTGGTACCCAAGCGGGAGATGTTTTGGCCACGCGAGATACGCTTGAGACATATGTTGCAAATAGCAGCGGTGCGATCTGATGCACTCGTCTCAAAAAAGGCCCACACCAAAGAACTTTTTGAATAACGCGCAGAGACTGCAGCGCCCTGCACATGTGGAGCTTTGGGGTGTGATGCAGTCAATGTGCTGCCCTTAGGCTGGCCCCTGGAGGGCATCCTGCCTCGTTGGTGATGTGCCGCCTCCTCCTCCTCCTCCTCCTCCTCTCTCCTATCAGGCACCCACGTTGAGTCAGTGACCTCATCATCCCCTCCCTCCTCATCACTGGAGCAAACCTGGCAGTATGCTGCAGCAGGGGGAGCATGACTGCCAGATTGCTGTCCTTCTTGGGCACCCCCTCTGTCCGTGCTCATGTTACTGCCTTCATCGAGCTCAGTATCATCATCAGAGCCTTCCAAACGCTGGGCATCCTCCTGGAGCATGTACCCAACACTGTGGTCAAACAGTTCGAGGGAATCCTCATGAGGACATGGTGGAGCTAGGGAAGGAGTCACTGATGACATTGAGCTGAGGGAAGAGGCCGCTGCTTTGCCAGACAAAGCACCCTGGGCATGGGTGAGAGAGGATGAGGAGGATGAGGACGGCTTGGTCATCCACTCGACCAAGTCTTCCGCATGTTGCGGCTCAACACGGCCAGCTGCCGAAAAAAAGGCCAAGCGTGTCCCATGGCCACGTGCTGATGAGGATGCACCGTCTCCACGACCAGCACTAGACACAGAGCCTGCTTGCCCTCTCTTATTGGCTTGTGACTGTCTGCCTCTCCTTCTTGGCCTTCCAGACATACTAATGGCCTGTAGCTGCACTAAGCTGGGATAGAACACCTGTAATTTTCTTCAGGTAGCTTTATATACTGTAACCAGACAAGCCTGCCTGTCAGTAGGAAGATAACAGGAACGGATCTAGCTGAACACTGTGAGCAGGACACACTGTACTAAATGTAAATAGTCTAGCTGCCTGACCGTGGTACTAATAGGATCAAAAAGAACACCTGTAATTTTCTTCAGGTAGCTTTATATACTGTAACCAGACAAGCCTGCCTGTCAGTAGGAAGATAACAGGAACGGATCTAGCTGAACACTGTGAGCAGGACGCACTGCACTGAATGTAAATAGCAGGAACGGATCTAGCTGAACACTGTGAGCAGGACGCACTGCACTGAATGTAAATAGCAGGAACGGATCTAGCTGAACACTGTGAGCAGGACGCACTGCACTGAATGTAAATAGCAGGAACGGATCTAGCTGAACACTGTGAGCAGGACGCACTGCACTGAATGTAAATAGCAGGAACGGATCTAGCTGAACACTGTGAGCAGGACGCACTGCACTGAATGTAAATAGCAGGAACGGATCTAGCTGAACACTGTGAGCAGGACGCACTGCACTGAATGTAAATAGCAGGAACGGATCTAGCTGAACACTGTGAGCAGGACGCACTGCACTGAATGTAAATAGCAGGAACGGATCTAGCTGAACACTGTGAGCAGGACGCACTGCACTGAATGTAAATAGCAGGAACGGATCTAGCTGAACACTGTGAGCAGGACGCACTGCACTGAATGTAAATAGCAGGAACGGATCTAGCTGAACACTGTGAGCAGGACGCACTGCACTGAATGTAAATAGCAGGAACGGATCTAGCTGAACACTGTGAGCAGGACGCACTGCACTGAATGTAAATAGCAGGAACGGATCTAGCTGAACACTGTGAGCAGGACGCACTGCACTGAATGTAAATAGCAGGAACGGATCTAGCTGAACACTGTGAGCAGGACGCACTGCACTGAATGTAAATAGCAGGAACGGATCTAGCTGAACACTGTGAGCAGGACGCACTGCACTGAATGTAAATAGCAGGAACGGATCTAGCTGAACACTGTGAGCAGGACGCACTGCACTGAATGTAAATAGCAGGAACGGATCTAGCTGAACACTGTGAGCAGGACGCACTGCACTGAATGTAAATAGCAGGAACGGATCTAGCTGAACACTGTGAGCAGGACGCACTGCACTGAATGTAAATAGCAGGAACGGATCTAGCTGAACACTGTGAGCAGGACGCACTGCACTGAATGTAAATAGCAGGAACGGATCTAGCTGAACACTGTGAGCAGGACGCACTGCACTGAATGTAAATAGCAGGAACGGATCTAGCTGAACACTGTGAGCAGGACGCACTGCACTGAATGTAAATAGCAGGAACGGATCTAGCTGAACACTGTGAGCAGGACGCACTGCACTGAATGTAAATAGCAGGAACGGATCTAGCTGAACACTGTGAGCAGGACGCACTGCACTGAATGTAAATAGCAGGAACGGATCTAGCTGAACACTGTGAGCAGGACGCACTGCACTGAATGTAAATAGCAGGAACGGATCTAGCTGAACACTGTGAGCAGGACGTACTGCACTGAATGTAAATAGCAGGAACGGATCTAGCTGAACACTGTGAGCAGGACGCACTGCACTGAATGTAAATAGCAGGAACGGATCTAGCTGAACACTGTGAGCAGGACGCACTGCACTGAATGTAAATAGCAGGAACGGATCTAGCTGAACACTGTGAGCAGGACGCACTGCACTGAATGTAAATAGCAGGAACGGATCTAGCTGAACACTGTGAGCAGGACGCACTGCACTGAATGTAAATAGCAGGAACGGATCTAGCTGAACACTGTGAGCAGGACGCACTGCACTGAATGTAAATAGCAGGAACGGATCTAGCTGAACACTGTGAGCAGGACGCACTGCACTGAATGTAAATAGCAGGAACGGATCTAGCTGAACACTGTGAGCAGGACGCACTGCACTGAATGTAAATAGCAGGAACGGATCTAGCTGAACACTGTGAGCAGGACGCACTGCACTGAATGTAAATAGCAGGAACGGATCTAGCTGAACACTGTGAGCAGGACGCACTGCACTGAATGTAAATAGCAGGAACGGATCTAGCTGAACACTGTGAGCAGGACGCACTGCACTGAATGTAAATAGCAGGAACGGATCTAGCTGAACACTGTGAGCAGGACGCACTGCACTGAATGTAAATAGCAGGAACGGATCTAGCTGAACACTGTGAGCAGGACGCACTGCACTGAATGTAAATAGCAGGAACGGATCTAGCTGAACACTGTGAGCAGGACGCACTGCACTGAATGTAAATAGCAGGAACGGATCTAGCTGAACACTGTGAGCAGGACGCACTGCACTGAATGTAAATAGCAGGAACGGATCTAGCTGAACACTGTGAGCAGGACGCACTGCACTGAATGTAAATAGCAGGAACGGATCTAGCTGAACACTGTGAGCAGGACGCACTGCACTGAATGTAAATAGCAGGAACGGATCTAGCTGAACACTGTGAGCAGGACGCACTGCACTGAATGTAAATAGCAGGAACGGATCTAGCTGAACACTGTGAGCAGGACGCACTGCACTGAATGTAAATAGCAGGAACGGATCTAGCTGAACACTGTGAGCAGGACGCACTGCACTGAATGTAAATAGCAGGAACGGATCTAGCTGAACACTGTGAGCAGGACGCACTGCACTGAATGTAAATAGCAGGAACGGATCTAGCTGAACACTGTGAGCAGGACACACTGCACTAAATAGTCTAGATAGAAGATAACAGGAACGGATCTAGCTAAACTGAATACAGTGTATATATATATATGCAACACCTGGGATGCATATATATACACAATACACTGTAAGTGCAGCTAACTGACTGACTGTTCTGCCTAATCTATCTAACTCAAATCAAATGACACTGTCTCTCTCTCTCTCTATCTCTCAGCACACCGGAACACACACTACACAGGGCCGCCGTGCAGGCGGCCTTATATAGTGTGGGGTGTGTACTAAATCCCCTGAGCCATAATTGGCCAAAGCCACCCTGGCTTTGGCCAATTACAGCTCTCTCTACTGACGGCGCTGTGATTGGCCAAGCATGCGGGTCATAGTGCATGCTTGGCCAATCATCAGCCAGCAATGCACTGCGATGCCGCAGTGAATTATGGGCCGTGACGCGCCACACGAATTTGGCGCGAACGGCCCATATCGTTCGCAATTCGACGGACGGTCGAACAGCCGATGTTCGAGTCGAACATGGGTTCGACTCGAACACGAAGCTCATCCCTATTAAGGACAGTAAACATACCATTAATCTTTTAAAAGATTGTGGATACAGAGAGGGACAGTGTCTTGTCACTGCCGACGTCACATCTCTATATACTACGATCCCCCATAAGTGGGGTATTTCCTCAGTAAAATATTTTTTGTATAAGGACCCTTCACTCCTGAGGAAACAAAAATGGTTTATAATGGACCCTCTTGAATATGCCACCACGCACAATTTCTTTTGGCATAAGAGTCAATATTTTCTTCAAACAAGGGGAGTAGCCATGGGAGCGAAGTTCGCCCCCAGTCTGGCTAATTTATTCATGGGTAAATGGGAGGAAGACGTCATCTATGCCCAACAGAGACCAGAGTTAATCCTATGGGCATGGGAATCCCTCTGTGAGTTTATGGAAAATTTAAATAGGAATGACAGGAGGATAGAATTTAAGTATGAGGCTAGTTTACATACTGTAAACTTCCTTGATCTTGTAGGATAAAATATACACTGAAGCGGCCAAGGCAGCAAAGTGTAGCAAAAGAGGTGGCATGGTCCTACCCAGCCATACTAGCCTCATTTAAAGTCCCAATTTCCCAATTTCCCCCCCTTTTTTTCAATTCCTTGATCTTGTGATTAAGGGGGAGGGGGACTCTCTGTACACCTCCACTTATTTTAAGACCACAGATCACAATTCGTTTATACCCCGAGACAGTTGCCATCATAAGGCGTGGCTCGACTCAGTCCCTAAAAGTCATTACTTACGTATTAGACGTAATTGTTCTACTATTAATGACTTTAGAGTCCAATCTAGGGTGCTTACTGAGAGGTTCCTTGAAAAAGGATATGAACCCTCTTTCCTTGAAGAAAAAATGAGGGAGGTGGAGCGGCTTGATAGGGAGTTGCTGCATACCGATCGGAGTAGGATGGAGACACTTGAAAAGAAAGAGTCTATTTGTCCTTTTATAACGCATATTCCCATCAATACTCCTTAATTAGAAAACTGATGTATAAGCACTGGCACATTATAAAAAATGACAGTGTATTAGGCCCTCTACTTCTGGAAAAACCCTGTGTAGTTTTCAGAGGAGTGCCTTCTATTCGATCAGCTATAGCCCCCAGTGTCTGTGACCCCCCCATCAGACAACCCATGTTCTTTCAGAACTTGGTAGGATATTATAAATGCAAAAATTGTGCTGTTTGCACTATTAATGACATCAAAGACCGTAAGGTGGATCACTTCCACTCTACCAGTACCTCAAAAATCTTCTCAATTAAATCCTTTATCACCTGCTCCACTACCCACGTGATATACCTTTTAATCTGTCCATGTGGATTACAATACGTGGGACCTCTTCAGGTCAGATTTAATGAGCACATCGGAAACATCCGAAGAGGTTTCATAGGTCACCCAGTATCCAAGCACTATCTGGATGTACATGGGCAAGATCCTAAGGGTACAAAATTTATAGCCATAGGCAGACTTAAGTTACCATGGAGGGGTGGTCCAAAAAGATGAGCTATATCCAAACTAGAGATGGAGTGGATATATAAAATTAAGTGTTTGAAACCTCATGGGCTTAACGTGGATGTCGAGATTAATGCGTTTATCGATAATGCTTAGAGGATTATTGTAATTTAGTCAGTGGATCCGCGCTACAGGGTGTATTTGCAACTGCAGCCCCCCTATGTAAACAAGGGACACTAACGTGTACCCTAAACAGATACGTGTAGCAAAGTAGGGAATGGCGCTGTGCAAAGAAGGGGGTATATTGGTATATATTATGTCTAATAATAGTAGTGGGTACACCAATATGACATGCTACAAGGAACACCAGTAAGTAGTACCCTCAAAGTGCAGTGCTGTTAATTAATAAATAATGATAGTAAAGTGCTAAACCAGTAGATAATCAATCAGTAAGTAAATAAATATAAAAGTATACAATTATGATCTCATGTGCAAGTATTAATAGGTTGACCACTAGTAATGTGAAAAAAGTGTCAAGTGCAGTATTCCAACTCCAAAGTGTCAAGTGCAGTATCCCAACTCCCCGCTGGGTGATAGAAATTGAGATGCAAATATTAAAAAATAAATAAAATAAATAAAAGGTGTCCACAATCCTCTATAATGTATAAGGTAAAGGGTATCCACAGTCCTCTATAATAAAGTGCTAAAAAACAATATAAAAAATGGATACGTAAAAAAATATACAATAAATGTGCAAGTATTAAGACCCAAAGTGGTAAATTGTTAATATATATATATAAAGGTAAGTCTCTAATATCCTAATGGTGAACCATATGAGACTCTATATTGGTTCACCATTAGGATATTAGAGACTTACCTTTATATATATATATTAACCATTTACCACTTTGGGTCTTAATACTTGCACATTTATTGTATATTTTTTTACGTATCCATTTTTTATATTGTTTTTTAGCACTTTATTATAGAGGACTGTGGATACCCTTTACCTTATACATTATAGAGGATTGTGGACACCTTTTATTTATTTTATTTATTTTTTAATATTTGCATCTCAATTTCTATCACCCAGCGGGGAGTTGGGATACTGCACTTGACACTTTGGAGTTGGAATACTGCACTTGACACTTTTTTCACATTACTAGTGGTCAACCTATTAATACTTGCACATGAGATCATAATTGTATACTTTTATATTTATTTACTTACTGATTGATTATCTACTGGTTTAGCACTTTACTATCATTATTTATTAATTAACAGCACTGCACTTTGAGGGTACTACTTACTGGTGTTCCTTGTAGCATGTCATATTGGTGTACCCACTACTATTATTAGACATAATATATACCAATATACCCCCTTCTTTGCACAGCGCCATTCCCTACTTTGCTACACTTAGAGGATTATTGTCGCTGGATGCATGGATTCCGATATCTTCGATTGAAAATAAATCCTTCTTTTTATAGCTAGAATTGAGAATTGTATTTTGGCACATTATTTTGTTTGAAGAAATGTAAGAGGGATACCATGTCCAGATATGGCCGCCCATTTAGTGCATATATGCACTTATAGATATATACAAACATAAGAATAAATGCATGAAGGTTTACATTAATACATTCTTAGAAATACATCACTCTTTTTAATAACAAAGTAGTTGTGGTTTAGGTAAAAAATGAATTTAATATATGGATTTAAATGACATAATGATAATTCCTTGTTCCGCATAGTTGCTAAAAGGTCCATTATTACAGGAATATTTGCCCTATAGTATACACACAGGAGGGCAATGTAACATAAAGACAAGTAATTTTTATGGCTTAAAATAGATAATACACATCTGTTTGAGGCTGGAGTATAATTAGTTCCCCTAAAATGACATTCTGACCATATAAATAGCTCCAGTTATGGCTTGTAACAGGCTTTAGCTTGCGTTCCATAACGGGTGCCATATCGAGGCTTAGTATCCCTTTGCGCATGCTCAGCTTGTAACTGACGAAAACGAGACTTGGGTGTTATTAAGCAATATAAATGGTGATGGTTCACTGCGCTGCCCGTGCCCCTTTGAAGACGTCACGTATGACGAAACATGTAGGGCGTGGCTACGCAGTGTACGCCAGTTCGCCATAGAGCCCCATGTAACCCAGCGCGGGCGTTTCTGCTGTTTTTAAATTAAAATTTTGACGGCTTTTAATATTTTGGATGTTTTGCAATATGATGCCTGGTTGTTTGAGGCAATAAAACCTTTTTATACCTACTACACTATTGGAGTTTTTCTCCCCTCTCCCCCCTTCTCCATCCACGAGTTCTGTGACGAGGGGGTGTTTACATCAACGCGGAAGTGTCGGAATTATCTCTGGTCGCGTGTTGAGCTGTCATCTCCTGTCCCTGCAGAGGGCTAAATCTGCATGCCCCTAAGACCTTGCTATAAAGGAGGCCCAACCTGTCTGGTAAGGATACATCTGCTATTACCCCTTGGATTCACTGGTGGCTGGAAGTCCCATCACGTCTCCCTGTTCCCCTATACATACATATGGGATGCAACTTATGAACTGTGGACATGCGTTTCTGCTACTCATGTCGCCTCTTTGAAATTTCACATCCTCAATTATGCACTTGGGTGGACTAATTTTTTGCACTTTATTTATTTGTACTGAAGGGTTTATATATCAGTATTTAATTCATATGTCGCCACTCTCTGTGCAGCATAGCGATTTCTGTTCTGGAATTTTTTCCTCTTAGAATCAATCTTTTTATTTTTATTTCTTCGTTTGTAGTATTTATACATGAATATGGAGATAAGTATCTACAGTATTTAATGCAAGCGCACATTTTTTCTTTCATTTGTTTTTTCACCTCATTGATATTTGTGGTATTTGTTGCAGCTGCAGTTATTTAATAATATTTTTGTTGCTTGGTAGCGCAGGTTTTTCTTTCTTTTTTATTGGACAACTCAACTGAATTTCTGGTCAATGTGGCACTCCAATACAACATTGAACATAAATTGGCCAACATATTACAACATATACCCCCACTTGGGTCGGTTCTAACTACTAGAACTGACCCATAAATCAAACAACAAAAAATATCATTACGATTTAAGATACTGAATGCTTTACGATGGCTCAAATAAAATATGAAGTTGAAACTGGTTACATCTCTCTTCACCAGCCTCTAAAATATCCCCATGAAACATGACTGGAAAAGGATTTGGTAAACATCAGTGGCCCATATAGCTGTTAGGCCTTATTATATCACATCAAGATCTTGAAAATTGCTCAAAGACAAGCTGATGTTACAGTCCATTGTTCGGTCTGACTTCCTCACATCTCTCACCATCTCACCGAAAGTAAACTTGATATGCTCTGGGAGCTCCAATCCACATAAGTCTAGGATTCTCTCATCTCCAGGCTCAAGCTTTTCATTTTTAAAGATGCTTTTACACAAACATTCTACTTTCATCTTTATAGTAAGAAGAACCATCAATGTACCAGCACTCACTTTCAAGGTCAAAAGGTTTGGATACGGCAGTAAAAACTGTACTGCAAACTATTTCCTTGCACTTGACATTCATGAGTCCATCTTGCATGCATTTTACAATTCACATCTGCTTCTTTCCATTTCCTATTTGAGCAATGATGACTGGTTTTGTACCTGTCAAGTACCAGAATTTGTTGATTGCCAGCCACAATTTGCTTTTGTAAATTGCTGTAGGCCGACCCCTCATTGCCTTCAATGGAGCAGTTACTTGGATCATTCAGTCCATAATTACACCTGAATGGTATACCAACATATATATATACCCCCACACGATGGTTCAGATAGAATAAGCTTGACATCAGTGTTTATCAGATCTTCTATCCAGACAAAGCGGCAGTGGAAATTCTTGCCAGTATCCTCACCATGAAAGGTAGAAAGGTCTTTTTCATCCATATATGTCATAGCCTTTAGCCTATTCAACAAAGTTTCAAATCATGACTGGAGTGATGAATTTCACTCACCCCTCTTATAAATTTAGGAAAACCACCCAACATACTATAATTTATGCTATGCCAAGCCATTGTGCAGCATCTCACCTTAGATGTTAAATATATTGATCAATACGTATTATATAATCTGTACAGATGTTACGAAAATTATTTTAGGTTTAAATGCTTCTCTTTGGTTTTAAGATGAAGTTCAAGAAATAAAACATAATGAAAATAAAAAATTAAAAGCAAAATATATCAGCAAAAGGGAGAAAAATTAAAAATTAGGACGTTGAAGAAAAAAGAAAAAAGGTCCATTGCTTGATGAATATTTGAGAGAGTCCATGAATCCTTTTTAATTCCTTGTATAGTGATATACTGTCTATTCAGCGTTTCTCCCCAGCTAGCAAGCAATGTCAGATACTTCTAGTGCTTCTGCTATTCACATGCAAATGAGCATCTCCGGACAAATATCTGAAAGACAAAAACTCTCCAACAAAAACTCATTAGCAAGGTCCTTAAACGTTGTTTGAAGTTAAAACAAAGCACTATTTACACGTTTACAATTTGAAGCTAATTCACCCCCACTGCTAGAGAAGTTTCATTTGCATTCAAAAACAGATCTGGAGAATGTACATCTTGTACCCCCTTCAACTGCTCTAATAATTTATCACGTTCCCCTCTCATCTTGTCATACTCAATCTTCAGGTGGTCATATTTCTGTTTTAACTGAGAAAATGGTATCCAAGTCTTGGACCTTTTCTTCATTTTTTTGGTCAGCTCTGTTTTTCATATTAATATCACCTATATTTGACCCGGTGTCTCCTCTCTGGGTGTTATTATAAGATATTATCTTTTGATCTTTAGATTCAGTATTTGTCCTAAACAATGGGGCTAAATCAATTTTGACAGGCTGCTCTTTTGACTTTCTCCATAAATGGTCTGCTCTCAACAATATGTCTTTTAAATCATGAGGATTTGGGGTATCTAATAAAATATTTTGCTTGATATCTTCATGCAAAGCATCTAGAAACATACACATATGTATCAAGCCACCACGCTCAAATGCAAGATTATTACCGACTAATAATTCCATAATAGTTGCTATCCTGTGTGACAATTCATATGGAGATTCATTTTGCATCTGTTGGATCCTCCCATGAATAGTAACATCAGAACGTACACCATACAAAACACATAATAATTCCAGTAATATGTCCCTTGTTCTAAGAGGCTGAATACAGATCTGTTTAATTCTCATCCAAAGATCACTTCCTAAGGGTCCTTTCACACTGGGGCGGTTTGCAGGCGCTATTGCACTAATAATAGCACCTGCAAACCGACCCGAAAGTGCTGCTGCTTTCATTCCAGTGTGAAAGCCCCGAGGGCTTTCACACTGGAGCGATGCGCTGGCAGGAGGGTAAAAAAAGTTCTGCCAGCAGCATCTTCGGAGCGGTGAAGGAGCGGAGTGTATACCGCTCCTTTACCGCTCCTGCCCATTGAAATCAATGGGACGGCGCGGCTATACCGCCGGCAAAGCGCCTCTGCAGAGGCGCTTTGCGGTAGTTTTAACCCTTTTTCGGCCGCTAGAAGGGGGTAAAACCGCCCCGCTAGCAGCCGCATATCGACGGTAAAGCGCTGCTTACAATAGCGGCGCTTTACCGCCGACAACGCCCCCGCCCCAGTGTGAAAGGACCCTAAAGAATGTTGCAAAACTCTAAGTCACATGGGTTGAGATTGTACACATCTCTGACCTGCTGCACGTCACAAAACCATTTTAAAAATCTGTTTAAATCATGGTGGGGAACCATTCCTATTTCTTTAAGAATTGCGTCTAATTCTTTTGGTTTCAAAGGCTTCATTACAAGTCGAACTTCACCTGTATTATTATTATTGTTATAAACTGTGGTGGTCACAGTGGGTGCAGCTGGTAATGAATTATCAGATTTAATATGAGGTTCTGTTTCATTTGATAGAAAGTTTGTGTTTGTATGTATTTTGCTGCAGATTGCTAAATCCAAGATTTGATGCATATCTGCATTCTTGAGATCTCTTCTCTAATTCCATAATTCTTAATTTTAATCTCTCATTTTCCTCTGATAATTCATCACAACGTTTAGATTTCTCAAGCAAAGCTCCCCCAATGGTAACTGCATGCAATTTTAAATTTACTGTCTCAGTTTCTGATTGGTTTTGTAACCTCTGACAAACCTTGTGGCTATTATGCACTGCACTCTGTAAGTGCGCAATTTCCTCAACCTTACCCTTCAAAGAACTTTCCATTGTTAAACAGCAAGATAACAAGCCCTGCACAATACAACCTTTTCTTTTACTTTCTGAAATTTTGCTATCAAAAAAATCTTTCTCTAAAAATTCCCTTATCATAGTCCACGTCTGCTTACATTTTTCTGGAATTTCATAAGGACCGCCATGGCGCTTAATACATTTTAATACCCATCTGTTAACTTTATCAGAACTGACACTAGCTTGACACTGAGTAAGCATTTTGACTATATTACTAATAATTAAAAAAATATATATATATTTTACTCACCGCATTAGTTACTCTTTCAGCTTCCAGTTCAGGTCTTCTGGTACACGATACCTTTTTGTCCTTTTTTTGTTGATTTCAGTCTCCAGAGAATAATTCTGGGGTTCCCAACTTGTTAAATTTTGTAGATCAGACTCTCTTATGTCACAACCAGACATTAGAGTCACAGCACAGCTCTTGGTTCTTCATCAGACTTCTGTCCACCTCACAGGATTGTTGTCGCCACCGACTTCTGTTACTAAGTCCAAAAAGGCTCTTCTGGTCACTTGAATGGCACCAATGTAGTGATATAATGCATTGGGTGAATAATTAATTAGTAGTTATTATAATGATGATGTAAGTACTCTTCCGCAGCAACCCAATTCTTCCAAAGAGATGCACTTTATTGACTACAACACAGAACAAGGTCCAAAGTCCACAGATGACAAAAATCCGACAGAGGAAATATAATTTAGAGTCCCATTTTTCCTAGGTCTGCGCCTTCATAGTCATACACAGACAGGTCGACTGCATGCCCGCTTGAATGTCCTCTCTGAAATACTCGTACACTAGAAGGGAGTTTCTGCTAGGTCAACCCAAAATACTCTTTGATCTTATTGTTACCCCCTCAAGTCTAATTACCATCAATAATTGCTTCTTCTATGGTCCTTTAAACAATGTACCCTTTGAAATGTTCAATTAGGTTAACAGGCCATAACTCAGAAAACCTAGGTAGACTTGCATAAGATTAACACATCAAAGGGTCTTCAGCTGTCCCCTTGATATGTTAAAATTCAGTTGGCTTGGACAACTAAACTGAATTTCTGGTCAACGTGGCACTCCAAAACAACATTATACATAAATCAGCCAACATATTACAACACGCTGGGATGTGGATGGCTGGGAGCGAACTTCTTTCTGCGGTGCAGCAGCTAGGGCAGGGAAATTTGCCTGGTACAATCTGACATCGGTGTACTGATAGTAGATTGCCCGCAAGTACTTGGCTGTGACACACCTAATTCTACACCTTCATTCCTCTCAGTGCAAGTCTCAGAGAGGAATGAAGGTATAGTGGGGTTGGAGATCCCAGCTGATGAGGAGCAAGGAGAGGTCCTCTTTGTTCTTTTGTGTGGGTCTTTTAGGTACGCTTGCCAACAAACTGCATGGTAGGTCAATATATGTCTGGTCAAGCATGTGGTGCCCAAGCGGGAGATGTTTTGGCCACGCGAAATACACTTGAGACATATGTTGCAGACAAATCGAGGAAAGCTGGAAGCCGCACACCGGTATAATGATGAATGCTTTATTTAAAAAGCTGAATCATGAAGAAACACGAAACATAACAGCAGAAGCGTACAAAAGCAGCTGATGCGTTTCACACTACAATGAGTACTTATTCATAGCTATGAATAAGCACTCATTGTAGTGTGAAACGCGTCAGCTGCTTTTGTACGCTTCTGCTGTTATGTTTCGTGTTTCTTCATGATTCAGCTTTTTAAATAAAGCATTCATCATTATACCGGTGTGCATCTTCCAGCTTTCCTCGATTTGTCTGCCTCATCTTGCATCAGCCAGCACCTGGGACTCTTCCCTCTTGAAGGATAATACTACACTGGCTTTCATCTCCCCTGGTCTGCGCCTACCTGAGCGGTGGGACCCCTCTCTGTTGAGACATATGTTGCAAATAGCAGCGGTGGGATCTGATGCACTCATCTCAAAAAAGGCCCACACCAAAGAACTTTTGGAATACTGCGCAGAGACAGCAGAGCCCTGCACATGTGGAGCTCTGCGGTGTGATGCAGTCAGTGTGCTGCCCTTAGGCTGGCCCCTGGAGGGCATCCTGCCTCCTTGGCGATGTGCCTCCTCCTTCTCCTCTCTCCTATCAGGCACCCACGTGGAGTCAGTGACCTCATCATCCCCTCCCTCCTCATCACTGGAGCAAACCTGGCAGTATGCTGCAGCAGGGGTAACATGACTGGCAGATTGCTGTCCTTCTTGGGCACCCCCTCTCTCTGGGCTCACGTTACTGCCTTCCTCTAGCTGAGTACCATCATCGGAGCCTTCAAGACTCTGGGAATCCTCCTGGAGCATGTACCCAACATTGTGGTCAAACAGTTCGGGGTACTCCTCAGGAGGACATGGTGGGGCTAGGAAAGGAGTGACTGATGCCATTGAGCCAAGGGAAGAGGCCGAGTTGGCAGCTGCTTTGTCAGACAAAGTACCCTGAGCCTGGGTGAGAGAGGATGAGCAGGATGAGGACGGCTTAGTCATCCACTCGACCAAGTCTTCCACGTGTTGCGGCTCAACACGGCCAACTGCCGAAAAAAAGGCCAAGGGTGTCCCACGATATGACAAAACAATATAGGGTGCATCATTGGTGCAATATACTAAATATAAATGTGAACCAATAGATTAAACATATGTAAAAGTGCTCCAGTGCATAAACAATAAATATGCTGTGTTTGCAATAAAGTGAATCCAGTGCAACAAATCAAATGTCCTCAAATAATTTGAAAAAAAACACACAAAATTCTTCTTAGTAGATCCAATCACAACTTAATAAAGTGCACATGCTTTCTTATTCGTGCTTCACCCGAAGTGGTATATCAAAGCGCTCACCAGATAGTAGTGGCCACAAAGTGACCCTCAGGCACGAAAAACCATTTATCTTCAAAAGGTATCTTTCCCAGATCCTGGCAGAAAGACTCCAATCACCAATCAGCAGGAATTGTATATGACTTCTGTATCTGAACCTCGGTGCATCACTGCATTAGCCAAATCTGCAAAAAGTGGCTCCCCATAAAAGCCACAAAACTTGGATATTGTAAAAACGTCTTTATTCCAACAAAAGCTAAAACTCCCAAGCAAGTGTGCAGGTACAGGATGAAAAAACAGCAAACTAAGCTGCAGCTGAAAAGGAAAGCAGAGACCGAACGATACCTTATGTTCTGTAGGTATTGGCTGGCGTCTCGGCATGCGTCCCATCTGATCCAGGAATGGAGGACTCGTGACGGTATATTGAGCCTCCCTTTCAATATATTTCACGCTGTGCACGCGTCTTCAGAAAATAGGCTCAGCCCTATTTTACTGGAGCCTATAATTTTATTGCCTTTGTTGTAATTGGTCAGAAAGAAAACAAGCAGCTGCCTAGGGGAAAAAAACTTGTCTGCAAAGTCCCACAGCCACGTGCTGATGAGGATGCACTGTGTCCATGACCAGCACTGTTGCCTCTAGACAGAGAGCCTGCTTGCCCTCTTTTATTGGCTTGTGACTGTCTGCTTCTCCTTGTTGGCCTTCCAGACATACTATTGGCCTGCAGTGAGATGTAGCTGCACAAAACTGGGATGTATATATATATATATATATATATATATATATATATATATATATATATATATATACCAATTAGCAGAATCAACTGCCTGCCTGTAGTATTATTAGTATGAGAACACCTGCACTTGTCTTCAGGTAGCTATACTGTAGGTGCAACTGTGCAGGGTACACAGTACAGTAACTGGAAATACATCAAGAGCCCACACAAGCACCTGGCTTCAGGTAGCTATCCTGTATGTGCAACTGTGCAGGGTACACAGTACAGTAACTGGAAATACGTCAAGAGCCTACACAAGCACCTGGCTTCAGGTAGTTATACTGTAGGTGCAACTGTGCAGGGTACACAGTACAGTAACTGGAAATACATCAAGAGCCCACACAAGCACCTGGCTTCAGGTAGTTATACTGTAGGTGCAACTGTGCAGGGTACACAGTACAGTAACTGGAAATATGTCAAGAGCCTACACAAGCACCTGTCTGCAGGTAGTTATACTGTAGGTGCAACTGTGCAGGGTACACAGTACAGTAACTGGAAATACGTGAAGAGCCTACACAAGCACCTGGCTTCAGGTAGTTATACTGTAAATGCAACTGTGCAGGGTACACAGTGCAGTAACTGGAAATACGTCAAGAGCCTACACAAGCACCTGGCTGCAGGTAGTTATACTGTAGGTGCAATTGTGCAGGGTACACAGTACAGTAACTGGAAATACATCAAGAGCCCACACAAGCACCTGGCTTCAGGTAGTTATACTGTAGGTGCCACTGTGCAGGGTACATCACATGACTGATGATGATCACATGACTGATCATAGATAGTATATAAGGATTGATGAACCATCCGTGTAGCCAATCCCATTTGAAGAAGTCTTTTAGACAAAACATGTCTTGGGCATGGTTACACGGCATTCCATCGCACTGACATTAGATGCCGCTGTCTGAGGAGGACTACACCGATCGGATGGCTGGGCCTTAGAAGGTTGGGTGAGAGATACACCAGTTTACACTTCAGGTCCGCTGTGACCGCGGTGCACCGTTGGATCACTGATCCTGTTGCTTGCTGTGCTTGCTGTGGATTTTTTTTAAAGGCTTTTATGTTTCAGTTTAAAAGTGAGTGTAACCATTGAAGTGTCTTTGAAGTGATTTTAATAAATCTGTCAAAATGGTATCACGCTATGTGGAGCACTTTATTCATACTTTCACATATGGAGCTGGCTTGATTGGATTCACGGTTCATCACATGCAACCCAGGTGTGGTTCAATTGTTGTTTTGCAGAACACGAGAGTGGGAGGCGATACAATCTGGTAAACGCTCTCTTCAGAGGGAGTGGTGTCAATATCACGGTGGTGTGGTGGAAGAGTAGAAGATTTTTCACACAAGAAGATTGAAAAACAACTGTTGAACTTATTCATTAATTTCTTGTAATTTATTATTTATAGTGACACTTTTCACTGGGTGTTAAAGAAATTTCTTTTCATGATAAAAATAATATTTTTCATGACACTATTATTATTTTTATGTATAAGTAGAGGGTCATAGGCATTATGCTGCTCTGACCCATTATTTTACACAATTTATATTAGCGCCGCTATCTCTATCTGTACACGTGTGAGAAGTATAGTTTTGGGATTCTGATCAGTTTGCGTATTTATTTAAGTGGCAGCTTTTTTCACTGTACACTGTGTATGTACATACATTTTGTATTCATTTACACATCTTTTATGTAGCTTTGCACTTTTCTTTGGCGCAGTGGAGTAAGAGAGATTCAGGGGCGGTTTATTTGTATATCTCTTGCTACAAACCATTGTACACAGTACAGTAACTGGAAGTACGTCAAGAGCCTACACAAGCACCTGGCTTCAGGTAGCTATACTGTAGGTACAACTGTGCAGGGTACACAGTACAGTAACTGCAAATACTGTAAAAACAGCTGCCTGCCTTTTAGTATATTAGGAAGAGAAGAACAGGATCTAGCTAAACTGAATACAGTGTATATATATATATATACAACACCTGGAATGCATATATATATATACACAATACACTGCAAGTGCAGCTAACTGACTCGACCTGCCTACTCTATCTAACTTAAATCAAATGACACTGTCTCTCTGTCTATCTATCTCTCTCCACCGCAACACACTAAACAGGGCCGATGTGCAGGCGGCCTTATATAGTGTGGGGCGTGTACTAAACCCCCTGAACCTCCCTGGCTTTGGCCAATTACGGCTCTCTATCCACACAGCGCTGTGATTGGCCAAGCATGCGGGTCATAGTGCATGCTTGGCCAATCATCAGCCAGCAATGCACTGCAATGCCGACTTGAATTTGGCGTGAACGCCCCATATCGTTCGTAATTCGGCGAACGACCGAACACACGATGTTCGAGTCGAACATGCGTTCGACTCAAACACGAAGCTCATCCCTAGTTTAGGGGTGTACTATCCACAGTGTGCAGGGTTCAGCTCTGTTTCATAGGCCATCCACATCTCACTTCCACCCCTCTCCGGCTCTGACCTCTGCACCACTCTCCCCCCTCCCCCACCTCTGCAAACATCTCCCTTAACAGCCCCCCCCAGCAATGCAGGTGGCTCCCTCTCTCTCTCACTTATCACATGACGCCCCATCCCACACTGCACCTGTATCTGACATCAATGTCATATAAAAAGCATCTTCTTTATGCTAACTATTAAAAGCATTATAATATCAAACCACATCACAAAAAACCCAGAGAAGCCTATTGAAATGTTTCACACCTCCAGGGCACTTAATCATAACAATCATTATGAATAAGTGTCCTGGGGCCATAAAATCATTAATAGGCTTTGTTTTCAGTGATGTAGTCTAACATTATTATACTTTTAACATTTTCAATAAAGAAGACTCTTTTTAAATGACATTGGTATCATCCAACTTTCTCACTTTGTATGCATACAGTCACGAGCTGAACTTGCACCCACTTGCACACAGCGTATGTGTCCACAGGCAAAGGTGGACGTGGTCCTCAGGCAGGACATCGTTAACTCTGTTTAGTGATGTTGCCCATGCTATCCAGCCACAACATGCAGAGAAGGTGGTGGACTGGCTTACTAAACCATCCTCATCCTCCGTCACCCAAGCAGAGACTAGTGCACAGTCCACTGCAGCTGCCAAAGTGGCTTATTCTGCCTTCTTATCCACAGCTACTCCAGTCATAAACCCAGCATCAGGCATGGAGGAGTCAGCTAAGTTATTTGAACACAGCATCAGCCACTTGCACCTTAACATTGCACAGCCATTGCTTGTTTCAGATTTTGGTTCTGAGGTTACAGAAGGTAGGAACATGTGTCTATGAAGAGGGGAGAACACTGGTAAACAACAGTGCATTGCCAAGTTGTCTCCAAGTGATAATGAGAATAGAGGGGATGATGAGGTCAGTGACACGACTTGGGTGCCGGAAAGAGCAGAGGAGGAAAGTGAGGGTGAGGCACAGCCCAAAAGAGACAGCCATCATGGAAGAGTAGATAGCAGCCACCCTATTCCACCAGATTGTGGAGCTGTTATCTCCCGGCCCACTTCCCACAGCTCAGCTGTTTGGGCCTTTTTTAGTACATGTGCAGCTGATCACACTGTTGTAATTTGCAAACTTTGCCTCAAGCAAATCAAGCATGGCAAAAACACCAGCTATTTGGGTATCACATGCTTGAAAAGGTATTTAACCTTCCACCACTCAGCCAGTTGCCAAGAGCACCAGAAAGCATCACAAAAGGGATGAAATTCTGCTCCTCTTTATTCCTCACCTTTCCGGTCCAGCCCCGCTATACCTCATAACCTCTCAGAACCCTCCACTGACAGGGATGATGGTATAGCGCAGGGTGTCCCTGGTCCTTGCAGCACATCTGCCAGTAGCACACCACTGGCTGTAGACTATAGCAGGAATATTTATCTGCCCCATTTGCTGAAGCAAAAAAAAAAAATCACTGCCACCCACATGCCCAGCGTTTAAACTCAAGCTTTTCAAAGCTGCTGGCTTAACAACTCTTGCCTTTCCATCTGGTGAATTATGCCATCTTCGATGATTTTGAAGAATGAGCTGTACCACAATGGCAGTTTCCCAGTCGCTATTTCTTTTCACGTAAGGTCATTCCAGCTCTCTACCATCATGTGGAAGGCAATGTTGTGACAAAGTTGGGCAAGGCAGTCACCTGCAAGGTCCACGTTACTGCTGACACAGGGTCCAGCTACAATATATTTCATTCACAGCACACTGGGTAACTCTGCTTGCAACTGGGAAGGATGCAGGACAGGGCTCAGTGCTGCAGCTTGTTGTGCCGCCACGTCTCCATACAGCTAGTGATGATGCAAGATTTGCTAGCTAGACCCCTCCTCCTCCATGTCCTCCTCTGCTGAATTGTCCTGTGAACCACAAGTAACCCCAAAGTTTTCAAGGGGCTATTCAATGAGTCAGGCTAAAAGGCGCCATGCAGTGCTTCAGCTGGTCTGTCTGAGGGACAAGAGCCACACTGGAGCAGAGATTCTTGCAGCTTTGCAGGGGCAGGCCCAGAGGTGGTTCACGCTATGCCAGCTGGAGCCAAGAATGGTGGTGTGCGATAATGGCACAAACCTGTGCCATTATCGCTCTTAGACAAAGAAAGTTGACACATGTGCCATGCCTGGCACATGTCCTCAATTTGGTAGTGCAGTGTTTCTTGAATAGGTACCCAGGGTTGGAAGATCTGCTAAAGCAGACCAGAAGAGCCTGTAGCCATTTCAGGCGGTCATATACAACCAGTGCTCAGTTGGCTGAAATTCACCTGCCAGTAAACCGCCTGATTTGTGACATGCCCGCCAGGTGGAACTCGACTTTGGCAATGGTGCAGCGGCTGAACATGCAGCAGAGGGCCATCAATGAGTACCTGTGTGAGTATGGCACAATGACAGGCTCAGTCTGGCTCGGCTTTTTTTTCCCCAGGACAATGGCTGCTGATAAAGGATCCATGCGCTGTACTGTCACTAGGGATGAGCTTCGTGTTCGAATCAAACGCATGTTTGACTCTAACATTGTGTGTTCGGTCGTTCACCGAATTACGAACGATATGGGCTGTTCGCGCCAAAGTTGAGTGGCGCGTCACGGCCCATAATTAACTGCGCCATCGCAGTGCATTGCTGGCTGATGATTGGCCAAGCATGCACTATGACCCGCATGCTTGGCCAATCACAGCGCCGTCTCTACAGAGAGCCATAATTGGCCAAAGCCAAGGGTGGCTTTGGCCAATTATGGCTCAGGGGGTTTAGTACACGCCCCAAACTATATAAGGCCACCTGCACGGCGCCCCTGTGTAGTTTGTTCTGGCGTTGAGAGAGAGATAGATAGACAGAAAGACAGTGTCAATTGATTTAGAGTAGGCAGTAGTTTATTTAGAGTAGGCAGGCGAGTCAGTTAGCTGCAGTTACAGGTGTTTTTACAGTATTTACAGCTACCTGAAGAAAATTGCTGGTGTTCTTCTGATCCTATTAGTCCTATTAGCTACAGTATTTACAGTTAGTGTAGTGCGTCCTCTGCACAGTGTGCACCTAAAGCTACCTGAAGAAAATTAGTGGTGTTCTTCTGATCCTATTAATTCCACAGGCAGGCAGCTGCAGTATTTACAGTTAGTGTAGGGCGTCCTCTGCACAGTGTGTACCTAAAGTTACCTGGAGACAATTGCTGTTGTTCTGCTCCTATTAATACCACAGGCAGGCAGCTACAGTATTTTCAGTTAGTGTACTGTGTCCTCTACACAGTGCGCACCTAAAGCTACCTGAATTATTAGTGGTGTTCTTCTGATCCTATTAGTACAGTACCGCAGGCAGCTGCAGTATTTAAAAGTTAGTGTAGTGTGTCCTCTGCACAGTGTGCACCTAAAGCTACCCAAATAAAATTAGTGGTGTTCTTCTGATCCTATTAGTACAGTACCGCAGGCAGCTGCAGTATTTACAAGTTTGTGTAGTGCGTTCTCTGCACAGAGTGCACCTAAAGCTACCTGAAGAAAATTAGTGGTGTTCTTCTGATCCTATTAATACCACAGGCAGGCAGCTACAGTATTTACAGTTAGTGTAGTGCGTCCTCTGCACAGTCTGCACCTAAAGCTACCTGAATAAAATTGGTGATGTTCTTCTGATCTTACTAATACCAAAGGCAGGCAGCTACAGTTTTTACAGTTAGTGTAGTGCGTCCTCTGCATAGTGTGTACCTAAAGCTACCTGGAGACAATTGCTGTTGTTCTGCTCCTATTAATACCACAGTCAGGCAGCTACAGTATTTACAGTTAGTGTACTGTGTCATCTACACAGTGTGCACCTAAAGCTACCTGAAGAAAATTAGTGGTGTTTTTCTTATCATATTAATACAGTACCGCAGACAGCTGCAGTATTTACAAATTTAGTGTAGTGCGTCCTCTGCACAGTCTGCACCTAAAGCTACCTATATAAAATTGGTGGTGTTCTTCTGATCCTATTAATACCAAAGGCAGGCAGCTACAGTTTTTACAGTTAGTGTAGTGCATCCTCTGCACAGTGTGTACCTAAAGCTACCTGGAGACAATTGCTGTTATTCTGCTCCTATTAATACCACAGGCAGGTAGCTACAGTATTTACAGTTTGTGTAGTGCGTCCTCTGTACAGTGTGCACCTAAAGCTACCTGAATAAAATTGGTGGTCTTCTGATCCTTTCAATACCACAGGCAGCCAACTACAGTATTTACAGTTAGTGTAGTGCGTCCTCTGCACATTGTGCACCTAAAGCTACCTAAAGAAAATTAGTGGTGTTCTTCTGATCCTGTTAGTACAGTACCACAGACAGCTGCAGTATTTACAAGTTAGTGTAGTGTGTCCCCTGCACAGTGTGCACCTAAAGCTAACTGAAGAAAATTAGTGGTGTTCTTCTGATCCTGTTAATACCACAGGCAGGCAGCTACAGTATTTACAATCAGTGTAGTGCATCCTCTGCACAGTCTGCACCTAAAGCTACCTGAATAAAATTGGTGGTGTTCTTCTGATCCTATTAATACCAAAGGCAGGCAGCTACAGTTTTTACAGTTAGTGTAGTGTGTCCTCTGCACAGTGTGTACCTAAAGCTACCTGGAGACAATTGCTGTTGTTCTGCTCCTAATAATACCACAGTCAGGCAGCTACAGTATTTACAGTTAGTGTACTGTGTCCTCTACACAGTGTGCACCTAAAGCTACCTGAAGAAAATTAGTGGTGTTCTTCTTATCATATTAGTACAGTACCGCAGGCAGCTGCAGTATTTACAAATTAGTGTAGTGCGTCCTCTGCACAGTCTGCACCTAAAGCTACCTACAAAAAATTGGTGGTGTTCTTCTGATTCTTTTAATACCAAAGGCAGGCAGCTACAGTTTTTACAGTTAGTGTAGTGCGTCCTCTGCACAGTGTGTACCTAAAGCTACCTGGAGACAATTGCTGTTATTCTGCTCCTATTAATACCACAGGCAGGTAGCTACAGTATTTACAGTTTGTGTAGTGCGTCCTCTGTACAGTGTGCACCTAAAGCTACCTGAATAAAATTGGTGGTCTTCTGATCCTATTAATACCACATGCAGCCAACTACAGTATTTACAGTTAGTGTAGTGCGTCCTCTGTACAGTGTGCACCTAAAGCTACCTGAATAAAACTGATGGTGTTCTTCTAATCCTATTAATACCACAGGCAGGCAGCTACAGTATTTACAGTTAGTGTAGTGCTTCCTCTGCACAGTGTGCACCTAAAGCTACCTGGAGACAATTGCTGTTGTTCTGCTCCTATTAATACCACAGGCAGGCAGCTACAGTATTTACAGTTAGTATACTGTGTCCTCTGCACAGTGTGCACCTAAAGCTACCTGAAGAAAATTAGTGGTGTTCTGCTCCTATTAGTACCACAGGCAGGCAGCTACAGTATTTACAGTTAATATAGTGCGTTCTCTGCACAGTGTGCACCTAAAGCTAACTGGAGACAATTGCTGTTGTTCTTCTCCTATTAATACCACAGGCAGGCAAATACAGTATTTACAGTTAGTGTACTGTGTGCTCTGCACAGTGTGAACCTAAAGCTACCTGAATAAAATGGGTGGTGTTCTTCTGATCCTATATTAATACCACAGGCAGACAGCTACAGTATTTACAGTTAGTGTAGTGTGTCCTCAGCACAGTGTGCACCTAAAGCTACCTGAAGAAAATTAGTGGTGTTCTTCTGCTCCTATTAGTACCACAGGCAGGCAGCTACAGTATTTACAGTTAGTATAGTGCGTCCTCTGCACAGTGTGCACCTAAAGCTAACTGGAGACAATTGCTGTTGTTCTGCTCCTATGAATACCACAGGCAGGCAACTACAGTATTTACAGTTAGTGTACTGTGTGCTCTGCACAGTGTGAACCTAAAGCTACCTGAATAAAATGGGTGGTGTTCTTCTAATCCTATATTAATACCACAGGCAGACAGCTACAGTATTTACAGTTAGTGTAGTGTGTCCTCTGCACAGTGTGCACCTAAAGCTACCTGAATAAAATGGGTGGTGTTCTTCTGATCCTATATTAATACCACAGGCAGGCAGCTACAGTATTTACAGTTAGTGTAGTGCGTCCTCTGCACAGTGTGCACCTAAAGCTACCTGGAGACAATTGCTGTTATTCTGCTCCTATTAATACCACAGGCAGGTAGCTACAGTATTTACAGTTTGTGTACTGTGTGCTCTGCACAGTGTGAACCTAAAGCTACCTGAATAAAATGGGTGGTGTTCTTCTAATCCTATATTAATACCACAGGCAGACAGCTACAGTATTTACAGTTAGTGTAGTGTGTCCTCTGCACAGTGTGCACCTAAAGCTACCTGAATAAAATGGGTGGTGTTCTTCTGATCCTATATTAATACCACAGGCAGGCAGCTACAGTATTTACAGTTAGTGTAGTGCGTCCTCTGTACAGTGTGCACCTAAAGCTACCTGAATAAAATTGGTGGTCTTCTGATCCTTTCAATACCACAGGCAGCCAACTACAGTATTTACAGTTAGTGTAGTGCGTCCTCTGCACATTGTGCACCTAAAGCTACCTAAAGAAAATTAGTGGTGTTCTTCTGATCCTGTTAGTACAGTACCACAGACAGCTGCAGTATTTACAAGTTAGTGTAGTGTGTCCCCTGCACAGTGTGCACCTAAAGCTAACTGAAGAAAATTAGTGGTGTTCTTCTGATCCTGTTAATACCACAGGCAGGCAGCTACAGTATTTACAATCAGTGTAGTGCATCCTCTGCACAGTCTGCACCTAAAGCTACCTGAATAAAATTGGTGGTGTTCTTCTGATCCTATTAATACCAAAGGCAGGCAGCTACAGTTTTTACAGTTAGTGTAGTGTGTCCTCTGCACAGTGTGTACCTAAAGCTACCTGGAGACAATTGCTGTTGTTCTGCTCCTAATAATACCACAGTCAGGCAGCTACAGTATTTACAGTTAGTGTACTGTGTCCTCTACACAGTGTGCACCTAAAGCTACCTGAAGAAAATTAGTGGTGTTCTTCTTATCATATTAGTACAGTACCGCAGGCAGCTGCAGTATTTACAAATTAGTGTAGTGCGTCCTCTGCACAGTCTGCACCTAAAGCTACCTACAAAAAATTGGTGGTGTTCTTCTGATTCTTTTAATACCAAAGGCAGGCAGCTACAGTTTTTACAGTTAGTGTAGTGCGTCCTCTGCACAGTGTGTACCTAAAGCTACCTGGAGACAATTGCTGTTATTCTGCTCCTATTAATACCACAGGCAGGTAGCTACAGTATTTACAGTTTGTGTAGTGCGTCCTCTGTACAGTGTGCACCTAAAGCTACCTGAATAAAATTGGTGGTCTTCTGATCCTATTAATACCACATGCAGCCAACTACAGTATTTACAGTTAGTGTAGTGCGTCCTCTGTACAGTGTGCACCTAAAGCTACCTGAATAAAACTGATGGTGTTCTTCTAATCCTATTAATACCACAGGCAGGCAGCTACAGTATTTACAGTTAGTGTAGTGCTTCCTCTGCACAGTGTGCACCTAAAGCTACCTGGAGACAATTGCTGTTGTTCTGCTCCTATTAATACCACAGGCAGGCAGCTACAGTATTTACAGTAAGTATACTGTGTCCTCTGCACAGTGTGCACCTAAAGCTACCTGAAGAAAATTAGTGGTGTTCTGCTCCTATTAGTACCACAGGCAGGCAGCTACAGTATTTACAGTTAATATAGTGCGTTCTCTGCACAGTGTGCACCTAAAGCTAACTGGAGACAATTGCTGTTGTTCTTCTCCTATTAATACCACAGGCAGGCAAATACAGTATTTACAGTTAGTGTACTGTGTGCTCTGCACAGTGTGAACCTAAAGCTACCTGAATAAAATGGGTGGTGTTCTTCTGATCCTATATTAATACCACAGGCAGACAGCTACAGTATTTACAGTTAGTGTAGTGTGTCCTCAGCACAGTGTGCACCTAAAGCTACCTGAAGAAAATTAGTGGTGTTCTTCTGCTCCTATTAGTACCACAGGCAGGCAGCTACAGTATTTACAGTTAGTATAGTGCGTCCTCTGCACAGTGTGCACCTAAAGCTAACTGGAGACAATTGCTGTTGTTCTGCTCCTATGAATACCACAGGCAGGCAACTACAGTATTTACAGTTAGTGTACTGTGTGCTCTGCACAGTGTGAACCTAAAGCTACCTGAATAAAATGGGTGGTGTTCTTCTAATCCTATATTAATACCACAGGCAGACAGCTACAGTATTTACAGTTAGTGTAGTGTGTCCTCTGCACAGTGTGCACCTAAAGCTACCTGAATAAAATGGGTGGTGTTCTTCTGATCCTATATTAATACCACAGGCAGGCAGCTACAGTATTTACAGTTAGTGTAGTGCGTCCTCTGCACAGTGTGCACCTAAAGCTACCTGGAGACAATTGCTGTTATTCTGCTCCTATTAATACCACAGGCAGGTAGCTACAGTATTTACAGTTTGTGTACTGTGTGCTCTGCACAGTGTGAACCTAAAGCTACCTGAATAAAATGGGTGGTGTTCTTCTAATCCTATATTAATACCACAGGCAGACAGCTACAGTATTTACAGTTAGTGTAGTGTGTCCTCTGCACAGTGTGCACCTAAAGCTACCTGAATAAAATGGGTGGTGTTCTTCTGATCCTATATTAATACCACAGGCAGGCAGCTACAGTATTTACAGTTAGTGTAGTGCGTCCTCTGTACAGTGTGCACCTAAAGCTACCTGAATAAAATTGGTGGTCTTCTGATCCTTTCAATACCACAGGCAGCCAACTACAGTATTTACAGTTAGTGTAGTGCGTCCTCTGCACATTGTGCACCTAAAGCTACCTAAAGAAAATTAGTGGTGTTCTTCTGATCCTGTTAGTACAGTACCACAGACAGCTGCAGTATTTACAAGTTAGTGTAGTGTGTCCCCTGCACAGTGTGCACCTAAAGCTAACTGAAGAAAATTAGTGGTGTTCTTCTGATCCTGTTAATACCACAGGCAGGCAGCTACAGTATTTACAATCAGTGTAGTGCATCCTCTGCACAGTCTGCACCTAAAGCTACCTGAATAAAATTGGTGGTGTTCTTCTGATCCTATTAATACCAAAGGCAGGCAGCTACAGTTTTTACAGTTAGTGTAGTGTGTCCTCTGCACAGTGTGTACCTAAAGCTACCTGGAGACAATTGCTGTTGTTCTGCTCCTAATAATACCACAGTCAGGCAGCTACAGTATTTACAGTTAGTGTACTGTGTCCTCTACACAGTGTGCACCTAAAGCTACCTGAAGAAAATTAGTGGTGTTCTTCTTATCATATTAGTACAGTACCGCAGGCAGCTGCAGTATTTACAAATTAGTGTAGTGCGTCCTCTGCACAGTCTGCACCTAAAGCTACCTACAAAAAATTGGTGGTGTTCTTCTGATTCTTTTAATACCAAAGGCAGGCAGCTACAGTTTTTACAGTTAGTGTAGTGCGTCCTCTGCACAGTGTGTACCTAAAGCTACCTGGAGACAATTGCTGTTATTCTGCTCCTATTAATACCACAGGCAGGTAGCTACAGTATTTACAGTTTGTGTAGTGCGTCCTCTGTACAGTGTGCACCTAAAGCTACCTGAATAAAATTGGTGGTCTTCTGATCCTATTAATACCACATGCAGCCAACTACAGTATTTACAGTTAGTGTAGTGCGTCCTCTGTACAGTGTGCACCTAAAGCTACCTGAATAAAACTGATGGTGTTCTTCTAATCCTATTAATACCACAGGCAGGCAGCTACAGTATTTACAGTTAGTGTAGTGCTTCCTCTGCACAGTGTGCACCTAAAGCTACCTGGAGACAATTGCTGTTGTTCTGCTCCTATTAATACCACAGGCAGGCAGCTACAGTATTTACAGTAAGTATACTGTGTCCTCTGCACAGTGTGCACCTAAAGCTACCTGAAGAAAATTAGTGGTGTTCTGCTCCTATTAGTACCACAGGCAGGCAGCTACAGTATTTACAGTTAATATAGTGCGTTCTCTGCACAGTGTGCACCTAAAGCTAACTGGAGACAATTGCTGTTGTTCTGCTCCTATTAATACCACAGGCAGGCAAATACAGTATTTACAGTTAGTGTACTGTGTGCTCTGCACAGTGTGAACCTAAAGCTACCTGAATAAAATGGGTGGTGTTCTTCTGATCCTATATTAATACCACAGGCAGACAGCTACAGTATTTACAGTTAGTGTAGTGTGTCCTCAGCACAGTGTGCACCTAAAGCTACCTGAATAAAATGGGTGGTGTTCTTCTGATCCTATATTAATACCACAGGCAGGCAGCTACAGTATTTACAGTTAGTGTAGTGCGTCCTCTGCACAGTGTGCACCTAAAGCTACCTGAAGAAAATTAGTGGTGTTCTTCTGCTCCTATTAGTACCACAGGCAGGCAGCTACAGTATTTACAGTTAGTATAGTGCGTCCTCTGCACAGTGTGCACCTAAAGCTAACTGGAGACAATTGCTGTTGTTCTGCTCCTATGAATACCACAGGCAGGCAACTACAGTATTTACAGTTAGTGTACTGTGTGCTCTGCACAGTGTGAACCTAAAGCTACCTGAATAAAATGGGTGGTGTTCTTCTAATCCTATATTAATACCACAGGCAGACAGCTACAGTATTTACAGTTAGTGTAGTGTGTCCTCTGCACAGTGTGCACCTAAAGCTACCTGAATAAAATGGGTGGTGTTCTTCTGATCCTATATTAATACCACAGGCAGGCAGCTACAGTATTTACAGTTAGTGTAGTGCGTCCTCTGCACAGTGTGCACCTAAAGCTACCTGGAGACAATTGCTGTTGTTCTGCTCCTAATAATACCACAGTCAGGCAGCTACAGTATTTACAGTTAGTGTACTGTGTCCTCTACACAGTGTGCACCTAAAGCTACCTGAAGAAAATTAGTGGTGTTCTTCTTATCATATTAGTACAGTACCGCAGGCAGCTGCAGTATTTACAAATTAGTGTAGTGCGTCCTCTGCACAGTCTGCACCTAAAGCTACCTACAAAAAATTGGTGGTGTTCTTCTGATTCTTTTAATACCAAAGGCAGGCAGCTACAGTTTTTACAGTTAGTGTAGTGCGTCCTCTGCACAGTGTGTACCTAAAGCTACCTGGGGACAATTGCTGTTATTCTGCTCCTATTAATACCACAGGCAGGTAGCTACAGTATTTACAGTTTGTGTAGTGCGTCCTCTGTACAGTGTGCACCTAAAGCTACCTGAATAAAATTGGTGGTCTTCTGATCCTATTAATACCACATGCAGCCAACTACAGTATTTACAGTTAGTGTAGTGCGTCCTCTGTACAGTGTGCACCTAAAGCTACCTGAATAAAACTGATGGTGTTCTTCTAATCCTATTAATACCACAGGCAGGCAGCTACAGTATTTACAGTTAGTGTAGTGCTTCCTCTGCACAGTGTGCACCTAAAGCTACCTGGAGACAATTGCTGTTGTTCTGCTCCTATTAATACCACAGGCAGGCAGCTACAGTATTTACAGTTAGTATACTGTGTCCTCTGCACAGTGTGCACCTAAAGCTACCTGAAGAAAATTAGTGGTGTTCTGCTCCTATTAGTACCACAGGCAGGCAGCTACAGTATTTACAGTTATTATATTGCGTCCTCTGCACAGTGTGCACCTAAAGCTAACTGGAGACAATTGCTGTTGTTCTGCTCCTATTAATACCACAGGCAGGCAAATACAGTATTTACAGTTAGTGTACTGTGTGCTCTGCACAGTGTGAACCTAAAGCTACCTGAATAAAATGGGTGGTGTTCTTCTGATCCTATATTAATACCACAGGCAGACAGCTACAGTATTTACAGTTAGTGTAGTGTGTCCTCAGCACAGTGTGCACCTAAAGCTACCTGAATAAAATGGGTGGTGTTCTTCTGATCCTATATTAATACCACAGGCAGGCAGGTACAGTATTTACAGTTAGTGTAGTGCGTCCTCTGCACAGTGTGCACCTAAAGCTACCTGAAGAAAATTAGTGGTGTTCTTCTGCTCCTATTAGTACCACAGGCAGGCAGCTACAGTATTTACAGTTAGTATAGTGCGTCCTCTGCACAGTGTGCACCTAAAGCTAACTGGAGACAATTGCTGTTGTTCTGCTCCTATGAATACCACAGGCAGGCAACTACAGTATTTACAGTTAGTGTACTGTGTGCTCTGCACAGTGTGAACCTAAAGCTACCTGAATAAAATGGGTGGTGTTCTTCTAATCCTATATTAATACCACAGGCAGACAGCTACAGTATTTACAGTTAGTGTAGTGTGTCCTCTGCACAGTGTGCACCTAAAGCTACCTGAATAAAATGGGTGGTGTTCTTCTGATCCTATATTAATACCACAGGCAGGCAGCTACATTATTTACAGTTAGTGTAGTGCGTCCTCTGCACAGTGTGCACCTAAAGCTACCTGGAGACAATTGCTGTTATTCTGCTCCTATTAATACCACAAGCAGGTAGCTACAGTATTTACAGTTAGTGTACTGTGTCCTCTGCACAGTGTGCACCTAAAGCTACCTGAATAAAATTAGGGGTGTTCTTCTGATCCTATTAGTACAGTACCACAGGCAGCTGCAGTATTTACACATTAGTGTAGTGCAACCCCTGCACAGTGTGCACCTAAAGCTACCTGAAGAAAATTAGTGGTGTTCTTCTGATCCTATTAATACCACAGGCAGGCAGCTACAGTATTTACAGTTTATGTAGTGTGTCCTCTGTACAGTGTGCACCTAAAGCTACCTGAATAAAATTGGTGGTGTTCTTCTGATCCTATTAATTCCACAGGCAGGCAGCTGCAGTATTTACAGTTAGTGTAGTGCGTCCTCTGCACAGTGTGCACCTAAAGCTACCTGAAGAAAATTAGTGGTGTTCTTCTGATCCTATTAATACCACAGGCAGGCAGCTACAGTATTTACAGTTTGTGTAGTGTGTCCTCTGTACAGTGTGCACCTAAAGCTACCTGAATAAAATTGGTGGTGTCCTTCTGATCCTATTAATTCCACAGGCAGGCAGCTGCAGTATTTACAGTTAGTGTAGTGCGTCCTCTGCACAGTGTGCACCTAAAGCTACCTGGAGAGGAGACAATTGCTGTTGTTCTGCTCCTATTAATACCACAGTCAGGCAGCTACAGTATTTACAGTTAGTTTACTGTGTCCTCTGCACAATGTGCACCTAAAGCTACCTGAAGAAAATTAGTGGTGTTCTTCTGATCCTATTAATACCTCAGGCAGTCAGCTACTGCATTTACAGTTAATGTAGTGCGTCATCTGCACAGTGTGCACCTAAAGCTAGCTGGAGACAATTGCTGTTGTTCTGCTCCTATTAATACCACAGGCAGGCAACTACAGAATTTACAGTTAGTGCACTGTGTGCTCTGCACAGTGTGAAAGTAAAGCTACCTGAATAAAATGGGTGGTGTTCTTCTGATCCTATATTAATACCACAGGCATGCAGCTACAGTATTTACAGTTAGTGTAGTGTGTCCTCTGCACAGTGTGCACCTAAAGCTACCTGAAAAAAACGGGTGGTGTTCTTCTGATCCTATATTAATACCACAGGCAGGCAGCTACAGTATTTACAGTTAGTGTAGTGCGTCCTCTGCACAGTGTGCACCTAAAGCTACCTGGAGACAATTGCTGATATTCTGCCCCTATTAATACCACAAGCAGGTAGCTACAGTATTTACAGTTAGTGTAGTGTGTCCTCTGCACAGTGTGCACCTAAAGCTACCTGAAGAAAATTAGGGGTGTTTTTCTGATCCTATTAGTACAGTACCACAGGCAGCTGCAGTATTTACACATTAGTGTAGTGCGTCCCCTGCACAGTGTGCACCTAAATCTACCTGAAGAAAATTAGTGGTGTTCTTCTGATCCTATTAATACCACAGGCAGGCAGCTACAGTATATACAGTTTGTGTAGTGCGTCCTCTGTACAGTGTGCACCTAAAGCTACCTGAATAAAATTGGTGGTGTTCTTCTGATCCTATTAATTCCACAGGCAGGCAGCTGCAGTATTTACAGTTAGTGTAGTGCGTCCTCTGCACAGTGTGCACCTAAAGCTACCTGGAGAGGAGACAATTGCTATTGTTCTGCTCCTATTAATACCACAGGCAGGCAGCTACAGTGTTTACAGTTAGTATACTGTGTCCTCTGCACAGTGTGCACCTAAAGCTACCTGAAGAAAATTAGCGGTGTTCTTCTGCTCCTATTAGTACCACAGGCAGGCAGCTGCAGTATTTACAGTTAGTGTAGTGTGTCCTCTGCACAGTGTGCACCTAAAGCTACCTGGAGACAATTGCTGTTGTTCTGCTCCTATTAATACCACAGGCAGGCAGCTACAGTATTTACAGTTAGTGTACTGTGTCCTCTGCACAGTGTGCACCTAAAGCTACCTGAAGAAAATTAGTGGTGTTCTTCTAATCCTATTAATACCACAGGCAGGCAGCTACAGTATTTACAGTTAGTGAAGTGCATCCTCTGCACAGTGTGCACTTAAAGCTACCTGGAGACAATTACTGTAGTTCTGCTCCTATTAATACCACAGGCAGGCAGCTACAGTATTTACAGTTAGTTTACTGTGTCCTCTGCACAATGTGCACCTAAAGCTACCTGAAGAAAATTAGTGGTGTTCTTCTGATCCTATTAATACCACAGGCAGGCAGCTACTGCATTTACAGTTAATGTAGTGCGTCATCTGCACAGTGTGCACGTAAAGCTACCTGGAGACAATTGCTGTTGTTCTGCTCCTATTAACCACTTCAGCCCCGGAAGGATTTACCCCCTTCCTTACCATATCACTTTTTACAATTTGGCACTGCGTCGCTTTAACTGCTGCGCGGTTATGAAATGCTGTACCCAAACGAAATTTGGGTCCTTTTCTTCCCATAAATTGAGCTTTCTTTTGATTGTATTTGATCACCTCTGCGGTTTTTATTGTTTGCGCTATAAACGGAAAAAGACCGAAAAATTTGAAAAAAAATGATATTTTCCACTTTTTGTTATAAAAAAAAATCCAATAAACTCAATTTTAGTCATACATTTAGGCCAAAATGTATTCAGCCACATGTCCTTGGTAAAAAAAATGTCAATACGCATATCTTTATTGGTTTGCACAAAAGTTATAGCGTCTACAAACTAGGGTACATTTTCTGGAATTTACACAGCTCTTAGTTTATGACTGCCTATCTCATTTTTTGAGGTGCTAAAATGGCAGGGCAGTACAAAACTCCCCAAATGACCCCATTTTGGAAAGTAGACACCCCAAGAACATTGCAGAGAGACATGTTAAGCCCATTGAATATTACATGTTTTTGTCCCAAGTGATTGAATAATGATAAAAAAAAAAAATGTTTACAAAACGTTGTCACTAAATGATATATTGCTCACACATGCCATGGTTATATGTGGAATTGCACCCCAAAATACATTTAGCTGCTTCTCCTGAGTATGGGGATACCACATGTGTGGGACTTTTTGGGAGCCTAGCCGCGTACGGGGCCCCGAAATTCAAGCACCGCCTTCAGGATTTCGAAGGGCATACATTTTTGATTTCACTCCTCACTACCTACCACAGTTGTGAAGGCCATAAAATGCCAAGATGGCACAAACCCCCCAAATGACCCCATTTTGGAAAGTAGACACCTCAAGTTATTTGCTGAGAGGCATGTTGAGTCCATGGAATATTTTATATTTTGACATAAGTTGCGGGAAAATGACAAACTTTTTTTTTTTGCACAAAGTTGTCACTAAATGATATATTTCTCAAACATGCCATGGGCATATGTGGAATTACTCCCCAAAATACATTCCGCTGCTTCTCCTGAGTATAGGGATACCCCGTGTGTGGGACTTTTTGGGGGCCTAGCTGCATACGGGGTCCTTAAAACCAATCACTGCCTTCAGGACATACATTTTTTATTTCACTCCTCACTACCTATCACAGTTTCGTAGGCCATAAAATGCCAAGATAGCACAAAACCCCCAAATGACCCCATTTTGGAAAGAAGACACCCCAAGCTATTTGCTGAGAGGCATGGTGAGTATTTTGCAGCTCTCATTTGTTTTTGAAAATGAAGAAAGACAAGAAAAATGTATTTTTTTTTTCTTTTTTCAATTTTCAAAACTTTGTGACAAAAAGTGAGGTTTGCAAAATACTCGCCATACCTCTCAGCAAATAGCTTGGGTGTCTACTTTCCAAAATGGGTTCATTTGGGGGGGGTTTGTGCCATCTGGGCATTCCATGGCCTCCGAAACTGTGATAGGCAGTGAAGAGTGAAATCAAAAATTTACACCCTTAGAAAGCCTGAAGGCGGTGCTTGGTTTTCGGGGTCCCCGTACGCAGCTAGGCTCCCAAAAAGTCTCACACATGTGGTATCCCTGAACTCAGGAGAAGCAACAGAATGTATTTTGGGGTGTAATTTCACATATTCCCATGGCATGTTTGAGCAATATATAATTTAGTGACAACTTTGTGCAAAAAAAAAAAATTATCTTTTTTCCCGCAACTTGTGTCACAATATAAATATTCCATGGACTCGACATGCCTCTCAGCAAATAGCTTGGGGTGTCTACTTTCCAAAATGGGGTTTAGAACTGTCCTGGTATTTTATGCACAACATTTAGAAGCTTATGTCACACATCACCCACTCTTCTAACCACTTGAAGACAAAGCCCTTTCTGACACTTTTTGTTTACATGAAAAAAATATTTTTTTTGCAAGAAAATTACTTTGAACCCCCAAACATTATATATTTTTTTAAAGCAAAGGCCCTACAGATTAAAATGGTGGGTGTTTCATTTTTTTTTTTTTTCACACAGTATTTGCGCAGCGATTTTTCAAACGCATTTTTTTGTGAGAAAACACACTTTATTACATTTTAATGCACTAAAACACACTATATTTCCCAAATGTTTGATGAAATAAAAAAGATGATCTTAGGCTGAGTACATAGATACCAAACACGACATGCTTTAAAATTGCGCACAACGTGCAGTGGCGACAAACTAAATACATTTTTAAAAGCCTTTAAAAGCCTTTACAGGTTACCACTTTAGATTTACAGAGGAGGTCTACTGCTAAAATTACTGCACTCGATCTGACCTTTGTGGTGATACCTCACATGCATGGTGCAATTGCTGTTTACATAAGACGCCAGACCGACACTTGCGTTCGCCTTTGCGCGAGAGCGGGGGGGAACAGGGAGCTTTTTTTTTTCTTTTTTTTTTTTTTTTTTTGGCATTTTTATCTTATTTTTAAACTGTTCCTTTCATTTTTTTTTTTAGCATCTTTATTGTTATCTCAGGGAATGTAAATATCCCCTATGGTAGCAATAGGTAGTGACAGGTACTCTTTTTAAAAAAAATTGGGGTCTATTAGACCCTAGATCTCTCCTCTGCCCTCAAAGCATCTGACCACACCAAGATCGGTGTGATAAAATGCTTTCCTAAATTCCCAATGGCGCTGTTTACATCCGGCGAAATCTAAGTCATAAAATGCTCGTAGCTTCAGGTTTCTTAGGCCATAGAGATGATTGGAGCCATTCTGGTCTCTGATCAGCTCTATGGTCAGCTGGCCGAATCAACGGCTGCATTCTCGGGTTCCCTGTTGGGACAGGAGAGCCAGAGAAAAACACGGAAGACGGTGGGAGGGGGGTGTCATTCCCTCCCACTGCTTGTAAAAGCAGTCTAGAGCAGTGGTTCTCAACCTTCCTAGTGCCGTGACCCCTTGATAAAATTTCCCAAGTTGTGGGGACCCCTAACAGTAAAATTATTTTTGCTGGTCGCGTTTGCTGGCACAGTGGCGGCGTTTGCTGGCATAGTGGCAACAATTGATGGGCACAGTGGTGACAATTGATGGGCACAGTGGCTGCACAGTGGGACGTTTGCTGGCACAGTGGCTGCGTTTGGCACAGTGGTAACTATTAAAGGGCACAGTGGCTGCGTTTGATGGCACAGGTGGCGACGTTTGCTGGCACAGTGGTGACAATTTATGGGCACAGTGGCTGCGTTTGGCACAGTGGCAACAATTAAAGGGAACAGTGGCTGCATTTGATGGCACAGTGGCTGCGTTTGATGGCACAGTGGCAACGTTTGCTGGCACAGTGGCAACGTTTGCTGGCACGGTGGCGACAATTGATGGGCACAGTGGCTGTCCTTGGCACAGTGGCAACAATTAAAGGGCACAGTGGCTGCGTTTGATGGCACAGTGGCGGCATTTGCTGGCACAGTGGCAACAATTGTTGGGCACAGTGGCTGTGTTTGATGGCACAGTGGCGACAATTGATGGGCACAGTGGCGACAATTGATGGGCACAGTGGCGACAATTGATGGGCACAGTGGCTGCGTTTGGCACAGTGGCAACAATTAAAGGGCACAGTTCCTGCGTTTGATGGCACAGTGGCAGCGTTTGCTGGCACAGTGGCGACAATTGATGGGCACAGTGGCTGCATTTGATGGCACAGTGGCGGCGTTTGCTGGCACAGTGTCGACAATTGATGGGCACAGTGGCTGCATTTGATGGCACAGTGGCTGCATTTGATGGCACAGTGGCGGCATTTGCTGGCACAGTGGTGACAATTGATGGGCACAGTGGCTGCATTTAATGGCACAGTGGCGACAATTGATGGGCACAGTGGCTGCACAGTGGCGACGTTTGCTGGCACAATGGCGACAATTGATGGGCACAGTGGCTGCGTTTGGTACAGTGGCAACAATTAAAGGGCACAGTGGCTGCGTCTGATGGCACAGTGGCTGCGTTTGATGGTACAGTGGCGACGTTTGCTGGCACAGTGGCGACAATTGATGGGCACAGTGGCTGCGTTTGGTACAGTGGCAACAATTAAAGGGCACAGTGGCTGCGTCTGATGGCACAGTGGCTGCGTCTGATGGCACAGTGGCTGCGTTTGATGGCACAGTGGCGACGTTTGCTGGCACAGTGGCGACAATTGATGGGCACAGTGGCTGCGTTTGGTACAGTGGCAACAATTAAAGGGCACAGTTCCTGCATTTGATGGCACAGTGGTAGTGTTTGCTGGCACAGTGGCGACAATTGATGGGCACAGTGGCTGCATTTGATGGCACAGTTGCAGCATTTTAATGGGTTTTTTTTTCTGATTGTTTCAGTTTGTTTGCACCCCCACCACTGATTTATATATAAACGTCCCGGTTGATTCCTCAAAAGTGGTTATTCCGTGCCAGTGCTAGATATACAAAGTGTATAGCTTCCAAACATGTATCTAGCACTGGCACGGAATAACTACTTTTGAGGAACCAACTGGGACGTATATACATATATATATATATATATATATATATATATATATATATATATATATATATATATATATATATATATATATAGGACCATAATAAAAAAATGTTGTCTTGTCAGCTTTTCCTGTGTGTCTGACTTACCAGAAGTCACAGGTGTTCTTCTTCTTCAGCAAGTCATGTTTCGTTGCCTCCCTCTTGGTACACTCGTCCGCAGCAAGCAGATTTCGGTGGGTGTACAAAGATGTCCGCTTGCCGACTTCTAAGTCTAAGCCTTACTGCGGACGAGAGTACCAAGATGGCGGCGACGGAACGTCACTTCCGTGCAGTCCCTCCTCTCCAGGAAGTGACATCTCGCTGGCCGAGATGGACGGACTCAGGCAGTAACTTCGGGTCCGTCTCGGCCAGCATCTCGGCCAGCATTCGCGACCCCCTGGAGAATGGGCAATCGACCCCCCAGGGGGTCGCGACCCCCAGGTTGAGAACCGCTGGTCTAGAGGCTAATTAGCTGCTAGGATTGCTTTTACATGAAAGCCGACCGCTGGCTGAAAAGAATAATGCCAAGATGATACCTAAACCTGCAGGCATCATTCTGGTATAACCACTTAAAGTCCAGCAACATACCAGTACCTTGCTGGTCCTTGTTGGGCAAATATTTTAAACCTTTTTATCATGCAGGATGTGAGCTGAACGAAAAAAAGAGATTGATCGGTGGGTATGCCCATCATTAGAATACCTCCCTTCATCCACCCACTTCTAATGATGGGCATATATGCACCGTTTATATATGCCGAAGCATGGGGGCATCTTCCCGCAAATCGCTCCTCCGCCCACTGCTGCCCCCACGCTTCGGCATATATGCTGAAGTATGTAACCGTGGTGGTGAAATCACCTCAGACAGCGCTGGAGTCACGGCTTTATGTATCGTGGGAGCAAACGCTGTTGCTGTCAAGATAAATAAATCCGCGCTGCAACTGAATGGCGTACCTGCTAAGCAAATGATGGTTAACAATAAAACAAAATAACATTACAGTATAACAGTAATAGGGCGTACACACGGTCGGACTTTGTTCGGACATTCCGACAACAAAATCCTAGGATTTTTTTTGACGGATGTTGGCTCAAACTTGTCTTGCATACAGACGGTCACACAAAGTTGTCGGAAAATCCCATCATTCTGAACGCGGTGATGTAAAACATGTACGTCGGGACTATAAATGGGGCAGTTGCCAATAGCTTTCATCTCTTTATTTATTCTGAGCATGCGTGGCACTTTGTCCATCGGATTTGTGTACACACGATCGGAATTTCCGACAACGGATTTTGTTGTCGGAAAATTTTATCTCCTGCTCTCCAACTTTGTGTGTCGGAAAATCCGATGGAAAATGTCCGATGGAGCCCACACACGGTCAGAATTTCCGACAACACGCTCCGATCGGACATTTTCCATCGGAAAATCCGACCGTGTGTACGGGGCATAAGACTTACCATACCTGCAAAGCAAATACAAAAAAAAAAACATAGTAAAAAATAAAACATTTAACGCAACCTGTGCCTAAAATATATATATGCCGAAGCATGGGGGCATCCTCCCGCAAAAGGTAGGAGCAAATCGCTCCTCTGCCCACTGCTGCCCCCACGCTTCGGCATATATGCTGAAGTATGTAACTGTGGTGGTGAAATTACCTCCGACAGCGCTGGAGTCACGGCTTTATGTATCGTGGGAGCAAACTCTGTTGCTGTCAAGATAAATAAATTTGCGCTGCAGCTGAATGGCGTACCTGAAAACAAAAAAATGATTAACAATAAAACACAGTAAACTATAAAAAAATTACATACCTGAAAAGCAAACATGATAAAACATAACAACAATAAAACATTGCAGAATAGAATACAGTAAAAAAGAGCAGAACAATAGAGAGAGAATAGAGAGAGAGAGAACGATAAAAGGACAACTATTTTTTTTTTTTTATATATACTTTTTTTGTGTATTTTTTTTTTTTACTTTTTTTTTTTACATTTTTTTTATAACTGTAACTTGTATAACTGTAACCGGTTCCAGGTTTGGGTCTCTCAAAATGCAATGGCATCTTGGGAGACCCTGTGAAAGTGTGTCCTAGTCTGTGCAATGCTGTACCCTATGCTAAAACTCAACTAGTGTATGGTAGCGCTCAAAACATTCACCAATGCATAGACCAGGATTGTCAGGACAGGAGGGACAATAATACCGGGTGTCACGCCTATATCCACGCTTTCTGCAGACACAACATTTTCTTTGGGGGGGCTCGTTGGGTAGGGGTACTCGGGAGGACATAAGGAAAATGCCTCTCATGCAGCCGGCTTACTGCATTTGGTTGGGGAAGGTGAGGTGGAGCACCGTCTGGATACAGAAGGGCTCTGACGATCTCTTCCTGGAATTTAAGGAAGGATCCAGTCTGTCCTGAAGCTCTGTATAACACATGAGCATTCAGCAAAGCCAATTGAAATAAGTATACATACACTTTTTTATATCAGCGCCTGGCCCTACGAGCAACTAGGTACGGAGCCAACAACTGGTTGTTGAGGTCCACCCCTCCCATATTTTGGTTATATTTGTGGACATAGAGGGGTTTCTCCACAACACCAGTCGCCGTAGTAATTTGGACCGTCGTGTCTGCATGAAGGGAGGTAAGAACGAAAACATTCTTATTGTCCCTCCACTTCATAGTGAGCAAATTATTACACCGCAAGCAGGCTCTCTCCCCCAGCCTAAGACGGGAATCTACAAGCCGCTGGGGAAAGCCCGGGCGATTAGATCGCACGGTGCCACATGCTTCAATTTGATGATCAAAAAGGTGACTAAAAAGTGGCACGCTAGTGTAATAATTGTCCACATATAAATGGTACTCCTTTCCGAATAAGGGTGACACCAAGTCCCACACAATCTTGCCAGCGCTTCCTATGTAGTCAGGGCAGTTTGTCGGCTCTACGTGAGTATCTTTGCCCTCGTAAACCATAAAACTACATGTATGGCCTGTGGCCCTGTCACAGAGCTTATACATCTTGACCCCGTATCTGGCACGCTTGCTGGGAAGGTACTGTTTGAATGACAAGCGGCCAGAAAACTTAATCAGGGACTCATCAACGCAGAGAACTTGATGGGGAGTAAACAAGTCTGAAAAACGTTGGTTGAAGTGGTTTACGAGGGGCCGAATTTTGTAGAGCCGATCGTATACAGGGTCTCCACGAGGACGACAGAGTTCATTGTTGTAGAAGTGCATGAACCACAAGATCTGCTCGTATTGTGCCCTGGTCATGGAGGCAGAGAACAAGGGCATATGGTGAATTGGGTCAGTGAACCAATATGACCGCAACTGACTCTTTTTAGTTATGCCCATGTTGAGGGAAAGGCCCAGAAAGAGCTTAAATTCAGAGACCTTAATTGGTCTCCAATCTCTGGCAAGGGAGGACTGGGGAATAGTGGCGATGTGTTGACCAGCGTATAAATTGCTTGGGTCCACAATAGATCTATAGAGATTTTCAGTGAAAAACAGCAAATAAAAATCCAGTGGTGTAAAATCAACTGTTTCCACCTGAATGCCGGGTTGGCCAGTGAATGGGGGAAGTACGGGTGCTGCAGAAGTGGTGGGCTCCCAATTCGGATTGGCGAATGCAGCAGGAAGGGCACTATGGGCACGACGGGTCTGTGTTTGTCTTCTTGGTGGCAGCGGGACAGACACTACTTGTGCTTGCCACCTCGCCAGCTTGAACTGCACTTATGGGACTTGCTACGTCACCACGTGATACTGCAGTGCTGGATGTACGACCAGGGTGTACTAGGCCGCTGGTGCTTGCCTGTTCACCAGAAGGAATAGTGGCACTAGTACTGCTCTGCTCCATATGAGAGCCCTGCAGTTCTTGCACATCAAGGACAGAAGAAGAAGTTTGGTGTCTGGTACGCCTGACCTTGGCAAGGACCACAACTCCGTCGTCAGAGCTATCTGTCATGGAGCCGCTGTCGTCTACAGGATCGTATTCTGAGCCTGAATCTGACAGATGAGTGACTTCCTCTTCACTATCTGTCATGCTCAGAAACGTGTAAGCCTCTTCACTAGTGTACCTTCGATTTGCCATTTTGGGCTCTAAATTTAGTGGTACACTAGTGAGACTCATAGGCAAAAAAGCTCCTGACTGTCAGTGACTGTATCAAAACGCTACCAAAAAACTGTTAGCGATCGCAGGGATCAGGCCTGACTCTGCGAACGCTGCAGTTATGTGTGCTTAGTGTTTTGTAAGTGTCAGTGATCGATCGATACTGCACTTGGGTGGGCTGGGGTGGGCTGGGCCGAGGTGCTAGCAGGTATCTGGGCTGATCCCACTAACACTGTGTTTTAGGGGACCCTAAACTGCTGGGGACGCTAGTATAGATCTGATCGGATCAGATATTGATCCGTTCAGATACTATACCACTAAGGGAGGTGTATGCTGCGTGCGTGGGTGTTAGCGGTACTGGCGCTAACCTGACACTGCCTGGGGTGACGCAGACCTTATCTGGCCCTAAAAACTTAACTTATATCACCGCCGGGCAATTAGGGTGTTAAACCTTTATAACAGTGGTTCTCAACTCCGGTCCTCAGGACCCACTAACAGGCCAGGTTTGCAAGATAACTTAAATACATCACAGGTGATATAATTTGCTGCTCAGTAATTGCACTATTCTTGTCTGCATCTCCCCAAGGTAATACTTAAAATCTGGCCTGTTGGTGGGTCCTGAGGACTGGAGTTGAGAACCACTGCTTTATAAGGTAATAAATGGCGGTGCTATGATACTATAATAAACTATAATAAACAAACTAACTAACTAGCGTCACCCGTAACACTTATACGGTGATCACTGGTGAAAGGGTTAACTAGGGGGCAATCAAGGGGTTAAAACCTTTATTAGGTAGTATATGGGGGTCCCTGTCGCTATAAAACACTGATGGCGAACCTATATACTTACCTCCCTAACTAGTGTCACCTGTGTCACTAATACAGCGATCAGAAAAACTATCGCTTAGTGACACTGGCGACGGGGGGTGATCAAGGGGTTAACCTTTATTAGGGGGGGTTAGGGGGTACCCTAGACCTAAAGGGGGGTACCCTAGACCTAAAGGGGACTAACCTAACTGCCCTAACACTTATAACTGTCACAAACTGACACCAATGCAAAAGAAAAAACTGCTATTGGTGTCACTGTGACAGGGGGTACAGGGGGGTGATCGGGGGGTGACTGGGGGGTGAAAAGTGTGCCTGCGTGTTCTACTGTAAGTGTAGTGTTGCGCAAACTCACATTGATGTCTTCTCTCCTCGGCGCCGGAACGAAAAGACCGGCTCGAGGAGAGATGACATCACTTCCTCCGCTTCTGTTTACATTACAGAAGCAGAGGTAGCTTGTCATTCGCCAGGAGCGATCGTGAGGGGGGAGCCACGAATGAGTGGCCTCCCCCTCACCTTTGATCACCCCTGACAATAATCTGACTGCCGCAGGCGCCGGGGGGGTCCGATCGGACCCCCTGCCCGCGGGCAGGCAAGGACATACAGGTAAGTCCTTATGCCTGCCCGTGCCATTCTGCCGACGTACATCGTCGTGCGGCGGTCGACAAGTGGTTAATACCACAGGCAGGCAGCTACAGTATTTACAGTTAGTGTACTGTGTGCTCTGCACAGTGTGCACCTAAAGCTACCTGAATAAAATTGGTGGTGTTCTTCTGATCCTATATTAATACCACAGGCAGGCAGCTACAGTATTTACAGTTAGTGTAGTCTGTCCTCTGCACAGTGTGCAACTAAAGCTACCTGAAGAAAATTTGTGGTGTTCTTCTGATCCTATTAATACCACAGGCAGGCAGCTACAGTATTTACAGTTAGTGTAGTGCGTCCTCTGCACAGTGTGCACCTAAAGCTACCTGGAGACAATTGCTGTTGTTCTGCTCCTAATAATACCACAGGCAGGCAGCTACAGTATTTACAGTTAGTGTACTGTGTCCTCTGCACAGTGTGCACCTAAAGCTACCTGAAGAAAATTAGTGGTGTTCTTCTGATCCTAATAATACCACAGGCAGGCAGCTACAGTATTTACAGTTAGTGTAGTGCGTCCTCTGCACAGTGTGCACCTAAAGCTACCTGGAGACAATTGCTGTTGTTCTGCTCCTATTAATACCGCAGGCAGCTACAGTATTTACAGTTAGTGTACTGTGTCCTCTGCACAGTGTGCACCTAAAGCTACCTGAAGAAAATTAGTGGTGTTCTTCTGCTCCTATTAATACCACAGGCAGGCAGCTACAGTATTTACAGTTAGTGTAGTGCATCCTCTGCACAGTGTGCACCTAAAGTTACCTGGAGACAATTACTGTAGTTCTGCTCCTATTAATACCACAGGCAGGCAGCTACAGTATTTACAGTTAGTGTACTGTGTCCTCTGCACAATGTGCACCTAAAGCTACCTGAAGAAAATTAGTGGTGTTCTTCTGATCCTATTAATACCACAGGCAGGCAGCTACTGCATTTACAGTTAATTTAGTGCGTCTTCTGCACAGTGCGCACCTAAAGCTACCTGGAGACAATTGCTGTTGTTCTGCTCCTATTAATACCGCAGGCAGCTACAGTATTTACAGTAAGTGTACTGTGTGCTCTGCACAATGTGCACCTAAAGTTACCTGAATAAAATCAGTGGTGTTCTTCTGATCCTATATTAATACCACAGGCAGGCAGCGACAGTATTTACAGTTAGTGTAGTGTGTCCTCTGCACAGTGTGCACCTAAAGCTACCTAAATAAAATGTATGATGTTCTTCTGATCCTATATTAATACCACAGGCAGGCAGCTACAGTATTTACAGCTAGTGTAGTGCATCCTCTGCACAGTGTGCACCTAAAGCTACCTGGAGACAATTGCTGTTATTCTGCTCCTACTAATACTACAGGCAGCAGCTACAGTATTTACAGTTAGTGTACTGTGTCCTCTGCACAGTGTGCACCTAAAGCTACCTGAAGAAAATTAGTGGTGTTCTTCTGATCCTATTAATACCACAGGCAGGCAGCTACAGTATTTAGTTAGTGTAGTGCATCCTCTGCACAATGTGCACCTAAAGCTACCTGGAGACAATTACTGTTGTTCTGCTCCTATTAATACCACAGGCAGGCAGCTACAGTATTTACAGTTAGTGTACGGTGTCCTCTGCACAATGTGCACCTAAAGCTACCTGAAGAAAATTAGTGGTGTTCTTCTGATTCTATTAATATCACAGGCAGGCAGCTACAGTATTTACAGTTAGTGTAGTGCGTCCTCTGCACAGTGTGAACCTAAAGCTACCTGGAGACAATTACTGTTGTTCTGCTCCTATTAATACCACAGGCAGGCAGCTACAGTATTTACAGTTAGTGTACTGTGTCCTCTCCACAATGTGCACCTAAAGCTACCTGAAGAAAATTAGAGGTCTTCTTCTGATCCTATATTAATACCACAGGCAGGCAGCTACAGTATTTACAGTTAGTGTACTGTGTCCCCTGCACAATGTGCACCTAAAGCTACCTGAAAAAAATTGGTGGTGTTCTTCTGATCCTATTAGTACCACAGGCAGGCAGCTGCAGTATTTACAGTTAGTGTACTGTGTCCTCTGCACAGTGTGCACCTAAAGCTACCTGAAGAAAATAGGTGGCGGTATTCTTCTGATCCTATTAGTACCACAGGCAGGCAGCTACAGTATTTACAGTTAGTGTACTGTGTCCTCTGCACAGTGTGCAACTAAAGCTACCTGAAGAAAATTGGTGGTGTTCTTCTGAACCTATTAATACTACAGGCAGGCAGCTACAGTATTTACAGTTAGTGTAGTGTGTCCTCTGCACAGTGTTCACCTAAAGCTACCTGAATAAAATTGCTGTTGTTCTGCTCCTATTAATACCACAGGCAGGCAGCTACAGTATTTACAGTTAGTGTACTGTGTCCTCTGCACAGAGTGCACCTAAAGCTATCTGAATACAATTGGTGGTGTTCTTCTGATCCTATATTAATACCACAGGCAGGCAGCCACAGTATTTACAGTTAGTGTACTGTGTTCTCTGAACAGTGTACACCTAAAGACAATTGCTGGTGTTCTCATACCAATAATACTACAGGCAGGCAGTTGATTCTGCTAGCTGCAGTATCAGTATATATATACATCCCAGCTTTGTGCAGCTACATCTCACTGCAGGTCATTAGTATGTTTGGAAGGCCAACAAGGAGAGGCAGACAGTCACAAGGCAATAAAAGAGGGCAAGCAGGCTCTCTGTCTAGAGGCAACAGTGCTGGTCATGGAGACGGTGCATCCTCATCAGCACGTGGCCATGGGACACGCTTGTCGTTTTTTTTCGGCAGCTGGCCATGTTGAGCCGCAACATGCGGAAGACTTGGTAGAGTGGATGACCAAGCTGTCCTCATCCTCCTCATCCTCCCTCACCCAGGCTCAGGGTACTTTGTCTGGCAAAGCAGTTGCCAACGTGGCCTCTTCCCTTGGCTCAATGGCATCAGTCACTCCTTCCCTAGACCCACCATGTCCTCCTGAGGAGTCCCCCTAACTGTTTGACCACAGTGTTGGGTACATGCTCCAGGAGGATTCCCAGCATTTTGAAGGCTCCGATGATGGTACCCAGCTAGAGGAAGGCAGTAACGTGAGCCCAGAGAGAGGGGTGCCCAAGAAGGACAATAATCTGGCAGTCATGTTCCCCCTGCTGCAGCATACTGCCAGCGTTGCTCCAGTGATGAGGAGGGAGGGGATGATGAGGTCACTGACTCCACGTGGGTGCCTGATAGGAGAGAGGAGGAGAAGGAGGAGGCACATCACCAACGAGGCAGGATGCCCTCCAGGGGCCAGCTTAAGGGCAGCACACCGACTGCATCACACCCCAGAGCTCCGCATGTGCAGGGCGCTGCTGTCTCTACGCGTTATTCCAAAAGTTCTTTGGTGTGGCCCTTTTTTGAGACGAGTGTATCAGATCCCACCGCTGCTATTTGAAACATATGTCTCAAGCGTATCTCGCCTGGCCAAAACATCTCCCGCTTGGGCACCACATGCTTGACCAGACATATGTTGACCTGCCATGCAGTTCGTTGGCAAGCGTACCTAAAAGACCCACACCAAAGAACAAAGAGGACCTCTCCTTGCTCCTCATCAGCTGGGATCTCCAACCCCACTATACCTTCAGTCCTCTCTGGGACCTGCACTGAGCGGAATGAAGGTGTAGAATTTGGTGTGTCACAGCCAAGTACTTGGGGGCAATCTGCTATCGGTACACCGACGTCAGATTGTACCAGGCAAATTTCCCTGCCCCAGCTGCTGCACCGCCGAAAGAAGTTCGCTCCCAGCCATCAAGAAAAAAATTGGATGACTCGCGCTGTATAGATTGGGGAATATGTGACCAGATTCACCGCACAAAAACACTAAATACATCCAGTATCAGTGAATGCATAAACCATCTGTGTGGTAATATATCACGATCAGTGCAAACAAATAACAAAAAGTATCAGTAAATACATAAATCATCTGTGCAATAATATATCGCAATCAGTGCACACAAATCACAAAAATAAAGTCCAAACGAAATAGATATATTGAAGAAACCATTATAAAAGGGTAAAAATTGACCAAAAAAGAAACCCGAGAAAAAGTGAATTAGCAATCACGGGTCCTTCAACCGCATGGAACCTCAAATGTGCAGGACCACCACCAACAGTAAGAGCCTGGCCGCTTACCAGAACCCCATGACCCCCCGTTACAGAGGGTCTAAAAGGGCTTTTTAAGATCCTAGTAGTCCGGACTTCCCAGGAGCAGAGATGGAGCAGAGATGGGAATGGAAACTGGAAAAGGGCGTCAGGTGCTGGGATGGAGATGGATGGATCCACAGGAAGGGGGCTCAGCCCTCAGCATAGTGGTGTCATCATAGGAGAAAAGAAAGGGCGGGCTCCCATAGTGTAAAATCAGGTTGCAATTTATTGTAGAAAAAAACGTAAACACTCACATGTAAGTAAGACAATCCGCATCATCAAATGGAAGAACAAACTGTGGCACCGGCCGGATGACCACAGATAGCTCGTCCTGTTGGATATGCAGCAACAGTGGGAGGTGGCATGATGATACCGCTCAGCCCTATACACTGCGTTTCGCAAAAAAATGCGTCTTCCAGGGGCACGATGTGGATGGCTGGGGGCTCCCAGCCATCCACATCCCAGCGGTTGAATGCTAGCTTGGCTAACTGCTGCCTTTTCAGTTTTTAGACTCTGCCCCCTTCCGTTAGTTTGTGGAATGTACGGTTCCTCAGTGGCAGGTTCCCAAACGCCACTTTTTCTCACGGAAGGTGATTCCGGCTCTCTACCGGCGTGTGGAATGCAATGTCTTGGCCTCGCTGGACAGGGCAGTCAGCGGTAAGGTGCATATTACCACTGACTTAGGGTCCAGCAGGCATGGACAGGGACATTACCTATCTTTCACCATGCACTGGGTGACTCTTCTGGCAGCTGGGAAGGATGCAGGACAGGGTGCAGTAGTGTTTGAGGTTCTTCCGCTACCACGCCTCCAAAATACTACTAGTGGTGATTCTGCCACACCTCTTTCCTCCACCCCCTCCTCTTCTTCTTCCTGCATGGCCTCTTCCTGTGCTGATTTGTCTTCAGAAATAGCGGTGCTCCGTAGGCGTTCAGTGGGCTAAGCAAGCACGCAGGTCAAAATATGCCATACGGTGCTTGAGCTGGTGTGCTTGGGGGACAGGAGCCACACTGGGGCAGATATTCTGTCAGCTCTGCAGGGGCAGGTTCAGAGGTGGTTAACGTCATGCCAGCTTAAGGCAGGAATGGTGGTTTGCGACAATGGCACCAACCTCCTCTCCGCCCTCCGACAGGGACAACTGGCCCATGTGCCCTGTTTGGCTCACGCCCTTAACTTTGTGGTGCAACGGTTCTTGGGCAGGTACCCGGGCTTACAGGATGTCCTGAGGCAAGCCAGGAAAGTCTGTGTGCATTTCTGCAGGTCACATAATGCCAGTGCTCGGCTGGCTGACCTCCAAAAGGAATTTAACCTGCCCAAGAACCGCCTAATCTGTGACATGCCCACCAGGTGGAACTCAACATTGGCCATGCTGCAGCAGCTGCACATGCAGCAGAGGGCCATCAATAAGTACCTGTGCGACTATGGCACCAGGACAGGGTCAGGGGAGCTTGTTTTTTTTACCCACGCCAGTGGGCCATGATCAGGGATGTATGCACTGTCCTGTCACCATTTGAGGATGCCCCAAGGATGGTGAGCAGTGACAGTGCATGCATCAGTGACACTGTCCTTCTTGTCCACCTGTTGGAGTACACGCTGCGTGGAATAATGGACAGGGCACTTGAGGCAGAAGAGAGGCAGGAAGAGGAGGACTTCCTTAGCTCTCAAGGCCCCCTTTATCCAGACAGTGTTCCTGCGTGCCCGCCGATAACACAGGAAGAGGTAGAGGAGGAGGAAGAGGAGGATTGTGTCAGCATGGAGGTGGAGCCTGGCACTCAGCATCAGCAGCAGTCTTTAAGGGATCATTTACAGTCCCAAAAAACCCATGGACTTGTACGTGGCTGGGAGGAGGTGGCTGCGAATCATGTCATCCTTAGTGACCCAGAGGACTCCAGACCGAATGCCTCAGCAAACCTACGCTGCATGGCCTCCCTGATCCTGCAAAGCCTGCGGAAGGATCCTCGTATTCATGGTATCAAGGAGAGGGATCAATACTGGCTGGCAACCCTCCTTGATCCATGTTACAAGGGTAAGGTTGCAGACCTTATCTTGCCGTCGCAGAGGGAGCAGAGGATGAAACATCTTCGGGAGGCCTTGCAGAAAGGTCTGTCCAATGCATTCCCAGAGACTGGAGGTTACAAACTCCTGTTCCTGGACAACGTGTTGCTGAGGCTTCGGTCAGTCAAAGAAGGAGTGGTGGAGAAGGTGGCCGTCTGACCGATGCGTTCAGACAATTTTTTAGTCCGCAGCCCCAAGGTATGATCGGTTCCAGCAACCATCGCCAGCGTCTGTTTTACATGGTGCAGGAATACCTAGGGGCAAGATCAGACTTGGACACCTTTCCCACCGAAAATCCTCTGGGTTACTGGGTCTTGAGGATGGATCACTGGCCAGAGCTTGCACAGTATGCAATTGGGCTACTGGCCTGTCCTGCATCCAGTGTTCTTTTGGAAAGCACATTCAGTGCTGCTGGAGGTTTTGTAACTGATCACAGAGTGCGCCTGTCCACCGACTCGGTCGATCGACTGACCTTCATAAAAATGAATCAGTCTTGGATCACCACCAGCTACCAAGCACCTGATGCTGATGTAACCGAATATTTTTTTTTGAAATGTCAGATCCCTTCAAGACTGCCTATGCTGATGCTGAGTGACTACCCTGTTATGCTGAGTGACTATCCTCTTCCTCCTCAATGATTATGCTGATAGCTTGTAAGAATATCTTTGGTTCTGGGCGCCACCACCAGTGGCTAAGGCCCAATTTTTCTGCCCTTGTTTAACAAGGGCGTGTAATTACAATTTTTGATGCAATATTTTGCAAGGAGGGTTTGTTGCTGCACTCAGCTAGAGTATTTGTGAGGGGTTGCAGTGTTGTGGCACCAGCACCAGTGCCTAAGGCCCAATTTTTCAGCCCCTTTTTAACATGGGCGTGTAATTACAATTTTTGATGCAATACTTTGCAGCAGGGCTTGTTCCTGCACTCCAACTAGAGTATCAGTGAGGGGTTGCAGTGTTGTGGCACCAGTGCCTAAGGCCCAATTTTTCTGCCCCTGTTCAACAGGGACATGTAATTACAATTCTTGATCTAATATTTCACAGCAGGGCCCGTTTCTGCGCCAACCAAGAGTCACTGTGAGGACTTACAGTGTTGTGGCACCAGCACCACCACCAAAGGCCCAATTTTTCTGCCCCTGTTCAACAGGTGCATGTAATTACAATTCTTGATTTAATATTTCACAGCAGGGCCTGTTTCTGCATCTACCAAGAGTAACTGTGAGGACTTAGTGTTGTGGCACCAGCTCCACCACCACCACCATCACCAAAGGCCCAATTTTTCTGACCCTGTTCAACAGAGGCATGTAATAACAATTCTTAATCTAATATTTCACAGCAGAGCTTGTTCCTGCGCCCACCAAGAGTAGCTGTGAGGGCTTACAGTGTTGTGGCAACACCAACACCTAAGGCCCAATTTCTGCAGAGTATATGGGGCAGGCCCCTACTTTCAAACATTCAACTTACAAACGACTCCTACTTGCAAATGGAAGGAGACAACAGGAAGTGAGATGAAATCTACCCCTTGGAAGGGAAATTCTCTCCTTTAAGAGTTAATATGGGAAAAACATGTCTCCTCTCCACTGATGCTTTATCACCAATCCTTGTTTCACTAAAAACCCCAAACTGTCAAAAAACATCATTGGGACAGAAAGTGAGGTAAAATCTTCTGAAGAGGTGCACAGACAGCAAAACAAATGTCACGGGGTGATAACCCTTCCCTATGTTTTCCAGAAAGCTTAAAAATAAATTTTTTGGCTGGAGCTACACTTTAAAAATGTACCAGTTCAAAATTACAAACAGATTCTACTTAACAACAAACCTAAAGTCCCTGTCTTGTTTGCACCGCCTATATACTGCTGTTCAGAGGGCCTGGGGCCCCATGCCTTTCCTTTTTTTAATTTGGGTGCAGGGTTCCTCTTAATATCCATACAAGACCCAAAGGGCCTGGTAATGGACTGGTGGGGGGGTACCCATGCCGTTTGTCTCATTACATTAAAGCTGTAAGCAGTTTTAAATGACTTTTATTCCTTTAAAAATGTCATTTTGTGCAGGGACTGTTCTAAGCACTAGAAACACGTGCCACTTTACAGGCACACTATAGAAACCCCCCAGGTATGATATTTAAAGGAATATTACACTTTTTTTTCACTTTAAGCATCATTAAAATCACTGCTCCCGAAAAAACAGCCGTTTTTAAAACTTTTTTTTGCATTGATACATGTCCCCTGGGGCAAGACCCGGGTCCCCAAACCCTTTCTAGGACAATACCATGCAAATTAGCCTTTAAAATTAGCACTTTTGATTTTGAACGTTCAAGTCCCATAGACTTCAATGGGGTTCTAACGTTCGTGCAAATTTTCGGTCTGTTCGCAGGTTCTGGTGTGAACCGAACTGGGGGGTGTTCGGCTCATCCCTAACTGTCACCATTTGAGGAGGCCACAAGGATGGTGAGCCGTGACAATGCATGCATTAGTGACACAATCCCTGTTGTGTTCCTGCTGAAGCAGACACTGCGTGGTATTATGGACAAGGCACTCGAGGCAGAGCAGCGGGAGGAAGAGGAGGACTTCTTTTCCTCTTAAGGCCCACTTTATGCAGACACCATTCTTGCCACGCCACAGAACACACAAGAGGAAAGGGAGGAGGAGGAAGAGAATTCTGTCAGTTTTGGAGGCATTGAAGCAGAGCAAGACATATGTCACGCCTTAACAGATGGTTTTCAATCCCCAGAACCCTTGGGAGTAGTATGTGGCTAGGAGGAGGCAGTTCAGATACTGTAATCCTCAGTGGCCAAGAGGATTCTGCTTCTCATGCCTCCGCAAACTTGCAGTGCATGGGCTCCCTCAATCTTCAAGCCATGCAAAAGGATCCGAGAATAAGTGGCATCAAAGAGAAGGATTACTATTGATTGGCAAACCTCCTTGACCACTGTTACAAGGGGAAAGTCTGAGAACTCATCCCATCTCCACAGAGGGAGCAGAAGATGAGGACACCTTAAAAATAGTTTATGTAATGCCTTTCCCAGTATGCAATTGAGCTGCTGCATCCAGCATGCTTTCAGAACAGGCATTCAGTGCTGCCAGAGGTTTTGTGACAGATAAGAGAGTGCGTCTGTCCACAGACTCCGTGGACCGGCTAACATTTATCAAAATAAATCAGTCCTGGATAAGCAACAGCTATCAAGCCCCTGATGACGATGTCGCTGATTAAGTGCTTTCTGGATCTGGATTCCCTGAAAGACTGTCTAGGGTGCCTAGCTTTGCGTGTGTTGATTTCATCAAGATTCAAGAACTTTTTTGGCCAGGGCCAATTGTTGCTTTCATCAAGAGTACCTCTATAGATTTACAGTGCGAAGGCACCACCTACAACCAAAGACCAATTTTTCCACACCTGTTTGACAGGTGCATATATCATTTAAATTTTTGACAGCAAGACCAATTCTTGCCTTCATCAAGAGTACATCTATAGGGTTACGGTGTGAAGGCAACACCAACACCCAAAGATCAATTTTTCCACACTGTTTGGCAGGTGCATATGATTTCAATTTTTGACAGCAAGGCCAATTCTTGCCTTCATCAAGAGTACATCTATAGGGTTAAGGTGTGAAGGCACCACTGGCACCCAAAGACCAATTTTCCCACACCTGTTTGGCGGGGGGCATATCATTTCAATTTTTGACAGCAATGCCAATTCTTGCTTTTGTCAAGAGTACCTCTATAGGGTTACGTTGTGAAGGCACCACTGACACCCAAAGACCATTTTTTTCACACCTGTTTGACAGGTGCAGATTGTTTAAATTTTTGACAGCAAGGCCAATTCTTGCTTTCATCAAAAGTACCTCTATAGGGTTAAGGCGTGAAGGCACCACTGACACCCAAAGACCAATTTTTCCGCACCTGTTTGGCTGGGGCATATCATTTCAATTTTGACAGCAAGGCCAATTCTTGCTTTCATCAAGAGTACCTCCATAGGGTTACAGTGTGAAGGCACCACCAGCATCCAAAGCCCAATTCTTCCACACCTGTTACTTCTATCCAAAGTCTGCTAATGAGACACCAGGTTTTATCCAAAAAATCTCTAATCCTGTTTTGAGTGCACTAAATTGTGGCCTCATCATACAAACTGGCTCCCCAAGCCTTTGTTTACAAAATAAAAAAAGCTTGCAGGGAAAATTTTATTTTATTCGCTTTATAAATGTCATTATTGCTGCAGCAGGTTCTATACAATAGTACAGATGTGCCACTTTACAGGCAGACTAAGGAGACCACCCAGGCACTATATTTAAAGGAATTTTTCATTTTTATTGTGTGATAATGTGGTACCTCACCAGTGTATGGGTCCATAATTCTCAACCAGGCAGGTTGAGGGGCTCCAGTGTATTTTCTTGTTTAGGAGGAAACTGGCTTTTCAGTTTCCTCATTATTTAGTAAAGTCCACTTTGGGACCTGGAGCCCGGGGATTTCTTAGAGATCCGGGTGGGATGAAATCCCCAGTCCTGGGTCCGGGTTTTGAGACACTCCGGCACACTGATTGTTCAGGTGTGTGTGGGCCTGATAGTAGAGTCAGGACCATTGTTCTGGGCTCCACCCTCCTGAGGAGTCCAGGCTTGCGAGGGAAAACCCAGAGAGTGCAGGTGTGCACTGGAGTAATCAGAGAGTGCAGGCTGCACTGCGAAAGCCAGAGACCCGAGCCTGAGGTTGCTGACAGGAGACAGGAGGGCTCCTTGTGGGAGCCTGAGCAGTGGTGCTGCAGCTGAAGAGAGCCAGGCAGCTCTGTATTTTTGGTTGCAATTTTGCATGTGTGAGCCAGGAGGCTGAACGTACTGTCATTTAATGCTGATGGTGAAAACCCCCTGCGAGGGAAATCACTTTTGTTTTCATTCCTTGAACTTTGTTTGATTTTCTTTAATAAAAGTGGGCCAACAAGCCCTGAAAAGGAATCATTTGTGTAGACTGTTCTCACTAACGGGTGCTACACTTGAGCTAAACAACCCCCAACTTTACAATTGTTATTTCTCATTTTTATGGTTTTAACTTTAAGCATCAGTAAATCACTGCTCATTTAAAAATGATGTTATTTACAAACTGTTTCTTTCATTGATTCATGTCCCCCAGGGCAGTACCCAGACCCCCATAACCATTGTATGCCCAATTACTTGCATATAAACCTTCAAAATAGGCACTTTTGATTTTTCCACTTCAGGTCCCATTGACTTCGATCGGGTTCATTATTCAGTTCCCAACTGTTGCAATGTTCGAAAATTCTGTCATGAACCAAACGAGGTGTCAGTTGGCCCATCTTTATTGCACACTCTTTATGACCTAACATCTTAGTCCAGCCTTTAATGCAAAGTTACTCTTGCTTGAGTGTTTGATTCATTGCCTATTATACAGCTATTGTACTGTGATTCGGAAGGACATGTCGGGCAGCACAGTGGTGTAGTGGGTAGCACTCTCACCTAGCAGTAAAAAGGGTCGCTGGTTCAAATCCCAACCACGACACTACCTGCCTGGAGTTTGCATGTTCTCTCTGTGCCTGCGTGGGTTTCCTCCGGGTACTCCGGTTTCCTCCCACACTCCAAAGACATGCTGGTAGGTTAATTGGCTTCTGTTCAAAATTGGCCCTAGTATATGAATGTGAGTTGGGGACCTTGGATTGTGGGCTCATTGAGGGTAGGGACTGATGTGGGTGTACTAAGTATGTGTGGAGTGCTGCAATAAATAGGGATGATTGTAGACAAGCACCCACACTCACTCAGGTTGAACTGGATGGACTGGTGTCTTTATTCAACCTTACAAACTACGTCTTTAGCACATACGGCTCCCAGCAGGTGATCATGGTGAAGCTTTGCCAATACTCCAGCCTCAAGTTGGTACCAGATGCCTTAGGATAAAGCAGTAAGTGTATAAAATGACCTATGTACAAAAATAATAGACTCCTTGGACTCATAAGCAACACTGTCAAGGTTACCCATTCACTATATGAATGGTCCAATATAATTGAATAGTGCATTTATAAATATGGAGGAAAGAGGAACTGTTTGTGTGGCTTTGGGAAATGGGATAATTTAGAGTGTTTTACTGTGTACAGGATAATGAAAGGATATTTTAATGTTTTTAAAAATGTGCTTAATGCACTCTGTATTAGATGTTGACTTCAGTCTGAGCTACATAGGAAGCAATTAATGGAAGACGTCCTCTGTCTTTATTAGTGACAGTGGCATTGCTCCTGCAGTGCCAACTGGCTTCAGACCTTTGCAGGTGATACTCACAAAGCAGGAGAGCCACATTCCTTGGGCAATCCCTTCTACACTATACATAAATGTTTTTTTGCATTATAATAACTGACTAATGACCAGGCCATGTGTTATGTTAAGCAGTCTATTCATTTTTATCTTTAGACTGTGCAGAGTGCCAGTGGGGTGTCACGTTCCAGAAAACACAGTGACCATTCTGCAACCTCTCACTCTAACTATCCTTCCCCTGTCAGGTAAAGTTATCTCCTGCCTTTCGTATCCAGTGACAGTGAGGCTTACTTTATCCCACTGACACCAACAAAGGGGTTTAGTTAATTCAATAAACACCAGCGATAGGGCTTATTTTTTCCACTGACACCAAAAAGGCTTTTTTTTAATTCACTGACAACAATCATGGGGCTTATTTTATCCCACTAACATCAATGGAGTCTACTTTACTTCCACTGACACCAACGATGGGACTTATTTTACTCTCATGGAAACAAATGAAGGAACTCATTTTATTCCTACTGACACCAATTGTGGGGCTTATTTTATCCCACTGACACCAACGTTGGCTGTTATTTTACTCCCACTTTCTCTTCAGTGAAGACACAGGCCCTATTTTGTCTAAAATAGAGCAAAGCCACATCCATTGTTTAATCGTGCCCATGTGTGACCTCAGCGCACTTTCCTCTCTGGTCCTTAACGTGTACCTTTTTAATCATTTTCAAATTTTGGCAACAATCTACAGTATGTCTGACTTTTCATAGCAGTTTGCTTTCAAAGTAATTCTTAAACTTGGCTTCCTGGGAAAACTGTATCAGACTAGAAAAACTTATGCTATGGCCACAGCATACACATTTATTTTATAATATCAGTAATACAGATGATAGTTAGTTTTGACAATTCAATATAAGCTTCCTTGAAAAATTTAACTTCATGTTGTGAGCTCTGTCTGTCTGCTGGCCATCTCTTTCTACATCTTCCTGTATTCTCTGCACATTTTGCAGCGTCTCCTTTGCTGTTTAGTCCTTAATTTATAAGGACTACATATCCCATGGTACCTTTCTGCCTGCAAGATGCGATTCATGTACTGACTTTGCCTCCTGAAACTCCTCCTCTCAGCACCTCTGTAGTTCAGAAGGCAGGCTCTGTGAATTCAGTGACACAGCAGTTCCTACTCACAGGGCATAGTGAATACATGTTCTGGAATTCAAGTAAGAAAATCTTTACTAAATACCAATCCTTATCTAACTCCTACTATGGCCTGAGGAAGGAACACACATGCTTCATAATGTGTAGCCACAACACACCACTCTTCCCCAGGGTTGACATCACTTCCACGCTGTGTGCTCCGAGCTGGTTACAGATGTTCTGGGCTTCATGCCTCGTGACTATATCTCTGCATTCACAGCTAGCAACCACAGCTAATCCATCTAGCAGGACCTGCAGGATATGGATTACAGCAGTGTATTTATTGATTAGCGAGAGATATTATTTTTATGTGAGTTGCTTAACTGTGTGAATCTGGTGAGTGAGTGTACTATTGGGAGTTGGTGGCACTGAAGCACAAAGTGTTGGTGTGAAGGTTGCACATTATTTATAATATTTACACAGAGTTATTTTGGGATCATAATAAGTGGACTTCTATAAGGACTTTTGGTTATGAATGTTTTTTTCATATTAGAACACTGGGTTTTTCTTTAATTTTTGTTTTTTACAATTTTCCTATTGTTGATATTAATGGGTATTTGGAGGATTTTTTACATATGATATTTATTGTTTTGTCTAAGATAGCGCTGCTATTAACTCTATTGTTAAAGGTGACTGCACTAATGCCACGTACACACGACCGGTTTTTCTGTCAGAATAAACTCTGACGATTTTTCTGACGGAGTTCCGACGGAGTTCCTCTGAAATGGACTTGCGTACACACGATCGCATAAAAGTCCGATCGTTTAGAACGCGGTGACGTACAACACGTACAACGGGACTAGAAAAGGAAGTTAAATAGCCAGTAGCCAATAGCTGCCCTTGCGTCGTTTTTGGTCCGTCAGAATAGCATACAGACAAACGATTTTCACGATAGGAATTGATTCAGTCGGAAAGATTTAAAACATGTTCTATTTCTAGGTCTGTCAGAATTTTCGAAAGGAAAAGTCTGATGAATCCCACACACGATTGGAATATCCGATGAAATGATTCCTGTGGACCTTTTCTGCCGGAAAGTCTGCTCGTGTGGACACGGCATAAGACTTGCTTAATTGTGTACTTAATAAATGGATTGGTTTTACTACACTTAGATGGCACTTCCCCTTCTTTGCATGCTTCATTTTGCAAGGATTGCTGCTGACTTTTGCTTACAACTGCCACAAGTGTTGGGCACCAATTTTTTTATTTACCAGGGGGTATTTGATCTCTTATGCACCCTTCATTTTGTATTGAATGGAGGGCAATCTGCACTCTATTAGCTTTACTGGAGGACAAGTAAGACCCTTAAAGAGAACCTTGCACCAAAAAATGCATCACATATGTAACTTTTTGTCCTCTATGTAATGAAAGAAACAAATTAGTAAAAAGTTACACACAAGCAATTAAAATCCCCTCAAATTTTTGGCCCCGCCCCCCGTTATTTAAGAACTGTCAGACGAGGAGCGCTGTCACACAGCGGGAGCCTCCCTCCATGCCAGCATGGGTGCTGAGCGGCCCGGAGAAGAAAATGAAGAAAAGAAGAAGAGAAGAAAAGAAGAAGAGAAGAGCGGGAGCCTCCCCCCATGCCATGGGTGCGGAGCGGCCCGAGGAGAAGAAGATAGAAGACGCCGTGGAGGAGATGCTGGACGAGAACGCCGGTGGAAGAACCAGAAGAGCCAGAAGAACCAGAAGAACCAGAAGATGAAGGAAGATAGAAGAAAGAAGCAGCATTTAAATAAAGGAATTGTCAAAAACTGTCTCTTGTCATTTTTAACATTTTGACAGTTTTTTAGTGAAATGGTAGGGGTAAGTATCCCCTTACCATTTCACACAGGGGGGGGCCGGGATCTGGGGGTCCCCTTGTTAAAGGGGGCTTCCAGATTCCGATAAGCCCCCCGCCCACAGACCCCCACAACCACCGGCCAGGGTTGTGGGGATGAGGCCCTTGTCCTCATCAACATGGGGACAAGGTGTTTTGGGGGGCTACACCAAAGAACCCTCCCAATGTTGAGGGCATGTGGCCTGGTACGGTTCAGGAGGGGGGGCCGCACTCTCGTCCCCCCCTCTTTTCCTGCGGCCTGCCAGGTTGCGTGCTCGGATAAGGGTCTGGTATGGATTTTTGTGGGGACCCCACGTCATTTTTTTTTTTAATTTTGGCCGGGGTTCCCCTTAATATCCATACCAGACCTGAAGGGCCTGGTATGGAATTTAGGGGGACTCCCACGTCATTTTTTTTTTAAATTTTGGTTCGGGGTTCCCCTTCAGGGAATTTCCATGCCGTTTTTATCAATGAACTTCTATGTGTATTGTCGGCAATGCAATAGCCGCGGGTAGTTTTAAATGGAAAAAATAAGACCCTTGGGTTAGGGAACTTATATACCCCCCAGTATAATGGGACTTTGTAGGCGAACCATACAATTGGATTAGATAAAAAGTGTTTTATTTATTTGAAAAAACATAAAAACAAGGTATATTTAGCAATGGATCTCAACAAGAGTATTTATACAATAAAATTTGCTTTCCTGTAATAATTTTTGTATACTTCCATTAATAATAAAGTATTTTCTCTAGAAGCCTGACATGTTTCAGGACGATGTCCCTTCTTCAGAGGCGTATTGCAGAGAGAAAAGTCGCATATATAGGAGATACATTCTGAAATAACAAATGAAAATAATTTGCACAGAGGTAACAATATGAACCACAAAAGGTTTAGTAACCCGACATCCCACCATGTCCACCATACATACCAATAAAAGGTTTTCAAGAATGAAAGATACATGTATGAATGCGCACCAACATGCAGTTTGGCATAAGGTAGCAGATTATATCTTTTTGAATGAAAAGCGCACTGGTTGTCGGCTGATCAGCCAGTGTAGGATAATGGCTATCCGTCGGCTTCAGAAATGGCCTCGCAAAGGCCCCCCATAAAGGAAGGACAACCCCGTTGGGTCCCAGATTGCCCTTTAAAAAGGAAAGGAAAATAAACTTATAGGTAATTTTCTCAAAAGACCATAAATTTGCATATATCCTATATATATTTTGTTATCCATTCACCCATAATAAAGGGGAACCTTTTTCCTTCATTTGTACAAAGAATGTAAGGACCATAGAGTGTAGCTAATATTTCAGTATTTCAGGATCACACTCTCTAAAATGTAGAAGAGAAGACATACTGACAGGCCTGCTGGATATAGGGGATTAATAATGGACCCTTTTTAATTGGAGAAAAATTAAATTAGATTGATTGATTAATCATATAAGTGAACCAATGGTCAAATAAGTATGGAGCAGGCAAGTGAAAAGAGTATGACAAAGTATGCTTAGTTTTATCTCATAGGAAGATGTTTTGCAGAGAAGTAAATCATCCAGTTCAGAGAGAAGGAGATTTTAGTCTTGCTTACTTGTTAGGTGCAGGGATGGTGCATAGGCAGCTGGAGCGGAGAGCGTCCTGAAGCTTGGGTGGTGGGATAGCACACTGGGCAGGACGCCAAGACGCGGCTTAAATAGCCGCCGGCGCCTGCACAGTGAGATTCCAAACGGAGGTGTCAGCAGAGGAAGAGATATCACTCTGCAGTGTGCGCATGCTATAGACGGAGCGACACACACAGGGAGGGCGGACATCCGGAGATCCTAAGGAAGAGGAAACTCCGGAGTCACGCCGTCCCTGGGGGTGGTGTCATTGCGCATGGCGCAGCGCATGACAACGTCCTGTCAGGCTAGTACTTATGATGATATGGGATTAGGCTGAAGCATTTAAGAAAGGAGGAGAAAGCAACTTTTGCTATGGCAACTAAGGATACAATCATGTAAACAAAGAGAGAGGAGAAGGAGGAGGGAAGAGAATAGAAAAAGGCAATAGAAGGAAAAGAGAAGGGAAGGGAAAAAGAAAAAGGGGGAAATAAATTAAAAGCAAAAGAGAGAGGCGCCTCTGGGTGCAGACTAAAAACAAGGTTTATTTCATAAAAAGGTAATGATCATCAAACTCACATGTTGAAGGTCGTCAGTAGGCATAAAATAGTAATCAATACTGAGGAGGACATCATCCATCAAAGGTTCAAGACAGTCAAAAACAACTCCTAGCAGGGGGCTCTGCCTGTGTGTGAGGAGAGGTACCGCTGAGATGTGAGGCCGGCCGCAGCGGTGACAAGTCACAGTACTAGGTGGAGAGCATGGAAGGCTGTAAACATCCGGCGAGGAGTGATGACGTCATCACTCCTCGCCGGATGTTTACAGCCTTCCATGCTCTCCACCTAGTACTGTGACTTGTCACCGCTGCAGCCGGCCTCACATCTCAGCGGTACCTCTCCTCACACACAGGCAGAGCCCCCTGCTAGGAGTTGTTTTTGACTGTCTTGAACCTTTGATGGATGATGTCCTCCTCAGTATTGATTACTATTTTATGCCTACTGACGACCTTCAACATGTGAGTTTGATGATCATTACCTTTTTATGAAATAAACCTTGTTTTTAGTCTGCACCCAGAGGCGCCTCTCTCTTTTGCTTTTCCTTAGGATTGGAATGTGGTTTCACTTCTTGATGAAGGCAGCCCTGCTCGTGGACCTATCATTATTAACTGGACCCTTGAACTCCTCATGTCCACATGACAGTGAGACCGTACCCTATATATGTTAATGAGATATTCAATTTCTCCACTTTGGACATATACATGTGGACATTATCTATCCATTTAATGTAATGTGAGACTGGAAACATTTCAGTTTGTCCCCTATCCCTTCGTTCTTATTATTGTTGTTATTGTTGTTATCGCCAGTTCTTTGCGCCTTCACTTGCATATAGGGAAATAAATTAGATTAAAAAGAAGGATGCATGAAAGATCATGCCAGGAAATATATATAAAGCGATAAATAATGAGAAATGAATGGAAGATGTGAATGAAAAAATGTGTGAAAAATAAATATAAAAAATCATAAAGTTAGAATCAACATTGATTCCATTTAATTTAACAACCAAATGAAAAAAGAAAGAAAAAAGGGGAATGTATGAAAAAGTATATATATATTTATATATTCAAAAAACGGGAGGGGGGGGGACCCGAGGTGTCCAAAGGAAGGGGCCGGTCTGCACGGCACCCCCCCAGAGAACCGAAGGGCTGGGAGAGCGTCATGCAGATCAATCCCACCGACGCACGAAAACACCGACATGACAAGCCTGATTAGACGGACGAGTCTGCAGTGTAGAAGAGTGCCACGCCGTCATCAGAGATGGTTCGGCGTGGCCCACGTGCGCCGGGCGAGGACAGATCCAAAGCCAGGCAACCACAAGATAATTGTAGACTGAATAGGGGAGTTTTAGAACTGTAAGGCAAAGACTCTTTTGGATAATATCCTACAAAATAATTGCAGAAGACATCATTCTTGTAAGTAAAGTATGGTGGGCATAGTTGGGTAGGCAAAGGATGAATAAACGTACATGACAGGAAATTTTGTATGTGCAATCAATTCGATGCATCAAATTATAACTGTTGTTATACATATGCAGACATATTGGGGATATATTTTATGGATACAGACAGTGTCATCAAAGGATATCTACACAGAGTTCATCATCACAGACCTGGTTAACTCGTCCATTATTTCTGGAAAATTCAAAAATGTCCTACGAAGATACATTGACATTTTGTTAGGTATGCAGTATTAAATACCTTATTCTTTTTCACACCCCCCTGAGACAAAGCCCTCCAAGAAGGGGCGAAAACTCATCTGGGTATTCAAACCTGGGAATTGTGTTGCATTGAGGTTAGCTATCCAGCGGGCCTCCCTCTGGAGCAAGATCTTGTTCCAATCACCACCCCTCGTGTCCGGATGGACACGGTCGAGGATGGTGAATTGGACAAGGGGAAACTTTCCCGTATGGTGGTCGCGCACATGTTGCCCCAGAGGGAGGTCCGGATCCGCCTGCCTCATGCTGGTGACATGTCGTGCCGCCCTTTTATGGAATTGTAATTTGGTCTTGCCAACGTAGAAACATCCACATTGGCAAGTGAGTAAATAGACAACTCCAGGGGTCTTACAATTGGAGAAGTGTCTCGGTCTGTACATTCTTCCATTGGGCAGTTTGAATTTGTTTTTTGTGTTCATATAGCGACAACATGAACATCCACCACATGCAAAGGTAACTAGTCGTTTACATATATCTGAACGAAAGTTACCTGTATATTCACTTTTTACAAGGTAATCCCCCAATGAACGGGCCTTCCTATATGTGATAGTGGGTGTCGCAGTTATGTGTGGTTTTGTGGTCGACCACGCCCCCTAAAACGTCACAGTCCCAGCATGCCCAGGGACTGTGACATCAAAAGGGGGCGGGGTCTCCGCCTATATAAGTCACAACGCAGCCCTCGGAGAGCAGTCCAGCCGGAGAGAGCGTCGTGTCAACATCTGGAGAAGAGAAGAGAAGAGAAGAAGCCCAGCAGCTCAGAAGTCCGGACCTCTGCTGGCAAGAGAGCTACCTGAAGACAGCAGAGGAGCCGGCCGAAGAACTGGAACACCGGGAGAAGAGAGCGGAGAAGAACCAACCGGACGCCGGGAGAAGATGAAGCGGAGGGACCCCCGAAGCCGGAAGAAGACCCCCGAAGCCGGAGGAAGATCCCTACCCCCGGAGCTGTTTAATAAAATATTTTGAAAACCTGTGTAGTGTGTTTTATTACTTACAATTTTTCCCTAGGTGAATGGGTAGGGGTACCATGTACCCCATACTCATTCACATAGGGTGGGGTGCCGGGATCTGGGGGCCCCCTTATTAAAGGGGGCTCCCAGATTCCGATAAGCCCCCGCCCGCAGACCCCGACAACCAACGGCCAGGGTTGTCGGGAAGAGGCCCTTATCCTCATCAACATGGGGACAAGGTGCTTTGGGGTGGGGGGGCCCCGCAGGGCACCCCCTCCCCCAAAGCACCCACCCCCCATGTTGAGGGCATGAGGCCTGGTACGGTTCAGGAGGGGGGGGGGCGCTCGCTCGTCCCCACCCCCTTTCCTGACCGGCCAGGCTGCGTGCTCGGATCGGGGTCTGGTATGGATTTTAGGGGGGACCCCACGCCGTTTTTTCAGCGTAGGGGCTTCCCTTTATAATCCATACCAGACCTAAGGGCCTGGTATGCCCCGCAACGGGGCTCGAAAGGTGTCAATCTCGCCGATAAAAGCGGCAAGATTGACATCCTTTGCTAGTCCCGTCGCACCTGAGTCACGTTCAAAATGAACGGACTTGGCCGTGTGTGGGCAAGTCCGTTCATTCTGAAAGTCCGCCGGAACTCCGGCGAAAGTCTGCCGGAAAGTCCCGGCGTGTGTGGGCAAGTCCGTCCGTTTTAAAGTCCGGCGCACCTGGCGGACAAAGTCAGTCGGAAAGTGTGCCGGACCAAGTAGGATAGAAAGTCCGACCGTGTGTACGCGGCATTAGAGTTATTTAAGTTCATAATTTGTATGAAGGAGTGAAGAGCCTCAGATGTACCATTCCATATCATGAATATATCGTCTATATACCTGAACCATGCTGCTACATGGGTGGTATATGGCGAAAGCTTGTCATCTGACAGGAGGGACCGCTCCCACTCCCCCAGGTACAGGTTGGCATACGATGGGGCACAGCATTTCCCCATCGCAACCCCCTGCACCTGGAGGTAGTGGGAGCCGTCAAAAGTGAAAAAATTATGTGTTAAAATGAAATCAAGAGAATCCAAAAGGAAGGAATTGAGTTTGCGGTCATCTTTGTGAGATTGTGACAAAATATGTTTAATGGCTGAGAGTCCTGCATCATGCGGAATGGAGCTGTATAGTGCCTCGACGTCAATGGCTACTAAGAGCGAGTGTGGTAATGCATGTAATTATTCCAGATTTTGCAACAGATGGATAGTGTCCTTAGTATATGAAAACAGACCTGAAACATAGGGTCTGAGATGGCTGTCTACAAACTTGCTCAGATTTTCCGTTAGGGACCCATTTCCGGAGGACGTCCGGGGGGGGTTTCTTTATTTTTGTGTATTTTGGGAAGGCAATACAATGTGGGGGTACGTGGATATGGTGTTCTTATGTATTCCCAGATGTCTTTATCAATAGCTCCGCTACAGAATGCTTTATCAACCAAGTCAGTAAAAGCGGTATGAAATTTGTCTACAATGCTTTTTGAAATAGGTTTATACTATGATAGGTTGGTAACGACCTTTAGGCACATATTTTTGTACTGCTCATTAGTCATAATGACAATGTTGCCACCTTTGTCTGATGGCTTAATAGTGAGAGAGTATTCCTTTTTGAGAGTTTCTAAGGCCAGTAGTTCATCATTAGAGAGATTACCTTTGAAGGTTTGTGATTTTTTGATTTTTAATTTTTTGACCTCTGACGTGGTGGATGCTATGAATGCAGCTAAATTGGGATTAGTTGTAAAGGGTGGAAATTTATCTGACTTTTTCTTAAATTTTCCTTGTTGGTCTGGGCATGATGGAACTTCCTTTTTGATATGTTCCTCTAAGAGATTTTCAATATCGATTGTATCGATGAGGTCACTGGGGTCCTGTTCCTCTAGGAGGGTTACGAGGTCCTCAAGTGCCTCATCTGCTCTTTTAGTTTCTGTTTGAGAAATATTTTTAGCTTTCTCTTTGGAAATGGTACTTTTATAGTACAATTTTCTTTCAAAGAGGTGTAGGTCCTTAATAACTTCAAAGGGATCTAGGTCTGCATCTGGGCAGAAACTAAGGCCCTTGTGTAATAGGTTGCTTTCGGCCTGTGTGAGTGGGTGATTGGAGAGATTGACAATGTTAAGAGTGTTGGGTGATAGAGGAGTTGGTGGATTAGTGAATTTGGAGATGGAGTCTCCATTTAATGAGCTAAAAAATCTTGATCAGAACGAAGAAGTGTGGTCGTGATAGATGATAAAGAAGTGTCACCCATAGAAGTGGAGACAGAGGACCCTGCACCAGTGGGTCCTGCTGAAGGGAGCTGGTTTACACCCCGTGAGTTACCTTTACCAAGATTGGTGGTGGAAGGAGTGCTAGCCGTGTCTGTAATTCTTTTCTTAGTATATGCCGGATCATCTCCAGATGGTGATCTTTTGTTTTTCCGTGGTTTGCGATGCCTTTGTCTGTTATAAGAAGAAGGTGAGACAGAGGAGTTTAACGAGGAATTGGATTCAGAATCCCTAGGAGTTCTGTTGATGTTACCTCTGTGTGGACGTGTAATTACAGAAGTTTGATGCCATTTGTAGGCAGTGCCTTCCTGGAAGGCTCTTTTATCTCTCCAGAGTTTCTTATCTCTGGTTGTTAACCTTTCCTGGGATTTTTGATTCAGTCGGATTTTAATTTTCTCTTCATATTCTTTAAAGATTGGAGTATCCTTAAATGGGAGGAGTTTAGCAAAAATCGAATCAATGGTTTTATCCAAGTTGGTAATTCTCTTCTTATACTCTTCACTTAGTAATACCATCATGGTTTGAGTACATAATTGGAGATTGTTTTCCCACTTGCTTTTGAAGCTTGGGTCAACATCTTCCAACATTGGGAAGATTTGAATACGTAAGCCCAAGGGGTTAATTCCCTCCTGGATATATTTATCAAATGTGTCTGCATGCCAGAAGCATGCTACCTTTTTATCCACAATTTTACCAAGTTGGAAGAATAGAGAAGAGATTTCCGATTGGGAAGATGTTTTCTGATTGTGATCTTTGGAAAGACCTGCCATTAAATTATCCCATTCTTTGCCTTGAAACATTCTACACTGATTTTTGGATGCACAATGTTTTACAATCAGATGCTATCTATCAGAAGATCATTAAATTTCACTTGGCAAACGTTATTGCTTGCAAAGTAAAATATTAAACCTACATAGACGATTTATAAAAAGAATATAAGCATTAGAAAAAAAGGCTCTATACAGAAAGCAAAAGGGTGTTTTTCATAAATGAATGTGGTTCAAGATTTTTCCTTCAAAATGTCATTTTGCTGTCAGACTGTTCTAAACACAGGAAACATGCGCCCCTTTACAGGCATACTATAGACACCCCCCAGGTACGAAATTTAAAGGGATATTACACTTTTATTGTTTGACTTTAAGCATTATTAAAATCACTGCTCCTGAAAAAATGGCCATTTTTAAAACTTTTTTTTGCATTGATCCATGTCCCCTGGGGCAGGACCCAGGTCCCCAAACACTTTTTATGACAATAACTTGCATATTAGCCTTTAAAATTAGCACTTTTGATTATTCATGTTCGTGTCCCATAGACTTTAACGGTGTTCGCGTGTTCGAACAAACTTTTTTCCTGTTCGCATGTTCTGGTGCAAACCGAACAGGGGGGTGTTCGGCTCATCCCTATGTCTGAAGTCTATAAGTGTCATCAGTGTAATAGAGTCAGCCACAGATTACAACTTGTTAACAGCGCAGTTGCAGCTCCCTTCTAAGTTCAGAAAATATGCCTTAATGTTGCATGTCACATGACCACAGCTCCATGCCTTGGTTCTAGGCATAAGTGAGTGCAGTTCTACTTGTCCCCACTAGGGTGCCTAAGCCCTGCCTAGAAATTTCACCAATGGAGGTAAGTGCAGCAGAGATGGGGGGGGGGGGGGGGTGGCAGGTGGGGAAGGTGTAGGATGTTACCATTTTCATATTTTCTGAAACGGTAAGCTAACCCTTTAATTGGTGCATCTTTCTTTTTTGTGCAAGGTCTACTTATTAGAAATATATCTTACTTTGTCTGTGTGAAATTATTTAATTGTTTGAAACAAGTTATACTTTTAAAATGGTAATTGCATAGAAAACCAGTAGAATTTCTATTCAAGTATATATTATTTATTGATATATACTTTTCTAGGCATTAACTGTTCACATGTTTACAGCACAGAATGCATTAAAGCTGACAATGGTGCTAGAAGCTGGAAACAAAAACCAATTATAATTCTTGGTATAATTCTCTAGGTTACTTCTGAAATCCAACAAGCTCTCATTTACTGTGATGCCAATAAAAGGTTATGACTTCTTGCTACAACAAGTAATGGCATCTGTGAAGAAATTGATGCTATTGTGTGTTTTTGTGTATTGCTGCATACAAATGGCACATGAGAAAAGTGATATATAGAGTTTCATAATACATACAGTATAGAGCAACCTAGTAAAGACTGTAAGATCAGTTGAATATGTGTGTGCCATGTATGTGTCATCATTGGTTAATGCAATTTAATGCATATTTCCATAAACTGAAATGTGATATTGGAATATTGAATGGGATAATTGAATAATGCTGTCTTCAAAAGCAAAATCAAAAATATAATTATATAAAAAATCTTTATATAATAAAAAGAAAATATGTAGTATTTTGGACCATATAAGTTCAGGGTTTAAAAAAATGTTTTTTTTTTTATTCCAAACAAGTTTTATTTATTAATAAACAGCGTGTACAAAATCAATGTTACAAACATTCCACAGTCAAAGACTATCATGGCAAATGAACACTGGGCAATCGCCCAAAATATGTGTCAGCTTATAACAGCAAATATTTGAGTTGCATATTAGACTATATATAATGTACAAACACGGGGTTATCAGTCAGGGCTAACACAACAGAAAATGGTAGTTTAAAGCGTATACATCTGTATAACATCATGAGTATAGGTGAGAATAGGGAACGGGGGAGGGGATATAGAAGGTATACCGGGTTAGCAATATCTCCTTCCAGGAATGGGAATATACATATTGTTGACTTTGGAGGGATCTTCTGCGATATGACAGTTTAAAGTATCAACTCAACTCTGGCCAATGTCTTCCTCCTATTAGTATTATAGTTCCTGGGCTTAGAGTCATTTTCTAAATGAGTAGGATGGTCCAGGGAGAAGAAAAAAAAGGGGGGGAGAGAGAAGAAAAGAGGGGGGCGGTTAACAAGAAATAGAATGAAAATGAAAAACCTGTGCCTAGTGTCGGGAGGGACCCCCCGGGGGAGGAAAAAAATAGTAAGGTCTCCCAGAAAATCACTCAACAGCTTATTCATTCTTTTCGGTCTTCTTCCCTTCTCTTCACTCTGCCCTCCATCTCCAATGCGACATGAGCCATGGAGGTGGTAATAAGTGTCATCAGTACCCCACAGCGCAATGTCGTGGGGGTAAGAATGTGCAGTCGTATTCGAAAAGTGGTATAGGTAATGGTTTCTTTGTTCCAATGAGGTGTGTTTCAGGAGGTGATTGTAACGTCAGTATGTGCCTGCAAGTGATGGATATTGTTCATTATGCGATGGTATGTGTCGCCTGAAAATGAAGCCAGCAGGCCCACGTTAAGGCTGCATTCACACCTGAGCTTTTTCAGCTCATAAAACACTAATGCCCCGTACACACGGTCGGATTTTCCGATGGAAAATGTCCGATCGGAGCGTGTTGTCGGAAATTCCGACCGTGTGTGGGCTCCATCGTACATTTTCCATTAGATTTTCTGACACACAAAGTTGGAGAGCAGGAGATAAAATTTTCTGACAACAAAATCCGTTTTCGGAAATTCCGATCGTGTGTACACAAATCCGACGGACAAATTGTCACGCATGCTCAGAATAAATAAAGAGATGAAAGCTATTGGTCACTGCCCCGTTTATAGTCCCGACGTACGTGTTTTACGTCACCGCGTTCAGAACGATCGGATTTTCCGACAACTTTGTGTGACCGTGTGTATGCAAGACAAGTTTGAGCCAACATCCGTCGGAAAAAATCCTAGGATTTTGTTGTCGGAATGTCCGAACAAAGTCCGACCGTGTGTACGGGGCATTAAAGCGCCCGAAAAGATGCCTGAAAAATGCCCAACAAGCAGAATCCCATTCATTTCAATAGTACCTGTTCTCATCTGAGTGTTTTGTCACTTGAAGCAAAACGCCTGAAAAACGCCCTAAGCTCAAAAAAGAACATGAGCTTCTTTGGGGCAGATTACAGGCATTTTTCTGCCTTTTACATTGGTGACTTGAACAAAATCACTGCAAAATCGTGGCAAAATTGCAGTACAATTGCGGTACAATCATGGTAAAAGTGCAGTAAAAACGCGCAACTTTGAAACGCTCAGGTATGAATACAGCCTATATTTGTCTGGGGATTCCTTAGCTATGTGTATCAGTTCCCTCCATCTCTGCTATTTTGTTGATGTGTGTGAACCATTCCGTTAGACAAGGTTTACACGACCAGTTCCAGTGCACTGGTATTCACAACTTCACCCTTGTAAGGGAGTAAGGTGCAGTGTAGCAAGTATTGTGCTGGCGAATATTCTAGGGCAGGGGGTAGGCAACCTTTTGAGCACAGTGTGCCAAAAAATGTTTTCAAAGAAATTGAGCATGCCGATTTTATAACAAAAAAATGTCAACTTCACACTCTCAATCAAGAAAAGGATTTTTTATAAAGTAAATTCTGTAAACTACTTGAGTAATGAGAAATTAACATCCTGCACTCTCATGCCTTAGATCTGCCCAAATTCCTGCAACTCCACACCTCAGATCAGCCCAAATTCATGCACCTTCACACCTCAGATCACTGTCCCCCTTGCAAATCTGTTTCACTACTGTACCCCCTGCTCATCTGCCCCACCACTGTACTACCCTGCACATCTGCCCCACCACTGTACTACCCTGCACATCTGCCCCACCACTGTACTACCCTGCAAATCTACCCTGCACATCTGCTCCACCACTGTAACCCCCTTCTCATCTGTCCCACCACTGTAACCCCCTGTACATCTGCCCCACCACTGTACCCCCCTGCTCCTCTGGCCCACCACTGTAAACCCCTGTACATCTGCCCCACCTCTGTACCCCCCTGCTCTTCTGTCCCACAACTATAACCCCCTGCTTATCTGCCCCACCAATGTTCCCCCTTTCTCATCTGCCCCACCAATGTTCCCCCTTTCTCATCTGCCCCACCACTGTACCTCCATGCACATCTGCTCCACCACTGAACCATCTTCTCATCTGTCCTAGAACACTGAACTTATCTGCTCATCTGCCCCACCACTGTAACCCCCTTTCTCATCTGCCCCACAACTGTACCTACTGCACATCTGTCCCACCTCTGTTCCCCCTGCTCTTCTGCTCCACCACTGGAACTCCCTGCTCATGTATTCCACCGATGTACCTCCTTTCTCCTCTGCACCCCTCTGCTCCTCTGCCCCACCGCTGTAACTCCCTGCTCATCTGTCCCACCAATGTACCTCCTTTCTCCTCTGCCCCAACCCTAAACCCCCCTGCTCATCTGTCCAGCCACTGTAACCCTCTGCTCATTTGTCCCACCACTGTAACCCCCTGCTCATCTGCCCCATCACTGTACTCCCCTGCTTTTCTGTCCCACCGCTGAACCCCCTTCTCATCCCTCCCACCACTGTACCTCCTGCACATCTGCCCCACCATTGCACCCCCTTGCTCTTCTGTCCCACCACTGTACCTCCCTGCACATCTGCTCCACCGCCATATCCCCATGCTCTTCTGTCTCCTTACTGAATTACCTTCTCATCTGTCCTAACACTGAACCCATCTGCTCATCTGCCCCACCTCTGTAACCCGCTTTCTCATCTGCCCCACCAATATACCTCCTGCACATCTGTCTCACCTCTGTACCCCCAGCTCTTCTGCCCCACCACTGTAACCCCCTGCTCATCTGCCCTACCAATACATCTCCTTTCACATGTGCCCCACTGCTCTACCCCCTGTTTTTCTGCCCCACACTGAACCCCTCTTCTCATCTGGCCCATCACTGTGCCCCCCTGCTCTTCTGTCCCACTGCTGAACCCCTTCTCATCTCTTCCTACACTGTACCTCCCTGCACATCTGCCCCACCGTTGTACCCTCCCGTTCTTCTGTTGCACCTCTGAACCCCTCTTACTCCTCTGCTCCACCGCTGTATCCTCTTCTCATCTATGATATGTGTAATATGCAAAATGGTGAAAGGAAGCAGAGATGAGACACCTGTCTACCTGTCCTGGCTCACTCATCCTGCTGATCCACCTCTCGCATCCTGCCCACGTGCTTGTATGTGATGTCACATACAAGCATCTGGAATGGATGTGCAATGATGAGCTCAGGGGCATTTTCTGAAAGCAGTGGGCCTGTGAGCAGGATCATAAGTTGGGCCCCCGCAGCTGAGAAAAAGTGGTTGGGTGTGATTTTCATTGCACTGAATACTGGCTGTGGCTTAAAGGGACACAGAGCGCAGGGGTTTAGTAGTAAGTGATGCAAAGGTTCAGGGGAAATTTTAAAAAAGTTCCCAGAGGCTCAACACTGATTCCACAAACTGTCACCTGATTGTGGTTTTCTCAATCACAGTGAAATCCCTTCTTTCTGAGATTGGTAGTGGCAACCAAGCGAGTCATCTTTCTCCATATGGGGCAGGGGGCTAGCAGGACTGTGATTGGCTTTAGCAGTGGCCAATGACAGTCCTCCTGGAAACATGGACCGCCACCTCCCCAGCAGAACTGCACCCAATCTCTTCCCCATAACAAAAGCTGACGATTGCAGCTACAGCAAAGTTAGAGAACCAAGCAATGTTTCCCATCTTTTACAATGTGTGGGGGCACAGTGCCTCCCCCTTAGTGCAGGTGTGGGGTGGGGAATTCTGAAATTGGAATACATTAGTGTCTCACTGACACTTCCCTGAGCTGCTCTGCTGATGGGGTGGGAGCCGAGTGCTGGCAAAAGAGGCTCTGCGTGCCACTTGGGACACCAGTGCCAGGGGTTGCCTGCCCCTGCTCTAGGGTATCCGTTGTGACCTGGAGGATGGTTGAATGCACTTCAGCCCAGAAAGATTGGAGAATTGGACATTCCCACTAAATATGTAAAAGCATGCCCACCACCTGCTGACACCACCAGCAGCGGTTAGAACATGAAGGATCAAACTTATGTAGCAGTACTGGAGTCCTGTACCACCTGGACAAAAGTTTGTTATTCGTTTCTTGAATGGAGACATTCACTAAACCCTTAGTATGGACGACACGTTTCCATCCATCCGGTGGTATAGCAGCTGGTAGATCTCCATCCCAGGTGCCGCACGCTTTCCCAGTATTCAATGGTATATGTTCTCCAAGAAGACCATAGATCATAGAGATGACATGTTGTTGAGGTGTGGCTTTTGAGCATATGCTTTTGAAAGGTGTAAGCGACCGGGACATATTTGAAGCAGTGCCTGGGGTTAGAAAGAAGTGTCAAGGTTGGATATATATCCACGGTGTTATGCGAGCGTCCAGCCATTGGGCAGCTAAGTGGTCTTTATTAAGTAGTACTCCTGCAGTTAAAAAGCAGTGTGCTCATAGCACATCATTGGGATCTGCTTTTGCTAAAAAGTTGGGAGAAATTCCAGGCTGAAAGTCTGGATTCATCCGCAGCATCGTTAGGGGGCCTGTTGGTGATGAGATTTTGTTTTTTGCACACACTTTGTGAAAAGAGATAATGGTCGGTTTAATAAGCAGATGGTCTTGCAAAGAGGCAGGGAGTTGATGGATTGCCCGCCATGGGGTAGCTTTCAGAGGAGCATCTGAAAATGAGGCATCCAGCCTTACCCAGTCCTTCACTGTATCGTGTGCATGCCAGTCAATGATCCTGGCTAAATGGCATGCCCAATGGTATTTATCTAGGTCTGGGATGACCTATCCCACCTTTTTGTTTAACCACTTGACGACCGCCTCACGCCGATGTACGTTGGCAAGGTGGCATGGACAGGCAAAATCACGTACATGTACGTGATTTGCCTTCTGCGGGTGGGGGGTCCGATCGGACCCCCACCGGTGCCGGAGGCGGTCATGTTTTGTTCCCCGGCGATCGGAGGTGAGGGGGAGGCCATCCGTTCGTGGCCCCCCCCTCGCGATCGCCGCCGGCCAATGGGAACATTCCTTTGCTGCTGTATGCTAAACAGCAGCAAAGGAAATGATGTCATCTCTCCTCGGCTCGGTAGTTTCCGTTCCAGTGCCGAGGAGAGAAGACATCAATGTGAGTGCACCAACACTACACACTCAGTAGAACATGCCAGGCACACAAAACACCCCATTCCCCCCCCGATCGCCCCCCCGATCACCCCCCAATCACCCCCCCCTGTCACAAACTGACACCAAACAGGTTTTTTTTTTTTTTTCTGATTACTGTATTGGTGTCAGTTTGTGACAGTTACAGTGTTAGGACAGTTACTGTTAGCCCCCTTTAGGTCTAGGATACCACCCTAACCCCCCCTAATAAAGTTTTAACCCCTTGATCACCCCCCGTCACCAGTGTCACTAAGCGATCATTTTTCTGATCGCTGTATTAGTGTCGCTGGTGACGCTAGTTAGGGACGTAAATATTTAGGTTCGCCGTCAGCGTTTTATAGCGACAGGGACCCCCATATACTACCGAATAAATGTTTTAACCCCTTGATTGCCCCCTAGTTAACCCTTTCACCACTGATCACCGTATAAGTGTTACGGTTGACGCTGGTTAGTTCGTTTATTTTTTATAGTGTCAGGGCACCCGCCGTTTATTACCGAATAAAGGTTTAGCCCCCTGTTTGCCCGGCGGTGATATGCGTCGCCCCAGGCAGCATCAGATTAGCGCCAGTACCGCTAACACCCACGCACGCAGCATACGCCTCCCTTAGTGGTATAGTATCTGATTGGATCAATATCTGATCCGATCAGATCTATACTAGTGTCCCCAGCAGTTTAGGGTTCCCAAAAACGCAGTGTTAGCGGGATCAGCCCAGATACCTGCTAGCACCTGCATTTTGCCCCTCCGCCCAGCCCACCCAAGTGCAGTATCGATCGATCACTGTCACTTACAAAACACTAAACGCATAACTGCAGCGTTCACAGAGTCAGGCCTGATCCCTGCGATCGCTAACAGTTTTTTTGGTAGCATTTTGGTGAACTGGCAAGCAAGCACCAGCCCCAGGCAGCGTCAGGTTAGCGCCAGTAGCGCTAACACCCACGCACGCACCGTACACCTCCCTTAGTGGTATAGTATCTGATCGGATCAATATCTGATCCGATCAGATCTATACTAGGGTCCCCAGCAGTTTAGGGTTCCCAAAAACGCAGTGTTAGCGGGATCAGCCCAGATACCTGCTAGCACCTGCATTTTGCCCCTCCGCCCGGCCCAGCCCAGCCCACCCAAGTGCAGTATCGATCGATCACTGACACTTACAAGACACTAAATGCATAACTGCAGCGTTCGCAGAGTCAGGCCTGATCCCTGCGATCGCTAACAGTTTTTTTGGTAGTATTTTGGTGAACTGGCAAGCACCAGCCCCAAGCAGCGTCAGGTTAGCGCCAGTACCGCTAACACCCACGCACGCAGCATACACCTCCCTTAGTGGTATAGTATCTGAACGGATCAATATCTGATCCGATCAGATCTATACTAGCGTCCCCAGCAGTTTAGGGTTCCCAAAAACGCAGTGTTAGCGGGATCAGCCCAGATACCTGCTAGCACCTGCATTTTGCCCCCCCGCCCGGCCCAGCTCAGCCCACCCAAGTGCAGTATCGATCGATCACTGTCACTTACAAAACACTTAATGCATAACTGCAGCGTTCGCAGAGTCAGGCCTGATCCCTGCGATCGCTAACAGTTTTTTTGGTAGCTTTTTATTGAACTGGCAAGCGCCAGCAGCCTAGTACACCCCGGTCATAGTCAAACCAGCACTGCAGTAACACTTGGTGACGTGGCGAGTCCCATAAGTGCAGTTCAAGCTGGTGAGGTGGCAAGCACAAGTAGTGTCCCGCTGCCACCAAGAAGACAAACACAGGTCCGTCGTGCCCATAATGCCCTTCCTGCTGCATTCGCCAATCCTAATTGGGAACCCACCGCTTCTGCAGCGCCCGTACTTCCCCCATTCACATCCCCAACCAAATGCATATAATTGTTAGAGGGCAGGGACAGTTAACTCATTAGCACCACATCCCTGATAGAGTAAATACAGAAAGAAGGGGGGTTGGGGTATAGGATACCCCTGGGATTTTTAAGGTGCTTATTCAAAATTTAATTAGGTAGATCAGTAAAGAAGTGTTACAACCTCAAAAAAAGAAAAAATTCAAAAGAAAAAATCACTGTATGCAAATTGCCAAACTGACTAATATCGTTTCTTAATTGAATATCTTTAATGATTACAAAAAATGACAAAACACATCATCTAAAAACATGCACAATCTTAGACAAACATGGTCAGATAGTGACATAATTTAAAATTTGAAACCACTTTGCGATACCAATCTCAACATGTTTCGCTCAATAATCTGAGCTTCGTCAGGAGTTTTTTGGTACAGGTGTGGCATGCTAAAGTTAAAAAGAGAAAAAAAGACAAAACAAAAATATATATAAATACAATGCTTGCAAAACACTTGAAGATACTCATTTATCAAAGAGATCGAATTAAATTTAATATTGCTAAAAAAGCATCAACTGGTATAGATATATCTGCATACAGACAATATATATATATATATATATATGGGTAAATTTCACAAATTACCCCACAGGTCTATAACTCATAACAATCTGGTCAATCTAAGTAGAAAAATAGAAATTTAATGAAATAGTTTGTATTAATTTGTTTGTTTCCAGGTCCACAAAGGGAAAAGGGGCACCCATGTGGGCCTGGAAACAATGAAAAACAACATAAAAGAGAGAAAACAAAACAAAACAAAAAACAAAAAAGTAGGGGTTTGCTTACCAAAGGCCAACACAGATTCAAAGGTGCATAGTAGACACACAAGTGGTGAACGTATATATAATGCCGTGGCTGCTAATGAAAAAAATGCGTCTCAACCGTCTCGGGCCTTCCCAACCCGTTTTTTGGTCCACAGAGGGGCCCAAGTGTAAAGTAAACTGAAATAGAGTATTGGAGAAGAATCATAAAGTATTTCTAAGTGAATGGACTCATAACAGAGAATTAGAACAGTAAATGAGGTAGAGTGGTGAAAATCAAAAAATTTGAAAGTTCAAAAAGACTTTCAAGGAAATTACCTTCTAAGTTGAATCAAGGGTAAAAGTTCAGGGCTAATGAAAGCCGTATGAACAGAAGTATGAAGGAGAACAATACTCCAGTTTCGCCACACGGTGGCAGTCCAAAAGGGACAACCCTTGAAAGGCGGATCTGGAAGATCCCAGTGTATACTGCCCCAGTAAACTAGAAAAAAAAAAAAAAAAAAAATGAATAAATAAGGATAATAAATTAAATGCTCTGGGGAGCATTGTCTTAATATCAAAATACCATTAAGTCAATCCTCAGAAAGGGGGGAGTGTATAGCCCCCTTTGGATAGAGAATTTCACTTACCTGAGAGGTGGGGTGGATGTATACGGAGGGGGAGAGCGGCAAATACCTCCCCCTGCAGCCTCAGCGCCACTGTCAGAGGATGGCGGCTGAGCAGCCGAACTAAGTAAGCCCCTCCGATCAGATGGCGTCTGACGTCACCATCGGAACGTGGACGTGTTGTGAGGTAACTCCCCCAGGATTTGTATAGCCAATGGGTGATCAAGGGGCGAGACCAGGCATCCGCCCACAGCAACCCCAGCCTGGACTGACGTCAAACCACCCGTCGCTCCTTTCGACGGTGTGGATAGGCGCATGCGCACGCCGGAGAGGAACGTCACTCGAGCCCTAGTTAACGCGCAGGTGCACTGCAGACCGGAACGAGGGCTAGATAAACACGGCCCTACGAAACCCAATAGTGTCAGGAGGAAAAAAGAAAGACAAATCCCTAGTCAGCCATGTTGACTAAGGGAAACAGGAAGGGATGGGACAAAAGGGAATGTATGAAAAGTTGTATAATGTACACCATACAACTTTTGAACAAAACTTTTCGACAAACTTAATTAAATATATTGCTAGATAGCCCGCCGACTAATGCAAAGCCTGTCTGGTATATTCAATACCTATAGATTGTCACAGTTTAGCAGATTCACAGAAAAAAGAGATTAAAAATAAAAACATAAACAGGGGAAATGGAGATTAAGTAAAGATATCTCGCTAAATTGGCCACCAGGTACACGCATCCAAGAGGGGAGTCAGAAGACCTCTAGGGCCCCCAGGGGGGGGCAATTGATTACTTACCCCACCCTCTAGGTGCCCGTAGCGTCCGTGCGGACCAAGACAAGAAACGGGGATGAGGAGGGAAAACCAAAATGACGGAGAGACAAAAAACAATTACCTTGGTCTGGAGGGTATATATATATACTGAGTATATTGAAAAAAGGGACAATACCGTCTGTGTCCGTGTTGGCTTGGAAGGAAAGACCCCACTTTTGTATGAAAACAACCTAGTGATAATCACATACAGGGAAGACATATGAGATGTTACAAAAATTGTATATAGGTGGAATTATGTATTGTAAAAGCTCAAACACATTTAGAAAGCAAGGCCAAGAAAAACTAAAGAAATGGTTTGAAACTCAACGCATCATTGAGGCCTGGAGGTTTTAAAGCGGACAGAGTATGTATCCACCGGGTCTCGCGTTGTAAAAGTATTCTGTCATAGTTCCCCCCACGTTCCCCTGGGGGGACATGTTCCAGTGCAAAGAAATGCATTTTATTGCTGTCAAAATCATGATGCAACCCCATATGTCTACTAATGGGCGTCTCCATTTTCTTTTTTCGAACCAGGGACACATGGTCCCTGATCCTACAAAAGAAAGGACGTTTAGTTTTGCCTATGTAAAATCCATGGCATTCACACATCATGATGTATACAATCCCAATGGATTGACACGTCACCGAAAAGTTAGGTTTATAGTGACGACCATTGGGGAGCATAATACCTCTCGCAGAGTGGATAAATCTACAGAAGGGGCATTTATGACAAGGTCTGCACCCCTTGCGGAATTCTGTTCTTGATTGTATGGCACTGTCATAATGACTATGTACTAAAGTATCCCTCAGAGATTTAGATCTTCTAAAAGTAATCTCCGGATATGGTTTTAAATGTTTAGATACTTTCTCATCTCCCATTAGGAGGTACCAATGTTTTTGAATGATCTCACGGACTTGTTTTTGTTGGCCTGAAAATCTAGTAATTAGTCTGACATTCGAGTCTGTCTTAGTAGGTCTGGCTTGATGTATAAGTAGGGATCTCTTTTGGCTCTTGGCTTTTAAATAGGCCCTTTTTAGACACTTTTTACTGTAGCCTCGTTGGCTCAGACGGGACTGCAATAGTTTGGCTTGGTGTTCAAAATCTAATTCAGTGCTACAATTGCGTCTTAACCTAAGATATTGCCCATAAGGTAGATTGTTAATTAATGGACTGGGGTGTGAGCTTGTGGCATGTAATACCGTGTTGCCCGCTGAGGGTTTTCGGTATAGAGTGGTTCCAATGTTGCCTTCATTGTCTACCAATATTTGAACGTCTAGAAAGGTCAACCGATGTTGGTTCATTTCAAAGGTGAATTTTAAATTATATCTGTTGACCTTGAGACTTTCAAGGAAGGCAAGGAGGTTGGATTTGCTACCCTGCCAAATGAAAAAGACGTCATCGATGAATCGCTTCCATGTTAGGACATGCTCAAAAAACACCTGCATGTCCTCCCTAAAAAACAGCTCACGCTCCCACCCCCCCAGATACAGGTTGGCATATGCAGGGGCACACTTGGTCCCCATAGCCACTCCCTGTATCTGGAGGTAGTGGGAGCCTCCGAACAAAAAAACATTATTGGACAAGATGAAAAATAGAAGATCCAAGATGAATCGGTTGTAGTCCCCCGAAGCATCCGGATCCTCAGATAAGAAGCCCCCCACAACTTCCACCCCCAATTCATGAGGGATAGAATTGTAGAGGGCTTCCACATCAAGAGCCACCAGCCAAGAGCCCGGGGGTATGGCAACCCCATCCAGAGCACGGAGGAGATCCCCCGTGTCCTGAAGGTAGGACGTCAAGCCCTCCACGTGGGGCCTCAAGAAATCGTCCACTAATTTACTTGCCGTCTCTGTAAGGGAACCATTTCCCGACACAATTGGTCTGCCGGGAGGCATTTTGTGATTTTTATGTATCTTCGGAAGGGCATATAGGGTTGGAGTACGTGGGGCACCTACATTTAGGAAATCGTAAGTGTTTTTTGTGATTAAACCTTTGTGGTAGGCCGAACCTATCAAGTGCTTATATCGAGTCGCTATCAGGGTTGTATGGCTAGGGGGAACCTTACGATACCATTGATTGTTACTAACTATGGCCACAACCATAGTCTCATAGTGGGCTTTGTCCATAATGACCAAATTTCCTCCCTTATCAGAAGGTTTGATCACTATATCCGTGTTGTTCTGTAGAAGTTTAAGAGCCTCTAGTTGGGAAGAGGATAAATTTGATCTAGATATATTCTTCCATTTGGTTTGAGAGATTTCATTCGTAACCTGTTTCGTGAATGCCCAAACATTGGGGTTGCCCTGAAGAGTCGGGAAGGTGCGGGATTTAGGCTTGTATTCCCTAGGTTTAAATGCAGGACGTGGATAGGGAAAAGATGAGGAGGATGGAGGTGGAGATGGAGATGGAGATGGTTGTTTTGTTTTCTCTCTTTTATGTTGTTTTTCATTGTTTCCAGGCCCACATGGGTGCCCCTTTTCCCTTTGTGGACCTGGAAACAAACAAATTAATACAAACTATTTCATTAAATTTCTATTTTTCTACTTAGATTGACCAGATTGTTATGAGTTATAGACCTGTGGGGTAATTTGTGAAATTTACCCATATATATATATATATATATTGTCTGTATGCAGATATATCTATACCAGTTGATGCTTTTTTAGCAATATTAAATTTAATTCGATCTCTTTGATAAATGAGTATCTTCAAGTGTTTTGCAAGCATTGTATTTATATATATTTTTGTTTTGTCTTTTTTTCTCTTTTTAACTTTAGCATGCCACACCTGTACCAAAAAACTCCTGACGAAGCTCAGATTATTGAGCGAAACATGTTGAGATTGGTATCGCAAAGTGGTTTCAAATTTTAAATTATGTCACTATCTGACCATGTTTGTCTAAGATTGTGCATGTTTTTAGATGATGTGTTTTGTCATTTTTTGTAATCATTAAAGATATTCAATTAAGAAACGATATTAGTCAGTTTGGCAATTTGCATACAGTGATTTTTTCTTTTGAATTTTTTCTTTTTTTGAGGTTGTAACACTTCTTTACTGATCTACCTAATTAAATTTTGAATAAGCACCTTAAAAATCCCAGGGGTATCCTATACCCCAACCCCCCTTCTTTCTGTATTTACTCTATCAGGGATGTGGTGCTAATGAGTTAACTGTCCCTGCCCTCTAACAATAATTCCTTTACCTTTTGGGGTGTTACCCACCCATCTTCGCTTGAGGTCACGGACAGTTCCCAACGTTTATCCCATTTTTTCCTTTATGGAATAACTTTCCCGTAGTGGAACTATTTTGTCGCCATTAGGGCATCTTTTGTCTAAATCCCATTTATATTTGTATGATCTGCAACTTGGATAATCATTATTTATTTTTCTTATTCTTGGAAATATAGTATCTCTTTATGTGTTATTGATTTATCTACAACTTGGGGTCTGTTTAGTCCTCTTTGATACCCCCAGTCCATTGAGTAGGTTTGATCTTGTTGGGTGCTTTTCATCCATTAGCTGGAGGGAACAATGACCAACTACTGTGGGAGTGCTTTTGATGGCCTCATGAATCATATTCATAGATCCCAAAATGCCTCTATGGGAGGTTTGACCATGGACCGTTTTTTCTCGAGACTCCAGAGGATGCTCGAGAAAAAATCTAGAATATTCTGGAACAAATGGTATTTCCTCAAATATATTGAGGATCGTGTTGTCCCTTGGGGGCTTAGAATTCAGATTTTCCCCTCTAATGGCAATGTAGATATAGACTTCCGGAAAGATTGGGAGGAAAACCTACAGGCTTGTTCATTTAAAATGATGGAGCTCCTCTGTGGAGAATATTCAAAAGAGCTGATTTTGGTAGACAGAGAGATTGAAAAGCTATATGGTGAGAACCAAATTATCACCACTAGTGACTTGTTCCCCACGCGAGAAGGTACCCTAAAAACAGACTTAGAGGGATACGTCACCGAAATTTTAAAAACCAAGGAGAAAAAGTTTGTGAGAGACAAACTTGCTTATGACAACAACCAAGCCTACCACTGGGGTCAAAAAAACAGCAAAGCAAAGAGACGTACCTACCAAACACGCAGCTTTAGACAACAACAAGGGGGGGAACCAAGTGAATCAGATTCATCTATGTCCTCTGCTTCCTCCTCCCAGGCACGTAGTACCAGAAGCTCCACCAGCCAGGAGACAACAAAGGGCATGAAAGACCATACCAACACGGGCACAGTAAAACGCACTCCGCACACAAAAGCCCCAATGGTTACTCGAGCCAACTCGGCAAAAGGTTCGTCCACCTGCGCACCGAGCCACCCGGAAACTTACATGAGCACCCCCTCTACGAACACTCCTTCCCTCCCCTTGTCTCCTAAGCTACAAGTAAGTAATATCGTTTCTGCACCTACACATGTGGATTTTCGTCCAGCACCGATATTTACCCAACCAGTGACGGACGTCAAAAAGGCAGGGCCTTTGGAGACACCGGCGAAAGGGCCGCGGATAATTTCGAAGTAATTAATCTATCGTCCCATAGTCTTTCAGCTGAACAAATATCAGTTCTTAAGTTAGGTCTGACCTTCTGCCCTACACAGAGGGTCGACCAATTTGAATTGATTAAGGACATCAATCTTTTTGCACGCAGGTTGATGTTCAAAATAATTTTTGATAAACCAAGTCGGCCTCCCAATGATCAGTCCCTTGGGGACCCTGCATGGCGTGACATGACCATTGCAGACATAAAAGCTCTAGAGGAGTTGATGGAGCTGTGGGAGGAGGGTGGTCTTGAGGAGAGTGATCTAATGGAGGCAGATTCTCTCCTGACTGGTTCAGACCCCACTCCTCCCCCACCTCCATCCTCCTCATCTTTTCCCTATCCACGTCCTGCATTTAAACCTAGGGAATACAAGCCTAAATCCCGCACCTTCCCGACTCTTCAGGGCAACCCCAATGTTTGGGCATTCACAAAACAGGTTACGAATGAAATCTCTCAAACCAAATGGAAGAATATATCTAGATCAAATTTATCCTCTTCCCAACTAGAGGCTCTTAAACTTCTACAGAACAACACGGATATAGTGATCAAACCTTCTGATAAGGGAGGAAATTTGGTCATTATGGACAAAGCCCACTATGAGACTATGGTTGTGGCCATAGTTAGTAACAATCAATGGTATCGTAAGGTTCCCCCTAGCCATATAACCCTGATAGCGACTCGATATAAGCACTTGATAGGTTCGGCCTACCACAAAGGTTTAATCACAAAAAACACTTACGATTTCCTAAATGTAGGTGCCCCACGTACTCCAACCCTATATGCCCTTCCGAAGATACATAAAAATCACAAAATGCCTCCCGGCAGACCAATTGTGTCGGGAAATGGTTCCCTTACAGAGACGGCAAGTAAATTAGTGGACGATTTCTTGAGGCCCCACGTGGAGGGCTTGACGTCCTACCTTCAGGACACGGGGGATCTCCTCCGTGCTCTGGATGGGGTTGCCATACCCCCGGGCTCTTGGCTGGTGGCTCTTGATGTGGAAGCCCTCTACAATTCTATCCCTCATGAATTGGGGGTGGAAGTTGTGGGGGGCTTCTTATCTGAGGATCCGGATGCTTCGGGGGACTACAACCGATTCATCTTGGATCTTCTATTTTTCATCTTGTCCAATAATGTTTTTTTGTTCGGAGGCTCCCACTACCTCCAGATACAGGGAGTGGCTATGGGGGCCAAGTGTGCCCCTGCATATGCCAACCTGTATCTGGGGGGGTGGGAGCGTGAGCTGTTTTTTAGGGAGGACATGCAGGTGTTTTTTGAGCATGTCCTAACATGGAAGCGATTCATCGATGACGTCTTTTTCATTTGGCAGGGTAGCAAATCCAACCTCCTTGCCTTCCTTGAAAGTCTCAAGGTCAACAGATATAATTTAAAATTCACCTTTGAAATGAACCAACATCGGTTGACCTTTCTAGACGTTCAAATATTGGTAGACAATGAAGGCAACATTGGAACCACTCTATACCGAAAACCCTCAGCGGGCAACACGGTATTACATGCCACAAGCTCACACCCCAGTCCATTAATTAACAATCTACCTTATGGGCAATATCTTAGGTTAAGACGCAATTGTAGCACTGAATTAGATTTTGAACACCAAGCCAAACTATTGCAGTCCCGTCTGAGCCAACGAGGCTACAGTAAAAAGTGTCTAAAAAGGGCCTATTTAAAAGCCAAGAGCCAAAAGAGATCCCTACTTATACATCAAGCCAGACCTACTAAGACAGACTCGAATGTCAGACTAATTACTAGATTTTCAGGCCAACAAAAACAAGTCCGTGAGATCATTCAAAAACATTGGTACCTCCTAATGGGAGATGAGAAAGTATCTAAACATTTAAAACCATATCCGGAGATTACTTTTAGAAGATCTAAATCTCTGAGGGATACTTTAGTACATAGTCATTATGACAGTGCCATACAATCAAGAACAGAATTCCGCAAGGGGTGCAGACCTTGTCATAAATGCCCCTTCTGTAGATTTATCCACTCTGCGAGAGGTATTATGCTCCCCAATGGTCGTCACTATAAACCTAACTTTTCGGTGACGTGTCAATCCATTGGGATTGTATACATCATGATGTGTGAATGCCATGGATTTTACATAGGCAAAACTAAACGTCCTTTCTTTTGTAGGATCAGGGACCATGTGTCCCTGATTCGAAAAAAGAAAATGGAGACGCCCATTAGTAGACATATGGGGTTGCATCATGATTTTGACAGCAATAAAATGCATTTCTTTGCACTGGAACATGTCCCCCCAGGGGAACGTGGGGGGAACTATGACAGAATACTTTTACAACGCGAGACCCGGTGGATACATACTCTGTCCGCTTTAAAACCTCCAGGCCTCAATGATGCGTTGAGTTTCAAACCATTTCTTTAGTTTTTCTTGGCCTTGCTTTCTAAATGTGTTTGAGCTTTTACAATACATAATTCCACCTATATACAATTTTTGTAACATCTCATATGTCTTCCCTGTATGTGATTATCACTAGGTTGTTTTCATACAAAAGTGGGGTCTTTCCTTCCAAGCCAACACGGACACAGACGGTATTGTCCCTTTTTTCAATATACTCAGTATATATATATACCCTCCAGACCAAGGTAATTGTTTTTTGTCTCTCCGTCATTTTGGTTTTCCCTCCTCATCCCCGTTTCTTGTCTTGGTCCGCACGGACGCTACGGGCACCTAGAGGGTGGGGTAAGTAATCAATTGCCCCCCCCTGGGGGCCCTAGAGGTCTTCTGACTCCCCTCTTGGATGCGTGTACCTGGTGGCCAATTTAGCGAGATATCTTTACTTAATCTCCATTTCCCCTGTTTATGTTTTTATTTTTAATCTCTTTTTTCTGTGAATCTGCTAAACTGTGACAATCTATACAATCTATAGGTATTGAATATACCAGACAGGCTTTGCATTAGTCGGCGGGCTATCTAGCAATATATTTAATTAAGTTTGTCGAAAAGTTTTGTTCAAAAGTTGTATGGTGTACATTATACAACTTTTCATACATTCCCTTTTGTCCCATCCCTTCCTGTTTCCCTTAGTCAACATGGCTGACTAGGGATTTGTCTTTCTTTTTTCCTCCTGACACTATTGGGTTTCGTAGGGCCGTGTTTATCTAGCCCTCGTTCCGGTCTGCAGTGCGCCTGCGCGTTAACTAGGGCTCGAGTGACGTTCCTCTCCGGCGTGCGCATGCGCCTATCCACACCGTCGAAAGGAGCGACGGGTGGTTTGACGTCAGTCCAGGCTGGGGTTGCTGTGGGCGGATGCCTGGTCTCGCCCCTTGATCACCCATTGGCTATACAAATCCTGGGGGAGTTACCTCACAACACGTCCGCGTTCCGATGGTGACGTCAGACGCCATCTGATCGGAGGGGCTTACTTAGTTCGGCTGCTCAGCCGCCATCCTCTGACAGTGGCGCTGAGGCTGCAGGGGGAGGTATATGCCGCTCTCCCCCTCCGTATACATCCACCCCACCTCTCAGGTAAGTGAAATTCTCTATCCAAAGGGGGCTATACACTCCCCCCTTTCTGAGGATTGACTTAATGGTATTTTGATATTAAGACAATGCTCCCCAGAGCATTTAATTTATTATCCTTATTCATTCATTTTTTTTTTTTTTTTTCTAGTTTACTGGGGCAGAATACACTGGGATCTTCCAGATCCGCCTTTCAAGGGTTGTCCCTTTTGGACTGCCACCGTGTGGCGAAACTGGAGTATTGTTCTCCTTCATACTTCTGTTCATACGGCTTTCATTAGCCCTGAACTTTTACCCTTGATTCAACTTAGAAGGTAATTTCCTTGAAAGTCTTTTTGAACTTTCAAATTTTTTGATTTTCACCACTCTACCTCATTTACTGTTCTAGTTCTCTGTTATGAGTCCATTCACTTAGAAATACTTTATGATTCTTCTCCAATACTCTATTTCAGTTTACTTTACACTTGGGCCCCTCTGTGGACCAAAAAACGGGTTGGGAAGGCCCGAGACGGTTGAGACGCATTTTTTTCATTAGCAGCCACGGCATTATATATACGTTCACCACTTGTGTGTCTACTATGCACCTTTGAATCTGTGTTGGCCTTTGGTAAGCAAACCCCTACTTTTTTGTTTTTTGTTTTGTTTTGTTTTCTCTCTTTTATGTTGTTTTTCATTGTTTCCAGGCCCACATGGGTGCCCCTTTTCCCTTTGTGGACCTGGAAACAAACAAATTAATACAAACTATTTCATTAAATTTCTATTTTTCTACTTAGATTGACCAGATTGTTATGAGTTATAGACCTGTGGGGTAATTTGTGAAATTTACCCATATATATATATATATATTGTCTGTATGCAGATATATCTATACCAGTTGATGCTTTTTTAGCAATATTAAATTTAATTCGATCTCTTTGATAAATGAGTATCTTCAAGTGTTTTGCAAGCATTGTATTTATATATATTTTTGTTTTGTCTTTTTTTCTCTTTTTAACTTTAGCATGCCACACCTGTACCAAAAAACTCCTGACGAAGCTCAGATTATTGAGCGAAACATGTTGAGATTGGTATCGCAAAGTGGTTTCAAATTTTAAATTATGTCACTATCTGACCATGTTTGTCTAAGATTGTGCATGTTTTTAGATGATGTGTTTTGTCATTTTTTGTAATCATTAAAGATATTCAATTAAGAAACGATATTAGTCAGTTTGGCAATTTGCATACAGTGATTTTTTCTTTTGAATTTTTTCTTTTTTTGAGGTTGTAACACTTCTTTACTGATCTACCTAATTAAATTTTGAATAAGCACCTTAAAAATCCCAGGGGTATCCTATACCCCAACCCCCCTTCTTTCTGTATCCCCAACCAAATGCAGTCGGCTGCATGAGAGGCATTTTCTTTATGTCCTCCCGAGTACCCCTACCCAACAAACCCCCCAAAAAAGATGTTGTGTCTGCAGCAAGCGCGGATATAGGCGTGACACCCACTATTATTGTCCCTCCTGTCCTGACAATCTTGGTCTTTGCATTGGTGAATGTTTTGAACGCTACCATGCACTAGTTGGGTATTAGCGTAGGGTACAGCATTCCACAGACTAGGCACACTTTCACAGGGTCTCCCAAGATGCCATCGCATTTTGAGAGACCCGAACCTGGAACCGGTTACCGTTATAAAAGTTAGTTACAAAAAAAGTGTAAAAAAAAAAATATATATATATATAAAATAAAAAAAAATAGTTGTCGTTTTATTGTTCTCTCTCTCTCTATTCTCTCTATTGTTCTGCTCTTTTTTACTGTATTCTATTCTGCAATGTTTTATTGTTATTATGTTTTATCATGTTTGCTTTTCAGGTATGCAATTTTTTATACTTTACCGTTTACTGTGCTTTATTGTTAACCATTTTTTTGTCTTCAGGTACGCCATTCACGACTTTGAGTGGTTATACCAGAATGATGCCAGCAGGTGTAGGTATCATCTTGGTATCATTCTTTTCAGCCAGCGGTCAGCTTTCATGTAAAAGCAATCCTAGCGGCTAATTAGCCTCTAGACTGCTTTTACAAGCCGTGGGAGGGAATGCCCCCCCCCCACCGTCTTCCGTGTTTTTCTCTGGCTCTCCTGTCTCAACAGGGAACCTGAGAATGCAGCCGGTGATTCAGCCAGCTGACCATAGAGCTGATCAGAGACCAGAGTGGTTCCAAACATCTCTATGGCCTAAGAAACCGGAAGCTACGAGCATTTTATGACTTAGATTTCGCCGGATGTAAATAGCGCCATTGGGAAATTGGGGAAGCATTTTATCACACCGATCTTGGTGTGGTCAGATGCTTTGAGGGCAGAGGAGAGATCTGGGGTCTAATAGACCCCAATTTTTTCAAAAAAGAGTACCTGTCACTACCTATTGCTATCATAGGGGATATTTACATTCCCCGAGATAACAATAAAAATGATAAAAAAAAAAAAATGAAAGCAACAGTTTAAAAATAAGATAAAAAAAGCAAAAAAATAATAAAGAGAAAAAAAAAAAAAAAAAGCACCCCTGTCGCCCCCTGCTCTCGCGCTAAGGCGAACGCAAGCGTCGGTCTGTCGTCAAACGTAAACAGCAATTGCACCATGCATGTGAGGTATCACCACGAAGGTCAGATCGAGGGCAGTAATTTTTGCAGTAGACCTCCTCTGTAAATCTAAAGTGGTAACCTGTAAAGGCTTTTAAAGGCTTTTAAAAATGTATTTATTTTGTTGCCACTGCACGTTTGTGCGCAATTTTAAAGCATGTCATGTTTGGTATCCATGTACTCGGCCTAAGATCATCTGTTTATTTCATCAAACATTTGGGCAATATAGTGTGTTTTAGTGCATTAAAATTTAAAAAAGTTTTTTCCCCAAAAAATGCGTTTGAAAAATCGCTGCGCAAATACTGTGTGAAAAAAAAATGAAACACCCACCATTTTAATCTGTAGGGCATTTGCTTTAAAAAAATATATAATGTTTGGGGGTTCAAAGTAATTTTTTTGCAAAAAAAATAATAACTTTTTCATGTAAACAGTAAGTGTCAGAAAGGGCTTTGTCTTCAAGTGGTTAGAAGAGTGGGTGATGTATGACATAAGCTTCTAAATGTTGTGCATAAAATGCCAGGACAGTTCAAAACCCCCCCAAATGACCCCATTTTGGAAAGTAGACACCCCAAGCTATTTGCTGAGAGGCATGTCGAGTCCATGGAATATTTTATATTGCGACACAAGTTGCGGGAAAGAGACAAATTTTTTTTTTTTTTTTTTGCACAAAGTTGTCACTAAATGATATATTGCTCAAACATGCCATGGGAATATGTGAAATTACACCCCAAAATACATTCTGCTGCTTCTCCTGAGTACGGGGATACCACATGTGTGAGACTTTTTGGGAGCCTAGCCGCGTATGGGACCCCGAAAACCAAGCACCGCCTTCAGGCTTTCTAAGGGCGTGAATTTTTGATTTCACTCTTCACTGCCTATCACAGTTTCGGAGGCCATGGAAAGCCCAGGTGGCACAAAGCCCCCCCAAATGACCCCATTTTGGAAAGTAGACACCCAAAGCTATTTGCTGAGAGGTATAGTGAGTATTTTGCAGACCTCACTTTTTGTCACAAAGTTTTGAAAATTTAAAAAAGAAAAAAAAAATGTTTTTTCTTGTCTTTCTTCATTTTCAAAAACAAATGAGAGCTGCAAAATACTCACCATGCCTCTCATCAAATAGCTTGGGGTGTCTACTTTTCGAAATGGGGTCATTTGGGGGGGGGTTGTGCCACCTGGGCATTCCATGGCCTCCGAAACTGTGATAGGCAGTGAAGAGTGAAATCAAAAATTTTCACCCTTAGAAATCCTGAAGGCGGTGATTGGATTTCGGGGCCCCGTACGCGGCTAGGCTCCCAAAAAGTCCCACACATGTGGTATCCCCATACTCAGGAGAAGCAGCTAAATGTATTTTGGGGTGCAATTCCTCATATGCCCATGGCCTGTGTGAGCAATATATCATTTAGTGACAACTTTGTGCAAAAAAAAAAAAAAAGTGTCACTTTCCCGCAACTTGTGTCAAAATATAAAATATTCCATGGACTCAATATGCCTCTCAGCAAATAGCTTGGGGTGTCTACTTTCCAAAATGGGGTCATTTGGGGGGGTTTTGTGCCACCTGGGCATTCCATGGCCTCCGAAACTGTGATAGGCAGTGAAGAGTGAAATCAAAAATTTACACCCTTAGAAATCCTGAAGTCGGTGATTGGTTTTCAGGGCCCCGTACGCGGCTATTCTCCCAAAAAGTCCCACACATGTGGTATCCCCATACTCAGGAGAAGCAGCTGAATGTATTTTGGGGTGCAATTCAACATAGGCCCATGGCCTGTGTGAGCAATATATCATTTAGTGACAACTTTTTGTAAATATTTTTTTTTTTTTTTTTGTCATTATTCAATCACTTGGGACAAAAAAAATAAATATTCAATGGGTTCAACATGCCTCTCAACAATTTCCTTGGGGTGTCTACTTTCCAAAATGGGGTCATTTGGGGGTATTTTTTACTGCCCTGCCATTTACCACCTCAAGAAATGACATAGGCAGTCATAAACTAAAAGCTGTGTAAATTACAGAAAATGTACCCTAGTTTGTAGACGCTATAACTTTTGCGCAAACCAATAAATATACGCTTATTGACATTTTTTTTACCAAAGACATGTGGCCGAATACATTTTGGCCTAAATGTATGACTAAAATTTAGTTTATTGGATTTTTTTTATAACAAAAAGTAGAAAATATCATTTTTTTTCAAAATTTTCGGTCTTTTTCTGTTTATAGCGCAAAAAATAAAAAACGCAGAGGTGATCAAATACCATCAAAAGAAAGCTCTATTTGTGGGAAGAAACGGACGCAAATTTCGTTTGGGTACAGCATTGCATGACTGCGCAATTAGCAGTTAAAGCGACGCAGTGCCAAATTGGAAAAAGACCTCTGGTCCTTAGGCAGCATAATGGTCCTGGGCTCAAGTGGTTAAATAGGATTAATTGGGCAGAGCTAATGCACGGGTGTTTTCTACCCCACAAAAAGATGGTGCAAATATTTTTGTAAGTGCGTAGGAATGTTGAAGATAGTTCTATCGGCACTGCCTGAAGGACATAGAGCTGACATGGGAGCACATTAATTTTGAAGATTGCTGCTCTCCCAAACCAGGAGAATATGGGTTTTTCCCATTATTTGAGGTCTTTTGTTATAGTCTGTAGAATGGGTAAATTGTTTCTAACATATAGTTTGTGTTGGCAGTTGTATACCTTAGTAAGTAATTGCCTCTGATTGCCAAGTGAAAGGGAAATTGTTCTTACATTGTTTAACTAGTGCCTCTGGCAAGGTGACATTTAGAGCGTGTGACTTGGTAAAGTTGATTTTTAAGTTAGAAACAAATTGAAAGAAGCAAAAGTCTTGTATAAGGTTGGGTAGAGTATTATGTGGCTCAGAGGGAAAAGGTAGGACATTGTCCGCAAAAGCTGCCAATTTGTATTGGCAGTTCGCAATCGTTATACCTTTTTGCTTTCATTCTCCCGGAGGCGTCTAAGTAAAGGTTCAAGTGTTAGTATGAATAGTAATAGGGATAGAGGACATAGTTGTCTTGTACCGTTGTGGATGGAGAAGGCATTTGACAGGAGGCTATTGACCCTGACTTTAGCTGAAGGCGCCACAAAGAGAGCCATTATAAAATGCAACATACGAGTCTGCATGGCTAACTTCTGGAGTACCACTGTTAAATAGCACAAGGCCAGCCTGTCGAATGCCTTCTCCACGTCAAGGGAAAAAAAGAAGCCTTGTCTCTTGGAGGTGGTGAGCCAATGATGTATATTAATTGCTTTAATGGTGTTATCCCTTGCCTTCCTCCCTGGGATAAAACCCACCTGTTTTTTTGCAATAAGAGTGTTGATAATTGGTGCGAGGCGATTGGCTAATATTTTGGCAAATATTTTTAGGTCTATATTGAGCAAGGAAATTGGGCAAAAGTTAGTCACTAGGTTGGGATCTTTTTCTTCTTTTGGAATCATTGAGATATGTGCTTCTGAAAGATTATGCATGCTACTGCCTGGTTTTGACAGCAAATTGAATGCACGGAGAAAGGGATGGGCAAGGGGCTCTAGGAACGTTTTGTAGTAGATTGCCGTATACCGATTGGGTCCTGGGCTTTTTCCTGTCTTTAGTTGTTTAACTGCCATTTTGAATTCCTCATAGGTGAGAAGGCCATCTATTTGGCGGTCTTTCTCACAAGAGATAGGTTTGGGACTATATTGCACAAGGAAATCTTGGATGATTTCCGAAAGGGGTCTGGGATTGTTAGATGGGCGTTGGGCCGGAGGTAAGTTATAGATGTCTGAATAGTACACCTCAAATTGCTTTGCAATAACTGCTGAAGTCATAACTGGACTTGTGGGTTGTGTACTTGGTGAATGGTAGACACTGCCTTTCTAGCTTGTAAGGCTCTAGCCAGGAGTTTACTTTTGTTTCCCTGCTTGTAAAAAAGATTTTGGGAGAGTACAAATTTACATTTAATTTTTCGGTTTAATTCATCAGCCAACCTAACACGAGCGTGAAGTAACTCTGCATACATTTGTTGGGTTAATGTGCATTTATGAGTCTCCTCGAGTTTTCTCACTGTCTGTAATAAAGAAGCTAAATAGATCTGTGCAGCCTTTTTTTGTCCAGCAGACAATGAGGAGAGCCCCGCATAGTACACATTTGTGTGCTTCCCATTGAGTAAGCGGAGTTACCTCAGGGGTGTCATTCTCTTTAAAAAAGTTTTTTTATAGATTCACAAATGTGGGAAGTATTCATATCGTCTGAGAGTAAAGATGAGTCGAGTCTCCAGGTAATTGTAAAAGGAAGTTGGTCAGGTAATCGGAGGGTCAATGTTATTGGATGATGATTCGAAACTACCATTGGTTCAATCATCGCCTCTAGCAGGAAAGGGAGGTCTCTTTGAGACAGGAAAAAATAATCTATGCTGGAGTAGCGGTTGTGAGGTGGGGAGAAGAATGTAAAGTCTTTTGTGGTAGGGTTTATCGTTCTCCATGTATCATGCAGCAGGAGGTCATTTAATTGTAGCTTAATTTGTTTGAGCGCTCGGAACGGTAGTGACGAGTTACCTGTTGAGGTGTCTTCAAAAGGACTGAGTGAGACGTTGAAATCTCCTCCCAAAATCAGGATGCCTAACTGGAAGGCAGATAGTGTTTGTGTGATTTCCCGGAAAAATCCAACCTGAGCTTTGTTAGGGCCATAGATATTGGTGAGAGTAATTGGTCTTCCCCATAAGGAGCCTTTAACAAACAAGTGTTGACCATTGTCATCGATTAGAGAAACGTTTGGAGATTAAAATGGATACTCCTTTAGTCTTAGCATGTTTGTTTGTTGTATGTAGAGTAATTGGATAACCCAGGTTGGCTAGTTTCGGGATGCAGTCCGAGCGGAAATGTGTCTCTTGTAAGAACAGTATATCAGCTCTCAGACTGCGTGCATGTGTTAGTAGCTGTGAGCATTTCTCTGGGAGATTTAGTCCTTTTGCATTTATGGAAACAAGTTTAAGTTTAGCATCAGAACTCTTTACTGTATTGGAAGACATTGTGTGAGATCAGGCTGTCAGAGCACAGGTATAGAGAAGAAAAAGAAAAAAAAAGGAGAGAGAGGGGGGGGGGAGGAAAGGTGAGGGGGGAGTGAGTTTTTAGAGGAAATGTGGGATCTATGTATTCCTGGCAGTAAGATAGACCAGCTATCTACTCTGGTTAAGTAAAAGTCCAGAAAGGGTCGGTGTGATTCAATAGAATCCACCTAGTGGTAGCATGGAATGGCTCTGAACTGGATATTGTGTGGGTAAGAAGAGATTAGTGGAGGGCCTCAGCACTGGTGAGGTCAAAAGCATGTAAGGAAGGAGTATAATGGAGTAAAATCAGATTATGACAGACAAGGTCCATGGGTTTTATTCAGGTTGTAGCTCTCATTTTAGTTAGAGTAGCATCTAACGAAATCAATGCAAAAATGTGAGTGTGGTTGTGCTTGCTAAGAAGGGTAGAGGAAGGCGACCCTACCTCCATGGTGCACATCCTGGGTTAAAGGCTTCAGGTCTCAGAGATACTATTATTTGTAATAGGTCAGTACCCAAAGTAATTACCCAATTCTCTAACATAGTATGGATAGTTGGAGCTAGCTTCACTACTCAAATCAGGACTCTCTACAGAAGTCCAACATCTCACCAGGTAAGCTAAGAGATTTATGCTTTGGAACCACATAAGACGGCATTGGAAGCCCTCTTGTGATCTTTGTCAAGGTGTGATCTGTTTGGAAGACAGAAATGTCCGCTAATCCACTCTAGCTTTCCTGGTGAGGCAGGTGGCACTAAGTAAATGTACCATGGCATAAGCCTTTCAAGATAATCAGGACATGTCTTGTTGCCCGTGGTCAACTTCCCCACTCTGCCAGAGCTCTCGGCAGCTATGGGGGGCGAGAGCATTGCAAGAGTGGTTAAGAGAGATGGGTCAGAGTCACGTAATTCAGTGTGAGGGATAAGTTCTGATCACACAACTAGCTGGTTGGGGGAGCCGCATCACTCAGGGGAGTTAAATCTGTAAAATATGGTGTTATCAACTATAACAGTATTTGAAAGAACAAAAGATAATCATATAAGCACTGAACATAAGAAATTATATGCAACATTTGGTAGGTACCTTGAGAAATGCTATACTCTCAATGATCTTCCACCTTATCAGCATGCAATCGTTCACAAGTCTATTCAGCAGAGTGGAGTGGGTGGAAGTCATGCACACATATGTGTTTCTATAACTTAAAAACACATATATGCCCACTCCCATTCTCTTGTTGTTAAATCAATTTCCTATAGCATTAGAATAGAAACTCCATTAGTTGGGGTCTAAGTAATTTTAGGTGGTATTTTAGTATCGGTTGAATGTATATATATATATATATATATATATATATATATATATATATATATATATATATATATATATATACAGTGGCTTGCGAAAGTATTCGGCCCCCTTGAACTTTTCAACCTTTTGCCACATTTCAGGCTTCAAACATAAAGATATAAAATTTTTATTTTTTGTGAAGAATCACCAACAAGTGGGACACAATTGTGAAGTGGAACGAAATCTTTTGGATTTTTGAAACTTTTTTAACTAATAAAAAAATGAAAAGTGGGGCGTGCAAAATTATTCGGCCCCCTTGCGTTAATACTTTGTAGAGCCACCTTTTGCTGCGATTACAGCTGCAAGTCTCTTGGGGTATGTCTCTATCAGTTTTGCACATCGAGAGACTGAAATTCTTGCCCATTCTTCCTTGCAAAACAGCTCGAGCTCAGTGAGGTTGGATGGAGAGCGTTTGTGAACAGCAGTTTTCAGCTCTTTCCACAGATTCTCGATTGGATTCAGGTCTGGACTTTGACTTGGCCATTCTAACACCTGGATACGTTTATTTGTGAACCATTCCTTTGTAGATTTTGCTGTATGTTTGGGATCATTGTCTTGTTGGAAGATAAATCTCCGTCCCAGTTTCAGGTCTTTTGCAGACTCCAACAGGTTTTCATCCAGAATGGTCCTGTATTTGGCTGCATCCATCTTCCCCTCAATTTTAACCATCTTCCCTGTCCCTGCTGAAGAAAAGCAGGCCCAAACCATGATGCTGCCACCACCATGTTTCACGGTGGGGATGGTGTGTTGAGTGTGATGAGCTGTGTTGCTTTTACGCCAAACATATCGTTTTGCATTGTGGCCAAAAAGTTCGATTTTGGTTTCATCGGACCAGAGCACCTTCTTCCACATGTTTGGTGTGTCTCCCAGGTGGCTTGTGGCAAACTTTAGACGAGACTTTTTATGGATATCTTTGAGAAATGGCTTTCTTCTTGCCACTCTTCCATAAAGGCCAGATTTGTGCAGGGTACGACTGATTGTTGTCCTATGGACAGACTCTCCCACCTCAGCTGTAGTTCTCTGCAGTTCATCCAGAGCGATCATGGGCCTCTTGGCTGCATCTCTGATTAGTCTTCTCCTTGTCTGAGCTGAAAGTTTAGAGGGACAGCCAGGTCTCGGTAGATTTGCAGTGGTCTGATACTCCTTCCATTTCAAAATGATCGCTTGCACAGTGCTCCTTGGGATGTTTAAAGCTTGGGAAATCTTTTTGCATCCAAATCCGGCTTTAAACTTCTCCACAACAGTATTACGGACCTGCCTGGTGTGTTCTTTGGTCTTCATGATGCTCTCTGCGCTTTCAGCAGAACCCTGAGACTATCACAGAGCAGGTGCATTTATACAGAGACTTGATTACACACATGTGGATTCTATTTATCACCATCAGTCATTTAGGACAACATTGGATCATTCAGAGATCCTCGCTGAACTTCTGGAGTGAGTTTGCTGCACTGAAAGTAAAGGGGCCGAATAATTTTGCACGCACCACTTTTCAGTTTTTTAATTGCTAAAAAAGTTTAAAATATCCAATAGATTTGGTTCCACTTCACAATTGTGTCCCACTTGTTGGTGATTCTTCACAAAAAATTAAAATGTTATATCTTTATATTTGAAGCCTGAAATGTGGCAAAAGGTTGAAAAGTTCAAGGGGGCCGAATACTTTCGCAAGCCACTGTATATATATATATGTATATGTATATATATATATATATATATTTACACATACATACATACAATTTTTTTTAAATTCCAAATCATTTTTATTGTAAACAAGAGATGGGGTACATAAAAAGAAATGGTTGTATGGTATATAAAGTCCAGTACATCGTATTAATACCAAATATTAGAATTACTATTAGTAAGTTTACAATATACATAAACAGGGTGCAGAAAAAATAGTTGGACAATATGGGTGACTGTGCCCAAAAGAAATAGAGTAATTACATAGAGGTCTTGGGTACTGTGTTTAAACAGCGTGTTGGAGTGTCTCTATGGTTGTACCTCAGGGAGCCCATGGTTAGAGGACTCTTTAACTTCTATGTCTTGTGTAAAACATCCGTGTTAGTTGTGTAGGTGGGGGGTATAGATCATGTAGGATATTTTAGGATAGGTTAGGAACAATCATGTGCGGGCTCATTGTATGGGTGTTGTCCTGGGCTGATTGTCTAATGTCAATTATTGGTTACGCTATGTTTTCAGTGGTTAGCAGCCTGTTGTCTCTTAAGTCTATTATTTCCTTGTAGGGGTACGGTCACTGGACCACTAGCAACCCACGCGGAGAAAGGCGGTTCTATCAGGCTTAATCAGTGGTCAAATTGCTCAAGTAAGGTGGTGGGAGGATTCTGTTATGTGAATGGGGAGGTAGGTGGGTTATCAGAAGAAGAGACTCCTCATGGGAGAGGGGTAAGATATTGGGAATTATTAGCGGGGGAGGTAGTAGTAAGTGTTGAGAGGGGGTAGGGGGTGGGTGAAATATCTGTCTCTATAGAGGGGCAAAGTTTAGGACTGTAAAATAGTAAATATATAAGGGGTGGGAGATGGGAGATGAAAAGGTAAAGATGGGAGGGGAAAAGGGTGGGCCCTTTCCTTTCCTCCTCCGACCTGACAACGTACATCCTCCGATATCACTGAGAAAGTAAGTGGGAGTATTCATCAGTCGTTTGAAATTTTTTTCCGGAATTTTTTTCGGAATTTGCAGGGCGTGTCTTTAGCTTGATGCACCAGGTCTTCCAATTCTGCAATTTGATTTATGCGTCTGATCCAATTTGCAATGGTTGGAGGATTGGACGATTTCCATTGGACTGGAATACACATTTTCACAGCGTTTAAGAGGTGCAGGGCTAGGGAGCGATGATAATCTTTTTTGTGGATGGAGGAATGATGTAAAAGCATTTGGGCCAAGGTAAAGTCTATCGGACAGGTAGTAATTTGAGTGGTGAGACGATAGACGTCTTTCCAAAAGTTTTGGAGTAAGGGACATGACCAGTATAAATGAAGTTGTGATCCTTCTTCATCTGAGCATCTCCAACAGTTGGGGGGTATAATGGGAGAAATTTTGTGTAATCAAAGGGGTGTCTTGTACCGTCTAGAAAAGACCTCAAAGCCATTTTCCTGTGCAGAAACGTTGATTGAGCCTTTATGGATATAGGAGTATATATTTTCCCATTCCTCATCTGAGTGGTTGAGTGAGAGTTCCCTTTCCCAACTAATGCTTGCTATGTTGGATTTTGGGCTGTGGTCAGAGAACAGTATGGAATACATGTCTGAGATCAAGTGCCTCTGCGGTTCCTTTCTGGTACAAAGAACTTCGAAAGGTGTGTGTTGTCTAGAATATTCGGAGCGTGGGGGTTATTCAGGAAGTGCCGTAATTGGACATACATCCAAAACAGGAAGGAATGTCCTGGCATCTGTGCGGATAGTACGGGTAGGGTTAGGAAAGTGTTCCCAGAGGAGAAGTGTTCAGCTCACACATCGGTGTGAGGCCAGAATTCCGAGAGGAAGGAATCCAAAAGACCTGGTGGGAATTCCAGGTTGTTGCGGATGGGTGTTAGTGAACCCAGTGAGGAGGAAATTTTGAATTTATGGAATGCTTTCTTAAAGATTTGTAGTGTGTTGCTGAATAAAGGATGTTGTTTGCAGTCCTGTGGAATGTACAGTGAGGCGGTCCATGGTAGTTGATGTATGGGAATAGGGGAGAACGCATTTTCGATGTTTATCCAAGCTTTAGCATGAGCATGAATGTTCCAGTCTATTATTCTTGTAAGCTGGAAGGCATGTACCACCTTTTAACTTGGGTAGAGTTAGCCTCTCGTAACTTAGTCTAGGGCGTGATTTGCCCCACATAAATTCTGTAAAGGCTCTGCGGTATGTAGCATAAAAGGCCATATCAAGGGTTGAGATGGACTGTCTGAGAATTCTATGGATAAGGAGATGGGATGATGATCAGATAAGTACATGGGGTCTATGGTGGCTGCAGTAAGCATTTTTAGGTCTCTTTGGGAGATGAATAGGTAGTTAAGTCTGGAGTATCGGTTGCGTGGGGCTGAGTAAAATGTGTAGCCTTTTACATTAGGGTATAGTGTACATCAGGAGTCGTGTAGCGCGAGCTCTGGAAGTTGTGATTTAATTGCGCATAGTGCCTTGTATGGCATAGTGGAAGTCCCAGACGATGTGTCGTGCAGGTGGTTGAGGGGGACATTGAAGTCCCCACCAAGGACTAGGAGGCCTTCCTGGAAGGTTGTGAGTATTTGTAGTGTTGATCTGAAGAAAGGGACTTGTTTTGTGTTTGGTGCATAGATATTTGCTGAGGTGGTAGGTTTACTGAGCAGGGAGCCTTTCACAAAGATATAATGACCTTCCTTATCTAAACACGTGTCTTTGATTTGAAACAGGCAATGTCTAGCAAATAGGATGGAGACCCCCTTAGATATTGATTCACAGTTAGTTGCATGTAGGGAGGTCAGGTAGTGGGCACTGGAAAGTTTCGGAATGGAATCCGCTTTAAAGTGTGTTTCCTGTAGGAAGATGATGTCTGCTTTGCTTTTGTGCATAGAGAGGAGTAGTTAGGAGCGTTTTTCCGGGATGCGTGCGTTTTAGGGAGATAATTTTGATTGTGTTTTTGGCAGTTTCAGGAGACCGATGTGTCATTGTAAGGGTAAGTTTAACGCCTTTAGCTATACTATGGTAGAGATACTGCTGGAGTCGTTTGGGTTGGCGTCGGAGAGAAAGGACCATTAGCTGGTAGAGAGTGGGAGGGCAAGACGAGTTAGGAAAAGAGAAGGAGGAAGGTCGTGGAAAGGGGTAGGGAAAGATATATATGTATAGGTTGTGTAGGGAAACGAGTCAGGAAGTATCTGAGAAAAGACCTGAGAGATGAGGATGTGAGAACTCGGGGGAGGGTCTGATGACTAGCGAGGACCTGCTCGCTTGTCCAAATGGACACTACACCTGTTCAAAGGCATAGCCAGAGCGGTTCAGTGGTGCGGAGTATTAGTGTAAGTGGAGAATAGCGCGGGTAGTGCTGGATACCACTGTGTGGGAGAGGGACCAGAGTCGGTGAAGAGAAGTTAACTCAGTACATAGGGCGTGTCCCGCCGGACATAGGAGGATGTAATTTGTGATTGAGGAGGATACATAAAGTAGAAGATGAGGTAAGGGGAGAGCATGTCCACATGCAAGCTGAGTGGTATTTAGGGGAGGTGTAGAGATCCTGAAGGAAATGTGTATTTAGGAACAAAACAGGTCGATCAGACGTGAGTGGTGGATTGGCCCATGCTGCTTACTGTTATTTACTTAGAACCCGTGTAGGATATATGTGTCATCTACGCATAACAGGTCAACTAAATAATATAAAAAAACATTAGCTTTAGTAACATGAAAACATAATGAATGAACATCGCAAACATATCCATTACCCAATGGAGCAATCTTTTAGCGTAACTTAGCATAACTTGAGGCATATCAGTGTAACATTACGTGTAGGCGGGTTACACACTTGTTCCTGTCTATGAACGTGTATTTGTTTGGCTATAGCAGCGGGAGTGTGGTGAGGGTAAGTCCAAGGCATTCAAGGAGGAAGCAGGTGGTATTATTAGCTGGACAACCAGTGGGGTGTATGAGTATCAATATGAGGGGTCAACCGATGACCTAAGGAGCATATATAGTCTCCCTGCTTATTGTAGTGATTACAATGAGGTAACGTGTCCCTTTAACCTCGGGTGGTAAAAGTAGGTGATGTGTGACCTGTTAACCACTGCGGAGGTAAATATCAACCACTTAAGTGATGATACAATAGGGATATGCAGTACATAGGAGGTTTCTGTCCCCATGAAAGGTGAGGTTTGTGGTTTAACAGGCTTTATGGGGTGGGAACATGGGATTAGTTCTCCGGAAGAATAGTTGGTGTCTGTAAATGGCCAGATACCCAGAAGGGTGCCCAACAATAGTGTTGGGGGCCAATCCGTACTGGCGAATCTACCATAATGTTCTATGCTCAATCCCTATTGGAACGTTTAGTATTAGAAGACAGTATATCTTGGTCATTTATTGGGCATGTATTAGGTAAGCAATTACCTCAGATCGGTCTGACAGACTAGGATTTCTGATAATGTTCATGTTATCTGGTGATTGACTCCCTGGTGTAGCTCTGAGGATGACCAGCAGGGGCAGCTTCCCCTAAGACTCACGTTAGGCTTATGCGGATTATGGAAGGTCGGTGATATAGGAATTATATCAAGTGGTTAACAGCACAGGCAAAGAACAAGGAGTTGTTCTCTGAACGCTCGTACATTGTGTGTTATCATAGGCAGATAGAACAACCCTCAGGGGGCAGCTATTGAAATTTTGTCAGTGGTGGCAAATTACCTGTGCAGGGTGTCAGGACCCTGCAAGTCATCCTCCGAGCCGGGCAACTCAGGTGAGTTGGGTGATCCCAAGTCTGTCAAACAACAGAACAACAATTGCAAAAAGGAAAAAAGGGGGGATGTGGGGAGAGGTTTGGGGGAAAATTCTTGTGCAGGGGGATCCTGTAGCGATGTCCTGGATTTTCCTGGTGATGGGATCTGGAACAGTATAGATCATGTCAAGTGGATCAGGGTAGCCCAAGTCTGTAGAGTGGGATAGTCACTTCGGCCGGGAGTGAGACAGTCTATAGTTAGGAAGCGCCAGCTGCATCTAAAATCAAGAGGCAGGCTTCCTTGGCCAGCGTGGGTTACCAGACAAATGGACGGGGAGAGGGCACCGTTGCAGAGTCAGGTGGTACAGACTCAGTTGCATGTCACCGGCTGCGCGTGGGCAATGGGGCTAGGTGTATAAAGTCAGGTAGTTAAAGGTGCTGCCGGGATAATGAGTGGAACAGGTTTAGCAGAACATCGAGAGAGGAAAAGAAAACCAAAAAAAAACAAAAACTTAACTGAGTATGGAGGTCTCCAGTGTAGTGGCTCAGCGATCATGGCGAGCTCTTCGGTTTTGTGGCACTTTTGTAGGGCTGGAGCCTTGGTGTGGACCCAAAACAGATTGCTGGGAGCGAGTTTCGGAAGGCGAACGTTGCCTGCGGTAGCGATGCTCTTGTGTTTCCATGGTTTCGACTCTGGATGAAGTAAGCCTTGCGGTAGGAGGAAGGGATTCTGCATACCATTCAGGCACCTCTGTAAATGGGATGTCCAAAAGGTCACAAAAGTTACGAAGATCTTCTGGCACTTTGAGAATTGCGTTGCGGCCTTCAGAGGAGGCTGACAGGGAGAAGGGAAATTTCCACCTGTGTGGTATTCCCTTCTTGCGGAGGACCTCTAGGAGATGACGGAGTTCTCTCTGTCATTGAAGGGTGAAGTTGGAGAAATCCTGGAACAGGCATACATCTGTGCCATTGTATGAGAGCGGGGTTTTGTTGCAGGCCATTTGTAGGATCTCTTCCTTAGGTTGGTAGTCTATAATGCAGCAGACTACATCTCTAGGAGGATCAAACTCTCTGCCTCTTGGGCGAAGGGCAAGATGAATGTGTTCCGTACCGATCGGTGTGATGGGGGGCCTATCCAGTAGATTATTGAAGAGGCCCACCACCTCAGCTCGCAGCCCATCTGCATCCACCATTTCAGGGTTAGGTTGTGGCGTCTGCCACGGTTGTCCAGATCTTCCATGTAACGGTTCAGATCACAGAGTTGAAGGGTGTGCACGGCGGATCGCTGTGGATTGATGTACCATCACCTTTTCCATTTCTTGGACCCTTCCTGCGATGGATTGTCAATCCGGAGGTCGGTGATTGCCGCCATTATGGTCTCTTTGATGTCCGGCGAAATGGAGCGAAGGTCATTTAAGGTGGAGTGCTGATGTGGGGTATGCACTATCTCTCCATTAGCAGCAGAAGTGTGTAAAGTGGCTGTCCCTCCTGATGCTGGGCCTGTAGGTGGATGTGTGCCCTGAGAGGATGCCATGCTGCCCGTATGTGTCTGGAACATTTCCAGGATGTTTTGACTCAATCTACTCATCAGATCATGGAGAGAGAGGGATCGTGAGGCAGAGGAGCTTTGGGACGAAGCAGCCATGGTTTGCGGGTGTGTAGAAGGGAGAAATACCTCAGTGGAAGTCAGTTTGATTCCTCTGCTGGTGGGAGCTCACGAGCTAAGCAGCCATCTTCCTCCAAGGTCCAGCCAGGCCCCCAGTTGAACTATATTTTTGCAGCTCTACTGAGGTGATCTGTGGACGATCGCGATTGAAGCAATAATTAACAACAAGGATAAACAGGCTTGTGAAAAACTGCAGGTGTAACATACAAGTTATGAAGTACTAGTTGCGGTTAGGTGAAATTAGGAGGTCAGGCTGGCTTGCATACCTCTCCTCACAGGGATTGTGACATACATCAATGTTGTCAAGAGGAAGAGGATAACCAAAGTCTGTTAAAGGCATATTAGAGTATCGATTTTTAAGCAAATGGATGCTAGAAACAAGAAGACAGTGAATGTTGAGCATCCTCCAGGGCTAGGGGGAAAAGGATAGATATCCAAGCAGTCACTCCTAGTCAGTTGGTGATTGTCAACATCTATTCTCTTGTACACAGGTTATAGGAAGATCCCCACTAGCTCACTGTGGTGATCATTAGAATTAACATTTATGCTCCTGAACAACCTATAGGTATAAGGGACGGAGGAGATAACGTGGCATATCCTGCCTCTTGCTGCAAAAGTTCCGAGCAGGACAGTCTTGTTTGACCAACAAGAGTTTCTTGCTTGCTATAGCATGTGGTGGGAGTAATGGCTTGCTAATCAGCTAAGTATGCAGGCAGAGAACTGAGAGCTAAGGGTTTCAAAAAAGAAAAATAAGATAATCTAGCAATCATATCACGTCAGTGTACTGAACCTGAACTTTTAACAATAACCATCCCACTTCACACACAACGGTGTGTTTAGGCTGGGATAACGAAGATGAGCAACATTAAAGACAGAATAGGTAGATGGATTTTAGTCTCGACGGGCTCTGCACTGTGCAGGGGGTGTTGGTTGGCTTCCTCCGTGTGATGCGCGTTGATGAGCTGGGTAAGCTGGCTGCGGTGATCTCAGACATCTGGAGGTGGGAAGTCTTCCCTGCATCTGCAGTTGCATGGGTTCTCCTTTGGGTAGAGGTGGTAGACGCAGGACACTGTACCAGTCAGGAAGTTCCACTGGGGCAGATCTAGGTCCTCACAAAATGGTTGCAGATCTTTCGGGCCTTTCAAGGTGACTGTGCATCCCAGATGAGTGACTGACAGGTAAAATGGAAACTTCCATCTATAAGCTATGTTTCTGGCTTGGAGTTCTGGCTCTGAGGTGTTCAAGTAGGGGACGTAGGTCTTTCCTGTGATGTAAAGTGACATTGGGAGAGATCCTGATACAGCTTAATTTCTGCACCATGATACCGTATACGCCCCCTTTGCGAAGGATCTCTTCTTTTAGCTGGAAGTTAGCTATACAGCAAACTACATCCCTGGGGGAGTCTGTATCTCTGCCCCTGGGACATAGAGCCCTATGTATTCTCTCTATTTTAATGGGAACATCTGGTGGTCTCTCCATAATGTGATTAAAGATTGCCAGAAAAGTCTGGTTCAGTTGGTCGGGTTCAGTTGTCTCTGGGAGCCCTCATACCCGGAGATTGTGGCGTCTGCCCCTATTGTCCAGTTATTCCATGTGGCAATGAATCTCACAGAGATATAGAGCCTGTGTATCTGAGACATTCTTGACTTCCTGCAGTGCAGCATCATGGCGAGCAGACACTTCGTCCACTTCTGCCAGTCTAGCAGCCACTCTTTGGATATCTAGTCTCAGGTCGGATATAGCCGCTGACAAGGTTTATTTTATATCCATAGCCACAGCCCTTAGATCATCCAAGCTGGGTGTTCTATAAGGGATCAGGGCGGCAATCTCTTGCTGCGATGAGAGAGAGCACCCGGGGATTTTGCTGGCTGTGCTGTGTGGAGGCCATCGCTCCTTTCTGCTGGGTCCAGAATAGCTCCGGAATGTTACTGCTCAGCTGCATGTTTGTGCCCCTGGGTGAACGGGAGCGTGATCCTGAGGTACTCCAGTTTGGTTTCCCAATGCTTTCCGATGTGTATCTCCTTCAGCAGGGTATATAGTGGACCTCAATTAGCTGGGGCAAGGATTTTAGGCAGCCATCTCAGTCAGTGTCCAGACCACGCCCAGTATGTTTTAATATTTCTTTGTAGTCAGTTAAATTTGAAATATTTCAAAGGAATATTTTCAGAATTGTTGCACTTTCGGCAGTTCTTCACCACCTCTGCTGACTCCATCTCTTATGCCATGAATAGCCTGCAATTTGCTCTAGAGATATTCACAAAACACATGTACAGCTGAATGAATTAGAGGAGCTAAACATGCCATTCTTCTCCTCCTAGCAATGGCCCAGAATGCTTTAAACACTGTGTTTTGATAGCAAGCTGTAGTAAATGATTGTTTGTACAGTAAATGTTTCACACAAGTAATTAAAAAGATACTTGAAATATACATTTATAAATGTATAAAGAATACAATAATTAAAACTGACAAAAAGGAATTATAGTTTTCCCATGGAATATTGTAAAATATTGAAAGCATAATTTAGTTCTGTGTAATCTATGTAAATGCCTTACAATTCAAGAAATGGCATAATTGTATTAAATATTTTTGGCATAGTATAATATAAATGCATTATAATTACATGCATTCCCTAAGGAAAGCCCTGCATAAAATTAAATAGTTAATTTTTCCATAATACAATATCACACATATGCTTTGCTGTCTATTCTCAGTGCTGAAAGTCTGCGCTAATGTAAAGAGATCAAATTGATTTTTTTTTTCATTTTTATGTCAAAGCTTTCATCTACATCTATGACTCATACAAAACCCCATCTATTGCATCTCAGTTTTAATAGAAAGGAATGTCAGTATAAAATTAGCTTTGAATCAAAATCATGTGATACTCTGTACCTTATAAATCCAAATTATAACCACACCACCTTGCGTGCTGCCTGAACAAAGACTAAGTATTAAACCACCACAATCCCCTTAAAGAATAAATCAGCTGCACTGCTTTTTTTTTTTTTTTTTATAATTATTTTTTTTTTTATTGCATTTTCAAGACAAACAATACATATACAACTTAAAAACTTAAAGAAGGGGGCGTGGTTTGGAGCCGCTCTAAGATGGACGCGCTGTGCTGAAGCTCCCGTCCATGAGGTCCCGCTACACTAGCGTTTCGCTATCAGACGACCTTCGGCTATGGTGAGAAAATCCCGCAGCACCTCAGCATCCCGATCCAGATCCCCTCGGAACCAAAACCCCCCGCGGGGAGAGCATATTCCCGAGATCTTCCGCTCCCGGCCTAGAGTCGCCATGCAGGCCGCTCAACCAGCGGCCTCGAGTAAACCGCAGCCCCAGAGCGCAAGCACCCCCAGCTCAGGCACTCAGAGCAGAGCAGGCACGGGATCAGAACAGAGACACCCACCCTCAGTAAACCTGGATGATCTCCATTCTGTCGCCGCAGACATAAAAAACACTTTAATGGCGGCCATCTCAGACATGCGATCTGACATGCAGGCAATCTCACTCAGAGTAGAAGAGGTGGAAACTACCCAGACACGACATGAGACTTCCCTGTGCCATGTCCAGCAGATCACAGAGTCCCATGCCATACACTTAAGAGACATAAATCGCCACATGGAAGATCTCGACAATCGCGGGAGACGCCGCAACCTCCGATTTAGAGGAATACCGGAATCGATCAACTCACAGCAGTTATCCCAAGCAGTCACCACCATTGTAAATGAGCTCCTGGACAGGCCCCGAGATGCCCTGGTGGGTTTTGAACGCATACATAGGGCGCTACGACCAAGAGGGAGAGATACAGACCCCCCCAGAGACATTGTTTGCTGTCTCACAGATTTCTCACTAAAAGAGGACATCTTAAGAGCCTCCAGAAATCACAATCAGATAACCTACCAAGGCTCAAACGTTAAAATCTATCAGGATCTCTCCAACATCACCCTACAGAGGAGACGTGAATTGAGGCCCCTGCTCGACATCCTGAGAACCAGGTCTATCGCATACCGATGGAAATTCCCGTTTGGTCTCTCCGCCTCACACCAGGGACGTACAGCCCTCCTCAGAGTCCCTGAGGATTTAGAACACTTCTGTTCTACACTGGATATCCCAATTGTCGCCCTGCCGGACTGGTACAGCGATTTTCGTCTCCCCCAACTACGCAGAGCCACTTCGATGGACGGCATAGCAGAAGCAGGAAACTTCCACCTTGGACGCCGCCGACACCACCAAAGGCCGAACTTCTCCCCACAACGAGACCCTGACCTGCCAAGGAACGGCAGCCCTACAGCCTCCCCTGCACATCGCAGAGCCAGGATCACCTAAAGGCCCGGTAACGCCTGGATCTAGAAGACACCCAAACGGAAGGACAAGTGAAGCTGCTCTGTCATAAAATGACGGACACCTGCAGTAAATATAAATGTCTTTCTATTCTCATCCTCTTCCCCCTATACCCCTAATTCTCTCCCTCCATTTTATTATGTTCGGTAACTCAGGGCCTCCTCTCACAATCTCTCACCTTTAAGATGAACAGCTCAGAGCATCACCACATAGCTCACTTTCATGTGTAAGCACTCATTACATAACAAAAACCATGGTACTGGTCATACATGAATATTAGTATTATTGGTTGAGATACGGTCAGAGTTATTGTCACACAACCCCGCCCCTCCCCAGCTTCTCTCTTGTTCTCCATTACGGCACATAACTCTAATATGTTTAAATCTTAGGCAACAGTGAATACAGAAATCGTTCTGGAGGTCGACAGGGGCGGGCTCTGGTAAGCGATCCACACCAAAAATACCTACCCATTCATGCTGAACACTCTAACTTCGACCTGACCCTCCCCCCACAGAAGTTATTACACTGTTTATTCAAACACCAACAGGGTGTAACTCTCAAAGTTCTTACTCAGAACGTGCTGCAGAGCGTGCCCCTCTCGATACCAGGGAGATCTTACTGCCGATCCACCTTCTGTAAAGGTATGCTTATCTCCGTTAACCTTTTATTTCGTTTGGTTTGTTAAGTTCACAAAGGTGAAAGTTTGCTAGTTATTTTGATAGTTGCTTGGCCGACAGGTACCGTCCACCTTCATATTACCCGAGGCCTATACAGTTTTACTCAACTCAAGTTTATTCGTTGACAGCTCTTTTGGCATTAAAGGCAGTAAGTCATTTTCACCGTTTCGTTAATGAATAAATATCACACGATAATGAACCTGCCCACCATATGGATTACACCTCTCAAATCAAAACTCCCCTAGAAGCTCCCGTGACATATACACACTATCATAACTCATAGATTTCTTATGATAGGGACGCATTCTCACCCCCAACACACCATAGTCAGAAATCTTTTAAGATACCACTTGGGCCCACGGTGGGATCCCCCTAGACACCCTCCGTGGTACCCCGAACCACACATTAAGCGAACATTTACTTCGCCCGTCATGACCTCAATGGGACTCAGGACGACCTCCTTTCTCTGAGCGTCACCTTCCACACCCGCACACAGCAGAATCTAGTGGTTCTAGCTGACTCATACCGGTCCCCCCGTTTTGTAACTAGTGGGCCCGCAGGCCGACCCACATAACCGTTTTTTTTTTTGCTCACTTCCCCTGAAACCTCTCCTCCTCCTCTTCCATATACCCTCCCACCACTCCCTTACACACACCCCTTACCTTATCGCCTCGCTAAAACCCCCCTGCCCTACACCCAAACACACCCACAACCTAATCTCTGGCTCCTCCTACATATCCGCATAAAACAAGGATTCCAAGCTTCTTAAGTGAGACAATGGCACCCCATCAGTCGCAACCACTCACCCACCCGTTGAAAGTCATATCTATCAACGCAAAGGGCCTAAATATCCCTGAGAAGCGCTCACAGCTACTAGCTCAAATGCGTAGCTCAAAGGCAGATGTAATATTCATACAGGAGACTCACTTCTCCAGCACTAACATCCCTAATCTGGCAAACCACTTCTTCCCCCACTGTTATCATGCCACTTCACCTTCTTCAAAGACAAAGGGAGTATCAATCCTTCTTTCCAAGTATACACACCTACAAATCTCAGATACTTTCACGGACGCACAGGGTAGATTCATCTTCATCAAAGGCACATTCAACAATAGACCAATCACCCTGGCAAACATCTATAGCCCTAATACCTCTCAGGTCCCATTCTTCCGCACAATAACGAAAGAATTATCATCCTTTCAGGAAGGCCTCTTGATTCTGGGGGGAGATTTTAATGTCCCCCTTGACCCCATTGTAGATTCTTCAACAGGCAAATCTCATCTTCCATACAGAGCCCTAAAACAGATCAAAAAATGTCTACAAGACCTAGCCCTACACGACTCATGGAGAACCCTACACCCATCAGACAAGGACTACACATTTTTCTCAGCCCCACATAATAAATATTCACGTATCGACTACTTATTCCTATCACAGCCAGACCTTCCCGCCCTCTCCACCGCGACTATAGACCCGATGTCATTCTCAAACCACCACCCCATCTCAATGTCACTCAATCTCTCGGATACCCCCCAACGCCCCTACCTATGGAAATTAGATCACACACTCCTGACGGACGAAATACAGGTAGCAGAAATCCGCTCCTGTCTGAAGGATTACTTTATAGAGAACAACACCCCAGATACATCCCCTCTGACGCAATGGGAAGCGCACAAATGCGTAATAAGAGGGAAACTGATTTCTATCACAGCTTCCATCAGAAGAGCCAAAAAAGCCTCCCTACACAACCTTTTTCAGAGACTCAAAAAACTAGAAGCATCCCATAAACAAACCCTAGCACAAGACACCCAAGCAGAACTAACAGAGATCCGTACTCTTATCAAAGACGAAATTTACTCTAACCTTAAAAGAAAGTTCATCCTCTCACACAAACTATTTTATGAGTTCGGTAACAAAAGCGGCAGACTGTTAGCCAGGGCTCTACGCAAACGAAAATCGGACAACACCATACACAAATTACAGTCCTCTTCAGGTCAACCCCTCACACAAAATGAGGAGATAGCAAGGGAATTTGCGAATTATTATTCCTCCCTTTATGACCTTCAGACATCTGAACCATCACCTACTCCTACTCTAATAAAATCCCGTAACATCAAAACATTCCTGGATAAATACGCCCCTGAGAAACTATCCCCAGAGACATCAGCATCCCTCGAATCCCCAATTACCTCTATAGAATGGTCTCAGGCCATCAAACAACTTAAGCCCGGTAAAAGCCCGGGCCCGGATGGCCTCCCGGCCGCCTACTACAAAACATTTTCAGACATTCTCCAAGCCCCATTCCTACGGACCTTTAACTCTCTCTCCCCCACTAACCCCCTTACTAGCGGGATGCTAGAAGCCCACATAGTTGTGATTCCAAAAGATGGCAAGGACCCCTCCCACACTAAAAACTATAGGCCGATTTCCTTATTAAATGTAGACATCAAAATCTTCTCCAAAATTCTAGCCAATAGACTTTTAACTCTTCTCCCCTCCATTATAGCCCACGATCAAGTCGGCTTTATCCCTGGCAGAGAAGCCAGGGATAACACCTGCAAAGCAATTAACCTTCATCACCTGATCACACGCACTAAACAAAAAGGATTTTTCTTGTCATTGGACGCGGAGAAGGCGTTCGACAGAGTATCCTGGGATTACATGCTAGCGGTCTTGCAAGCCATAGGACTTGGTCCTCAGCTGACTGGCCTTATCATGTCACTATATAGTTCTCCAACAGCGAAAGTAAGGATCAATGGTACTCTGTCGGACGCCTTCCCGATCCACAACGGAACGAGGCAGGGTTGCCCTCTATCACCCCTCCTCTTCGTATTAACCCTAGAACCCTTTCTAAGGAAAATAAAACTCAACCCAGACATAAAAGGAATTCTCTCACCAGTAAAAGAATATAAGTATGCTGCTTACGCAGACGATATTCTACTATTCCTCTCACAACCCTTAACAACATTACCAATATTACTTTCGGAATTTAAACTATATCAGTCCCTGTCTAATCTGAAGATCAACTTCTCTAAATCTTTCGCCCTTAACATATCCCTAACCCAACATACAGTGGACCAATGCAAACACAATTTCCCATTCCAATGGAAACAGGATGCGTTAACGTATTTAGGGATACAAATCACAACATCACTCGCTGACCTTTACAGGAAAAACTTTCTCCCCCTCTTAAACAAATTAACCACGGACTTTGACACTTGGAATAAAACGACATTTTCGTGGTTTGGCAGAGCGGCCATACTGAAAATGAACGCTCTCCCCCGGATTTTATACTTACTACAGGCGATACCGATACAAATTCCCCCCTTATTTTTCAAGTCATACAGGCAGATCAGCTCTAAGTTCCTATGGGGTAAACATAAACACAGAATAAGCCATCTCATGCTCTCCCGCCCAAAAAATCTAGGTGGAATAGGTCTTCCCGACATCTCCAACTATCACATAGCCACACATCTCACCAGGATAGTGGACTGGAATGTCCACACTCAACAAAAAGACTGGGTTTCCCTTGAAGCCTCCTTCACGAAACTAGACTGTAAATCACTCCCTTGGATCTCTCCTCATCATATCCCACAAGAGATCCAAACCCACCCGACGATAGGCCCCACCCTGCGCTACTTCCACTTAACCTGCAAAAAGGTTCCGCTCTCTTCTACTCCCAGCCCACTGACACCAATAAAACTGAACCCAGACTTCCCCCCGGGAATGCACCGCCAGTTTCTAGATGACCATCTACCTCAAGGACGAACCAGTGCTTCCCACTTCCTCCAACAGGGCAAAATCATCCCTGCAATACAACTAGCATCACGCTCTGAAAAAGCACCTATCCCACAGTGGACATACCTAATGATAACATACTACCTCCAAACACTAGACAAAGCAGGTCAATGCTCTAGGCAACTTACACCCTTTGAATCTCTATGTACCAAATCATCACCACAAACGCACCTCATTTCTCAGATACATAATATGCTTTTTGCTGACCTCAAAGCCAACGACAGTCTGTTTTGCAAAAAATGGGAAAAAGATCTCTCAATACAAATACCGGAAGAGAGCTGGGAGCGAATATTCTCGCACATACATAAAGGCTCAATAAATGTCTCCACTCAAGAGAATGGATTTAAAATACTGTCAAGGTGGTACCATACCCCAGCACTATTGCACAAATTTAAATCCAACATTTCCGAAACATGCTGGAGGTGCCACCAAGCAAAAGGTACTTTACTCCATATGTGGTGGTCATGCACCCCTCTCCAAACTTTTTGGTCAGAGGTCCACAAAATGATAAAACGGATCACCACCTACAACATAGATTTCGCCCCAGCTCAATTCCTCCTCCATCTCTCTTCCCACCCACATGGCACATACCATAAGTCACTTATGATGTATTTGATAAATGCAGCAAAGCAATGTATACCCATACACTGGAAATCACATAAAACACCTACTCTAGCTGAATGGTTTGCCAGAGTAAACAAAATAGAAGAAATGGAAAAACTTATCCATATCGCTCAAGACACCCCAACGAAATTCAACCATAAGTGGGCGTGCTGGATCCACTTTAAGACTCTGCCGGAATACAAATCCATTATGGGTTCTCCTACATACAGTGACTAGGTCCTTTAAAATGACCACTCAGATTATACCTACACAAGTTCTAGATATATTCACCCTTTGCCCCCACCTTGCTGGGGCTCTACCCCCGCCTTGTCCCCTTATATATACATTTTAGGGTGCTTCTAACCACCCTCACCCTCACCTGGAGGAGTCAGAGATTTCCCAGACCCCCTATTCCACCCCTCCCCCCCCCCCCCTTTTTGCCCTATCTACCCCTTATACCCCTCCCCCCTTTTTTTTTTTTTTTTTTTCTTTCCCCATACCTCATTTTTTCCCACGCCTGGCCCTCCTTATTTAACATAAGCTCCCAAACCTCCCACGCAGCACTCCAATCAGATACCCAATCTGACAACTGCAAGGCAGAGTGTTAAGTGAGGGCTAGGCATGTATATGCAAGTAAGACGTCGCACCATAATCATACAACAACTAGCAAAGATATTGTCTTACAACACCTAATGACATTCTTATCTGTTCCGTTCTTTGGTTTGGTTATTCATCTCAGTGCCTCAGTGTACTGATTACGGTTTATTTCATGTTGTACTGTACTTATATTGTATGCATACAAACCATTTCATCTTTGTAACATTTCATTACTGTATTGCAATATCCTTGTTATACTGAACTCTTCAATAAACATTTTGAAACAAAAAAAAAACTTAAAGAAAAAGAAAAACTTTGGTGCCTATACAAAGTATCCTACACATCACATGGCAAGATATTATAATTTGCGTTATTTATCTTATGATGAGTTAACCTATGGCTCGCTTCTTCTTGTATCTATTTAGAGGTCACTTGAGACGTCAAGTCCTCTCTCCCAATCATAGCCAATAAAATCTCACTACTCCCCCCCCCCCGCAGCCCCCATCATATTATTTGAAGACTCAACCAGCTGTTTCCACATCATCTAACCATGTACGCCAGACTCTATCGTACTTCATCGGGCATCCTCTATTGAAGTATGTGTCTTTATATAAAGGAAGGTTATTATTGACCAGACTTTTCCATTGTGTCAATGAAGGGGGGGTGGGCTTCTTCCATTGTATGGCAATGTTTTTCCGAGCATAGAATAGCAATAACCCGACCAGTGTGCGTTTTGCCATTGTTGGTACAAGTGTTTCAATTAACCCCAATAGACAGACTTCCATGGCATGTGATAGTGTAGTTGATGCGACTCTATTTACCGTGTCAAGTACCTCACTCCAATATTGCTGAATTTTAGGGCAATGCCAGAAAATATGAGAGAAATCTCCTGGGGAGATTCCACATCTCCAACACTCCGATGGACATGTAGGGTTCATTTTATGGAGTCTATGTGGAGTAAAGTACGCTCTATGCACTATTTTAAATTGGATCAGCCGATCCCGCATAGAAACTAAGGAGCTGAAAGGGAAATCCCAAACATCATCCCAATCATCATTGTCCAGTGAGGGTATGTCAAGCTGCCAGCGAGACCAGAGCTTATCTAGAAGTGGGAGAGACACATAGACCAAATGCTCATATAGCTGTGAGGTAGGTTTCTCTGCACATTTAGTTCTAAGTGTCTTCTCCAGTCCTGACTGGACAACGATGCAGGAAGCGCGTGGAAACTGCGCAGCAAAAGCATGTGACAATTGGAGATAGCGAAATTGGTAATGATGAGGTATGTTATACATAGAAGAAAGGTGTGAAAGGGGAGATAATGACATTCGTGACACTATGTGGGAAATAATCTTTATACCATACTTAGTCCATGCGAAGGGGTCTGGAAGTTTGTAAATGTGTGGCAAAGTAGGGTTCAGCCAGATCGGGGTGTTAGGAGAGATCTCGGTTGATTTGTACTTTTCTATATCTAGACCTGCCCGCCAAGCCCGCAGGGTGGTATGCATAGAGGGTGTCAAAGGGTATGGGGCTCGAGGGCCTCTGAATATCAGGAATTGCAAGGCTTCAAAAGAGCCTCTAGGGCTGTGGAAGAGTTAGTTTTGTCAGGGTGCAGCCACCAGGCCACTGTCACCAGTTGGGTAGCTAGAAAATATGTATAGCAATCAGGAAATGCCATACCACCCTGCGTTGTCGAACATATCAAGGTCGACAGCCGATACCGGGTGGCGAGGAGCCCCAGATAAAGGATGAGAACAATTGATTCATTTTATTAAAAAACGATTTGGGTATCCACTGAGGGGCGTGGTGGAACAAATATGTGAATTTGGGGATAATTTTCATTTTAAGGAGATTTACTCGTCCCCAGACTGACAGAGGTAAATTACTCCACGTTTTAAGTTTTGTCTTAGTGTCCAAGAGTATAGGGGTAAGGTTAAGTGAGATGAAGTCTGATGCTTGTGTGGATATATGAACCCCTAGGTACTTAAAAGTTTCCACCCATTTTAGTGAACAGTCTGGGGGGGAAGTAGTTTTGGCCGCATGGTCTATCGGAAAAAGTATGGATTTGGACCAGTTGACCTTTAGTCCGGTGACTCCTGCGAAAGTGCCTAACACAATCAGAACACCCTGTAAGGACGGGCCAGCATCATTGAGGAACAGTAGCATGTCATCCGCGTACAGGGCCAGCCTCTCCTCCAGTAAGCCAATACGGAGACCTTTGATATGCGGGGACGTACGGAGCGCCTCCGCCACTGGTTCAATAGCTAAGGCAAATAAAGCTGGAGAGAGAGGACAGCCCTGCCGGGTTCCTCTGGTGAGCCTAAAAGGGGCCAATAGTCCACCCCCCAGTCTTACCAATGAAGTAGGGCATTTGTACAATACCTGGAGCCATTGAATAAACAACAAGGGGAACCCCATTCTACGCAATGTTTCCCAAAGAAAATGCCACTCTGGGGTGCATGCGCGGCCGGCGATGATGGTGGACGCTCAATAGAGTAGCTCCGGACCCGCTCCTTCCATTCCCGGACCCTGCTCCACAACGCTAGCTTCACCAGATCCAGAATCCACTGGAAAAGACCCCGGAACCCTCCGGGCACCTCATGGGGAAAATAGGATCCCAGCGACACGGATACCAGGGGTTTGTCCCGCCTCCGACCTACCGGCCGGCTCAAAATATGGAGCGGTTCCTGTATAGGCCGCAATCCCCGGCCTCAATTAGCCAGACGGCTGCAGCGGAACGAACGGCAGATACAGTGGCCACTGCACCGGATCGCTCTGCACACAGTCCCCTAACCCAAGAGACACCCTCCTCTGCACAGCAACAAAGAAGGGAGACTTCACATAGTAACTACAGAGAAACAGAAGAACATGCTGCAGACCTCCTTGCTGATCATCCTGCATTATTCACAGGTACTTCTATCTCTACCCCCCCCACCCCCAGACAGCTCAGTTACAGTTACAGTTGCGGTGCTTGACTTAAAGCTACAGTCCCTGCTACAAGACCTGACCCGTAACTTTACAGTAGCAGTAGGGAAATTGGCTCAGGAGTTACGAGGGGAAATCGATCAACTTGGCGATCGAACAGACACTTTAGAATCCAAATTTGACGAACTGGTGAAATACGTGCACGTGCTTGAAGAAGATAACGTGACACTCAAACAAAGCATTTTCCAGGTCCAATCACAGCAGGAGGACCTGGAGAACAGAGAGGGACGCCAAAATGTGAGAATCCGCGGAATTCCGGAAACAGTCCCTGACAAAGAAATACGTCCCTATCTTCTAGGACTGTTTGTCACTATGGCTCCACACATTCCGGATATCGATTGGAGGCTAGATAGGGCCCATAGGTCCCTAGCTCCGAAACCACCCCCTGGCACCAACCAGAGAGATGTAATAGCTCGCTTCCACTACTATGAAAGCAAAGAAGCTCTCATGACGGCCACGCGAAATAAACATCGCATTGAATATAAAGGCGCTAAACTCCAAATATTTAGTGACCTATCTCCCATCACTCTCGCCAAAAGACGCGACTTACGGCCAGTGACCATGCACCTACAACAACATCAAGTTGCTTACAGATGGGGTTTCCCCTTTCGCCTCTCGGCCTCGAGAGATGGCACTCAATATTCGATGCGAGCCTTACACGAATGTGAGGCCTTTGTCCGTAACTTGGGACTGCCGCCTATCCCTGAAGAGGATCTTCCCCCGCCACCATTGAACATGATCCCCGCCCCTCTTCAACCACTCACAGCGATCTGGACCCCGGTTCGTCGGAGACGTCAAAGAAACCTTTCCACTCCTCAACGCCCTGCCTCAGCTAGACTGCCTACCTGAACTTATTCCACATAAGGAGAAACAGCTCCTCAATATTTCCTTCTTATTTCTTATCATCTTCCTCGGTACTTCGAGGGTTTGATGGCGGCACTACCCTGGTATCCGCAGAGAGAGACCTCCCCATTCCAGTTCTTGATGACCTAGGTTAACGGCAACTGTTCCAGTCTTGGACTTCAATTCCCCGGCCGAGAGGGTCCCCTCTCTCTCTCCGTTTTTCTTTTTCTCTCCCCCAGAATCTAAAGTTTAAAGTTTGCATACACAATTTTCTTTTCCTTTTGGAGGGAGCGGGTACCATCCCGACCTTGTCGCTGACCGACATGCTCCTCTACAGGTCTATGGCTGATAGCCAAGGCCTCCTGAAGATTTTTACATCTTCAGGCTTACAAAATGTTTTCTTTTTATTATTTTTTGGACTTTTTTTTGTAGTTCATATTTTTTCCTTTTCTTTTTTTCCTTTTTTCAAACCTAGGCCCTTTTTTGGCCTGAATATATACTTAACATTTTCTGTTTATTTTGTTAATGTATATTTGCTCACTGTCTACAAGCTAATTGAGAAATGTGTAAAGATTTTACTGATTAAATTACACTGGTTAAACATGCTGTTGCTTATTACTAAGATCTCATTAGCTGTAAATTACTTGTCCTCCTTATGGCTCTGAAGGTCTTCTCATGTAACGTGAAGGGTTTGAACTCCATTCACAAACGCTGGTTGGCCTTGAAGGAATTCAGAGCCTCTGGAGCCGATGTGGTCATGGTTCAGGAGACACACTTCCGACCGGGAGGCTCCTTTAAGTTCGCCTCTAAATTGTTTCCTAACACATTTGTAGCCTCCGACCCATCTGGGAAGGCAGGGGTAGCAATTTTGTTCAAGAATTCATGCCCTATAAGAGTAATTGACTCCAAATTAGACCCCCAGGGACGATTTGTCATCCTGAACTGTGTCCATTTGAAAACAAAACTCACGATAGTTAACATATATGCACCCAATTCTGGACAGATAGGATTCCTCACTAAGGTCCTTGAGGAGGTACAAAATTCCTCTCACCCATTCACGATTGTGGGAGGAGATTTCAACATGTGTATGTCCGCCAACAAAGATAGACTAAATCTCTTCCAAAATACTCCCCCAACTCAAGCTTATAGGTTATCTACCTCTTTCCGCAAATTAATTCGCACCCATAACCTGTTTGACTCTTGGAGAGTGAAACATCCCACTGGTAAACAATTCACTTTTTATTCCCCCCCACACAAAGGATACTCTCGCCTTGATTATTTCCTACTCTCCGCACCCTTACTATCCCACTTAGTCGCCTCTGAAATTGGCCCAATTACATGGTCTGACCACGCACCCATAACTTTAGATATATCCCTACATGTAGCATCCCCTAAGTCATGTCATTGGAGACTTAATGAATCTCTCCTGAAAAATGAAGGCATTAAACAACGACTCCAATCAAAATTGATTGAATACTTCGAGTTTAATGAAGGCTCAGTCTCAGACACTTCCATGATGTGGGAGGCCCACAAGGCCTTCTTCAGGGGTGAGTGCATTTCTGCTGGGTCGCATAGGAAGCGTGACTCGCTCCAACAAAAATCTGAATTATTGACCCAACTGCGTTCAGCCGAGGTGCACTTACTTCAAGCCCCCACAACTACCCGTTTAAAGGAGGTGATAAATATCCGTAATAAAATTAAGTCCTTAGATATGAATAAAATCTCCAAAGCCATTCTATGGTCGAGGCAGAAGTTTTATGAATATGCTGACAAACCCCACAGAATGTTAGTGAACAAGCTGAAACCACGTCCAAGCCTCTCTATCCCTGACCATCTAACACAATTGGATGGAACTCCCACCTACTGTCCCCAATCCATGTCTAGGGTCTTTGGAGATTTTTACAACAAATTATATAACTGTTTAAGCTCTGATCCACATACCCAATTCACACAAGGGAAATTTGATTCATTTATTTCATCTTTGAAGCTCCCACAAATATCACCTGACCAGTGCTCCTCATTAAATGCTCCCATTACCACTGAAGAATTAACTGAAGTGACTAAATTACTCCCCCTACATAAATCCCCAGGCCCAGATGGACTCCCCTACTCTTACTACAAAACCTTCCTTCCTATATTATCTCCATACATGCTAAATTTATATGCCTCCTTACTAAAAGGTACAATACCCCACCCCCAATTTCTTCATGCCCATATCATAGTCATACCAAAACCAGACAAAGACCCTTCTGTCCCTGACAACTATCGTCCTATCGCCCTACTAAATTCCGACTACAAAATTTTCACCAAAATCTTGGCAAACAGACTCTCCAAAATTTTACCATCTCTGATAAATAGAGATCAGGTTGGATTTGTCCCCCTGAGACACGCAGGGGACAACACTAGACGCACCATAGATCTTGTCGATTTACTAACTAGAACTAAAACTCCGGCAGTAATACTTAGTTTAGATGCACAGAAAGCATTTGACCGCCTTAGTTGGCCTTTCATGTTTGCGATCCTGTCCAAATATGGTTTCTCAGGTCCCTTTATACAGGCACTTAGATCCTTATACTCCTACCCTACCTCCCAAGTACAACTTGCATCCTACTTATCTTCCACATTCCCCCTTAGCAATGGTACTAGACAGGGATGCCCTTTGTCACCCCTACTTTTTATACTCAGCTTAGAACCCCTAGCTACAACAATCCGCGAAAGTCCCTCCATTACAGGAGTACGCCTACGTCAGTCAGAATATAAATTATCCCTTTTTGCAGACGATATTCTTTTAACACTTACTCAACCACACATGTCCCTACCCTCGTTACATAAAATTCTAAACAATTTCAGTGAAATCTCTGGGTTTAAAATTAACACCACCAAAACAGAAGCTCTCCCCATAAATATCACATCAACTAATCTGACCACCCTTAAACAGAAATACAATTATCATTGGAGCTCTACATCCTTAAAATACTTAGGTGTCCGAATTACAGCATCATATTCCTCATTATATCAGGCGAATTTCCCCCCCCTATTCCAAGAAATTAACCACTTGCTGAATCATTGGACTACTTTGCCCATCTCTCTCCTGGGACGTATAAATATTCTAAAAATGTCTATCCTTCCTAAACTATTGTACTTATTTGAGACACTCCCAGTGGCAATACCAATGTCTCAGTTGAAAATTCTTCAAAGAAGAAGCCTCCGTTTTATATGGAACAACGCCTCACATAGGGTGGCGGGCTCAGTGGTCATGGCACGTAAGCTTAAAGGGGGCCTGGGTGCCCCTGACTTCATCAAATACTACTACGCTTCTCATCTAAGGGTTCTTACCTCGTGGACCAACAGAACTGCCCCAAACAGATGGGCGGACATTGAAATGAGCATAACAGCCCCAGTACACCCGTGCTACATGCTCTGGCCGTCCACGGACAAATATATGCCCCAGCTGAGAACCCTATGCCTGGCCCCAATGCTCTTTACACTGGCAATATGGAAGAAATGCTCCACTAAATACTCACTTTCATCCACATGCTCACCTCTCACCAATATCCTCTTTAACCCAGACATCCCAGATAGTCTGTCCTATGAACGTATGACGCCCTGGACTAAGGTCGGGATTTTTCAATTGCGACAGCTAGTCAATCCAGCCACAAGACACTTATTATCCTTTGAGGACCTTAACAAACAACACCAATTACCCAAAACAATATTTTATTCATACCTCCAAATCAGACACTTCTTTTCTATCAAAAATCCCACACTATCTCTAGATAAACCTACCCAATTTGAAATGCTTTGTGCTACAGGCCCTCATGAACCCCAATTGATATCCACCATTTATAGAATACTCCATGAGGCCAACCCCCTAAAAGTAGATACACATTATTATATGAAGAAATGGTCACAGATTCTCCAACATGACATATCTCTCCTAGACTGGGACAAGATTTGGATCTCCATCTCCAAGAGTTCCAGATGCATTTCTCACAAAGAAATCGGTTATAAAGTACTTATGTTTTGGTATAAAACTCCAGAAAGACTACATGCGGTGGATCCGTCCATATCCCAACTGTGCTGGAGATGTAATAAGGAAGTAGGCTCCCATTTTCATATTTTTTGGGAATGCTCTCTGGTTACACAACTCTGGGAGCAGATCCAAAATTTACTAGAGAAACTGGTGGGAATCCTCGTTCCCCTGGATCCCATGTATTATTTACTAGGTCTTCCCTATCAAGGTCTTCACAAATCAAAGCAGAAACTGATGTCATACGTATTATTAGCAGCTAAGAAAATTATCCCTAAACTTTGGCTATCCACTTCCCCTCCCACCCTATCACGTCCAGACGAAGCTACACACCCTTGTTTGTGAAACGCGTTGACGTCACTGCGCCCGGACGTCACGCCTGCTGTCATCCCCCGTTGGGGCTAGCCGGCTCACCGACTGAGAGGACGTTCCGCCTGTCCGCGTGGAACCACCGCGGTAGTGATTACAGGCACATCTAGATGGCCGGCCATCCGCATACTTGATTACATACCTGCGGAGTTACCAGGACTTTACGGGAAACACCCAGTACTGTGCGTGGTGAACAGCGGTGCAGTCTACAGCACAGGGGACATCACACTACGGAAGTACCTGTGGATTTCTGAACGGGACCCGTCAGTGGTAAAGTACCCAGCCGCCCGTGCTGAATGTTACCTGCTTAACGTTGAATCGTTGTTTGACTCACCTCTACAGCACACACTTGTGTACTTGTCACATATCAGTTTGCTCATGATAGCAACAGTGTCTCATCACCCTGGACTCTCGCCACCTCAGCATCTCATTTTTTGATCATGGCCCTACCATCAATTTCCATTCCATAGATACAGATGCCTGATCTCTGATCTTGCATCTGCGCCCCACTCCACGGTTCATACCTCTCTCTTCTCCCCCTTCCCATCTGTCACCCCACATCACCCCTTCCCACACACATCCCCCCTCCCCTTTTCCCATCCCTGTCCCCCCCTTTTTTCCCCCCTCCCTTCTTTTGAGCCGCCCCCCCGGGGGGATTGATGTCTACTGTACAACCCCATTCAGTCATACTGAACACTTCTCATTGTAGCGGGTTGCGTAGACATCAATAGCCCAGACATCCGGACGCATATGTTTGTTTTTATATGTTGTTTTGTCCTCCTTGTCTGTGTATCAGTTTTGATCGATTAGTAACCATCGATCAATCGATTTTATTTAAGCAATGTTCACTTGTGATGCAAGCTACCGTATCTCCACTTGTATATTTCTGTAACCAAAAATAAACACAATACGTGTTTTCATATGTTTACTCACATTGTCCTTCCTTGAGCCCCGCTTTTCTTTTTTGGTCCCCCCCTGTCTGGGACAATTTTGTGCACACATACTCTAACCACCTTAATGGATATACGTAGAATGGAACACCTAACTGCCATTGTTGAAGATTCCATACAGAAATTTTCTCTCATTTGGCAACCATGGGATGACTATGATAACAACAGTATGACAAATGAAACTGGCTGAAACGATGGATGTATATAGTAATACATGTTTTCTATTTTCTCGGGCTAATACATACTTTACTCTTCTGATTGGGTAAATTTTCCCTAACAAGATTTCCATTTCCTGTAGGACAAGTAATGTAATCACAGTAGAACCGCCTAATTAATAACCAAAGGTTCTTATCACTTGTTATTTCCAATCTTAAAGTTGTAGTGTAAGTTACCCTGCGGTCCCTGATAAGGTTATGCACTCTTAATAGACAGTATTGAAGCCTTCTGTTTTCCTTTTCATTCTGAATGTGACATCAATGTTATTATAATTGTTATGAAAAAATGTTAAATAAACAATTAAAAAAAAAAAAAAAAGAAAATGCCACTCTATGGTGTCAAAAGCCTTTTCTATGTCAAGTGAGGCTATAGTTCTCGAACTCGTGTTGTGGTGTTGGGCATGTGTGTTAGTATATAACCTTTTGAGGTTGACATCAGTGGATCTACGGGGCATAAAGCCAGTTTGGTCAGAATCAATGACTGAAGGCAGTAGGGGATATAGTCGTAGAGCAAGTAGTTTGGTCAAAATTTTAAAGTCGTTATTTAGCAATGCAATTGGCCGGTACGAGGCGCAAGAGGTTGGGTCTTTAGAGGGTTTGTGTATTAAAGTCAGATATGCAAGATACATTGAGTCGGGCAGTTTGCCATCCTTCAGGCATATATTATATAGCTGGGTCAACAGGGGTGCCAGGAGGTCTCCATGCGACTTATAAAAGTCAATTGGAAGGCCATCCGGCCCTGGTGCCTTACCAGTGGGGAAGGATTGGATGGCGTTTAGAACTTCTAGGGCTGCAAATGGCCTAACTAGTGTCTCACGCTCCTGATCTGACAGCCAGCCCAGCGCCAAGGGATCTAACAGGTCCCGCAGCCGCCCAGGCTGAAAGTCAGAGGACAAAGTGGAGGTATACAACCTTTTGTAAAAAGCAGTAAACGTTTGCAAAACCTCAGAGGGTGAAGTCACCATGTCCCCATCAGCAGTCTGCAGAGTGAAGACAAGTGTGAGCGGTTGGTCATTCTGCGCCAATAGGGCCAGCAGGCGACCATTTTTGTCACCCTGTTCAAAAGTTCTTTGTCTGCCCCTATGAGTTTCAAGTCGTGTAACCTCTGTCAAGTGAAGATTCAGTTCTCTCTGAGCTGCCATAAGTAAGTCAAAAAGAGATGGTGTGGGGTCTGAGCTGTAAGTAGAGGTATGATTTGACACCGATTGTTGTAATAGTTGGGTCTCCTTTAATTGTTTCTTTTTAATATGGGCAATAGATGAGATATATTGTCCCCTCGTATATGCTTTAAACGCATCCCAAGTGATTTCAGGGGAGGAGGACCCAGTGTTCCGCTCCCAGAAATCAGCTAACAGGGGGGGTATAATTTCAGTTAGGTCCGGATGGGAGACCCAATGAGCCCCCAATCTCCACAGTGCAGCACTCCGGGATGCAGGAGAGCAAAGCGTCACTACCAATGGGCTGTGATCAGATAATCCACTTGGCAAATAAGATGCCTTCAGCACATCCGCCAACAATGGGGGATTAGAAAAGGCCAGGTCTATACGTGATGCAGTTTTGTGGGATGCTGAGAAACAGGAATAGACTCTGGTTGTAGGGTGCTTTCACCTCCAAATCTCTTCTAGGGCTACTGCCTGAGCCCAACCAGAGAGATCTGTGCAATGATGCTTTGGTGGGCCAGGTCTATCTAGATCCGGGGACATGATAGCATTAAAGTCTCCCATTATTAAAATTTTCCCAGGGCAAAAGGGTGCAATCTTTTCCATAACCGCATATAATATTTTTTTTAACAACAAACAAAGGTGCTTTATTGTCAAGAAAGGCAAAATTACAGAATACCAATTGACACTATACATAGCTCTGCGTAGTAGGTGTACATGCTTTACCACAATATGTTCTATTCAGTATAAATAACAATATGGCATTGTAAAAATTTCAATACTAGTAACCAAGTATTTCTGAGTTTCCGTCCACCCGATCCACCCCCACCCACCAAATACATTAGGAAGCAGGAGAAGTGTATTTCTTAAGAGGCCATCCACGGAGCCCAGACTTTTTCAAATTTCCATGGACACCCACGGTTTATATACGTCATTCTGTACATGGGTATGGCTGCTTCAATCTGTGCCTCCCAGGCCGCAACCGACGGAGGGGAAGAATCAATCCACTTCATAAGGATTTCCTTTTTGGCGTAAAAAAGAAGGTAGGAGATTAGGAGCTTAAGATGATAGGGTCTTTGTTCATCATCAAACACTCCCAACAGAGCTAGCGCAGGCAGAACCGGAATAGATACCTCCAACCTGGAATTAATTTCTCCAAAAATCGCAGACCAAAATGTCACTATGATGGGGCACTCCCAGAACATATGAAAAAATGTACCAATTTGCATCTTGCATTTAGGACATATGGGATCTCTCTCCGGGAAAATGCGATGGAGTCTGCGAGGTGTAGTAGACCCTATGTATAAATTTGACCTGTATCATTTTATCCCTAGATGCTATCACTAATTTAGGGCCGTAGTCTAGACAATCGTCCCAACCCTCCTTGTCCAACGATGGGATGTCCGCCTGCCATCTTTCCCACAGCTTTACTATTTTGGGGGAGTCCTTGCCTAACAGCGCATTATAGAGAGAAGATAGAGGTTTTAATGGATCGCCAGGGGACAAAAGTTCTTCAATGGGATCGGCTTGTAGGATTGGGGGTTGTGGGAATTGGGCCCTAGCCGGGTGCCTAAGCTGGAGATATCGAAATCTCATCCATTGTGGTAGCCCAAATTTAGTCATCAACTCCTGAAAAGAGAGCAGTTAGGCATTATATGGTCTAGTGTTATAATACCGTATCTAGCCCAGACTTGAGGATCCGGAATAGTACGGAAGTGTTGTAGTGCTGGGTTTCCCCACAATGGATGAGCCGAGGATAGCTGCCCCGGCCTACAGAACTTCCGTCTAGCAGCCACCCATACCCTCCAGGTTGCCCGGGTAGGACCGGGCACCTCAGAGTAAGCCCCCGGCCCTCTATAAGGGAAGTTGTGCAGGTCAGTCAGGGAGCCCAAACTGTTGGCTTCAAGACAGACAGCAGCATTAGATCTCGAGCCCTGACACCACCAGTGCACTGTTACTAACATGGCTGCCCAGAAATAGATTTGAAAATTGGGGAGAGCGAGCCCCCCCCAAATCCGCGGGTAGCCACAATGTGGATCGAGCCAGCCTAGGGGTTCCCCCGGCCCAAATAAACGAACTCACTAGACGATCAATCTCCCTAAATAATGCAGTAGGAACCCAAACCGGGCAATTTCTGAATATATAATTAAACTTAGGTAATATCATAATTTTAAGGAGATTGATGCGTCCAAGAAGGTTAAGTGGTAAGTTCCCCCATGCTAAGCATTTTGTGCGCAGTGTATGTATCACAGGGGTGAGATTTTTGGCAATGAATTCCGAAGGGTTTCTTGTGATTACTATCCCTAGATATTTAAATTCCTTTACCATTTGCAGCGGGGAGGAGTGGGGTCCAGAGGTAACGCCTTTGTCTAAAGGGAATATAACAGATTTGGTCCAATTTATTTTAACCCCGGACAGTCCACCAAAATTATCAAATATACGCAAAGCAGCTTGTAGAGAGGGCCCGTCGTCGTTCAAATATAAAAGCGCATCGTCGGCATAGAGGGAGAGGCGCTCTTCCATCATACCCACCCGCAAGCCCCGGACATCCGAAGCACCCCTAATAGCAATAGCCAGGGGCTCCAGCGCCAGGGCAAACAGGCTGGGGGAGAGCGGACATCCTTGCCTCGTACCACGATATAAATTGAAGGGGTCCGAGACCCAATTATTAGTACGTACGCGGGCTCTGGGAGTATGGTATAGTAATTGTACCCCATGGACGAACTTGGGTCCAAATCCGAACCTACGCAAGGTTTCCCACAAAAAGTTCCATTCAACCGAGTCAAATGCCTTTTCGGCGTCGAGAGAGGCGATAACCCTGGACCCCAGATTGTCATGCGAGATAGTGAGATTGAGGAACAGGCGTCGAATATTGATATCAGTTCCCTTACCCGGCATAAAACCCGTCTGATCAATGCCAATCAGATCTTCTTTTTTTTTTTTTAATCCAACAAGATTTTATTGAGTTTGCAGGGAAAGCATTACAAGCATTGTAGCCAGGTTTACACATCACCTCATGTGCTACACATAATCCAATAGTAGAGTAACAATCTCCATATAACATTGTTAAAAGGTTATTCTAATCACAGTCAACCTCTATCCAGGTCTCACCCGGCATTAATACCTAACAACCTGTCATATACCAGTTCCATAGGTGCCAATCCCGGTACGTCTAACCATGGACCCCATATTTTTTCAAATTTTTGCATGCTACCTCTATGTTGATAAATCAACTTTTCCATTTTTAGAGTTGTGTTAATACTTTCAGTCCACTCCTTAACAGTCGGTGACCTATCAGACTTCCAATGAATCATAATCAGTTTTCTGGCCTGAAAAAGTACTCTATGCACAGCTTCTCTGTTGTGACCTTCCCATTCGTATTCTTCCAGAGCACCCAAGAGACATGCTCTAGGGTCCTGTGGAAGGCCCACATTAAAGATTGAGTTAATAGTCTGAACCACTCCCGCCCAGTACGTATGCAACTTGGGGCATCTCCACAGCATATGAATCAGATCTCCATGTTCCCGTTTACACCTAGTACATGTTGGTTCCGTCAGCCTGTTCATTAGATGTAATCTGTGCGGAGTATAATATGTTCTCAATAGAATATATAATTGGGTGAGTTTTTGTGACACATTAAGTGAACATTGGTTAACTGCCTGAAAGATCTCCTCCCACTGATCCTCGTCTAGCTGTCCCACCTCTGCCTCCCACCTCTCTCTCACCCTCAAGGGATGACGTCTCATCACGGATTGCAACAGGATGGCATAGCATTGAGAGATAAATCCCTTAGATGAGCCAGCATCCTCCAGAAGGTTGAAAACCGGGGTCGGGGACAAGTGCCACTCCGAGGAGCGGCCCTGTGTCTGTACTGCGTGTCTAAGTTGCATATAATAGAATAACATTGATGCTGGCAGGTTATACGCTTCTTTTAGATCAGCAAACGTTCGCAACACACCTTCCCTGAATATATGCTTGATATGAGTAATTCCAAACTGCTTCCAATGAGTTCCGCATTGTAATTTAGCTAGTTCCCCATATGTGTCATTGTGCCAAATGGGACTATATGCCAATCAGATCTTCAATAACATGAGATAAACGGATAGCCAAGACTTTAGCAAAAATCTTGGCATCCACATTGATTAAAGATATGGGCCTATAGGATGCACATTCAAGTGGATCCTTACCGGGTTTGGGAACCAGCACAATAATTGCCTCGTTCATGGTGTCAGGCAAAAGTCTCCAATGTCACGAATTTAGCGAGCATTGAGGTCAATTTGGGAGCGAGGAGTTTAGAGAAATTGGAATAAAATTCAGATGGTAACCCATCTGCCCCAGGGGCCTTCCCACCCTGGAGATGCCCCATGGCTACTTGGATCTCCTCAGGCATGATATCTGCCTCCAGGCCCTCTCTTACCTCGTTAGACAAAACAGGGATAGATAGGGAGTCAAGGAAGGAGGATATGGAGGAGTCAGAAGCAGTTGTTCTAGAGGAGTAAACCTCCCTAAAGTAGTCCCGAAATCGATCATTAATTCTACTGGGAGTTGTTAGAATTTGACCCGACTCATCTTTAATGGAACCTATAGGGGTTGAGGGTATGCTTCCCTTAGCCAGCCATGCCAGTAACTTCCCATTCTTCCCCCCATGCTCAAACACCCTCTGTGCTGAATAGAGTAATGCTTTGTCTGTTTGAGTCATCCTTTCAGTGGACAGAGCTCTTAGAGCTCGCTTCCACGCCCTATATCGCCCATCATCAGGAGTAGAAACATATTCCGACTCCAACCTAGTCGCCTGCTCCTCAAGCTGTTCAAGGGAGTGAGTGGATTCCCGTTTCAATCTATTAATATTGACCCTGTATTCCCCCCGCATCCAAGCTTTAAAAGAATCCCAGAGGACAGGCGGGGAGACTGAACCCGCGTTGTCTGTCCAAAAATTGCAGATGGAGGCCGTGAGAGGTTCCTGTAATCTTTCGTCATTGGCCCAAAATCTAGACAAGCGCCACAGGCGAGTTCCTGGAGGCATAGTTAGCGCTAGCGTCAGACATAGTGGGGCATGATCCGAGATTCCACCGGTCAGCACAGATAGGTCCTGAACAAATTGTAGTGCAGGGCCAGAAGCATAAGCCAGGTCAATTCTCGATAGAGTTTTGTGTGTAGCTGAGTGGCAGGTGAATACCCTAGACTGCGGGTAAATGTGCCTTCAGATGTCAGTGAGGGCGAACGTGTCCGCCCACTGCCTGCGATCCGGAGTGTCACGTGTCGAGCCATGCAGTCGATCCAACTCTACCGAGGGGACCATATTGAAATCTCCCATGAGATAAACCAAAGCGGTGTCCAGTTGCACCACAATTTGCATAATATCATGAAGGATTCTGCCAGTAGCTGGTGGTGGAACATAGACACTAGGGATGAGCCGAACACCCCCCGGTTCGGTTCGCACCAGAACCCGCGAACGGACCGCAAGTTCGCACGAACGTTAGAACCCCATTGACGTCTATGGGACTCGAACGTTCGAAATCAAAAGTGCTCATTTTAAAGGCTAATTTGCATGGTATTGTCCTAAAAAGGGTGTGGGGACCCGGGTCCTACCCCAGGGGACATGTATCAATGCAAAAAAAACTTTTAAAAACGGCCGTTTTTTCGGGAGCAGTGATTTTAATGATGCTTAAAGTAAAAAAAAAAAAGTGAAATATTCCTTTAAATATCGTACCTGGGGGGTGTCTATAGTATGCCTGTAAAGTGACGCATGTTTCCCATGTTTAGAACAGTCCCTGCACCAAATGTCATTTTTAAAGGAAAAAATCTCATTTAAAACTGCTTGCGGGTTTAATGTCATGTCGGGTCCTGGCAATATGGATGAAAATCAGTGAGACAAACGGCATGGGTACCCCCCAGTCCATTACCAGGCCCTTTGGGTCTTGTATGGATATTAAGGGGAACCCCGCACCCAAATTAAAATAAGGAAAGGTCCCTATATACTCTGAACAGCAGTATACAGGCGGTGCAAACAAGACAGGGACTGTAGGTTTGTTGTTAAGTAGAATCTCTTTGTAATTTTGAACATTTTTAACGTGTTTAGCTCCAGCCAAAAAATCTTTTCTAAGCTTTTTGGAAAACATAGGGAAGGGTTATCACCCCTGTGACATTTGTTTTGCGTCTTTCCTCCTCTTCAGAAGATTTCACCTCACTTTTTTGTCCCAATGAAAAATGTTTTTTGAAAATTTGGGTTTTTTTGTGGAACAAGGATTGGAAAGCATCAGTGGAAAGGAGAAATTGTTTTCCCATATTAACTCTTACATGAGAGAATTTCCCTTCCTAGGGGTAGATTTCATCTCACTTCCTGTTGTCTCCTTCCGTTTGCAAGTAGGAGTCGTTTGTAAGTTAGATGTTTGAAAGTAGGGTCCTGCCCTATATACTCAGCAGAAATTTGGGCCTTAGGTGTTGCTGTGGCCAAAACACTGTAAGCCCTCACAGGGCCCTGCTGTGAAATATTAGATCAAGAATTGTAATTACATGCCCCTGTTGAACAGGAGCTGAAAAATTAGGCCTTAGGCACTGGTGCTGGTGCCACAACACTGCAACCCCTCACAGACACTCTAGTTGGAACGCAGGAACGAGCCCTGCTGCAAAGTATTGCATCAAAAATTGTAATTACACGCCCCTGTTAGACAGGGGCAGAAAAATTGGGCCTTAGGCACTGGTGCTGGTGCCACAACACTGCAACCCCTCACAGACACTCTAGTTGGAACGCAGGAACGAACCCTGCTGCAAAGTATTGCATCAAAAATTGTAATTACACGCCCCTGTTAGACAGGGGCAGAAAAATTGGGCCTTAGGCACTGGTGCTGGTGCCACAACACTGCAACCCCTCACAGACACTCTAGTTGGAACGCAGGAACGAGCCCTGCTGCAAAGTATTGCATCAAAAATTGTAATTACACGCCCCTGTTAGACAGGGGCAGAAAAATTGGGCCTTAGGCACTGGTGCTGGTGCCACAACACTGCAACCCCTCACAGACACTCTAGTTGGAATGCAGGAACGAGCCCTGCTGCAAAGTATTACATCAAAAATTGTAATTACACGCCCCTGTTATACAGGGGCTGAAAAATTGTGCCTTAGGCACTGGTGGTGGCGCCCAGAACCAAAAATGTTCTTACAAGCTATCAGCGTGATGATTGAGGAGGAAGAGGATAATTACTCAGGGATAGTCACTCAGCATCAGCATAGGCAGTCTTTGAAGGGATCTGAAAAAAATTATTCAGTTACATCAGCATCAGGTGCTTGGTAGCTGGTGGTGATCCAAGACTGATTCATTTTTATGAAGGTCAGCCGATCGACCGAGTCAGTGGACAGACGCACCCTGTGATCGGTTACCACGCCTCCAGCAGCACTGAATGTGCGTTCCGAAAGAACGCTGGATGCAGGACAGGCCAGTAGCTCAATTGCATACTGTGCAAGCTCTGGCCAGTGATCCATCCTCAAGACCCAGTAACCCAGAGGATTTTCGGTGGGAAAGGTGTCCAAGTCTGATCTTGCCCCTAGGTATTCCTGCACCATGTAAAACAGACGCTGGCGATGGTTGCTGGAACCGATCATACCTTGGGGCTGCGGACCAAAAAATTGTCTGAACGCATCGGTCAGACGGCCACCTTCTCCACCGCTCCTTCTTTGACTGACCGAAGCCTCAGCAACACGTTGTCCAGAAACAGGAGTTTGTAACCTCCCAGTCTCTGGGAACGCGTTGCACAGACCTTTCTGCAAGGCCTCCCGAAGATGTTTCATCCTCTGCTCCCTCTGCGATGGCAAGATAAGGTCCGCAACCTTACCCTTGTAACGTGGATCAAGGAGGGTTGCCAGCCAGTATTGGTCCTTCTCCTTGATACCACGAATACGAGGATCCTTACGCAGGCTTTGCAGGATCAGGGAGGCCATGCAGCGTAGGTTTGCTGAGGCATTCGGTCCGGAGTCCTCTGGGTCACTAAGGACAACAACGTCCGCAGCCACCTCCTCCCAGCCACGTACAAGTCCATGTGTTCCTTGGGACTGATCCCTTAAAGACTGCTGATGCTGAGTGCCAGGCTCCACCTCCATACTGACACAATCTTCCTCCTCCTCCTCCTCCTCCTCCTCGTCCTCTTCCTGTGTGATCGGCGGGCACGCAGGAACACTGTCTGGATAAAGGGGGCCTTGAGAGCTAAGGAAGTCCTCCTCTTCCTGCCTCTGTTCTGCCTCAAGTGCCCTGTCCATTATTCCACGCAGCGTGTGCTCCAACAGGTGGACAAGGGGGACAGTGTCACTGATGCATGCACTGTCAGTGCTCACCATCCTCGTGGCCTCCTCGAATGGTGACAGGACAGTGCATGCATCCCTGATCATGGCCCACTGGCGTGGGGAAAAAAAACCAAGGTCCCCTGACCCTGTCCTGGTGCCATAGTCGCACAGGTACTCATTTATGGCCCTCTGCTGCGTGTGCAGCCGCTGCAGCATGGCCAATGTCGAGTTCCACCTGGTGGGCATGTCACAGATTAGGCGGTTCTTGGGCAGGTTAAACTCCTTTTGGAGGTCCGTCAGCCGAGCACTGGCATTATATGACCGGCGGAAATGCACACAGACTTTCCTGGCCTGCCTCAGGACATCCTGTAAGCCCGGGTACCTGCCCAAGAACCGCTGCACCACCAAGTTAAGGACGTGAGCCAAACAGGGCACATGGGTCAGTTGTCCCTGTCGGAGGGCAGAGAGGAGGTTGGTGCCATTGTCGCAAACCACCATTCCTGCCTTAAGTTGGCGTGGCGTCAACCACCTCTGAACCTGCCCCTGCAGAGCTGACAGAACCTCTGCCCCAGTGTGGCTCCTGTCCCCCAAGCACACCAGCTCAAGCACCGCATGGCATCTTTTGGCCTGCGTACTTGCGTAGCCCCTTGAACGCCTACGGAGCACCGCTGGTTCCGAGGAAGAGGCCATGGAGGAAGAAGAAGAGGAGGGGGTGGAGGAGAGAGGTGTGTCACAATCAGCATTTTGGAGGCGTGGTGGCGGAACAACCTCCAACACTACTGCACCTTGTCCTGCATCCTTCCCAGCTGCCAGCAGAGTCACCCAATGCGCCGTGAAACTTAAGTAACGTCCCTGTCCATGCCTGCTGGACCATGAGTCAGCGGTAATATGCACCTTACCGCTGACCGCCCTGTCCAGCGAGGCATGGACATTGCCTTCCACATGCCGGTAGAGAGCTGGAATCGCCTTCCGTGAGAAAAAGTGGCGTTTGGGTACCTGCCACTGAGGAACCGCACATTCCACAAACTCACGGAAGGGGGCAGAGTCTACCAACTGAAAAGGCAGCAGTTGAAGTGCTAGCAATTTTGCCAAGCTAGCATTCAACCGCTGGGCATGTGGATGGCTGGGAGCAAACTTCTTTCGGCGGTGCAGCAGCTGGGGCAGGGAAATTTGCCTGGTACAATCTGGCGTCGGTGTACCAAAAGCAGATTGCCCACAAGTACTTGGCTGTGACACACCTAATTCTACACCTTCATTCCTCTCACTGCAGGTCTCAGAGAGGACTGAAGGTCTAGTGGGGTTGGAAATCTCAGCTGATGAGGAGCAAGGAGAGATCCTCTTTGTTCTTTGGTGTGGGTCTTTTAGATATGCTTGCCAACGAACTGCATGGCAGGTCAACATATGTCTGGTCAAGCATGTGGTACCCAAGCGGGAGATGTTTTGGCCACGCGAGATACGCTTGAGACATATGTTGCAAATAGCAGCGGTGCGATCTGATGCACTCGTCTCAAAAAAGGCCCACACCAAAGAACTTTTTGAATAACGCGCAGAGACTGCAGCGCCCTGCACATGTGGAGCTTTGGGGTGTGATGCAGTCAATGTGCTGCCCTTAGGCTGGCCCCTGGAGGGCATCCTGCCTCGTTGGTGATGTGCCGCCTCCTCCTCCTCCTCCTCCTCCTCCTCTCTCCTATCAGGCACCCACGTTGAGTCAGTGACCTCATCATCCCCTCCCTCCTCATCACTGGAGCAAACCTGGCAGTATGCTGCAGCAGGGGGAGCATGACTGCCAGATTGCTGTCCTTCTTGGGCACCCCCTCTGTCCGTGCTCATGTTACTGCCTTCATCGAGCTCAGTATCATCATCAGAGCCTTCCAAACGCTGGGCATCCTCCTGGAGCATGTACCCAACACTGTGGTCAAACAGTTCGAGGGAATCCTCATGAGGACATGGTGGAGCTAGGGAAGGAGTCACTGATGACATTGAGCTGAGGGAAGAGGCCGCTGCTTTGCCAGACAAAGCACCCTGGGCATGGGTGAGAGAGGATGAGGAGGATGAGGACGGCTTGGTCATCCACTCGACCAAGTTTTCTGCATGTTGCGGCTCAACACGGCCAGCTGCCGAAAAAAAGGCCAAGCGTGTCCCATGGCCACGTGCTGATGAGGATGCACCGTCTCCACGACCAGCACTAGACACAGAGCCTGCTTGCCCTCTCTTATTGGCTTGTGACTGTCTGCCTCTCCTTCTTGGCCTTCCAGACATACTAATGGCCTGTAGCTGCACTAAGCTGGGATAGAACACCTGTAATTTTCTTCAGGTAGCTTTATATACTGTAACCAGACAAGCCTGCCTGTCAGTAGGAAGATAACAGGAACGGATCTAGCTGAACACTGTGAGCAGGACGCACTGCACTAAATGTAAATAGCAGGAACGGATCTAGCTGAACACTGTGAGCAGGATGCACTGACTGCACTAAATGTAAATAGCAGGAACGGATCTAGCTGAACACTGTGAGCAGGACGCACTGACTGCACTAAATGTAAATAGCAGGAACAGATCTAGCTGAACACTGTGAGCAGGACGCACTGCACTAAATGTAAATAGCAGGAACGGATCTAGCTGAACACTGTGAGCAGGACGCACTGACTGCACTAAATGTAAATAGCAGGAACGGATCTAGCTGAACACTGTGAGCAGGACGCACTGCACTAAATGTAAATAGCAGGAATGGATCTAGCTGAACACTGTGAGCAGGACGCACTGCACTAAATGTAAATAGCAGGAACGGATCTAGCTGAACACTGTGAGCAGGACGCACTGCACTAAATGTAAATAGCAGGAACGGATCTAGCTGAACACTGTGAGCAGGACGCACTGCACTAAATGTAAATAGCAGGAACGGATCTAGCTGAACACTGTGAGCAGGACGCACTGACTGCACTAAATGTAAATAGCAGGAACGGATCTAGCTGAACACTGTGAGCAGGACGCACTGCACTAAATGTAAATAGCAGGAACAGATCTAGCTGAACACTGTGAGCAGGACGCACTGCACTAAATGTAAATAGCAGGAACGGATCTAGCTGAACACTGTGAGCAGGACGCACTGACTGCACTAAATGTAAATAGCAGGAACGGATCTAGCTGAACACTGTGAGCAGGACGCACTGCACTAAATGTAAATAGCAGGAACGGATCTAGCTGAACACTGTGAGCAGGACGCACTGCACTAAATGTAAATAGCAGGAACGGATCTAGCTGAACACTGTGAGCAGGACGCACTGCACTAAATGTAAATAGCAGGAACGGATCTAGCTGAACACTGTGAGCAGGACGCACTGCACTAAATGTAAATAGCAGGAACGGATCTAGCTGAACACTGTGAGCAGGACGCACTGACTGCACTAAATGTAAATAGCAGGAACGGATCTAGCTGAACACTGTGAGCAGGACGCACTGCACTAAATGTAAATAGCAGGAACGGATCTAGCTGAACACTGTGAGCAGGACGCACTGCACTAAATGTAAATAGCAGGAACGGATCTAGCTGAACACTGTGAGCAGGACGCACTGCACTAAATGTAAATAGCAGGAACGGATCTAGCTGAACACTGTGAGCAGGACGCACTGCACTAAATGTAAATAGCAGGAACGGATCTAGCTGAACACTGTGAGCAGGACGCACTGCACTAAATGTAAATAGCAGGAACGGATCTAGCTGAACACTGTGAGCAGGACGCACTGACTGCACTAAATGTAAATAGCAGGAACGGATCTAGCTGAACACTGTGAGCAGGACGCACTGACTGCACTAAATGTAAATAGCAGGAACGGATCTAGCTGAACACTGTGAGCAGGACGCACTGCACTAAATGTAAATAGCAGGAACGGATCTAGCTGAACACTGTGAGCAGGACGCACTGCACTAAATGTAAATAGCAGGAACGGATCTAGCTGAACACTGTGAGCAGGACGCACTGCACTAAATGTAAATAGCAGGAACGGATCTAGCTGAACACTGTGAGCAGGACGCACTGACTGCACTAAATGTAAATAGCAGGAACGGATCTAGCTGAACACTGTGAGCAGGACGCACTGACTGCACTAAATGTAAATAGCAGGAACGGATCTAGCTGAACACTGTGAGCAGGACGCACTGCACTAAATGTAAATAGCAGGAACGGATCTAGCTGAACACTGTGAGCAGGACGCACTGCACTAAATGTAAATAGCAGGAACGGATCTAGCTGAACACTGTGAGCAGGACGCACTGCACTAAATGTAAATAGCAGGAACGGATCTAGCTGAACACTGTGAGCAGGACGCACTGACTGCACTAAATGTAAATAGCAGGAACGGATCTAGCTGAACACTGTGAGCAGGACGCACTGACTGCACTAAATGTAAATAGCAGGAACGGATCTAGCTGAACACTGTGAGCAGGACGCACTGCACTAAATGTAAATAGCAGGAACAGATCTAGCTGAACACTGTGAGCAGGACGCACTGCACTAAATGTAAATAGCAGGAACGGATCTAGCTGAACACTGTGAGCAGGACGCACTGCACTAAATGTAAAGAGCAGGAACAGATCTAGCTGAACACTGTGAGCAGGACGCACTGCACTAAATGTAAAGAGCAGGAACAGATCTAGCCTAATCTAGCTCTCAAATCAAATGACACTGTCTGTCTCTCTCTCTATCAGCACACCGGAACACACTACACAGGGCCGCCGTGCAGGCGGCCTTATATAGTGTGGGGCGTGTACTAAATCCCCTGAGCCATAATTGGCCAAAGCCACCCTGGCTTTGGCCAATTACAGCTCTCTCTACTGACGGCGCTGTGATTGGCCAAGCATGCGGGTCATAGTGCATGCTTGGCCAATCATCAGCCAGCAATGCACTGCGATGCCGCAGTGAATTATGGGCCGTGACGCGCCACACGAATTTGGCGCGAACGGCCCATAACGTTCGCAATTCGACGGACGGTCGAACAGCCGATGTTCGAGTCGAACATGGGTTCGACTCGAACACGAAGCTCATCCCTAATAGACACCAACTAAAACTACATTTTTATCATAGACATTAGCATGTACAATAAGAAATCTCCCCTCTTTGTCAGTTCTGACTTCTAGAAGTCTAAACAGCAAAGTCTTGTGGACCAGGATGCTGACTCCACGGGCATACGTGGAGAAAGTGGAGTGGTAGTTTGGGCCAACCCAAGCTTTCCTCAAGCAAGGTGTTCTGCTACTCTGCATATGTGTTTCCTGAAGAATACAGATCTGTGGCCTGTGTTTATGCAGGAAACGAAACACTAGGGAACGCTTCACAGCGGTATTAAGTCCCTGCACGTTCCAAGATACTACTCTAAACTCAGCCATTGGATACTGGGCAAATTAGAAATATGAAAATGGGCCAATCTGTGAGGGCAGCATCCAAGTCCAGCAACACATTCATTACCATGCATAGCGCTATGTCATGAGATCTCAAAAGAAAAGTAGACAAGTTTAAGCACCTGAAAAGAAAAAAACTGGTGAACAAAAAAACCCTTCAACCATTCCCCCCCTCCCCGCATCCCCCACCCCAACACAGGAATGCTTTGTTCCCCAAACATCAAAAACCCCTCGGTCAGGGAGCGTGGACCAGTGGGTGTAGACACTTAGTGGATAACACGTCCACTTAGAGCGATGAGAAGCTCCGCCGCCACTGAAAAATAGGAGATGGATCTCCAGCAAAAGAAAAAAATATGGATTGGCAAACTGTTCCATTTCTTGTCAGTGCGTTCCTCCTTCTTATTATGCGGAGCACTGGATTTGGTACAGTACCTTCAGGATACACAAGGTTCCCAAACACATGTCCGGAAGGAATGCAGTCATCTAGGCAGTAGTATACAACTTCAAACCGTAAAAGATGGAAAAATTAAGCTTGCAGTACCTTACTTGAGCACTAGAGTTCGCCAGTTCCCAGTCCAGAGAATCAGACCATCAAGGTATAATGTAGAACCAAATCACAGGATGTATGAACAAACCACTGAATAAGCCATAAATGGCAGGCTTAGAGGCATAATTCACCTGGCACAGCCAGGGGCATAATACTTAAGGTTCTTGCAGGCAGGTTTTGCAAAAGGCACAACAGTTGCAACATTAGTCCTCCTAGTATAGAGAGGCATATTACCACAGAGCATTGAGTAGACATGCTACAAGGCCCTCCAGTAGCATTCAGCGATTAGGAGGCAATGACTCCAGCCAAGCAGTGGCATCCCTGGGGGACGTAAAGAACTTGGTTGTTTCCCCATCCTGAACCCAGGGCCGTGCAGGAAATAATATGCTATATCTAATGCCTTTAAGACGCATGGCTGCTTTCACCTGGTCAAAAGAGCCTCTAAGCTTTTGTGTCTCAACAGAATAGTCAGGGAAGATAAGCAGTCTGCTGTTCTGGTGCTTCAATTCTCCTTTTATCCTGGCAGCCCTGAGCACTTCATCCCTGTCACGGAAATTAAGAAACTTTAAAATAAAAGTGCGTGGTGGTGCTCCAGGAGGGCCCGGTTTAGGAGGTATCCGATGGGCCTGCTCAACGGCGTAGAATGGTGAAAATTGAGCCTCAGGGAGAAGGTTCCGGAGCAGCTCTTCAATAAATTCAGTTGGCCGCTGACCCTCTAACCCCTCTGCTAAACCAACAATACGGAGATTGTTCCTCCTGTTGCGGTTTTCAGCATCCTCAGATTTGTATTCCAGGGCTCTGATTTTATTATGGAGGGCGCGCAGATCAGGCCCATGATGCTCCACAGTATCTTCCACATGCCCCAGGCGCTGCTCAGCATCAGACAGTCTGGAGCGGATTTTGTCCATATCCAGTCTTATTAGCCCCACATCTATCTGCACCGCGTCCACTTTGGTAGTCAGAGTGGTGAGAGAGGCCTGGCAATTACCTATGGCTGCCAGCACCTCAGCCAGGCCTGGTTGTGTGAAGGAGGATTGCTCTGGCTGCAGTGTTTGAGTGGCCATGTTAATTAGAGCGCGCCGCTCGGTTCCCACGCGGCCTGTACAGGCTGCCGCTGTTTCCTCGGTCACAGGGGGGAATTTAAGTTTCTTACCCCTTCCTCTTGGTGTGCGGGACGAGCGGCGGTACATGAATCCAGTTCTGCCGGCGTTTGGTGCCTCTTAGCTGCCGTTTAGAGGGAGACAGTCCCGGATTGCAGCGGAGCTCTCACAGACACGTCCGCTCACAGTGCCATCTTGGCCACGCCCCAACCGCATATAATATTACAGGTGAGAAAGGCGGAGGGATATACATATTAATGACAATATACCTGTGAGACCAAAGTGTAAATACAACAATAACAAATTTACCCTGTGGGTCCGTGCACACCTCTTCAATCACACATGGGAAGTTCTTGTGTATAAGAATCGACACCCCTCTTGCATACGTAGAGTATGTGGCATGTATAGCCCTCTGTATCCATGGTTTTTTCAATGTCAGGATTTTGCTGCCCATAAGATGGGTCTCTTGAAGAAGAATGAGTTGGGGGGAGTGAGACTTTAGATACTGGAAAAGAAGAGCTCGCTTGAATTTTGATCCAAGACCCCTGACATTCCAGGAAAGGACCGTAAAGGAATCAGCACGGGGATTAGCCATCTACATTAAAAGGTGAAAACCAACTAGGATGAATGGGAGCGCAAACCATGAACAGTAAAATCCTTGACAAAGCACACCATGTATTAGCAGCATTTAGATTTATCCAATATCGTGCACCAAAAAAGAAAAAAAAGAAAGAAACCTTTAGAACATTTTTAAACAAACCCAAGCACAATGTGCCTTTCCTACTATGCCCCATCTCTCTTCCGAAACTAGGGAGAAGGATGGGGATAGTTTTACCCCTAAACAAAAAGAAACCTTATAACTGTAGTGGCAACCTAAAACTCAGTGCACTACACTAACATGCCAGTCCAGAAACCCTTTGAACTTGACTCGTATGGTCATGTCCTGGACCAAGGTGAGGGGGGGTCGCCGTAACTGGCAAATGTCCTCGTCTGAACCTGAGCGAGGGGGAGGGGGGTGTCAAGGTGAAAAATTAGGGATGGATCACCGTTTAGGAGTCAATGACAAAAAGTCTGCATGATATTTACTGGAGCTCCTCAGACAGGAGGAACTAGTTTCAGTTCCATCAGCAAAAGATGTATAGTAGAAGGTGAGGATGATGATGTGGTGCCGCAATGCAGAAAGATGTGGTAGCCGATAATGAATTGTGCTGGAAGTCAACATGGGGTAGAAAGAGGAGCATTATCGGAATTTGGAGTACTTATCTGAACCCAGCAGATCGTATATCCAATACCGGTCCAATTTTCATTATGACACTAGCGGGTGTCTAACCACGCCGCAGCGGCCTCAGGGGTATCGAAGGAACGGGTGTTGTTACCATCCGTGATCCTCAATCTGCTGGGGTATAAAAGGCCAAAACGTATTCCCTTCTCTCGGAGTCGACGTCTGACATCTGTAAAAGACTTGCGGCGCTGCTGCACCTCTTGAGAGAAATCAGGAAAGAAAGATAACCTGGTGTTCTCATATTTGATTTCCGGCATGGTTTGGGCCGCCGCCAAGATGCGGTCTCGATCACGGTAGTTCAGTAAGCGTAACAGGAAGGGACGTGGAGGGGTGTTGCATATATATATATATATATATATATATATATATATATATATATATATACACTGTATTCAGTTTAGCTAGATCCGTTCCTGTTATCTTCCTACTGACAGGCAGGCTTGTCTTGTTACAGTATTTACAGCTACCTGAAGAAAATTACTGGTGTTCTTTTGATCCTATTAGTACCACAGTCTGGCAGCTAGACTATTTACAGTTAGTGCAGTGCGTCCTGCTCACAGTGTTCAGCTGAATCCGTTCCTGTTATCTTCTTACTGACAGGCAGGCTTGTCTTGTTACAGTATTTACAGCTACCTGAAGAAAATTGCTGGTGTTCTTTTGATCCTATTAGTACCACAGTCAGGCAGCTAGACTATTTACAGTTAGTGCAGTGCGTCCTGCTCACAGTGTTCAGCTAGATCCGTTCCTGTTATCTTCTTACTGACAGGCAGGCTTGTCTTGTTACAGTATATAAAGCTACCTGAAGAAAATTGCTGGTGTTCTTTTGATCCTATTAGTACCACAGTCAGGCAGCTAGACTATTTACAGTTAGTGCAGTGCGTCCTGCTCACAGTGTTCAGCTAGATCCGTTCCTGTTATCTTCCTACTGATAGGCAGGCTTGTCTTGTTACAGTATTTACAGCTACCTGAAGAAAATTGCTGGTGTTCTTTGATCCTATTAGTACCACAGTCAGGCAGCTAGACTATTTACAGTTAGTGCAGTGCGTCCTGCTCACAGTGTTCAGCTAGATCCGTTCCTGTTATCTTCTTACTGACAGGCAGGCTTGTCTTGTTACAGTATATAAAGCTACCTAAAGAAAATTACTGGTGTTCTTTTGATCCTATTAGTACCACAGTCAGGCAGCTAGACTATTTACAGTTAGTGCAGTGCGTCCTGCTCACAGTGTTCAGCTAGATCCGTTCCTGTTATCTTCTTACTGACAGGCAGGCTTGTCTTGTTACAGTATATAAAGCTACCTAAAGAAAATTACTGGTGTTCTTTTGATCCTATTAGTACCACAGTCAGGCAGCTAGACTATTTACAGTTAGTGCAGTGCGTCCTGCTCACAGTGTTCAGCTAGATCCGTTCCTGTTATCTTCTTACTGACAGGCAGGCTTGTCTTGTTACAGTATTTACAGCTACCTGAAGAAAATTGCTGGTGTTCTTTTGATCCTATTAGTACCAAAGTCAGGCAGCTAGACTATTTACAGTTAGTGCAGTGCGTCCTGCCCACAGTGTTCAGCTAGATCCGTTCCTGTTATCTTCTTACTGACAGGCAGGCTTGTCTATTACAGTATTTACAGCTACCTGAAGAAAATTGCTGGTGTTCTTTTGATCCTATTAGTACCACAGTCAGGCAGCTAGACTATTTACAGTTAGTGCAGTGCGTCCTTCTCACAGTGTTCAGCTAGATCCGTTCCTGTTATCTTCTTATTGACAGGCAGGCTTGTCTTGTTACAGTATATAAAGCTACCTGAAGAAAATTACTGGTGTTCTTTTGATCCTATTAGTACCACATTCAGGCAGCTAGACTATTTACAGTTAGTGCAGTGCGTCCTGCTCACAGTGTTCAGCTAGATCCGTTCCTGTTATCTTCTTACTGACAGGCAGGCTTGTCTTGTTACAGTATATAAAGCTACCTGAAGAAAATTGCTGGTGTTCTTTTGATCCTATTAGTACCACAGTCAGGCAGCTAGACTATTTACAGTTAGTGCAGTGCGTCCTGCTCACAGTGTTCAGCTAGATCCGTTCCTGTTATCTTCTTACTGACAAGCAGGCTTGTCTTGTTACAGTATATAAAGCTACCTGAAGAAAATTACTGGTGTTCTTTTGATCCTATTAGTACCACAGTCAGGCAGCTAGACTATTTACAGTTAGTGCAGTGCGTCCTGCTCACAGTGTTCAGCTAAACCTACAAGTTAGTGGGGTGCGTCCACCTCACAGTGTTCAGCTAAAGCTACCTGTGGAAGGTTGGTGGTGTTCTCATACTACAGGCAGGCAGTTGATTTTGCTAGCTGCAGTATCAGTACATATATATATAAATATATATATATATCCCAGCTTAGTGCAGCTACAGGCCATTAGTATGTCTGGAAGGCCAAGAAGGAGAGGCAGACAGTCACAAGCCAATAAGAGAGGGCAAGCAGGCTTTTTCACGTGACTGTGATGTAACGCGTGGGAGGAGCCAAGGACGCTCTGTGCAGATCAGCAGTATCACACAGTGTACTGCACTGAATCTGCTCCTGTCTAAGGCGGCTGACTGCTATAGTAAAACCTACATATGCCTTATCATTATAAGGCACACGTGAGTGGATTGAAGTTTGCCTGTGTACCTTGGTGTCCTAACTATTGCACAATGATTGTTTTTTTTTTCTCTTATCTGCCTGTCTAATGAAACCTGTTTATGATTCTCACATTGGTTGTGAACAGAAGCAAAAAACACATTGTTACTATAAAGGTCAATGAGCACCTTAATTAAGCAAGTGTTTTTAAACAGCTTTGCTAGTGATCAAAAGCTCTATACCAATCAGGATTCTACACCTGTATAACTGAACCTTTTGAATACATCCCTATATATTTATTTTTATGTGGATTTTTTATGTGAATTTTTTTACACATTTGGTGTCACTAATTTTTTTATAATTTTACACTATTTTGATTGCTGGATTTTTTAGGAATTTTTACTCACCGCTGGATTTATTTGAGTATTTATATTTATTCTTATATACTCATTTTCATGCACATTGTGAAGCGCTTCAAATATCATTATTTATTCTTTTCAGTTGGTAGACTCTGCCCCCTTCCGTGAGTTTGTGGAATGTGCGGTTCCTCAGTGGCAGGTACCCAAACGCCACTTTTTCTCACGGAAGGCGATTCCGGCTCTCTACCGGCATGTGGAAGGCAATGTCCATGCCTCGCTGGACAGGGCGGTCAGCGGTAAGGTGCAGCAGGCATGGACAGGGACGTTACCTAAGTTTCACGGCGCATTGGGTGACTCTGCTGGCAGCTGGGAAGGATGCAGGACAAGGTGCAGTAGTGTTGGAGGTTGTTCCGCCACCACGCCTCCAAAATGCTAATGATTGTGACACACCTCTCTCCTCCACCCCCTCCTCTTCTTCTTCCTCCATGGCATCTTCCTGTGCTTTGTCCTCGGAACCAGCGGTGCTCCATAGCCGTTCAAGGGGCTACGCAAGTACGCAGGCCAAAAGATGCCATGCGGTGCTTGAGCTGGTGTGCTTGGGGGACAGGAGCCACACTGGGGCAGAGGTTCTGTCAGCTCTGCAGGGGCAGGTTCAGAGGTGGTTGACGCCACCCCAACTTAAGGCAGGAATGGTGGTTTGCGACAATGGCACCTACCTCCTCTCTGCCCTCCGACAGGGACAAATGACCCATGTGCCCTGTTTGGCTCACGTCCTTAACTTGGTGGTGCAGCGGTTCTTGGGCAGGTACCCGGGCTTACAGGATGTCCTGAGGCAGGCCAGAAAAGTCTGTGTGCATTTCCGCCAGTCATATAATGCCAGTGCTCGGCTGACGGACCTCCAAAAGGAGTTTAACCTGCCCAAGAACCGCCTAATCTGTGACATGCCCACCAGGTGGAACTCAACGTTGGCCATGCTGCAGCGGCTGCACACGCAGCAGAGGGCCATCAATGAGTACCTGTGCGACGATGGCACCAGGACAGGGTCAGGGGAGCTTGTTTTTTTTTCCCCACACCAGTGGGCCATGATCAGGGATGCATGCACTGTCCTGTCACCATATGAGGAGGCCATGAGGATGGTGAGCAGTGACAGTGCATGAATCAGTGACACTGTCCCCCTTGTCCACCTGTTGGAACACACGCTGCATGGAATAATGGACAGGGCACTTGAGGCAGAACAGAGGCAGGAAGAGGAGGACTTCCTTAGCTCTCAAGGCCCCCTATATCCAGACAGTGTTCCTGCGTGTCTGGCGATCACACAGGAAGAGGAGGAGGAGGAGGATTGTGTCAGCATGGAGGTGGAGCCCGGCACTTAGCATCAGCAGCAGTTTTTAAGGGATCAGTCCCAAGAAACACAAGGACTTGTACGTGGCTGGGAGGAGGTGGCTGCGGACCATGTCGTCCTTAGTGACCCAGAGGACTCCGGACCGAATGCCTCAGCAAACCTACGCTGCATGGCCTCCCTGATCCTGCAAAGCCTGCGAAAGGATCCTCCTATTCGTGGTATCAAGGAGAAGGACCAATACTGGCTGGCAACCCTCCTTGATCCACGTTACAAGGGTAAGGTTGTGGACCTTATCTTGCCATCGCAGAGGGAGCAGAGGATGAAACATCTTCGGGAGGCCTTGCAGAAATGTCTGTGCAACGCGGTCCCAGAGACTGGGAGGTTACAAACTCCTGTTTCTGGACAACATGTTGCTGAGGCTTCGGTCAGTCAAAGAAGGAGCGGTGGAGAAGGTGGCCGTCTGACCGATGCGTTCAGACAATTTTTTGGTCCGCAGCCCCAAGGTATGATCGGTTCCAGCAACCATCGCCAGCGTCTGTTTTACATGGTGCAGGAATACCTAGGGGCAAGATCAGACTTGGACACCTTTCCCACCGAAAATCCTCTGGGTTACTGGGTCTTGAGGATGGATCACTGGCCAGAGCTTGCACAGTATGCAATTGGGTTACTGGCCTGTCCTGCATCCAGTGTTCTTTCAGAAAGCACATTCAGTGCTGCTGGAGGTTTTGTAACTGATCACAGAGTGCGCCTGTCCACCGACTCGGTCGATCGACTGACCTTCATAAAAATGAATCAGTCTTGGATCACCACCAGCTACCAAGCACCTGATGCTGATGTAACCGAATATTTTTTTTTGAAATCTCAGATCCCTTCAAAGACTGCCTATGCTGATGCTGAGTGACTATCCTTGAGTAATTATCCTCTTCCTCCTCAATCATCACGCTGATAGCTTGTAAGAACATTTTTGGTTCTGGGCACCACCACCAGTGCCTAAGGCACAATTTTTCAGCCCCTGTTTACCAGGGGCGTGTAATTACAATTTTTGATGCAATACTTTGCAGCAGGGCTCGTTCCAGCGTTCCAACTAGAGTGTCTGTGAGGGGTTGCAGTGTTGTGGCACCAGTGCCTAAGGCCCAATTTTTCTGCCCCTGTTTAACAGGGGCGTGTAATTAAAATTTTTGATGCAATACTTTGCAGCAGGGCTCGTTCTCGTTTCTGCGTTCCAACTAGAGTGTCTGTGAGTGGTTGCAGTGTTGTGGCACCAGCACCAGTGCCTAAGGCCCAATTTTTCTGCCCCTGTTTAACAGGGGCGTGTAATTACAATTTTCGATGCAATACTTTGCAGCAGGGCTCGTTCCTGCATTCCAACTAGAGTGTCTGTGAGGGGTTGCAGTGTTGTGGCACCAGCACCAGTGCCTAAGGCCCAATTTTTCTGCCCCTGTTTAACAGGGGCGTGTAATTACAATTTTTGATGCAATACTTTGCAGCAGGGCTCGTTCCTGCGTTCCAACTAGAGTGTCTGTGAGGGGTTGCAGTGTTGTGGCACCAGCCCCAGTGCCTAAGGCCCAAATTTTTTGCCCCAGCGTGTAATTACAATTTTTGATGCAATACTTTGCAGCAGGGCTCGTTCCTGCGTTCCAACTAGAGTGTCTGTGAGGGGTTGCAGTGTTGTGGCACCAGCACCACCACCACCACCACCAAAGGCCCAATTTTTCTGCCCCTGTTCAACAGGGGCATGTAATTACAATTCTTGATCTAATATTTCACAGCAGGGCCCATTTCTGCACCCACCAAGAGCGAGTGAGGACTTACAGTGTTGTGGCACCAGCAGCAGCACCACCACCACCACCAAAGGCCCAGTTTTTCTGCCCCTGTTCAACAGGGGCATGTAATTACAATTCTTGATCTAATATTTCACAGCAGGGCCCTGTGAGGGCTTACAGTGTTGTGGCCACAACAACACCTAAGGCCCAAATTTCTGCTGAGTATATAGGGCCGGCCCCTACTTTCAAACATCTAACTTACAAACGACTCCTATTTGCAAACGGAAGGAGACAACAGGAAGTGAGATGAAATCTACCCCTAGGAAGGGAAATTCTCTCCTGTAAGAGTTAATATGGGAAAAACATCTCTCCTTTCAACTGATGCTTTCCAATCCTTGTTCCACAAAAAAAAAAAATTCTCAAAAAGCATTTGTCATTGGGACAAAAAGTGAGGTGAAATCTGCTAAAGAGGAGGAAAGACGGCAAAACAAATGTCACAGGGGTGATAACCCTTCCCTATGTTTTCCAAAAAGCTTAAAAAAGATTTTTTGGCTGGAGCTAAACACGTTAAAAATGTACCCGTTCAAAATGACAAACAGATTCTACTTAACAACAAACCTACAGTCCCTGTCTTTTTTGCACCGCCTGTATACTGCTGTTCAGAGTATATAGGGCCTGGTGGCCCCACACCTTTCCTTATTTTAATTTGGATGCGGGGTTCCCCTTAATATCCATACAAGACCCAAAAGGCCTGGTAATGGACTGGGGGGTACCCATGGTGTTTGTCTTACTGATTTTCATCCATATTGCCAGGACCGGACATTACATTAAACCCGCAAGCAGTTTTAAATGAGATTTTTTCCTTAAAAAATGACATTTGGTGCAGGGACTGTTCTAAACACGGGAAACACATGCCACTTTACAGGCATACTATAGACACCCCCCAGGTACGATATTTAAAGGAATATTTCACTTTTTTTTTTTTTACTTTAAGCATCATTAAAATCACTGCTCCCGAAAAAACGGCCGTTTTTAAAACTTTTTTTTGCATTGATACATGTCCCCTGGGGTAGAACCCGGGTCCCCAAACCCTTTTTAGGACAATACCATGCAAATTAGCCTTTAAAATGAGCACTTTTGATTTTGAACGTTCGAGTCCCATAGACGTCAATGGGGTTCTAATGTTCTTGCGAACTTTCGGTCCGTTCGCAGGTTCTGGTGCGAACCGAACCGGGGGGTGTTCGGCTCATCCTTAGTGGATAATAACTGCTCAGTGAATTCAGCTGGCTTGGGACCCTCCACTCTCTCAGGCAAACCAAGGATGCCAATGTTGTTACGCCGGAGACGGTTCTCGGTGTCTATGGCTCGTTCCTGGAGCACCTTCACTTGGAGCTGTAGGGCCCTCACCTCTCTGGAATCCGACCGGACCACATCCTCCACCGTGGAGACTCTGTCCTCCACCGCAGCGATAGGGGATCGGAATTTATCCATGTCTTGGCGGATAAGACTGACATCCAAAGTTAGGATTTCTATTTTGGCAGTTAGGGTTTCTTTACATGCCGTAATGGCCGCCAGGATCTCTGCTCCCATGGGGGACTACGCAGCCCCTGACTCCGCCACTGTTTTCGCATTCGCCGCCATTGCTGCCACCGACAGGCACCCGGACACTGACGGAGCGGTATGAGAAGCCTTGTTTTTTGAATGTGAATAACGGGTCTTAGGAGGGCCCATCTGCAGTGTGTTCTGCTCTGGATAAGGGCTGTGTGGTCGGTGAGAGACAGCAGGCAGGCACCAGAACACAGTGAGCAGGGTAGAAGATGCACAGGGTCAGGGCTTGCAGGGCACAAGTTCTGCAGGAATGGCGATTTAGGGAAGGCAGCACAGCACTGTTGGGACACGGTACCTGTATGTGGGGGATGCTTCAAGCACCATAGGCCCGGAAGATGGCAGCGGGCCTCAGAACCAGTACATATAGGAGTCTCCTGCAGCCCCCACACCGATCAACAGCCTCCCGGAGACCACCGCCGTAGATGCGGATGTAGCGGCCGCCTCCCGCTCCGCCGATCGCGGTAATTGAGCCCGGGGATGCTGGAGGCTCTGTAGGCCTCAAAACGGCGGCCGGCCGCGGTGCCCGGGAACAGTCTAAACGAATCCCCCGGCGGTCATCTGGCCTTCCTCCCAACGCAGACACCTCCCAGGGACTGCCGCTGCAGATACTGATGGAGTAGCCATCCGTCGCTCCTCCAATCGCGGCACTTCAGCCCGGGGATGTTGGAGGCCCAGCAGGCTTCAAGATGGCGGCTGGCTGCTGCTGTGTGGAGCCGGTTGCGGCCCCGTACACGCACAATCGGCCGGCCGAGCTCCACAATTTTCACAAGGGCTGGTGCAGAGGATGTCCAGGGGTAGCTAGGATGAGTTTTGAGGGTCACCAGGCTATTTAACTTGCAGGATGGTGTTGGATTATAACAGGATCGCGGAGCTCCTCAGTAACGCATCCTGTTCTCTCTACGTCCGTACACGCCCCCAGCTGCACTGCTTTTATGAAACATACAGTATCTCACAAAAATGAGTACACCCCTCACATTTTTTGTAAATATTTTATTATATCTTTTCATGTGACAACACTGAAGAAATTACATTTTGCTACAATGTAAAGTAGTGAGTGTACAGCTTGTATAACAGTGTAAATTTGCTGTCCCCTCAAAATAACTCAACACACAGCCATTAATGTCTAAACCACTGGCAACAAAAGTGAGTACACCCCTAAGTGAAAATGTCCAAATTGGGCCCAATTAGCCATTTTCCCTCCCCACAACAACAAAGAGTTGTTGCTCTACATAAAGATGGCCTAGGCTAAAAGAAGATTGCAAAGACCCTGAGACTGAGCTGCAGCATGGTGGCCAAGACCATACAGTGGTTTAACATGACAGGTTCCACTCAAAACAGGCCTCGCCATGATCGACCAAAGAAATTGAGTGCACGTGCTCAGCGTCATATCCAAAGGTTGTCTTTGGGAAATAGATTAAGTCAAATCATAAGAAAAGGCATATGAAGTATATGCTGGACAATAGTTCTGGCAAAATATGCAGCTGCTGGGGTAGTTATGATAGTCTCTGATGCCTGGGCACAAGTTAGTGATGCACTGTGGGGCTGCTATCCTCAGAGTTGAGCCAGCTCTGCAAACAAACACAAAAAAGGAAGGAAGGGGGAAGTGCCACCTAAGTGCAGTATCACAGGAGGTTTATTAAAACAATGGTTAAAAACACTTACAACAAGTAAGATATAAGAAGGCTTATTATAAACTGGCTCATACGCCAGAAGGTCCTGAGTCCTTACTCCTGCATGGTCCGCCGGGTTCAGGTTCCCTGGGAAGTAGTGGAGATGGAAGAAAGTTCCTGTGGTGTAAAGGAAGTCCATGGTAAACCAGCCTGGAACGCTCGGGTGGACGTGACATAACTAGGAGGGGACCAAGTGGCTTGAATATTGGAGAGTAACAGGCTACGCGCTCTGAGCTGTCTGCTCCTTCTGAAGGCCTGGGGTGGTTTATATAGGGGGAAGCTTGCAGTAACACTTGTGGAACTAGAGAGACCAGCGGCGCCAGAAAAGTAACACAAGGCACCACAGCTAGAGCTAAATACAAAACATGGCACAATAGTAATAAAACTAGCAGATCAATTTGGCAATGGTAATGAACTGGTAATTTGGACAATGCAAATAAAAGAGTATATAAATGACCCAAAATGAGAAGAGTATGACCCAAATATTATCAATTGCCAAATTGATCTGCTAGTTTTATTACTATTGTGCCATGTTTTATATTTAACTCTAGCTGTGGTGCCTTTTTTTTTTTCAGGTGCTGCTGGTCCCTCTAATTCCACAAGTGTTACTGCATGCTTCTGTCACGATCAGGCATCAGACCAGTTGCTATAACAGTTGCAGAACTACCACCAACCAGCAGGATAGGCACACAGGCAGTCACCCTGGCAGATGATGCAGGCTCGCCTGAGGTGCAGTGTCTAAGTACTAACCGGTGTTCACCAGAGCTCCTGATGGTGGAGATCGATTTAACTGCATGTTAGTACCAGGTCGCGGTCCTCAGGATCACCCCACCAGGAGGTGAGCAAGCTGGGGTCCAGTAGCAGATAAGCAGATAAGGATCAAACGAAAGCGTGGTCAGTAAAGAAGCCAAAAGGTCGGTAACGAGTAGTTGCAAGTTGGGATCACGCAGAAGAGTAGTCGAGGTCAGGGTCAAGGGTCGATAACGAGTTGTAGCAAAATATGGACAGCAGCAGGGAAGACAAGAGCAAGGCACTAGCTGAGAAGGCACAATAACCTGGCAAAGAGGAAGTGCAGAGACAAGGCTTATATAGGAAGTTCATGGGAGGAGCAAGGAGTTCAAGGTTCAACAGCAATCAAGACACAAGGCAGGGTTGTCCAATGGATCAGGCAAGATTGTCCAATAGATCAGGCAGGGAGCTGCTCAGCGAGAAGAGTCAATGCCAGACACAGAAGAGGTCCCACGTTCAAGCCCAGATCCTGACAGCTTCTCCCTATATAAACCATAAGCATGCAGTACTACCCCAGGCCTTCAGAAGGAGCAGACAGCTCTGATTTTGTAGCCTGTTACTTTCCTATTCCAGCCACTCGGCCCCCTCCTGGTGACGTCTTGTCCACCTAAGTGTTCTAGGCTGGTTTGGCGTTGACTCCCGTCACACCACAGGAACTTTCTTCCACCTCCACTGCTTCCAAGGGGAACCTGAACCTGGCGAACCATGCAGGAGTAAGGACTCAGGACCTTTGGGCGTATGAGCCAGTTTACAATAATGCCGCGTACACACGGTCGTACTTTTCGTCTACAAAAGTCCAACGGACGCTGACGGACTAAAGCTGGCTGGTAATCCGATCGTGTGTGGGCTTCTCCGGACTTTCAACGTACTTTTTTAGCCTCAAATCCGACGTACTTTAGATTTGAAACATGCTTTAAATTTTTACTTCGTAACTACGACGGACCCCGAAATCCGCTCGTCTGTGTGCTAGTCCGACGGACAAAAAGCCACGCTAGGGCACCTATTGGCTACTGGCTATGAACTTCCTTATTTTAGTCCGGTGTACGTCATCACGTACGAATCCGTCAGACTTTTGTGTGGTCGTGTGTAGGCAAGTCCGTTCGTTAGAAAGTCTGCCGCAAGTCCGCCGAAAGTCTGCCGGAAGTCTGCCGGAAGTCTGTCGGACAGGCTGTCTGACTTTTGTAGACGAAAAGTCCGACCGTGTGTACGCGGCATTATGCCGCGTACACACGGTCGTACTTTTCGTCTACAAAAGTCGGACAGCCTGTCCGACAGACTTCCGGCAGACTTTCGGTGGACTTGCGGCGGACTTGCGGCCTACTTTCTAACGAACGGACTTGCCTACACACGACCACACAAAAGTCTAACGGATTCGTACGTGATGACGTACACCGGACTAAAATAAGGAAGTTCATAGCCAGTAGCCAATAGGTGCCCTAGCGTGGCTTTTTGTCCGTCGGACTAGCACACAGACGAGCGGATTTCGGGGTCCGTCGTAGTTACGAAGTAAAGTTTTAAAACATGTTTCAAATCTAAAGTACGTCGGATTTGAGGCTAAAAAAGTCAGTTGAAAGTCCGGAGAAGCCCACACACGATCGGATTACCAGCCAGCTTTAGTCCATCAGCGTCCGTTGGACTTTTGTAGACGAAAAGTAGGACCGTGTGTACGCGGCATTAGGCTTCTTATATCTTACTTGTAAGTGTTTTTTTACCATTGTTTTAATAAACCCCCTGTGATACTGCACTTAGGTGGTGCTCCCCCTTCCTTCCTTTTTTGGGAAAATAATAAAATATTTATGAAGATGTCAAGGGTTTACTCACTTTTGAATTGGTATTTGTTTTTAGGGTTTAGGATGTTATATGCTTTTTTTTTTATTGTATGTAAAGGGATGTTTGAGGGTATTGTGGTGGTTTCATACACTGTGGCTTAGATTAAAGTCAACACTAAACTAAACATTTCCGTTTTGGGAAGAAGCTGGAGCATAAACCATTAGTCAATTCCTTTTGCTAATCACTTGGGGACAGTGGAAGATGAATATCTTAATTTGTTTACCCAAGATCCAAGTTTACACACTTGTTGCAGGTATGAAAAGGGGGTTACCATTCTCACTGGATTTTGAATTGTTTTATATAATGGAGACTACAACATATAGGCCATAAGCACCTTAATGTTGTTAGAAAAGGCCATAATTTTGAGATGTGCTGTATAGGGATGAGCCGAACACCCCCCGGTTCGGTTCGCACCAGAACCCGCGAACGGACCGAAAGTTCGCACGAACGTTAGAACCCCATTGACGTCTATGGGACTCGAACGTTCGAAATCAAAAGTGCTCATTTTAAAGGCTAATTTGCATGGTATTGTCCGAAAAAGGGTTTGGGGACCCGGGTTCTACCCCAGGGGACATGTATCAATGCAAAAAAAAACTTTTAAAAACGGCCGTTTTTTCGGGAGCAGTGATTTTAATGATGCTTAAAGTAAAAAAAAAAAAGTGAAATATTCCTTTAAATATCGTACCTGGGGGGTGTCTATAGTATGCCTGTAAAGTGACGCGTGTTTCCCATGTTTAGAACAGTCCCTGCACCAAATGTCATTTTTAAAGGAAAAAATCTCATTTAAAACTGCTTGCGGGTTTAATGTAATGTCGGGTCATGGCAATATGGATGAAAATCAGTGAGACAAACAGCATGGGTACCCCCAAGTCCATTACCAGGCCCTTTGGGTCTTGTATGGATATTAAGGGGAACCCCGCACCCAAATTAAAATAAGGAAAGGTGTGGGGCCACCAGGTCCTATATACTCTGAACAGCAGTATACAGGCGGTGCAAACAAGACAGGGACTGTAGGTTTGTTGTTAAGTAGAATCTCTTTGTAATTTTGAACGGGTACATTTTTAACGTGTTTAGCTCCAGCCAAAAAATCTTTTCTAAGCTTTTTGGAAAACATAGGGAAGGGTTATCACCCCTGTGACATTTGTTTTGCTGTCTTTCCTCCTCTTCAGAAGATTTCACCTCACTTTTTTGTCCCAATGAAAAATGTTTTTTGAAAATTTGGGTTTTTTTGTGGAACAAGGATTGGAAAGCATCAGTGGAAAGGAGAAATTGTTTTCCCATATTAACTCTTACAGGAGAGAATTTCCCTTCCTAGGGGTAGATTTCATCTCACTTCCTGTTGTCTCCTTCCGTTTGCAAGTAGGAGTCGTTTGTAAGTTAGATGTTTGAAAGTAGGGTCCTGCCCTATATACTCAGCAGAAATTTGGGCCCTGGGTGTTGCTGTGGCCACAACACTGTAAGCCCTCACAGGGCCCTGCTGTGAAATATTAGATCAAGAATTGTAATTACATGCCCCTGTTGAACAGGAGCTGAAAAATTAGGCCTTAGGCACTGGTGCTGGTGCCACAACACTGCAACCCCTCACAGACACTCTAGTTGGAACGCAGGAACGAGCCCTGCTGCAAAGTATTGCATCAAAAATTGTAATTACACGCCCCTGTTAGACAGGGGCAGAAAAATTGGGCCTTAGGCACTGGTGCTGGTGCCACAACACTGCAACCCCTCACAGACACTCTAGTTGGAACGCAGGAACGAGCCCTGCTGCAAAGTATTGCATCAAAAATTGTAATTACACGCCCCTGTTAGACAGGGGCAGAAAAATTGGGCCTTGGGCACTGGTGCTGGTGCCACAACACTGCAACCCCTCACAGACACTCTAGTTGGAACGCAGGAACGAGCCCTGCTGCAAAGTATTGCATCAAAAATTGTAATTACACGCCCCTGTTAGACAGGGGCAGAAAAATTGGGCCTTAGGCACTGGTGCTGGTGCCACAACACTGCAACCCCTCACAGACACTCTAGTTGGAATGCAGGAACGAGCCCTGCTGCAAAGTATTACATCAAAAATTGTAATTACACGCCCCTGTTAAACAGGGGCTGAAAAATTGTGCCTTAGGCACTGGTGGTGGCGCCCAGAACCAAAAATGTTCTTACAAGCTATCAGCGTGATGATTGAGGAGGAAGAGGATAATTACTCAGGGATAGTCACTCAGCATCAGCATAGGCAGTCTTTGAAGGGATCTGAGATTTCAAAAAAAATTATTCGGTTACATCAGCATCAGGTGCTTGGTAGCTGGTGGTGATCCAAGACTGATTCATTTTTATGAAGGTCAGCCGATCGACCGAGTCGGTGGACAGACGCACCCTGTGATCGGTTACCACGCCTCCAGCAGCACTGAATGTGCGTTCCGAAAGAACGCTGGATGCAGGACAGGCCAGTAGCTCAATTGCATACTGTGCAAGCTCTGGCCAGTGATCCATCCTCAAGACCCAGTAACCCAGAGGATTTTCGGTGGGAAAGGTGTCCAAGTCTGATCTTGCCCCTAGGTATTCCTGCACCATGTAAAACAGACGCTGGCGATGGTTGCTGGAACCGATCATACCTTGGGGCTGCGGACCAAAAAATTGTCTGAACGCATCGGTCAGACGGCCACCTTCTCCACCGCTCCTTCTTTGACTGACCGAAGCCTCAGCAACACGTTGTCCAGAAACAGGAGTTTGTAACCTCCCAGTCTCTGGGAACGCGTTGCACAGACCTTTCTGCAAGGCCTCCCGAAGATGTTTCATCCTCTGCTCCCTCTGCGATGGCAAGATAAGGTCCGCAACCTTACCCTTGTAACGTGGATCAAGGAGGGTTGCCAGCCAGTATTGGTCCTTCTCCTTGATACCACGAATACGAGGATCCTTACGCAGGCTTTGCAGGATCAGGGAGGCCATGGAGCGTAGGTTTGCTGAGGCATTCGGTCCGGAGTCCTCTGGGTCACTAAGGACAACAACGTCCGCAGCCACCTCCTCCCAGCCACGTACAAGTCCATGTGTTCCTTGGGACTGATCCCTTAAAGACTGCTGATGCTGAGTGCCAGGCTCCACCTCCATACTGACACAATCTTCCTCCTCCTCCTCCTCCTCCTCCTCGTCCTCTTCCTGTGTGATCGGCGGGCACGCAGGAACACTGTCTGGATAAAGGGGGCCTTGAGAGCTAAGGAAGTTCCTGCCTCTGTTCTGCCTCAAGTGCCCTGTCCATTATTCCACGCAGCGTGTGCTCCAACAGGTGGACAAGGGGGACAGTGTCACTGATGCATGCACTGTCAGTGCTCACCATCCTCGTGGCCTCCTCGAATGGTGACAGGACAGTGCATGCATCCCTGATCATGGCCCACTGGCGTGGGGAAAAAAAACCAAGCTCCCCTGACCCTGTCCTGGTGCCATAGTCGCACAGGTACTCATTGATGGCCCTCTGCTGTGTGTGCAGCCGCTGCAGCATGGCCAACGTTGAGTTCCACCTGGTGGGCATGTCACAGATTAGGCGGTTCTTGGGCAGGTTAAACTCCTTTTGGAGGTCCGTCAGCCGAGCACTGGCATTATATGACCGGCGGAAATGCACACAGACTTTCCTGGCCTGCCTCAGGACATCCTGTAAGCCCGGGTACCTGCCCAAGAACCGCTGCACCACCAAGTTAAGGACGTGAGCCAAACAGGGCACATGGGTCAGTTGTCCCTGTCGGAGGGCAGAGAGGAGGTTGGTGCCATTGTCGCAAACCACCATTCCTGCCTTAAGTTGGCGTGGCGTCAACCACCTCTGAACCTGCCCCTGCAGAGCTGACAGAACCTCTGCCCCAGTGTGGCTCCTGTCCCCCAAGCACACCAGCTCAAGCACCGCATGGCATCTTTTGGCCTGCGTACTTGCGTAGCCCCTTGAACGCCTACGGAGCACCGCTGGTTCCGAGGAAGAGGCCATGGAGGAAGAAGAAGAGGAGGGGGTGGAGGAGAGAGGTGTGTCACAATCAGCATTTTGGAGGCGTGGTGGCGGAACAACCTCCAACACTACTGCACCTTGTCCTGCATCCTTCCCAGCTGCCAGCAGAGTCACCCAATACGCCGTGAAACTTAAGTAACGTCCCTGTCCATGCCTGCTGGACCATGAGTCAGCGGTAATATGCACCTTACCGCTGACCGCCCTGTCCAGCGAGGCATGGACATTGCCTTCCACATGCCGGTAGAGAGCCGGAATCGCCTTCCGTGAGAAAAAGTGGCGTTTGGGTACCTGCCACTGAGGAACCGCACATTCCACAAACTCACGGAAGAGGGCACAGTCTACCAACTGAAAAGGCAGCAGTTGAAGTGCTAGCAATTTTGCCAAGCTAGCATTCAACCGCTGGGCATGTGGATGGCTGGGAGCAAACTTCTTTCGGCGGTGCAGCAGCTGGGGCAGGGAAATTTGCCTGGTACAATCTGACGTCGGTGTACCAAAAGCAGATTGCCCACAAGTACTTGGCTGTGACACACCTAATTCTACACCTTCATTCCTCTCACTGCAGGTCTCAGAGAGGACTGAAGGTCTAGTGGGGTTGGAAATCTCAGCTGATGAGGAGCAAGGAGAGATCCTCTTTGTTCTTTGGTGTGGGTCTTTTAGATATGCTTGCCAACGAACTGCATGGCAGGTCAACATATGTCTGGTCAAGCATGTGGTACCCAAGCGGGAGATGTTTTGGCCACGCGAGATACGCTTGGGACATATGTTGCAAATAGCAGCGGTGCGATCTGATGCACTCGTCTCAAAAAAGGCCCACACCAAAGAACTTTTTGAATAACGCGCAGAGACTGCAGCGCCCTGCACATGTGGAGCTTTGGGGTGTGATGCAGTCAATGTGCTGCCCTTAGGCTGGCCCCTGGAGGGCATCCTGCCTCGTTGGTGATGTGCCGCCTCCTCCTCCTCCTCCTCCTCCTCTCTCCTATCTGGCACCCACGTTGAGTCAGTGACCTCATCATCCCCTCCCTCCTCATCACTGGAGAAAACCTGGCAGTATGCTGCAGCAGGGGGAGCATGACTACCAGATTGCTGTCCTTCTTGGGCACCCCCTCTGTCCGTGCTCATGTTACTGCCTTCATCGAGCTCAGTATCATCATCAGAGCCTTCCAAACGCTGGGCATCCTCCTGGAGCATGTACCCAACACTGTGGTCAAACAGTTCGAGGGAATCCTCAGGAGGACATGGTGGAGCTAGGGAAGGAGTCACTGATGACATTGAGCTGAGGGAAGAGGCCGCTGCTTTGCCAGACAAAGCACCCTGGGCATGGGTGAGAGAGGATGAGGAGGATGAGGACGGCTTGGTCGACCAAGTCTTCCGCATGTTGCGGCTCAACACGGCCAGCTGCCGAAAAAAAGGCCAAGCGTGTCCCATGGCCACGTGCTGATGAGGATGCACCGTCTCCACGACCAGCACTAGACACAGAGCCTGCTTGCCCTCTCTTATTGGCTTGTGACTGTCTGCCTCTCCTTCTTGGCCTTCCAGACATACTAATGGCCTGTAGCTGCACTAAGCTGGGATAGAACACCTGTAATTTTCTTCAGGTAGCTTTATATACTGTAACCAGACAAGCCTGCCTGTCAGTAGGAAGATAACAGGAACGGATCTAGCTGAACACTGTGAGCAGGACGCACTGCACTAAATGTAAATAGCAGGAACGGATCAAGCTGAACACTGTGAGCAGGACGCACTGACTGCACTAAATGTAAATAGCAGGAACAGATCTAGCTGAACACTGTGAGCAGGACGCACTGCACTAAATGTAAATAGCAGGAACGGATCTAGCTGAACACTGTGAGCAGGACGCACTGACTGCACTAAATGTAAATAGCAGGAACAGATCTAGCTGAACACTGTGAGCAGGACGCACTGCATTAAATGTAAATAGCAGGAACGAATCTAGCTGAACACTGTGAGCAGGACGCACTGACTGCACTAAATGTAAATAGCAGGAACGGATCTAGCTGAACACTGTGAGCAGGACGCACTGCACTAAATGTAAATAGCAGGAACAGATCTAGCTGAACACTGCGAGCAGGACGCACTGCACTAAATGTAAATAGCAGGAACGGATCTAGCTGAACACTGTGAGCAGGACGCACTGCACTAAATGTAAATAGCAGGAACGGATCTAGCTGAACACTGTGAGCAGGACGCACTGACTGCACTAAATGTAAATAGCAGGAACGGATCTAGCTGAACACTGTGAGCAGGACGCACTGACTGCACTAAATGTAAATAGCAGGAACAGATCTAGCTGAACACTGTGAGCAGGACGCACTGCACTAAATGTAAATAGCAGGAACGGATCTAGCTGAACACTGTAAGCAGGACGCACTGACTGCACTAAATGTAAATAGCAGGAACGGATCTAGCTGAACACTGTGAGCAGGACGCACTGCACTAAATGTAAATAGCAGGAACGGATCTAGATGAACACTGTGAGCAGGACGCACTGACTGCACTAAATGTAAATAGCAGGAACAGATCTAGCTGAACACTGTGAGCAGGACGCACTGCACTAAATGTAAATAGCAGGAACGGATCTAGCTGAACACTGTGAGCAGGACGCACTGACTGCACTAAATGTAAATAGCAGGAACAGATCTAGCTGAACACTGTGAGCAGGACGCACTGCACTAAATGTAAATAGCAGGAACGGATCTAGCTGAACACTGTGAGCAGGACGCACTGCACTAAATGTAAATAGCAGGAACGGATCTAGCTGAACACTGTGAGCAGGACGCACTGACTGCACTAAATGTAAATAGCAGGAACGGATCTAGCTGAACACTGTGAGCAGGACGCACTGACTGCACTAAATGTAAATAGCAGGAACTGATCTAGCTGAACACTGTGAGCAGGACGCACTGCACTAAATGTAAATAGCAGGAACGGATCTAGCTGAACACTGTGAGCAGGACGCACTGCACTAAATGTAAATAGCAGGAACGGATCTAGCTGAACACTGTGAGCAGGACGCACTGACTGCACTAAATGTAAATAGCAGGAACGGATCTAGCTGAACACTGTGAGCAGGACGCACTGCACTAAATGTAAATAGCAGGAACGGATCTAGCTGAACACTGTGAGCAGGACGCACTGACTGCACTAAATGTAAATAGCAGGAACAGATCTAGCTGAACACTGTGAGCAGGACGCACTGCACTAAATGTAAATAGCAGGAACGGATCTAGCTGAACACTGTGAGCAGGACGCACTGCACCAAATGTAAATAGTCTAGATAGAAGATAACAGGAACGGATCTAGCTAAACTGAATACAGTGTATATATATATATATATGCAACACCAGGGATGCATATATATACACAATGCACTGTAAGTGCAGCTAACTGACTGACTGTTCTGCCTAATCTATCTAACTCAAATCAAATGACACTGTCTGTCTCTCTCTCTATCTCTCAGCACACCGGAACACACTACACAGGGCCGCCGTGCAGGCGGCCTTATATAGTGTGGGGCGTGTACTAAATCCCCTGAGCCATAATTGGTCAAAGCCACCCTGGCTTTGGCCAATTACAGCTCTCTCTACTGACGGCGCTGTGATTGGCCAAGCATGCGGGTCATAGTGCATGCTTGGCCAATCATCAGCCAGCAATGCACTGCGATGCCGCAGTGAATTATGGGCCGTGACGCGCCACACGAATTTGGCGCGAACGGCCCATAACGTTCGCAATTCGACGGACGGTCGAACAGCCGATGTTCGAGTCGAACATGGGTTCGACTCGAACACGAAGCTCATCCCTAGTGCTGTAACATAACAAGTAGCTATTGGTAACAAGCCACGGGTATTGTTTATTATTTGTAGGACTATTTACATAGTTACATAGTTAGTCTGTTTGAAAGAATACACAAGTCCATCTAGTTCAAACAATTGGACCAATGGAAAAAAATCCTAAAAAAAATAAAAAAATCATACAATCCTATATACACAATCCTATACCCACAGTTGATACAGAAGAAGGCAAAAAACCCAAGCAAAGAATCATCTAATTTGCTCCAGCAGGAGACAAATTCCTTCCTGAACCCCCAAGAGGCAGTCAGATATTCCCTGGATCAACTTTACCTAGAAATGTTAGTATCCAGTTATATTAGTACATTTAGGAAAGAATCCAGGCCTTTTTTAAAGCAATCTACTGAGCTGGCCAGAACCAGCTCTTGAGGGAGTCTTTTCCACATTTTCACATATTTTACAAATATAGTTTTTCCATAGTACTTACTATACAAGTGTTGCAAATCTATCATTGATGAGGGACACAAAATCTCACAATACCTCACCAACACAAACTGTGTATGCTTGGCTGAAAGGACATGAATACCTATTCCTGTAATAACAGGACAAGGAGCTAAGTTATTACTTGGTACTACTGGCAAAAAGAAGGAGAGCAGAGAACTGTAAATGCTGAAAATGGAACATCATTTCATCTCATATGTGCATCTAAAACTTGCATTTGTGACAAATAACTCTATGATTTAAGTATTTTGACATCAGTTCATCACAGCAGATAACATTAAATATCTTTAAAAATGTCCATATGAAATCTAAAAATGTTAATAATTCACACTGAAAAGGTGGTGTATATTAGAAAACATACATTTTAAAGTCAGCAGTATCTCTTCATCAGGGCTTTAAAACACAACAGAGGGATTACATATAAGGGGATGCAACCCTTTGTTGTGTTTTTATACCCCTAATGAAAGGGACAGGTTCTGACCCCCTGAGACACATTGTCCCTGTTACAAAATACTTTTTAATTGGATAATGAACTCTCAGCGTGGTGCTTCTAACAGGTATTTATTGCTGTCTGTGTCCTCACTGGGGCGATTAACCCATCTTTACATGTGATGAACGTCACTGAGAATGGGAGTGAGGAAAAAAACAAAATTTTAAAGTTATCCCCAGAACAAGAGCTACGGGAAAATCTTTCTATGGGGACCACTGTTTTGGGATAACTATCTAATGTCCTGTTTTGTCTCTAAGACAGGAGATAAAGGGAATACACTGACAGCAAAAAGTAAACAGACAGGGTTTGTACCCCTTCCCTACTCTTTCCAATATGGGCTATACATTAACTTTAATAATAGCCTATTGGACTATGGGAACTGGTGCTTCTAAACAGTTCAATTTAATACATTTTTTGACTTGGTATAAAGGGACAGATTTGGGCACTATCAATGACATTAAATGAACATTTATCTTTTGACATATCAACACAGATTGTAAAAGCAATGATTCTTCTTTTTTCAAAGTTGATTATGTTGCCTGCAACATGTGTCCCACACTAGGTAAAGCAGAGTTATTCTATCATTGCTTCCACTCAAAGGCTTTCCATGGCAGAGGGACAATTTAAAGTGGAGTTTTACCCAAAAGTGGAAGCTCCGCTTATCTGCTTCCTTCCCCATTTGGCACCTTTCAGGGGAGAGGGGGGAACGGGTACCTGTTTTTGACAGGTATTCTTCCCCACTTCTGGTGCCACGGCGCCATCCCCCAGAAGTTTGGCCCCCCTCCTCCTTCTTGCGCCACTGGGTCAGTTAGAAACGCAGTGCACTTCACGCATTCACAGTAGGGAACCAGCTGTGAAGCCAAAAGGTTTCACTGTCAGTTTCCCTTACCATGAATGGTGAAGGCAGCACCTGAGAGCCGATTCAAAAATCTGCTGGGATACCAACATCGTGGGAACCCTGGACAGGTAAGTGTCCTAATATTTAAATATTTAAAGTCAGCAGCTACAGTATTTGTAGTTGCTGACTTTTCGTTTTTTCGTTGGGGGGGCGGAATTCATCTTTAAAAACAAGGTATCAAGATATAAAGCCATTTGACGACTTCAAAATTCTAGAAATGGTTCTTCATCTGTGTTTTAGCTGCATCAACAGTCAGCATGAGAAGGAAACTTTTGAGACAATTAAACATAAACTGGCACTGAAATCTACCGAAAATAATGTGCTGGTCATGGTGAATTATAAAGGCTAGGCACAGCGGTTGTTGCCCCAAGGATACAAACTATGTCTAGTGGGTGGAAAAGCTATCCAAACTGACCCATAGAGCAGAAAGAATCACAGATGGATATAGAAAATGCCAAAAGGTGAATTACACTGGGTGTATAGCAAAGTCACCAGAAGTAACCAAAGAGGAGCATCAAACTAAAGCGGGAATATCAATGACTGCTGGCACTCAGATGTGCTAAGACACGTCACTCTAGGTGAGAGCATAAAGAGAATGATATGACTTGCATGTGGGCACAAAAAGGAATCTGTCGTTTCCAATATTGGTAGCAAAAGAACAAAATAACCCAGAAAGAACCAAGAAGCACACCAGAGGAAACCAATAACAAAAAAGAAGAGTGAGCATAGCCAGAAGGATAAGCCAGTCAAGACTAATTGATAGTAGTGTTGGGTGAGCAGTTCAAGCCAAGCTAAACTTCGGCCCGAACATTGGCTGTTTGCCCGTTCGACAAACACCCGAATTGGCGGGGAGTTCAACCCTTTGTTGCGCACCGTACAGTGCCTTCTAAGCCCTGATTGGCTGAAGCAATGAAGGTTTTGCTTAAAAGGGGCACAGAGCCATGATTGGAGAAAGTCATGATGATTTTGCCCAATTATGGCTGATTGCTCATAGACCCACCCCACACTATAAATTGTTCCTTCCAGAGGAGCCATTTTCAGTGTGATGCTGAAGTGGAGATAGAACAGGGCTCCGTTCATTGCTATTAGCGAATTAGTGTGCTATGGTGTGCTATTGTGATTCTATTGTGAGTGAAGAGTGTCAGTGTAGTGTGAATATAGTGATAGTTCAGCGTCAGTGCAGTGCGTCCATGCAGTTTTACTGTAGTGTTAGTGTAGTGTGTCAGGGCAGTTGTACTGCAGTTTATTTAAGTGTGTCAGTGTAGTGTGTCAGTGCAGTTTTACTGCAGTATATTGTAATGTGTCAGTCCAGTTTTACTGCAGTATATTGCAGTGCTTCAGTGCAGTCTTACTGCAGTATATTGTAGTGTGTCAAAGGAGTGTGTCTGTGTAGTGCAGTGTTTTATACTGCATTACATAACATTCAGTGCTGTATACAATGCTGTATACCCCCCCCTTTTTTTTTGGTTGCTGCATGTTATTTTTGTCCCATGCCTTCCCCCCCTTTTTGAAATTGTGAGCCGCAGTTTTTGTGCTTGGGGCGCTGTTGTTCCCCTTTTTAATTTTTTTATAGTTTTAACATTTCTGTCAGCGGCAGTCCTCAGGTTGATGTGCACCAAACACCACTTTCCATTTATTATGAGCAACCAATTACACATTTCCCTGTCTCTATTACATTTAGATAATAACCCCCCCCTCATGTCTGGGAGGCCAACAAGGAGAGGCAGATATTCCCATGCCACTGTGAGGGGAACAGCAGCGTATGTGTCCACAGGCAAAGGTAGATGTGGTCCGTCCTCAGGCAGGGCACCATTTTCTCTGTTTAGTGATGTTGCCCATGCTATCCAGCCACAGCATGCAGAGGAGGGGATGGACTGGCTTACTAAACCATCCTCATCATCTTCATCCTCTATCACCCAAGCAGAGATTAGTGCACAGTCCACCACAGCTTAAATAGTCCTTCTTGTCCACAGCTATTAATGCCATAGCCCCAGCATCATGCATGGAGGAGTCAGCTGAGTTATTTGAACACAGCATCAGCCACTTGTTCCTTGATGATGCACAGACATTACTTGATTCTGATGTTGGGAATGAGGTTGAGGAGGTTGGCAGCCATGTTCCCCCAGCTTCAGCGTATTGCCAAGTTGGCTCCAGTGTTGATGAGGATTGAGGGAATGATAATGATGAGGTAACTGATGCGACTTGGGTGTCGGATAGAGCAGAGGAGGAAAGTGAGGGTGAGGCACAACCCCAATGAGGCAGGATATCCTCCAGAGACAGCCATCATGGAAGAGTAGAGAGCAGCCACCCTATTCCATGACATTGTGGAGCTGTTATCTCCCGACCTAGGGATGAGCCGAACACCCCCCTGTTCAGGTCGCACGAGAACATGCGAACAGGCAAAAAATTTGTTCGAACACGCGAACACCTTTTTAAGTCTATGGGACACGAACATGAATAATCAAAAGTGTTAATTTTAAAAACTTATATGCAAGTTATTGTCATAAAAAGTGTTTGGGGACCTGGGTCCTGCCCCAGGGGACATGGATCAATGCAAAAAAAGTTTTAAAAACGGCAGTTTTTTCAGGAGTAGTGATTTTAATAATGCTTAAAGTGAAACAATAAAAGTGTAATATTGCTTTACATTTTGTATCTGGGGGGTGTCTATAGTATGCCTGTAAAGGGGCGCATGTTTCCCGTGTTTAGAACAGTCTGACAGCAAAATGACATTTCAAAAGAAAAAAAGTCATTTAAAACTACTCGCGGCTATTAATGAATTGCTGGTCCGACAATACACATAAAAGTTCATTGATAAAAACGGCATTGGAATTACCCATTCCAATGCCCGTCAAGTCCCCGTGCATCAGAGGGGGGCGGGGTCACCCGGTGGCCCCGCCCTCCGTTATTTAAGAACCGTCAGAAGACAAGAAGCGTCACACAGCGGGAGCCTCCCATCATGGTGGATGCGGAGCGGCCCGAGAAGAAGAAGGGAAGATGACGCCACAGAGGAAGATGCCAGACGAGAACACCGGAGGAAGAACCAGAAGAACCAGAAGAAGAAGAAGATGGAGGAAGAAACCAAAGGACGATAGAAGATAGAAGAAAGAAGACAGAAGATGGAAGAAAGAAGAAGCATTTAAATAAAGGAATTGTCAAAAACTGTCTCTTGTCATTTTTAACATTTTTTACACTTTTTTGTGAAATGGTAGGAGTACTTTTTTACCCCCTTACCATTTCACACAGGGGAAGAGTCGGGATCTGGGGGTCCCCTTGTTAAAGGGGGCTTCCAGATTCCGATAAGCCCCCCACCCGCAGACCCCCACAACCATCGGGCAAGGGTTGTGGGGATGAGGCCCTTGTCCCCATCAACATGGGGACAAGGTGCTTTGGGGGGCTACCCCAAAGCACCCTCCCAATGTTGAGGGCATGTGGTCTGGTATGGTTCAGGGGGGGGTGCTCTCTCGTCCCCCCCTCTTTTCCTGCGGCCTGCCAGGTTGCGTGCTCGGATAAGGGTCTGGTATGAATTTTTGGGGGGGACCCCATGCGATTTTTTTTTTTTACATTTTTTCGCGGGGTTCCCCTTAAAATTCATACCAGACCTGAAAGGCCTGGTATGGAATTTAGGGGGACCCCCACGTCATTTTTTTTTTAAATTTTGGTTCGGGGTTCCCCTGTGGGGAATTCCCATGCCGTTTTTATCAATGAACTTTTATGTGTATTGTCGGACCGGCAATTCATTAATAGCCGCGAGTAGTTTTAAATGACTTTTTTTCCTTTGAAATGTCATTTTGCTGTCAGACTGTTCTAAACACGGGAAACATGCGCTCCTTTACAGCCATACTATAGACACTCCCCAGGTACAAAATGTAAAGGAATATTACACTTTTATTGTTTTACTTTAAGCATTATTAAAATCACTGCTCTCGAAAAAACTGACATTTTTTAAAACTTTTTTTTGCATTGATCCATGTCCCCTGGGGCAGGACCCAGGTCCCCAAACACTTTTTATGACAATACCATGCATATAAGCCTTTAAAATTAGCAATTTTGATTTCTCCCATAGACTTTTAAAGGGTGTTCCCCGGCTTTCGAATTTGCCGCGAACACCCCAAATTGTTTGCTGTTCGGCGAACTGGCGAACAACCGATGTTCGAGTCGAACATGAGTTCGACTCGAACTCGAAGCTCATCCCTACTCCCAACCCATTTCCCACAGCTCAGCTGTCTGGGTCTTTCTTAGCACATGTGCAGCCGATCACACTGTTGCAATTTGCAAACTTTGCCTCAAGCAGATCAAGCATGGCAAAAAACACCAGCCATTTGGGTACCACATGCTTGGCAAGGCATTGAACATCCCACCACTACAGATGGGCAGAACACCCCCCCCCCCTTCCAGTTCAGTTCATCGCAAAAGTTTGGAGCCAAACAACCAACCCTATTGAAGTCTATGGGACCCAAAGTGGAAAAAGAGTACATTTTAAAGGTGTTTATGCAAGTTATTGGACATACAAAGGGTATGGGGGTCTGGGTATTGCCCTGGGGGACATGAATCAATGAAAACATTTAGCAAAAAAGATAATTTTTAAATGAGCAGTGATTTACTGATGCTTAAAGTGAAATAATAAATATGAAAAATTCCTTTAAAAATAGTGCCTGGGGGGGTCCCCTTAGTCTGCCTGTAAAGTGCTACATCTGTACCGTATATGGAACCTTCTTCAGCAAAAATCACATTTATAAAGCAACAAAAATTACATTTTCCCTGCAAGCTTTCTTTATTTTGTAAACAACAGTGGTCTGTATGATGAGGCCACAATTTAGTGCACTTGCAAGAAGAGTAGAAATCTTTTGGATAAATTCTGGTGTCTGTTTTGCAGACTTTGGATAGACGTAACATGTGTGGAAAAATTGGACTTTCGGTGTTGGTGCCTTTACACCATAACCCTGTAGAGGTACTTTTGATGAAAGCAAGAATTGGCCTTGGTGTCAAAAATTGAAATTATATGCACCTGTCAAACAGGTGTTGAAAAATTGGTCCTTGGCTGTTAATTGTGCCTATGAAACCTATACCGAAAAATGTCTTCACAAAAACACAACCCACAAAGCTAGGCAGCCTAGACAGTCTTGTACAGATTACACATCCCAAAAACACTTAATCAGCAACATCGGCATCAGGGACTTGATAGCTGCTTCTAATCCAGGAATGATTAATTTTGATAAATGTCAGCCAGTCAACAAAGTCTGTGGACAGATGCGCTCTTTTATCTGACACAGCACCTCCGGCAGCACTAAATGCCCATTCGCTAAGCACGCTGGATGCAGGGCAGCCCAGCAGCTCTATTGCATACTGGGCAAGTTCTGGCCAGTGGTCTATTTTCATGACCCAGTACCCCAGTGGATTGTCAACTGGAAAGCTCACCATGTATGTTTTCACCACCAGATAATTTCCTACTAGGCATGTGCAATTCGTTTCGTTCCGAATTCGTTTTTTAACGAATTTCGACAAATTCGTTAATTCGGAAATATCCGAATTAACGAAAACCCGTTTAACAAATTTTTCCGAATATTTGTAAATTCGAAAAAATTGTACTTTCGTAAATTCATACATTCGTAAATTCGTACATTCACGATTTACGAATGTACATTCGTACATTCGTAAATTCGTACATTTGTACATTAGTAAATGAGTGAATTCGTAAATTTGTAAATTCGGAAATTCGGAAATCTGAAATAATTAACTAATAATAACGTAACTATTACTAGTAACCATTAAATTATAGGTATTGTAATTTCCTTTCAAATTTGGCTGTTAGTGAACGTAACGCGTACAAATTTATCCGAAGTTATGAATGATCCGAAATAACGAATGCTGTATCCAAACGAATGGAACGTAATGAATTAATAATAATAAATAAAAATAAACAATTAAAACATTTTATTATTATTATTTATAATGAATTTGTTCCGTTGCATTTGTTTAGATGAAGCATTCATTTTGGATAATTCGTAACTTCGGATAAATTCGTATTTGTTACGTTCACTGACAGTCAAGTTTGAAAGGAAATTACAATACTTATAATTTATTAGTTAGTTACTATTTCTGATTTTCTAATTTTCGGGTTTTTGGATTTTTAAATTTTGAAGTTTACAAATTTCCGAATTTTCTAATTTACAAATGTACGATTTTACGAATGTACGAATTTACGAATGTGCAAATTCACGAATGTACGAATGAACAAATGTACGAATTTACGAATGTACGAATCTATGAATTACGATCATAACAAATGACCTGAAAAACGGAAAAAAAACTAAACGAATGAAACGAAAATGAACTAATTTTTTGGCTGTGCACATGTCTATTTCCTACCATATGATGTAGACGCTGCCGATGGGATGTGGAAGTTGACAGCCCTGAGTGCAGAGGACTAAAAAAAAATTTGAAATGCATCACTGAGGCGACCCCCATCTCCACTGCTCCTCTCTTGGCCAGCAGAAGACTCAAAACTAGCCTTTCAATGAGACCTAACCTACCAGAGTCTGGAAAGGTGTTACATATACTCCTCTTTAAGGTGCTCTCAAGATATTTTATCTTCTGCTCCCTCTGTGGGGATGGGATGAGTTCTGAAACTTTCCCCTTGTAACAGTGGTCAAGGATGGTTGCCACCCAATAGTGATCCTTCGCCTTGATGCCACAAATTCTCAGGTCCTTTTGCAGGCTTTGAAGAATGAGGGAGGCCATGCACCGCAAGTTTAGGGAGGCATGAGAAGCAGAGTCCTCGGTGACACTGAGGATTATAGTATCTGGAACTACCTCCTCAAATGGTGACAGTAAAGTGCATGCATCCTATATCAGTAGTCATTAGCATGGGCAAAAAAAGCAGAGCCGCCCTGAGCCTGTTGTTGTGCCATACTCACACAGATACTCATTGATGGCCCTCTGCTATATGTGCAGCCACTGTTGCATTGACAACGTTGAGTTTCACCTGGTAGGCATGTCAAAAATCAGGAGGTTTAGGGGCAGGTGGAATTCCCACTAAATTTCAGCCAATCAAGCACTGGCTGTGCATGACCGCCTGAAATGGCTACAGACTCTTCTGGCCTGCTTTAGCCTGCCTACCCTGGGAACACTGCACCACCAAATTGAGGACAGGTGCCAAGCATGACACATGTGTCAACTTTCCCTGTTTAAGGGTGGACAGCAGGTTAGTGTTATTATCACACACCACCATTCCTGGCTCAAGCTGGCGTGGTCGTGAACCACCTCTGGGCCTGCCCCTGCAGAGTTGAAAGAATCTCTGCTTCAGTTGGGCTCCTGTCCCCCAGACAGACCACCTGAAGCACTGCATGGCATATTTTAGCCTGCCTCATTAAATAGCCCCTTGAACGCTTAGAGGGTACTGGTGGTTTATGGGAAAATTCAGCAGAGGAGGGCATGGAGGAGGAGGGGATGGAGCTGACAAATCTCGCATCATCATTACCAGCTGTATAGAGACGTGGTGGAAAAACAAGCTCCAGCACTGAGCCCTGTCTAGGGATGAGCTTCGTGTTCAATTCGAACCCATGTTCGACCGTTCACCGAATTGCGAACGATATGGGCCGTTCGCGCCAAATTCGTGTGGCGCGTCACGGCCCATAATTCACTGCGGCATCGCAGTGCATTGCTGGCTGATGATTGGCCAAGCATGCACTATGACCCGCATGCTTGGCCAATCACAGCGCCGTCTGAACAGAGAGCCGTAATTGGCCAAAGCCAAGGATGCTTTGGCCAATTATGGCTCAGGGGATTTAGTACACGCCCCACAATATATAAGGACGCCTGCACGGCGGCCCTGTGTAGTGTGTGTTTCGGCGTTGAAAGAGATAGACAGAGAGACAGTGTCATTTGATTTGAGTTAGATAGATTAGGCAGAATAGTCAGTCAGTTAGCTGCACTTACAGTGTATTGTGTACATATATGCATCCAAGGTGTTGCATATATATATATATATATATATATATATATATATATATATATATATATATATATATATATATATATATATATATATATATATATATATATACACACTGTATTCAGTTTAGCTAGATCCGTTCCTGTTATCTTCCTACTGACAGGCAGGCTTGTCTTGTTACAGTATTTACAGCTACCTGAAGAAAATTGCTGGTGTTCTTTTGATCCTATTAGTACCACAGTCAGGCAGCTAGACTATTTACAGTTAGTGCAATGCGTCCTGCTCACAGTGTTCAGCTAGATCCGTTCCTGTTATCTTCTTACTGACAGGCAGGCTTGTCTTGTTACAGTATATACAGCTACCTGAAGAAAATTACTGGTGTTCTTTTGATCCTATTAGTACCACAGTCAGGCAGCTAGACTATTTACAGTTAGTGCAATGCGTCCTGCTCACAGTGTTCAGCTAGATCCGTTCCTGTTATCTTCTTACTGACAGGCAGGCTTGTCTTGTTACAGTATATACAGCTACCTGAAGAAAATTACTGGTGTTCTTTTGATCCTATTAGTACCACAGTCAGGCAGCTAGACTATTTACAGTTAGTGCAGTGCGTCCTGCTCACAGTGTTCAGCTAAAACTACAAGTTAGTGGGGTTCGTCCTGCTCACAGTGTTCAGCTAAACCTACAAGTTAGTGGGGTGCGTCCTGCTCACAGTGTTCAGCTAAAACTACAAGTTAGTGCGGTGCATCCACCTCACAGTGTTCAGCTAAACCTACAAGTTAGTGCGGTGCGTCCTGCTCACAGTGTTCAGCTAAAACTACAAGTTAGTGCTGTGCGTCCTGCTCACGGTGTTCAGCTAAACCTACAAGTTAGTGTAGCGAGACCTCTGCACAGTGTTCATCTAAAGCTACAAGTTAGTGCAGTGCGTCCTGCTCACAGTGTTCAGCTAGATCCGTTCCTGTTATCTTCTTACTGACAGGCAGGCTTGTCTTGTTACAGTATTTACAGCTACCTGAGGAAAATTGCTGGTGTTCTTTTGATCCTATTAGTACCACAGTCAGGCAGCTAGACTATTTACAGTTAGTGTAGTGCGTCCTGCTCACAGTGTTCAGCTAAACCTACAAGTTAGTGGGGTGCGTCCTGCTCACAGTGTTCAGCTAGATCCGTTCCTGTTATCTTCTTACTGACAGGCAGGTTTGTCTTGTTACAGTATTTACAGCTACCTGAAGAAAATTGCTAGTGTTCTTTTGATCCTGTTAATACCACAGTCAGGCAGCTAGACTATTTACAGTTAGTGCAGTGTGTCCTGCTCACAGTGTTCAGCTAAAACTACAAGTTAGTGGGGTGCGTCCTGCTCACAGTGTTCAGCTAAACCTACAAGTTAGTGGGGTGCGTCCTGCACAGTGTTCAGCTAAAACTACAAGTTAGTATGGTGCGTCAACCTCACAGTGTTCAGCTAAACCTACAAGTTAGTGTAGTGAGACGTCTGCACAGTGTTCATCTAAAGCTACAATTTAGTGCAGTGCGTCCTGCTCACAGTGTTCAGCTAAACCTACAAGTTAGTGTAGTAAGACCTCTGCACAGTGTTCATCTAAAGCTACAAGTTAGTGCAGTGCGTCCTGCTCACAGTGTTCAGCTAAAACTACAAGTTAGTGCTGTGCGTCCTGCTCACAGTGTTCAGCCAAAACTACAAGTTAGTGTGGTGCGTCCACCTCACAGTGTTCAGCTAAACCTACAAGTTATTTTTTTGCGAGCTCTGCACAGTGTTCACCTAAAGCTACCTGTAGAAGGTTGGTGGTGTTTTCCAGATCCCATCACTACCGCAGGCAGCTAAAAAAGCTACAAGTTAGTTTTTTGCAAGCTCTGCACTGTGTTCAGCTAAAGCTACCTGTAGAAGGTTGGTGGTGTTCTCATACTACAGGCAGGCAGTTGATTTTGCTAGCTGCAGTATCAGTACATATATATACCTATATATAGATATATATAGATATATATATATATATATATCTATATATATCTAGACATATATATATATCCCAGCTTAGTGCAGCTACAGGCCATTAGTATGTCTGGAAGGCCAAGAAGGAGAGGCAGACAGTCACAAGCCAATAAGAGAGGGCAAGCAGGCTCTGTGTCTAGTGCTGGTCGTGGAGACGGTGCATCCTCATCAGCATGTGGCCGTGGGACACGCTTGGCCTTTTTTTCGGCAGCTGGCCGTGTTGAGCCGCAATATGCGGAAGACTTGGTCGAGTGGATGACCAAGCCGTCCTCATCCTCCTCATCCTCTCTCACCCATGCCCAGGGTACTTTGTCTGGCAAAGCAGCGGCCTCTTCCCTCGGCTCAATGTCATCAGTGACTCCTTCCCTAGCCCCACCATGTCCTCCTGAGGAGTCCCTCGAACTGTTTGACCACAGTGTTGGGTACATGCTCCAGGAGGATGCCCAGCGTTTGGAAGGCTCTGATGATGATACTGAGCTCGATGAAGGCAGTAACATGAGCACGGACAGAGGGGGTGCCCAAGAAGGACAGCAATCTGGCAGTCATGCTCCCCCTGCTGCAGCATACTGCCAGGTTTGCTCCAGTGATGAGGAGGGAGGGGATGATGAGGTCACTGACTCAACGTGGGTGCCTGATAGGAGAGAGGAGGAGGAGGAGGAGGCGGCACATCACCAACGAGGCAGGATGCCCTCCAGGGGCCAGCCTAAGGGCAGCACATTGACTGCATCACACCTCAAAGCTCCACACGTGCAGGGTGCTGCAGTCTCTGCGCGTTATTCAAAAAGTTCTTTGGTGTGGGCTTTTTTGAGACGAGTGCATCAGATCGCACCGCTGCTATTTGCAACATATGTCTCAAGCGTATCTCGCGTGGCCAAAACATCTCCCGCTTGGGTACCACATGCTTGACCAGACATATGTTGACCTGCCATGCAGTTCGTTGGCAAGCGTATCTAAAAGACCCACACCAAAGAACAAAGAGGACCTCTCCTTGCTCCTCATCAGCTGAGATTTCCAACCCCACTAGACCTTCAGTCCTCTCTGAGACCTGCACTGAGAGGAATGAAGGTGTAGAATTAGGTGTGTCACAGCCAAGTACTTGTGGGCAATCTGCTTTTGGTACAGCGACGTCAGATTGTACCAGGCAAATTTCCCTGCCCCAGCTGCTGCACCGCCAAAAGAAGTTTGCTCCCAGCCATCCACATGCGCAGCGGTTGAATGATAGGTTGGCAAAATTGCTAGCACTTCAACTGCTGCCTTTTCAGTTGGTAGACTCTGCCCCCTTCCGTGAGTTTGTGGAATGTGCGGTTCCTCAGTGGCAGGTACCCAAACGCCACTTTTTCTCATGGAAGGCGATTCCGGCTCTCTACCGGCATGTGGAAGGCAATGTCCATGCCTCGCTGGGCAGGGCGGTCAGCGGTAAGGTGAATATTACCGCTGATTCATGGTCCAGCAGGCATGGACAGGGACGTTACCTAAGTTTCACGGCGCATTGGGTGACTCTGCTGGCAACTGGGAAGGATGCAGGACAAGGTGCAGTAGTGTTGGAGGTTGTTCCGCCACCACGCCTCCAAAATGCTAATGATTGTGACACACCTCTCTCCTCCACCCCCTCCTCTTCTTCTTCCTCCATGGCCTCTTCCTGTGCTTTGTCCTCGGAACCAGCGGTGCTCCTTAGCCGTTGAAGGGGCTAGGCAAGTACGCAGGCCAAAAGATGCCATGCGGTGCTCGAGCTGGTGTGCTTGGGGGACAGGAGTCACACTGGGGCAGAGGTTCTGTCAGCTCTGCAGGGGCAGGTTCAGAGGTGGTTGACGCCACGCCAACTTAAGGCAGGAATGGTGGTTTGCGACAATGGCACCAACCTCCTCTCTGCCCTCCGACAGGGACAAATGACCCATGTGCCCTGTTTGGCTCACGTCCTTAACTTGGTGGTGCAGCGGTTCTTGGGCAGGTACCCAGGCTTACAGGATGTCCTGAGGCAGGCCAGGAAACTCTGTGTGCATTTCCAGCGGTCATATAATGCCAGTGCTCGGCTGGTGGACCTCCAAAAGGAGTTTAACCTGCCCAAGAACCGCCTAATCTGTGACATGCCCACCAGGTGGAACTCAACGTTGGCCATGCTGCAGCGGCTGCACACGCAGCAGAGGGCCATCAATGAGTACCTGTGTGACTATGGCACCAGGACAGGGTCAGGGGAGCTTGGTTTTTTTTCCCCACGCCAGTGGGCCATGATCAGGGATGCATGCACTGTCCTGTCACCATTTGAGGAGGCCACGAGGATGGTGAGCAGTGACAGTGCATGCATCAGTGACACTGTCCCCCTTGTCCACCTGTTGGAGCACACGCTGCGTGGAATAATGGACAGGGCACTTGAGGCAGAACAGAGGCAGGAAGAGGAGGACTTCCTTAGCTCTCAAGGCCCCCTTTATCCAGACAGTGTTCCTGCGTGCCCGCCGATCACACAGGAAGAGGACGAGGAGGAGGAGGAGGAGGAGGAGGAGGAGGATTGTGTCAGTATGGAGGTGGAGCCTGGCACTCAGCATCAGCAGCAGTCTTTAAGGGATCAGTCCCAAGAAACACATGGACTTGTACGTGGCTGGGAGGAGGTGGCTGCGGACCATGTCGTCCTTAGTGACCCAGAGGACTCCGGACCGAATGCCTCAGCAAACCTACGCTGAATGGCCTCCCTGATCCTGCAAAGCCTGCGTAAGGATCCTCATATTTGTGGTATCAAGGAGAAGGACCAATACTGGCTGGCAACCCTCCTTGATCCACGTTACAAGGGTAAGGTTGCGGACCTTATCTTGCCATCGCAGAGGGAGCAGAGGATGAAACATCTTCGGGAGGCCTTGCGGAAAGGTCTGTGCAACGCGTTCCCAGAGACTGGGAGGTTACAAACTCCTGTTTCTGGACAACGTGTTGCTGAGGCTTCGGTCAGTCAAAGAAGGAGCGGTGGAGAAGGTGGCCGTCTGACCGATGCGTTCAGACAATTTTTTTGGTCCGCAGCTCCAAGGTAGGATTGGTTCCAGCAACCATCGCCAGCGTCTGTTTTACATGGTGCAGGAATACCTAGGGGCAAGATCTGACTTGGACACCTTTCCCACTGTAAATCCTCTGGGTTACTGGGTCTTGAGAATGGATCACTGGCCAGAGCTTGCACAGTATGCAATTGAGCTACTGGCCTGTCCTGCATCCAGCGTTCTTTCGGAACGCACATTCAGTGCTGCTGGAGGCTTTGTAACCGATCACAGGGTGCGTCTGTCCACCGACTCGGTCGATCGACTGACCTTCATAAAAATGAATCAGTCTTGGATCACCACCAGCTACCAAGCACCTGATGCTGATGTAACCGAATAATTTTTTTTGAAAGTCAAAGACTGCCTATGCTGATGCTGAGTGACTATCCCTGAGTAATTATCCTCTTCCTCCTCAATCATCACGCTGATAGCTTGTAAGAACATTTTTGGTTCTGGGCGCCACCACCAGTGCCTAAGGCACAATTTTTCAGCCCGTTTAACAGGGGCGTGTAATTACAATTTTTGATACAATACTTTGCAGCAGGGCTCGTTTCTGCGTTACAACTAGAGTATTTGTGAGGGGTTGCAGTGTTGTGGCACCAGCACAAGTGCCTAAGGCCCAATTTTTCAGCCCTTGTTTAACAGGGGCATGTAATTACAATCTTTGATGCAATACTTTGCAGCATGGCTCATTTCAGCATTCCAACTAGAGTATCTGTGAGGGGTTGCAGTGTTGTGGCACCAGCACCAGTGCCTAAGGCCCAATTTTTCAGCCCCTGTTTAACAGGGGCGTGTAATTACAATTTTTGATGCAATACTTTGCAGCAGGGCTCGTTCCTGCGTTCCAACTAGAGTGTCTGTGAGGGGTTGCAGTGTTGTGGCACCAGCATCAGTGCCTAAGGCCTAATTTTTCAGCCCCTGTTCAAGGGGCATGTAATTACAATTCTTGATCTAATATTTCACAGCAGGGCCCTGTGAGGGCTTACAGTGTTGTGGCCACAGCAACACCTAAGGCCCAAATTTCTGCTGAGTATATAGGGCAGGACCCTACTTTCAAACATCTAACTTACAAACGACTCCTACTTGCAAACGGAAGGAGACAACAGGAAGTGAGATGAAATCTACCCCTAGGAAGGGAAATTCTCTCCTGTAAGAGTTAATATGGGAAAAACATTTCTCCTTTCCACTCATGCTTTCCAATCCTTGTTCCACAAAAAAAATCAAATTTTCAAAAAACATTTGTCATTGGGACAAAAAGTGAGGTGAAATCTTCTGAAGAGGAGGACAGACAGCAAAACAAATGTCACAGGGGTGATAACCCTTCCCTATGTTTTCCAAAAAGCTTAAAAAAGGTTTTTTGGCTGGAGCTAAACACGTTAAAAATGTGCCCGTTCAAAATTACAAACAGATTCTACTTAACAACAAACCTACAGTCCCTATCTTGTTTGCACCGCCTGTATACTGCTGTTCAGAGTATATAGGGCCTGGTGGCCCCACACCTTTCCTTTTTTTAATTTCGGTGCGGGGTTCCCCTTAATATCCATACAAGACCCAAAGGGCCTGGTAATGGACTGGGGGGTACCCATGCCATTTGTCTCACTGATTTTCATCCATATTGCCAGGACCCGACATTACATTAAACCCGCAAGCAGTTTTAAATTAGATTTTTTCCTTTAAAAATGACATTTTGTGCAGGGACTGTTCTAAACACGGGAAACACGCGCCACTTTACAGGCATACTATAGACACACCCCAGGTACGATATTTAAAGGAATATTTCACTTCTTTTTTTTTTACTTTAAGCATCATTAAAATCACTGCTCCCGAAAAAACAGCCGTTTTTAAAAGTTTTTTTTGCATTGATACATGTCCCCTGGGGTAGGACCCGGGTCCCCAAACCCTTTTTAGGACAATACCATGCAAATTAGCCTTTAAAATTAGCACTTTTGATTTCGAACGTTCGAGTCCCATAGACGTCAATGGGGTTCTAACGTTCGTGCGAATATTCGGTCCGTTCGCAGGTTCTGGTGCGAACCGAACCGGGGAGTGTTCGGCTCATCCCTAGCCCTGTCCTGCATCCTTCGAGTATCAAATTCAAATTCATTCTATACGAAATTCGAATTTCGGAACATGGCTTCTGAAGTTTGAATTTCGTATAGAATGAATTTGAATTTGAATAGAAAAGATAAGAACAGAAAATAATAGAAAAGAATAGACTAGAAAAACAATAGAACAGAATAGAAGAAAATATAATATATACATTATATTTTCTTCTATTCTGTTCTATTGTTTTTCTAGTCTATACTTTTCTATTATTTTCTATTCTATTCTAATCATTTATATTCAAATTTGATTTTGGTCTATATGAAATTCGAATTTTGGAAGATGTTTTATATATATATATATATATATATGCAGTATAATGGGGGATTGGGACTTTAAATGAGGCACTTCAAAAGATGTGCCTCCATCCCGGGTTCAATAGGGCAAAAACAAAGGAAGTTTGGGACTTTAAATGAGGTGGTTGACACGTGTAGATAAAAGTATAACAAATTTATTGTTGGAATGCAAAATAAATAGTTAATTGAATGACAGTGATGTAATACATAACAAATCATTGAGTAATTAATGACATATTATTGTAAATAGTACCGTCGTATTCGCAGTTGTGTATAGTCAGCACGTCATAACAATAGATTGATAAAATTTGTATAAAACAGTAGGTATGCATGACAGTTAGCAGTTCTGAGAAGTAAAAAAGTATAACAAATAACATGTCCATGAGTAGGTGAGTATCTTAGTAGGGCACATAGCTAGATCTTGGGAGCCTAGTGGGGCACAGAGCTTTGTCCCTAGAGCCCGACGCGTTTCTGTGTATATAACACTTCTTCAGGGGCGGATAATATATAAGATCTGTAAAAAACATACACATGACGTGGAGGTTAGTCCCGAGGTTAGAATAGGTACAACAGGACAAACCAGGGCTATAAGCCCTATATACTTACATGCCAGCAAATAATACAGCGAGCATCATGAACAGAACGGACTGCAGAGATGGTCTATCCCGGGAGCTGAGGTGGTCATTTACCCCACACCCAAAGGGGCGCACCGTCCGGCCACCCAGAGAGATGCAGATCCTTACTCTCCAAAATGTAACCCAAATGGTAAAGAAGACGAGGGTAGCTTTGTAATCTGTAGGAATGAATGAAGTGGCTGTGAGTAGATGAAGATAGGTGGAAATGTAGAACTGAGTGGCAGGTGAAGTGTTGTGTGTGCAGTGAGGGAGTGAAAGAAATGTAGATGTGGTTAAAAAATAAAATTATAAAAAAAATAAAAAATAAAATGAACATTATAAACAATGTGGTATGAAAAGATATAAATGAAAAAAATGGAAAAATGAGAAATATAAAAATGAAAAAGTGTACGGGATAAGTGAAATATGTGACAGCATTGGTGATATGAACCACCTATATGTGTTAAATAGAAAGACAAATCGCAATGCAATGAGAGAGCTGAGAAGAAAATAGAGTATGTTAGGGAAGCACTGAAGTATAGTATTGTATGAGTATACCTGGGGTAAAAGTAGTAGGAGGCTTCCAAGCGATAGACATGCTGTCATGTCTGTAAGGAGAGAGGAACTGCGCTCCAAGAGCGGCCTTAAATACGCCCGAGGGGGGAGGGGCTACCACCAACGTCACGCGCACGCCAAGGAGAAAGCCTGGACGTACACAACATGCGCCGCCCATGGCTCAACTTGGCGGCCAGATGACCAAAGGGGGCGGCCCCGCTGCGGTGCCGAGCATGGCGCCACCCATGGAGCCGCTGTGCGTGACGCCGATGCGCTGATTAGTCTTCTCCTTGTCTGAGCTGAAAGTTTAGAGGGACAGCCAGGTCTCGGTACATTTGCAGTGGTCTGATACTCCTTCCATTTCAAAATGATCGCTTGCACAGTGCTCCTTGGGATGTTTAAAGCTTGGGAAATCTTTTTGTATCCAAATCCGGCTTTAAACTTTTCCACAACAGTATTACGGACCTTCCTGGTGTGTTCCTTGGTCTTCATGATGGTCTCTGCGCTTTCAACAGAACCCTGAGACTATCACAGAGCAGGTGCATTTATACAGAGACTTGATTACACACAGGTGGATTCTATTTATCACCATCAGTCATTTAGGACAACATTGGATCATTCAGAGATCCTCGCTGAACTTCTGGAGTGAGTTTTCTGCACTGAAAGTAAAGGGGCCGAATAATTTTGCACGCACCACTTTTCAGTTTTTTAATTGCTAAAAAAGTTTAAAATATCCAATAGATTTCGTTCCACTTCACAATTGTGTCCCACTTGTTGGTGATTCTTCACAAAAAATTAAAATTTTATATCTTTATGTTTGAAGCCTGAAATGTGGCAAAAGTTTGAAAAGTTCAAGGGGGCCGAATACTTTCGCAAGCCACTGTATATATATATATATATATATATATATATATATATCTATTGCTTTTCTAGTCTATTCTTTTTCTATTATTTTCTATTCTAATCTTTTCTATTCAAATTCAAATTCATTCTATACGAAATTCTAATTTTAGAAGCCATCTTCCGAAATTCGGATTTCGCATAGAATTAATTCAAATTCGAATAGAAAAGTTTAGAATAGAATAGAAAAGAATAGCATAGAAAAACAATGGAACAGAATAGAAAAAAAATATAATATATATATAACCATCTTCCGAAATTGGAATTTGGTACAGAATGAATTTGAATTTGAATAGAAAAGCTTAAAATACAATATATTATATTTTTTTCTATTCTGTTCTATTGTTTTTCTATGCTATTCTTTTATATTTTCTATTCTATCCTAATCTTTTCTATTGGAATTCGATTTTATTCTATACGAATTTCAAATTTCGCAAAATGGTTATATATAGTTTACTTTTTCAAATTCAGTTAATGTTTTTTTCGACTGAGGTAGAATTTTTTTGAATTTTATAGTTTTTTTTCGAATGTAATAGAATTTTTTCGAATTTGATAGTTTTATTCGAATGTGGTAGAATTTTTTCGAATTTTATTTTTTTTTTTCGAATGTGGTAGAATTTTTTCGAATTTGATCGTTTTTTTCGAATGTGGTAGAATTTTTTCGAAATTTGATCGTTTTTTTTCGAATACGGTCGAATTTTTTCAAATGCGGTCGAATTTTTTCGAATGCGGTAGAATATTTTCGAATTCGAATACGAAACGAATTCCGAAAACGAATGTAACGAATGCAACAAATTTAACTAAACGAATTTAGTTAAATAACGAATCGAAACGAAACTAAACTAAACAAATTTTTTAATCCTGCACATGTCTACAGGGCACCCGCCGTTTATTACCTAATAAAGGTTTAACCCCCTGATCGCCCGGCGGGTGATATCAGTTAGGTTTTAGGGTCAGATAGGGTCTGCGTCGCCCCAGGCAGCGTCAGGTTAGTGTCAGTACCGCTACCACCCACGCACGCAGCATACACCTCCCTTAGTGGTATAGTATCTGAACGGATCAATATCTGATCTGATCAGATCTATACTAGTGTCCCCAGCAGTTTAGGGTTCCCAAAAATGCAGTGTTAGCAGGATCAGCCCAGATACCTGCTAGCACCTGTGTTTTGCCCCTCCTCCCAGCCCAGCCCAGCCCACCCAAGTGCAGTATCGATCGCTCACTGTCACTTACAAAACACTAAACACACATAACTGCAACATTCGCAGAGTCAGGCCTGATCCCTGCGATCGCTAACAGTTTTTTTGGTAGCATTTGTTACATTTGCTGGCAGTCTAGGAGCTTTTTTACCTGCGAGTCTCACTACTGTACCAGTAAATTTAGAGCCCAAAATGACAAATCGAAGGTACAGTAGTGAAGAGGCCTATACGTTTCTGAACATACAGATAGTGAAGAGGAAGTCACTCATCTGTCAGATTCAGGCTCAGAATACAATCCTGTAGATGACAGCGGCTCCATGACAGATAGCTCTGACAACGGAGTTGTGGTCCCTGCCAAGGTCAGGTATACGAAACCCCGATCTTCTTCTGCTGTTGAGGTGCAAGAACCACAGTACTAGTGCCGCTATTCCTTCTGGTAAACTGGCAAGCACCAGTGGCCTAGTAAACCTTGGTCGTAGTCAAACCAGCACTGCAGTAACATGTGGTGATGTGGCGAGTCCCATAAGTGCAGTTCAAGCTGGTGAGGTGGCAAGCACAAATAGTGTCCCACTACCACCAAGAAGAAGACAAACACAGGCTCGTCGAGCCCATAGTACCCTTCCTGCTGCATTCGCCAATCCTAATTGGGAACCCACCACTTCTGCAGCACCCGTACTTCCCCCATTCACTGGCCAACCCAGCATTCAGGTGGAAACAGTTGATTTTACGTCACTTGATTTTTATTCACTGTTTTTCACCGAAGATCTCTATGGATCTATTCTGGACCAAAGCAATTTGTATGCTGGTCATTACATCGCCGCTATTCCCCAGTCCTCGCTTGCCAGAGATTGGAAAACAATTATGGTTTCCGAATTTAAGATCTTTCTGGGCCTATCCTTCCTCATGGGCATAACTAAAATCATATTGGTCCACTGACCCAATTCACCATATGCCCGTGTTCTCTGCCTCCATGACCAGGGCATTAAACGAGCAGATCTTGCGGTTCATGCATTTCAACAACAATGAACTCTGTCGTCCTCGTGGAAACCCTGGATACGATCGGCTCTACAAAATTCGGCCCCTCGTAAACCACTTCAACCAACGTTTTGCAGACTTGTTTATTTCCCTTCAAGTTGTCTGCGTTGATGAATCCCTGATTAAGTTTTCTGTCCGCTTGTCTTTCAAACAGTATCTTCCCAGCAAGCCTGCCGGATACGGGGTCAAGATGTATAAGCTCTGTGACAGGGCCACAGGCTATACATGTAGCTTTATGGTTTACGAGGGAAAAGATAGCCACGTAGAGCCGACAAACTGCCCAGTTTACATAGGGAGCGCTGGCAAGATTGTGTGAGACTTGGTGTCATCCTTATTCGAAAAGGGGTACCACTTGTACGTAGACAATTATTACACGAGCGTGCCACTTTTTAGTCACTTGTTTGATCATCAGATTGGAGCATGTGGCACCGTGCGACCTAATCGCTGGGGCTTTCCCCAGCAGCTTGTAGATTCCCATCTTATGCTGGGGGAGAGAGCCTGCTTCAAGTGTAATAATTTGCTCCCTGTGAAGTGGAGGGATAATAAGAATGTTTTCGTTCTTACCTCCCTTCATGCAGACACGACGGTCCAAATTCCTACGGTGACTGGTGTTGTGGCAAAACCCCTCTGTGTCCACAAATATAACCAAAATATGGGAGGGGTGGATCTCAACGACCAGTTGTTGGCGCCATACCTAGTTGCCCGTAAGGCCAGACGCTGGTACAAGAAAGTGTCTGTATACTTATTTCAATTGGCTTTGCTGAATGCTCATGTGCTATACAGAGCTTCAGGATGGACTGGATCCTTCCTCAAATTCCAGAAAGAGATCATCAGAGCCCTTCTGTTTCCAGAAGGTGCTCCACCTCACCTTCCCAATCCAAATGCAGTAAGCCGGCTGCATGACAGGCATTTTCCTTATGTCCTCCTGAGTACCCCTACCCAATGAGCCCCCCAAAGAAGCTATTATTGTCCCTCCTGTCCTGACAATCCTGGTCTTTGCATTGGTGAATGTTTTGAATGCTACCATACACTAGTTGAGTATTAGCGTAGGGTACAGCACTGCACAGACTAGGCACACTTTCATAGGGTCTCCCCAGATGACATCACATTTTGAGAGACCCAAACCTGGAACCGTTACAGTTACAACAGTTACAGTTACAAAAACAAGTTTAAAAATAAAAAACAAAAAATATATAAAATAAAAAAACAAAAATAGTTGTTGTTTTATTGTTCTCTCTCTCTCTATTCTCTCTCTATTATTCTGCTCTTTTTTACTGTATTCTATTCTGCAATGTTTTATTGTTATTATGTTTCATCATGTTTGCTTTTCAGGTACGTAATTTTTTTTATACTTTACTGTTTACTGTGTTTTATTGTTAACCATTTTTTTGTTTTCAGGTACGCCATTCGCCAGCGTGGATTTATTTATCTTGACAACAACAGCGTTTGCTCCCACGATACATAAAGCCATGACTCCAGCGCTGTTGGAGGTGATTTCACCACCACAGTTACAAAAGGAGCATATATGCCGAAGCATGAGGGCAGCAGGGGCGAAGGAGCAATTGGCTCCTAACTTTTGCGGGCGGATGCCCCCATGTTTCGGCATAAATATATTTTAGGCACAGATTGCGTTAAAAAATGTTTTATTTTTTACAATGTTTTTTTGTATTTGCTTTGCCGGTATGGTATATGTTACTGTTATACTGTAATGTTACTTTGTTTTATTGTTAACCATCATTTACTTAGCAGGTATGCCATTCAGTTGCAGCACGGATTAATTTATCTTGACAGCAACAGCGTTTGCTCCCACGATACATAAAGCTGTGACTCCAGCGCTGTAGGAGGTGATTTCACCACCACAGTTAAAAACAAAATGGTGCATGTATGCTCATCATTAGAAGTGGGTGGATGAAGGGAAGTTTTCTAATGGTGGGCATACCCCTCAATCAATTTTTTTTTTCGTTCAGCCCTTGGGCTGCATGAATAAAAAGATTATAATATATGTCCAACAAGGACCAGTAACGTACTGGTATGTTGCTGGACTTTGAATGGTTATACCAGAATGATGCCTGGGGGTTTGGGTATCATCTTGGTATCATTCTTTTCAGTCAGCAGTCGACTTTCATGTAAAAGCAATCCTAGTGGCTAATTAGCCTCTAGACTGCTTTTACAAGCAGTGGGAGGGAATGTCCCCCCCCTCACCATCTTCCATGGTTTTCTCGGCCTCTCCTGTCCCAACAGGGAATCTGAGAATGCAGCCGGTGGTTCTGCCAGCTGACCATAGAGCTGATCAGAGACCAAAATGGCTCCAATCATATCTATGGCCTAAGAAACTGGAAGCTACGAGCATTTCATGACTTAGATTTCGCCGGATGTAAACAGCACCATTGGGAAATTGGGAAAGCATTTTATCACACCGATCTTGGTGTGGTCAGATGCTTTGATGGCAGAGGAGAGATCTATGGTCTAATAGACCCCATTTTTTCAAAAAAGAGTACCTGTCAATACCTATTGCAATCATAGGGGATATTTACATTCCCTGAGATAACAATAAAAAAAAAAAAAAAAAAAAGCACCCCTGTCCCCCCTTGCTCTCGCGCAAAGGCAAACGCAAGTGTCGGTCTGGCGTCAAATGTAAACAGCAATTGCACCATGCATGTGAGGTATCACCGCAAAGGTCAAATTAAGGGCAGTAATTTTAGCAGTAGACCTCCTCCATAAATCTAAAGTGGTAACCTGTAAAGGCTTTTAAAGGCTTTTAAAAATGTATGTGGTTTGTCGCCACTGCACGTTTGTGCGCAATTTTAAAGCATGTCGTGTTTGGTATCCACGTACTCAGCCTAAGATCATCTTTTTTATTTCATCAAACATTTGGCCAATAGTGTGTTTTAGTGCATTACAATTAAAAAGGTGTGTTTTTTCCCCAAAAAATGCATTTGAAATATAGCTGCGCAAATACTGTGCGAAAAAAATAAAATAAACACCCACCATTTTAATCTGTAGGGCCTTTGCTTTGCTTTAAAAAATATATAATGTTTGGGGTTCAAAGTAATTTTCTTGCAAAAAAAATTATTTATGTAAACAAAAATTGTCAGAAAGGGCTTTGTCTTCCATTGGTTAGAAGAGTGGGTAATGTGTGACATAAGCTTCTAAATGTTGTGCATAAAATGCCAGGACAGTTCAACCCCCCCAAATGACCCCATTTTGGAAAGTCAAAAACTTTCCATTTTTGGAAATGACAAACTTTTTTTTTGCACAAAGTTGTCACTAAATGAAATATTGCTCACACATGCCATGGGCATATGTAGAATTACACCCCAAAATACATTCTGCTGCTTCTCCTGAGTACGGGGATATCACATGTGTGGGACTTTTTGGGAGCCTAGCCGCGTACGGGGCCCCCGAAAACCAAGCAATGCCTTTAGGCTTTCTAAGAGTGTACATTTTTTATTTCACTCCTCACTGCCTATCACAGTTTCAGAGGCCATGGAATTCCCAGATATCACAATCCCCCCCCCCAAATGACCGCATTTTGAAAAGTAGACACCCCAAGCTATTTGCTGAGAGGTATGGTGAATATTTTGCAGACCTCGCTTTTTGTCATAAAGTTTTTGAAAATTGAAAAAAGAAAAAAAAAATGTTTCTTTACATTTTTCTTTTCTTTCTTCATTTTCAAAAACAAATGAGAGTTGCAAATTACTCACCATGTCTCTCAGCAAATAGCTGTATTTCCCCATTTGCCAATGGCATGTTTTGGCAATATATCATTTAGTGAAAACTTTGTGCAAAAAAAAAAGTTTGTCATTTTCCCGCAACTTGTGGCAAAATATAAAATATTCCATGGACTCAACATGCCTCTCAGCAAATAGCTTGGGGTGTCTACTTTCCAAAATGGGGTCATTTGGGGGGGGTTGCCATCTTGGCATTTTATGGCCTTCAAAATTGTGATAGGTAGTGAGGAGTGAAATAAAAAATTTACATCCTTAGAAATCCTGAAGGCGGTGCTTAGTTTTTGGGGCCCCGTACGTGGCTAGGCTCCCAAAAAGTCCCACACATGTGGTATCCCCGTATGGAGGAGAGGCAGTAAAATGTATTTTGGGGTCCAATTCCACATATAACTATGGCATGTGTGAGCAATATATCATTTAGTGACAACTTTTTGTAAAACATTTTTTTTTTGTCATTATTCAATCACTTGAGACAAAAAAATTAAATATTCAATGGGCTCAACATGCCTCTCAGCAATTTCCTCGGGGTGTCTACTTACCAATATGGGGTCATTTGGGGGGGGTTGTACTGCCCTGCCATTTTAGCACCTCAAGAAATGAGATAGGCAGTCATAAATTAAAAGCTGTGTAAATTCGAGAAAATGTACCCTAGTTTGTAGACGCTATAACTTTTGTGCAAACCAATATATATATATACGCTTATTTTTTTTTACCAAACGCATGTGGCGGAATACATTTTGGCCTAAATGTATGACTAAAATTGAGTTTATTGGATTTTTCTTATAACAAAAAGTTATTTTCGGTCTTTTCCCATTTATATCGCTAAAAATAAAAATGGCAGAGGCAATCAAATACCATCAAAAGAAAGCTCTATTTGTGGGAAAAAAAGGACGCAAATTTTGTTTGGGTACAACATTGCATGACCGCACAATTACCAGTTAAAACGATGCAGTGCCAAATTGTAAAAAGTGCTCTGGTCAGGAAGGGGGTAAAACCTTCTGGGGCTGAAGTGGTTAATAATGCCTAAAGTGAAACAATAAAAGTGAAATATTCCTTTAAATTTCATACCTGGGGGTGTCTATAGTATGCCGGTAAAGTATTGCAAGTTTCCCGTGTTTATAATAGTCCGAGAGCAAAATGACATTTCTAAAGGAAAAAAGTAATTTAAAAAGTGCTAGCGATAGTGCCAGCTATTAATGAATTGTCGGTCCCGGCAATACACAAAAAAATCATTCAAAGTCATTGAAAAATTAAAAAAAAATGTGTGGGGGTCCCCCAAGATTCCATTACCAGGCCCTTCAGGTCTGGTATGAATATTAAGGGGAACTCCACACCAATTTTTTTTTTTAAATGGCGTGGGGTTCCCCCCAAAAATCCATACCAGACCCTGGAGGGTCTGGTATGGTTTTTTGGGGGCGAACTCTGCGCCAAATTTTTTTAAAAAATAGTGTGGGGCTCCCCCAAAAATCAACACCAGACCCTAACCAAGCACGCAACCTGGCAGGCCGCAGGAAAAGAGGGGGGACGAGAGAGCGCCCCCCCTCCTGAACCGTACCAGGCCACATGCCCTCAACATGGGGTGGATGTCCCCATGTTGATGGGGACAAGGGCCTCATCCCCACAACCCTTGCCCGGTGGTTGTGTCTGCAGGCGGGGGGCTTATTAGAATCTGGAAGCCCCCTTTAACAAAGGGGACACCCAGATCCCAGCCCTCCCTATGTGAATTGGTAAGGGGAAATGTGTACCCCTACCCTTTCACAAAAAGAAAGTGTCAAAATGTTAAAAAAAACACAGGAGATGGCTTGACACAAGTCCTTTTTTAAAAATAAAAAAATAAAAAAGAGATTCCAGCGATGTATTCCAATAAATCCATGCTCCTACTCCAGCTATGTAATCCAATTCTCAACTTTTTTCCTTTAGAAATAACATTTTGCTCTCGGACTGTTGTAAACACGGGAAACATGCGTTACTTTACAGGCATACTATAGACACCCGCCAGGTACCAGATTTTAACCACTTCCCGACCGGCGCACGCCGATGTACGTCGGCAAAATGGCACGGCTGGGCAAATGGACTTACAGGTACGTCCATTTGAATTCCCCGCCGTGCCATTGCGTGCGCGCCGCCGGCGGCGCGCTGGTCGGAAGCTCCGTGAGTCGGGTCACGGGTGCCGCGGACTCGATCGCCGCGGGGATACCCGCGATCGTCTCACGGAGAGGACGAACGGGGAGATGCTGATGTAAACAGCATCTCCCCGTTCTGCCTAGTGACAAGTGTCACTGATCACAACTCCCTGTCTACGAGAGCAGTGATCAGCGTAGTGTCACACACAGCCCATCCCCCCTACAGTTAGAATCACTCCCCTAGGACATACTTAACCCCTCCCCACCCCCTAGTGGTTAACCCCTTCACTGCCAGTGTCATTTACACAGTAATCAGTGCATTTTTAATCGCACTGATCGCTGTATAAATGGCAATGGTCCCAAAAATGTGTCAAAAATGTCCGACATGTCCGCCATAACGTCGCAGTCACAATAAAAATCGCTGATCGCCGCCATTAGTAGTAAAAAAAAAATATTAATAAAAATGCCATAAAACTATCCCCTATTTTGTAAACGCTATAACTTTTGCGCAAACTAATCACACGCTTATTGCGATTTTTTTTTACCAAAAATATGTAGAAGAATACGATCAGCCTAAACTGAGGAAAAAAATGTTTTTTTTATATATTTTTGGGGGATATTTATTATAGCAAAATGTAAAAAATAATGCGTTTTTTTCAAAATTGTCGCTCTTATTTTGTTTATAGCGCAAAAAATAAAAATCACAGAGGTGATCAAATACCACCAAAAGAAAGCTCTATTTGTGGGGAAAAAAGGACACCAATTTTGTTTGATAGCCACGTTGCATGACCGCGCAATTGTCAGTTAAAGCGACGCAGTGCCGAATCGCAAAAAGTGCTCTGGTCAGGAAGGGGGTAAAATCTTCCGGAGCTGAAGCTGTTAAGCATTATTAAAATCACTACTCCCGAAAAAACGTCTGTTTTTAAAACTTTTTTTTGCATTGATACATGTCCCCTGGGGCAGGACCCAGGTCCCCAAACACTTTTTATGACAATAACTTGCATATTAACCTTTAAAATTAGCACTTTTGATTTTCCATGTTCGTGTTCCATAGACTTTAACTGTGTTTGCGTGTTCAAACAAATTTTTTGCCTGTTTGCATGTTCTGGATGCGAACCGAACAAGGGGGTGTTCGGCCCATCCCTAGCTATCAGGATGAACGTACTACAGGTAGGTCCCTGACAATGTGTGAAAAAGATTTAAATAAGCCACAAGGAGCTAATGTATCATGGGAATAATTATAAAAACATGTTTTTTTCACTTTTAATATCTAAATTGTTAAAACAGAGACTCAGTTTTATTATTTTTGCCCATGTCTATTTTAAGAATACTTATTTATAAGGAGATACATGCTATCTGCTACTCTTTGGCTAATGCTTAAGTGGCCCACAAACTGAGGTTCATATGTATTTGTTCACTCATCCTTAATGCTAACAGTGAACCTCAGTTTTGTGTCTGCAGTTTGTCATTATCAGATATAAGTGGTATTCTGTGGTTCCAATAAATGAGGTGATATATCACAAATATTTTGGTTGATGTTTTGTATTGAATTCAGTAGGCATGTTTATTGTATGTACTGCTTTTTTAGAATACATTCATTTTGCCAAAAGGTCTCAATTTTGTGTAGCAACAGGTATGCTTTTATCAGTTCACCATAACAAAACAATTTCTGCACATACTTTGTCACTAGGGAGATTTAATATTGATATGATTGTCAGATGTTATGTTAAGACTCTTATCTCTTTCAGTAAATATATAAAATGTATTGACTGGGGGTTAAATATCGAAATGAAAGGTTTATGAAAAGAAGGACATAATTGACTGTAACACAAATGCTAGAACATATATAATGTGAAGAAGTGGATGGGAAATAATTGTAAGGAAAAAAATTGTAAGGAAAAATTTAATTTCTTGTCCTGCAACCTCAAATTTGTTTGGATCTTTCAGTTTTTAAATATTTTGTATATGCAACTACAGTATTTACTTTTTCATAGAACTACTGTATAAGGTTTTAAAGGGTTAGTTTACCTTTTCAGAAAAAATGAATAGGTGAACTAAGACTGTACACGCCCCCTGCTCCACTTTGCATGTGCAGGAGGTAGTCAAGTGTCTGAAAAAGCGTTGATCTTCTACTTCCTTCTAGTTGCACATCAGCCAGTTGCCTTCAACTGCTATCAATGCACCCTCTTGTTCCTCCTTCTCTTCTTCGATCAATCCTTTCATCGCCCCGCCACCCAAACTGGCAAATTGAAAAAGATGAGTTGGCATAATTATTTGATCACATGATCATTGACTTGCTGCAGGAGGATGATAGTGGTCATGCACAAGCATCCCTCCTCTCCAATATCAGGGTTGAGGAAGATGGTGTCATGATGATAGAAGCAGGGAGCATAAGGCAGGGTTCAACACAAGACAAGGATGTTTTGCAGCTGGAGCTTACTGCTAAGTTGTTTCCAGCCATGAAGAGAGGTTTGATGATGAGGTAGGGAGAACAGACAGAACCGCAACGAGGGAGGATTTTGTCCATGGCAGGGGCAGCTTGCAAATAAACTGGATGGATCAGCCATCATAATCCATCTGATGGCATTGTCCCACAGGTACAGGCCACCGATATCTCCATGGCCGGTCCATAGAGTTCTGCAGTGTGAGCCTTTGTTAAAGTATTTCCTGCTGACAGCATTGCTTTGATCTTTAGCCACTGCCAGCATCCCTGAAAAATGCTCGGTTTATTCCAGCATTTAGACATCATTGCTGAAGCCTTTTATCATTTCGGTGGTACTGCCTGGTACACTTATGTTGAGAATATTCTGCAGAAATTGGCAGTTCACCCCTCTTTGCATTGGGGGTCTAAGGACGTAGGCTTATGGTAAAATCTCATGTTGCCGCAAAAGCCTTCATTCACCTCGAGGGTAGTGTCTAATCCGCAAACTCCATTTTGCAAAGGATTTTGTTTTGCTTTTAATGAAGGGCAATGCAAGTTTCTCTCTAACTGCAGGTATAGGCACGAGTGCTCATGCTGTAACGGGAACCATTCTGCCAGCAGGTGCCTTCGTAGATCTGCAGCAACCTCTTTTCCATCATTTCCCAGGGACGCTAGTGGGAAAAGCCTTGATGAAGGTAGAACAGCTGGCCCCTTTTCTCACCATCCATTTCCAAATTTTAGGCTCTCTCCTTTGGGTATCATTCCTAAGAAAGAGCGAGGCAGTTTTCGATTGATACATCATCTTTCCTATCCGACGGACTCTTCACTTAATGATGCAGTTTCTGATGTCGAAGCCCCAGTATTCTTCCGTAGATGAAGTTGTTGTTATTTTAGGGCAGCATGGATGTGGTGCTTTGTTGGCTAAGGCGGACATGAAATCTGCCTTCCGTTAGCTTCCAGTTCACCCACAGAGTTTCGATTCACTAGGTTTTCACGCTTGGCTGCCTGAATGGATACCTTGGGGAGTTTTCAGGCTTTGGCTATGGAAAGTTTGGAGCCTAGGAGGATGTAGTCGAATATCAATGAATGTCAACGTTTTTGAGAACATTTTGTGATTTTAGGGATATGGATGTTCAGGGGGGCCGTTGCGAAGACTTGGGAACTGCAAGCCCCGTGACCTTGAATATTATTTGGAATATTTATTATTAATATCAGAAACTTCCTATTTTGGGACAATCCCACCATATGTGTAACATGGAACCTATCATTTGACACCCTCGGAAACAAAGAGGGACACTGAGGGATAGATATTTGAGAGTTTCAATGGAGTCATGTACCATCTGGTAAGAACTTTTAGGCTAGCTTCCATTAGGGAAGTGTTGAGGATACCTTTATAGGATCTTGAGAAGGCACTATGCCAAGTTTCTAGGTCCCATTGTTCCTGGAGGTCAGCTTCCCATGCTAGCATGTAGGAGGACTTTGACTGGGTTTGAGCAAGTGACAAATAAATGATTTATTTGCCTCCCCTCTGCTCCACGACCTGTCTGCATCAAAGTTCGTAGGGTGTTATATGAGGGGGTTAGGTTTTGTCGACCAGATAGAGTGGAGAAAATGGGAAATTTGCCAGAACATGAAATGTTCTGAGTCAGGAAGATCCAGTTTGCTAACACAGTAGGCAAGCGAGATGGGGCCAGTTGAAGTGAAAAAGTGGCCAATCCTGTACATTCCCTTATCCAAACACCACTTGAAGGCTTTATTTCCATTCCTGGGCAAAAGTCTGGGTTGTGGAATAAGGGAGCCAGAGGAGAACTATCTGATACCAGAGAAGGGGCCTGCTTGAGTTTATCCCACAGGGCAATAGAGTGAGAAAGGGAGGGGGATAGGATAGGAGGGCGAGTTGAAGGTGGGCTCCATAAGAGATAGTCTAGGGTATATGAGGGAACTGCCTGTCTTTCAATGTCTACCCAGTCTGGCTTGGCCAACTTGGAATATACTGTAGATAGTTGAGCTAATCTAGCCAATTGGTAATACCAGAGCAGGTTTGGGAGGCGCATACCTCCTCCAGTTCTTAATCTGAATAGTGTGTGTCGAGAGAAGCGATGTTCTGCTTTCCCCCATACAAATCTAACAATTTTGCTTTGGAATGAGCCCAAGTGGTCCTTCTTTATTAAAATTGGGAGGGGGCGGAAGAGATATAGAAGTCTTGGGAGGATAGTCATTTTAACAGAGTTAATTCTACCCAACCAGGAGAGTTCATGTTGGGCCCAAGTTTTGAGATCAGTTTCTAGCTTCCGATACATGGGAGGATAATTAACGATGTACAGGTGTTCAAACTTGGGAGTGAGGTTTATCCCTAGATACCGAATAGAGGAATCGCTCCACTCAAATTTAAAGGCTTCCTTCAGCTGCGTGACTAGTGATGCCTGGAGAGAATCATTCATTGCTTGGGATTTGGCATAATTCACCCATAGTCCAGAGACCTTACATAATTCCTCTAGGAGTTTACATATGACAGGGAGGGAGGTGACCCGGTCGTTTGCAAAGAGACCATATTTATGGGTATTGGGTCCACACTTGACCCCTGCGATATTTGGGTTTGTTCGGATTGCTATGGTCTATGGTCTAAGAGGGAGGTAGGTACTCAAGATGGGTTTTTCTTGTGGTTAAGCTGGAGAGAAGAGTAATTCTTCTCTAATTTTTCGATGTCTGCACGTCTCTCCCTTTTTATATGGGTGGCCATTTGAATGATTTTACCCCGAATAGTGACTTTGTGAGCATCCCATAAAGTTTCTGAAGAATTGTCATTTAGGGAAAAGTATTCGGTAAGGGTCTTTTCTAACTAGATTTTCCTAATGGGGTCAGCTAGGATGGCTTCATTAAGTCTCCAGTGGAGCAGGTTTGGTTGGTGTAGTCGGTTACGTATTGTAATGATCACAATGGAGTGGTCCGACCAGACTGTGTCTTTGATGTGTGCTTTGAGTACTGAGGGGATTAAAGTGTTGGAGAACAGCAGATGGTCAATCCTGGCATATGATTGATGTGAGTGGGAAAAGTGTGTGTAGTCATTTTGGATAGGATTCAAATCTCTCCAGATGTCAGTAAGGCCCAGTTGGAAAATTATTTTGGCAATCTTAGAGCTGCTCCTGGTTGGGTGAATGGTTTGAGCATTGGGCGGTTTAGATTTGTCTGGTTTAGATTTGTCTAGGCCTTGGTCGAAGGCCATATTAGAGTCCCCTCCAAAGATTACAGAGCCCTCTAACTGGGGACTTAGAGTCTTAAAGAGTGAGCGGAAAAATTTAGATGCCAGTATTAGGAGCATAGTAGGGCATGATGGAATACAGATGGCCTTCTATGGTCCCTTTGATCAGGAGGAATCTGCCCTTGGGGTCTCTATTTTCTGATCTCAAAGAAAATCTGCAGTTCTTTGAAATGAGAATTGCTACCCCTCTGGTTTTATCTTCTGCGTTTGACAGGATGTATATGGGGAAATGAGCGTGGATGCAGGCAGGTTTGTACCGGATTGGGAAGAGCGTTTCTTGGAGGAAGACCACGTCCATTTTGAGTGATCTCATGTAGTCAAGGACTTTTCTGCATTTGATAGGGTAATTTAGCCCCCGGGCATTGTGAGTGGCTACTCTCAAAGGAGCAGCTGGTGGTGCGCTAAAAGTCATGTAGCTGGGAGGGAAGGCCTATGCCCAATTCATCGCTACTTACCTGTGGGGAGCTATTGGTCTGGTCCTGGATTCGGAAACATTTGTAAGCTTTGACCTCCCGGAAGGTAAGTATGCTGCACGGAGTCTGGTGGTTGGCTGGAAAAGAGAAAGAAGTAAAGATGGAGATAAAATGACATAACATTCAAGCCTCCCTAAGGGCCTTAGAAGACAGCAGGGGAGGAGGATCCTGCTGCCCAAAAAAAAGTGAACAATGTCCACTCCCTCTAGGAGTGGGGGTGACCTAACCCAGTGAGAAGGATAAACCAAATCCATGGGGTAGGGGGAGGCACAGCAAAACTGCCTCAGCCTCGGCACACTAGTGTAACTACTGCGAAAGATAGCTAAATTGAGGGGTACCTTCTAGACCTGGGAATGCAAACCCAGGGGGCCCGCCCCCTTCCCCCTTGTGGGGGACAGACCCGAGCCCCTAGGGAAACACCCCAGAGTGTCAGGATTGTAGCATAAATTGTACTAACGGGAAACTCAAACTTAGAAGAAACCGAATACAAAGTTCAGGCAACAAAGTTCAAACCTGTGGGAGAAAATGTTCAAAAAGCATAAGATAGGTAAATAACAAAAAAGTATTAAGTCAGGGAACTGTGGGTTAACTGCTCTGTGATCACCGGGCCCTGAAATACTGACACTGACGTCAGGGTTTAGAGCTTAAAGTATCAGGGGGGCCTAGCGTCCTTGGAGCATTTTGGTTTAGATTTGTTCCAGATGGTCGTCAGGGGGCTCGTAGGAGAGGGACGTTTGGCTGATCCTGAACCGGAGTTAGCAAAGTCCATTGCTGCTTCTTGCGAGATGAGTCTCAGGTCCAGGAGGAGGCGTTCACCTTCTGGGAAGCTGTGGAAGGAGTGCGTCCTGCCCTTTAAATCAAACTTTAGAGCAAAGGGGAAGGCCCATCTGTACTTTTTTGGATGGAAGTAGGTGAGATGTCAGCAAAGACCTGTATGGCATGCCCCCGGCATGCCAGGGGAGACTGGAAGCGACACAGTTTCATTACTTCTTCCTTGACAGAGAAGAAATGGGATTTCCCCACTGTGTCTCTTGGGGAGTCCTCTTTTATGGGGGGGGGGCCCAGGGCCCTGTGAAGTTTTGTCTTCTGGACCTATTTTCCAGGTTGTCAATCCTGGAGAGGGCCGTATTCAGTTGATCCTGGAGAACTCGGATATGATCTTAGTTTTGTTTAGTTTTAGAGACAGTCATGTCCAGTTTCTGTTCTATCCGGATGTCACCAGTGATTTTAGCTGTCGTTTGTGCAAGGCCCCTGTCCAGCAGTTCTGACAGTTTCATGAAAAAGTCAGGAGCTGAGAGGATAGATGTATGGGGGAGTACTGCAGAGGTCTGGGTGTCTGCTGGTGGGGTAGAGGGGGGCCCCAGGGGGGAGAGAAGGAGATCTTCCATTGTACGTTCGATAAGGGATTCTGTGGAGGCTAGGGATGGGGTCACCAATTGGTGATTACTCACATGAGACCCCAGGGTGAAGATCAGGGTGGAGTCAGTTTGTCTGGGTCCTGAGATTTCCTCTGTGCCTGGTGTGTGTGTGGCTACATGGCGCCCACCATCTTGGATTCAGCCTGTGCTGCTGCTGTAGCGAAATGCAGCCCCAGGTCTCTCCAGGCCGAGCCAGCGGACATATGGCTGTTCGTGGCAAGTTCCGCTGTCGGCTGGTGTTGGTTCAATGGGTTCTGGGTTCCCGTAACCCCCGCTAGGTGCGCCGTTAACCACTTGAGCCCCGGACCATTATGCTGCCTAAGGACCAGAGGTCTTTTTCCAATTTGGCACTGCGTCGCTTTAACTGCTAATTGCGCGGTCATGCAATGCTGTACCCAAACGAAATTTGCGTCCTTTTCTTCCCACAAATAGAGCTTTCTTTTGATGGTATTTGATCACCTCTGCGGTTTTTATTTTTTGCGCTATAAACGGAAAAATACCGAAAATTTTGAAAAAAAATTATATTTTCTACTTTTTGTTATAAAAAAAATCCAATAAACTCAATTTTAGTCATACATTTAGGCCAAAATGTATTCGGCCACATGTCTTTGGTAAAAAAAATGTCAATAAGCGTATATTTATTGGTTTGCGCAAAAGTTATAGCGTCTACAAACTAGGGTACATTTTCTGTAATTTACACAGCTTTTAGTTTATGACTGCCTATGTCATTTCTTGAGGTGCTAAAATGGCAGGGCAGTACAAAACCCCGCCAAATGACCCCATTTTGGAAAGTAGACACCCCAAGGAAATTGCTGAGAGGCATGTTGAACCCATTGAATATTTATTTTTTTTGTCCCAAGTGATTGAATAATGACAAAAAAAAAAAATATTTACAAAAAGTTGTCACTAAATGATATATTGCTCACACAGGCCACGGGCCTATGTGGAATTGCACCCCAAAATACATTCTGCTGCTTCTCCTGAGTATGGGGATACCACATGTGTGGGACTTTTTGGGAGCCTAGCCGCGTACGGGGCCCCGAAAACCAATCACCGCCTTCAGGATTTCTAAGGGTGAAAATATTTGATTTCTTTCTTCACTGCCTATCACAGTACAGTATAGTGAGTATTTTGCAGCTCTAATTTGTTTTTGAAAATGAAGAAAGACAAGAAAAAACTTTTTTTTTTTTTCTTTTTTCAATTTTCAAAACTTTGTAACAAAAAGTGAGGTCTGCAAAATACTCACTATACCTCTCAGCAAATAGCTTTGGGTGTCTACTTTCCAAAATGGGGTCATTTGGGGGGGGTTTGTGCCACCTGGGCATTCCATGGCCTCCGAAACTGTGATAGGCAGTCAAGAGTGAAATCAAAAATTCACGCCCTTAGAAAGCCTGAAGGCGGTGCTTGGTTTTCGGGGTTCCGTACGCGGCTAGGCTCCCAAAAAGTCTCACACATGTGGTATCCCCGTACTCAGGAGAAGCAGCAGAATGTATTTTGGGGTGTAATTTCACATATTCCCATGGCATGTTCGAGCAATATATCATTTAGTGACAATTTTGTGCAAAAAAAAAAAAAATGTGTCTCTTTCCCGCAACTTGTGTCGCAATATAAAATATTCCATGGACTCGACATGCCTCTCAGCAAATAGCTTGGGGTGTCTACTTTCCAAAATGGGGGTTTTGAACTGTCCTGGCATTTTATGCACAACATTTAGAAGCTTATGTCACACATCACCCACTCTTCTAACCACTTGAAGACAAAGCCCTTTCTGACTCTTATTGTTTACATGAAAAAGTTTTTTTTTTTTTGCAAGAAAATTACTTTGAACCCCCAAACATTATATATTTTTTTAAAGCAAATGCCCTACAGATTAAAATGGTGGGTGTTTCATTTTTTTTTTTCACACAGTATTTGCGCAGCGATTTTTCAAACGCATTTTTTGGGGAAAAAACACACTTTTTTAAATTTTAATGCACTAAAACACACTATATTGCCCAAATGTTTGATGAAATAAAAAAGATGATCTTAGGCCGAGTACATGGATACCAAACATGACATGCTTTACAATTGCGCACAAACGTGCAGTGGCAACAAAATAAATACATTTTTAAAAGCCTTTAAAAGCCTTTACAGGTTACCACTTTAGATTTACAGAGGAGGTCTACTGCAAAAATTACTGCCCTTGATCTAACCTTCGCGGTGATACCTCACATGCATGGTGCAATTGCTGTTTACGTTTGACGACAGACCGCCGCTTGCGTTCGCCTTAGCGCGAGAGCAGGGGGCGACAGGGGTGCTTTTTTTTTTTTTTTTTTTTTTTTATTATTTTTTTGCTTTTTTATCTTATTTTTAAACTGTTCCTTTCATTTTTTTTTTCTAATCATTTTTATTGTTGTCTCGGGGAATGTAAATATCCCCTATGATAGCAATAGGTAGTGACAGGTACTCTTTTTTGAAAAAATTGGGGTCTATTAGACCCTAGATCTCTCCTCTGCCCTCAAAGCATCTGACCACACCAAGATCTGTGTGATAAAATGCTTCCCCAATTTCCCAATGGCGCTATTTACATCCGGCGAAATCTAAGTCATAAAATGCTCGTAGCTTCCGGTTTCTTAGGCCATAGAGATGTTTGGAGCCACTCTGGTCTCTGATCAGCTCTATGGTCAGCTGGCTGAATCACCGGCTGCATTTTCAGGTTCCCTGTTGAGACAGGAGAGCCAGAGAAAAACACGGAAGACGGTGGGGGGGGGCATTCCCTCCCACGGCTTGTAAAAGCAGTCTAGAGGCTAATTAGCCACTAGGATTGCTTTTATATGAAAGCCGACCACTGGCTGAAAAGAATGATACCAAGATGATACCTAAACCTGCAGGCATCATTCTGGTATAACCACTCAAAGTTGTGAATGGCGTACCTGAAGACAAAAAAATGGTTAACAATAAAGCACAGTAAACGGTAAAGTATAAAAAATTGCATACCTGAAAAGCAAACATGATAAAACATAATAACAATAAAACATTGCAGAATAGAATACAGTAAATAAGAGCAGAACAATAGAGAGAATAGAGAGAGAGAGAACAATAAAACGACAACTATTTTTTTTTATTTTATATATATATTTTTTTTTTTACACTTTTTTTGTAACTAACTTTTATAACGGTAACCGGTTCCAGGTTCGGGTCTCTCAAAATGCGATGGCATCTTGGGAGACCCTGTGAAAGTGTGCCTAGTCTGTGCAATGCTGTACCCTACGCTAATACATAACTAGTGCATAGTAGCGTTCAAAACATTCACCAATGCAAAGACCAGGATTGTCAGGACAGGAGGGACAATAATAGCGGGAGTCACGCCTATATCCGCGCTTGCTGCAGACACGACATCTTTTTTGGGGGGGTTCACTGGGTAGGGGTACTCGGGAGGACATAAAGAAAATGCCTCTCATGCAGCCGACTGCATTTGGTTGGGGATGTGAATGGGGGAAGTACAGGCGCTGCAGAAGCGGTGGGTTCCCAATTAGGATTGGCGAATGCAGCAGGAAGGGCATTATGGGCACGACGGGCCTGTGTTTGTCTTCTTCTTGGTGGCAGCGGGACACTACTTGTGCTTGCCACCTCACCAGCTTGAACTGCACTTATGGGACTCACCACGTCACCACGTGTTACTGCAGTGCTGGTTTGACTACGACCGGGGTGTACTAGGCCGCTGGTGCTTGCCAGTTCACCAAAATGCTACCAAAAAAACTGTTAGCGATCGCAGGGATCAGGCCTGACTCTGCGAACGCTGCAGTTATGCGTTTAGTGTTTTGTAAGTGACAGTGATCGATCGATACTACACTTGGGTGGGCTGGGCTGGGCCGGGCGGAGGGGCAAAACGCAGGTGCTAGCAGGTATCTGGGCTGATCCCGCTAACACTGCGTTTTTGAGAAACCTAAACTGCTGGGGACGCTAGTATAGATCTGATCGGATCAGATATTGATCCGTTTAGATACTATACCACTAAGGGAGGCATATGCTGCGTGCGTGGGTGTTAGCGGTACTGGCGCTAACCTGATGCTGCCTGGGGCGACGCATATCACCGCCAAGCGATCAGGGGGCTAAACCTTTATTCAGTAATAAACGGCGGGTGCCCTGACACTATAAAAAATAAACTAACTAACCAGCGTCACCCGTAACAGTTATACGGTGTTCACTGGTGAAAGAGTTAACTAGGGGGCAATCAAGGGGTTAAAACCTTTATTAGGTAGTATATGGGGGTCCCCGATGCTATAAAACACTGACGGCGAACCTAAATATTTACCTCCCTAACTAGCGTCACCAGTGACACTAATACAGCGATCAGAAAAATGATCGCTTAGTGACACTGGCGACGGAGGGTGATCAAGGGGTTAAAACTTTATTAGGGGGGGTTAGGGGGGTACCCTAGACGTAAAGGGGGCTAACACTAACTGCCCTACCACACTAACTGTCACAAATTGACATCAATGCAGTAATCAGAAAAAAAAAACTGCTTGGTGTCAGTGGGACGGGGGGGGGAGGGGTGATTAGGGGGTGATCAGGGGGTAATCGGGGGGGTGATGGGGGGTGTAAAGTATGCCTGGCATGTTCTACTGTGTGTGTGTTTGTGTAACTCACTCAGATGTCTTCTCACCTCGGCGCCGGAACGGAAAATACCGAGCCGAGGAGAGATGACATCACTTCCTCTGCCTCTGTGTACTATACAGAGGCAGGGGAAGATTCTCATTGGCTGGGAGCGATCGCGAGGGGGGGCACAAATGGATGGCCTCCCCTTCATCTCTGAACGCTCCCAGACAGAAGCCGACTGCCTCGGGCACCGGGGGGAAGTCCGATCGGACCCCCCGCCCGCGGCAAGCAATCACGTACCAGGTACGTGATTTTGCCTGCCCGTGCCATTCTGCCGCAGTATATCTGCGTTAGGCGGTCGGCAAGTGGTTAAGGATGCATGCACTGTCCTGTCACCATTTTTTTTTTCCAAAGATTTTATTGAATTTTTTATAATAACAAAGGCATGAATACCAGTGTTACAAAGTTACAAACAATAGGAATCAAAATCTTACAACACAGCAGAAATATAAATGACAATTACATTGCAAGTATTCATTTTAATAACTTTTGCATTTATAATGCTCTAAAAATAAAACATTTGCGTGCCGATGGACAAGTGTAGTTGTATAGGGGGAAGGCTAATAACGGGCAAAAACCCATTATCTCTAAAGCCTCTATGAAGCCAGGGACATCATGTATTCTTATGAACCAATGGGGCAGTACATGTCATATAAAGACAAACCTTCACTGGCTACCCCAATGCCCGCACACCCCTATAGGGAACTATCTGTGTACAGGCGGGGGCCAAAGAGATGTATAAAGTATTTAGCTTACATGTTCGTTTGTGGTCATATAATGGCCCCTACATAAGGGATTACTTCCTCGGTCTGGGTAGTTACCAATATAATTTTGGCAGGTCGCGATGGTGTGATAAACCTTGCAGGATGGGTGGCAAGGTCTTCGGACCTGGTGTCTCAATATGGTGTATCTAGGTAGTGAAAGGTGTTGGGTAGGGTGAGCTAGAATGGGGGTAATGGGGTGGGGGACGACGGACTGTCTGTGCGGTATAGTTGGCTGCTAACTATCCTTCCGTTTGTGAGAGTTCAAGTGTTAATTAGGGGGGTTGCCAGCGCTCATGGAATGTCTATAATGCGTCCAACAGGCCCACATGGTTTGAAATTTAGTGGGGTTATCTTTGGCTTGGTGGATAAGTTTTTCCATCTCGGCTATATTATTTACGCGGTTAATCCATTCGGCAACCGTAGGTGTGTTAATGGTTCTCCAATGAACCGGTATACATTGGGTGGCAGCATTGATCAGGTGTAGTGTGAGAGATTTTTTATAAGATGATAGTGGTAGGCATGTGTGGTGAAGTAAGTATTGTGCTGGGGTGAAGTCTGGGGTATAGGTTGTGATTTTAATGATCATTTCATGGATTTCCTTCCAGAAAGGTTGTATTAGCGGGCACTCCCACCAAATGTGGAGTAAGGAGCCGTGGGCGGTGTTGCATCTCCAGCAGAGCGAGGGGATGCTCGGAAAGTATTTGTGTATCTTATCAGGTGTTCTATGCCATCTGGAATAGAGTTTATACCTGTTTTCTTGTGCAGAAATGTTGATGGACCCTTTGTGTGTATTTAAAAATGCGTTCCCATTCTTCTTTGGATATGACTGTGGCTAGTTCAGTCTCCCACTGTCGGTTTATCTTGGAGTTTGGGTTGTTGTCAGTAAAAAGTAATGAGTATATTTCTGAGATTAGGTGTCTCTGGGGTTCCGAGCTGTTGCATATATGTTTGAAGGGGGTGAGGTCCCTACACCATTGGGCGAGTGGTTGTGTGTTTTGAAGAAAGTGTCTGATCTGGAGATATTTAAAAAAGGGTAAGTTAAGCTCCGGGAGAGCTGCGGGGATTGCCGAGTAAGACAGGAGCACCCCATTTTGAAAGAACTAATCAGTGTTGTACAGGGGGTGTCCCTTGGGCTATGTGCAAGAAGACCAGGCTGGAACTCAGGGTTTTGGGTCAGCGGTGTCATGGGCCCTGGAGAAGGAATCATATTGAGAGTTTTGCATGCCGATCTAAAGTTAAGCAAAGTGGGGCCTGTTAACGGATGGGTGGAATATTCTTTTGGTATCGACTTCTGGGTGAACCAAGAAAGGTGGGCGACTGGTATCTGAGCAAAGGCATTTTCGATTTGTATCCAGTCTTTGGTGTGCGTGTGTACATGCCAGTCAACAATTCTCGTGAGCTGGCTCGCCCAGTAGTATTTGTGAATATCTGGGAGGCCTATCCCACGTTTCGGTTTAGAGAGTGTCATTCTATTCCAGCTTAGTCTAGGGGTGTTTGAGGACCATATGTGGGTTCTGCACATTCTCCTGTATGGTGTGAAGAAAGAAGGGGGGAGTTTGATGGGGATGGCTTGTATGAGGTAGAGTAATCTGGGGAGGACATTCATCTTCAATATGGTAGCTCTGCCAAAGCATGAGAAGGGGCCTTTGTGCCATTTGTGTAGGTCTCCCTGGATTTACTGCAGGGTTAGCAAGAAGTTCATGGCATATAGTTCAGCCAGTTTGGTAGGGAGTTTAGTGCCCAGGTTTGTTAGTGCCTGCGGTTCCCAGCTAAAGGGGAAGTTGTGTTGGCATTGGGATACTAAGGTATTCGGGAGTGTGATATTGAGGGCTTTTGATTTGTCGAAGTTGATCTGTAGGTTGGAGAGTTGTTTCAACAGGGCAAAGTCTTTAAAAAGGTTTGGAATAGTAGTAATGAGGTCTGAGAGGAATAGTAGGATATCGTCCGCGTATGCAGCGAGTTTGTATTGTTTGTGTTTAATATGAATCCCTTTTATATCAGGGTTCTCCCGTATTCTGCGAAGGAGGGGTTCCATGGTTAATACAAAGATAAGTGGAGAGAGTGGGCAACCCTGGCGTGTACCACTGGCTATGGAGAAGGCGTCCGACAGTCGGCCATTGACTCTGATTCTGGCAGTAGTGGACGAGTATAGGGCAAGTATCATTTGGAGCAAGCGTGTGGGAAGACCCAGAGTTTTTAGTGTCGCTGACATGTAGTCCCAGGCCATCCTGTCGAACGCCTTCTCCGCATCCAAGGATAAAAAGAATCCCTTGGAGGAAGTTGTCGTTAGCCAATGGTGCATGTTTTTTTAGCTTTTATGGTGTTATCCCTGGCTGCCCTACCAGGGATAAAACCGACTTGATCAACAGAGACCAATCTGGGAAGGAAGGGAAGTAACCGGTTCATCAGAATTTTGGCATACAGTTTTACGTCTACGTTGAGTAGGGATATAGGACGATAGTTAGATACTAACGTGGTGTCTTTGGGATCAGTGTGATGTGGGCCTCTAGGATGTCTTTATTGGCGAGGGGGGAGGAGGCTAGGTTATTAAATGCTGTGACAAATTTGGGGATAAGAATGTCAGAGAAAGATTTGTAATAGTTGACTGTCAATCCGTCAGGGCCTGGGCTTTTTCCTGTCTTTAGTTGTTTTAGTGCGGTCAGGGTTTCTTCAGTCGAAATTGGAAGGTCTAGGTCTAACGCCTCTTCCTCTGTAAGAGGAGGGGGGGTATAGCTAGATAGGAAGTCATTTATAGTCTTGTTCTGAACAAATAAAGAGTCGGTAGATTTTGATGTAGGTAGGTTGTACAGTTTAGAGAAGTAGCGGACAAATTGGTCTGTTATGGAGTGACTAGGGCGTCGCCCGATGGGGTCCTAATGGTGTAGATGGAGTGGGCCACTTTTTTAATTTGTAGGGCTTTAGCCAATAATTTGCCCGCTTTATTGCCGAATTCATAAAATAGTTTATGATTAAGTGTATATTTGCATTTCAGTGTTTTTTGTAATTCTTCCAACAGCTCTTCCCTTGCTTTCTTTTTTTTTTTTTTTCTAATCACATTGGTGACCTTTAATATAAAACATTTGATATGATAATTATTATAGCCATATCCCATCTGAAATACAATACTGATTCTTTAGGGGATTCTAGTATACGATTGTGTATTGCTTGCCGATATTAGCTGTCTTATTTCATCCATTGTAAATGCTATGTCGGGTTCTATTCTACTGTGAATCCAGCTCATAAATCCAGCCACAAGGTACAGAACTGCGCCAATCCAACCAAAGACTAAACCAAATTTGATGCGCACAAAATAGGAGATACTGGTAAGGATGACTGTTGCAGGGATCATTCCACACACTGCTGAAAAGCCTGTCAAGAGCGTTGCTCTCGCTATCAAGTATTTCAGATACTTCACACCTTTCACCAGTGCCAGGATGCCTCCAATATTGGTAGAAGCTTCAAACAAAAGGGCGATCACAAGAAGGATCTTGGAATATACAATGGTACTGTCAAAATATAATATTGTCCGTAGCTTACAATGGAGAATACATGTGCCCTGCTACATGTGGCTTGTTAACTGCCCTCTTCCCTTGCTTTCAAAAGATCAGCATAGCATTTGGTGGCTAGTGAAAGTTTGTGTTTGTGTTCCAGGGAACGTATCCGCATGGACAGTTCCTCGATGCGGGCTTTCCTTAGTTTGTTTCTTCTGGCAGCTATGGATATAAGTTCGCCTCTGATTACACATTTATGTGCAGCCCAGGTGACAGTGGGTGATGTGTCCTCTGAAATGTTTTCCACAAAGTATTGGGAAAGGCATTTAGAGATGTTGTGTGTGTTTTCCAGGTCCATCAGAAGGGAGTCATCCATCCAATCACAGTATGATTTCAGGCAGACGTGATGTGAACGTCTGACGGGGGGAGGGGCCCGAAGGTGGCGCCGGAGTGGAGGACTGAGGCGTGCAGGACAGAGCGGGTCGGCGTACAGGAGGCGAGCGGTGAGATGAGACACTGAAGCCGCTTCACACCCTGTGCATTCGAGGGGGACGCGGCTGGCGTCCCGGCATCACCAGCAACGGAAGGAGGAACTGATCGGCGGGCAGAGGGCGGGCGGCGAGGTGAGAGTCGGATGCCGCTTCCCGCCCTGCACACGTGAGAGGACGCGGCTGACGTCCTAGTCACATACAGCATCGGCAGGAGGAACAGATCCCTGTGCGGAGAGCCTGGCACGGTA